>CM060910.1:730183258-730860244 GCA_030737875.1 Allium sativum
CCCACTTGTACCATTTTGACTTGCACTACTACAGTTTTGCAGGCTAGGTAGGATTTTGGATGTTTCGATTGTTTGGTTCTCGATTGGATAGTATACTGGCTACTCACGGATGGTAGGCATTGAGAATACCTTATTTCCCGCATTTGCTTGGAATTTTGATGGGTGATATTTTTGGAGGGTAGAATGTAATGGCTCGTGTTTTACATACCGGAGAATCGTGAAATAAATATACTTAATTTCCTAGTGGTCGGATCATTCTCATTTTTTAATATGTTGTTTATAGGGATGTAAGACATGTCCATGATTTTTACCGAATCGATTTATGACCGTTAATCCTTGTGAATATTTTTTTTACCTATAACTTTTGATAGAAATCGAACCAGGTGTTGAAATCGATCATATTGGACTGGAATGGCGGTTGGCAATTACGTAGAGTGGTCACATTAAAAATTTGGCTCAGCTTTATGGGAGAAATCGCTGTTTTAAGTTTCAGTTTCTGTTCAGACTAATAAGCTGCTAATGTGTTAATTAGTGAACCCCATTTGACTAATGACCTGTTACTATAAATATAGGGGTTTGAGTAGAGAATTAAGATTTCTCTCTTCATTTAAACATTTAGGCTTGTGTCTGTGATTCTCTAGATTCAACCTAAACTTTAATTTCTCCTAACTAAAAATTCTAAGTCATCATAAATCACATCTAGAGACAAGATCATCATCTGAGAAGGCTAGATCGTATATTGCATTGATTTTAGGGGTTTTCACCAATGTCCAGATCTAACTTCACTGGGATTGCATTTATAATGTCTCGGATTATTACTGACGTTGTTAGTCAATAATTATTGATTTTTTTATTATTTATGATTTATTTAAGTTAAGTTAAATATAATTAGAAATATTTAAATAAATACTTTATGTAATTTCTATGTATATATTTGTATATATGTATATGTAGGTATATATATACACATGTATTGAATATAATTTTTTTTAATATATGTATATATCTAAATTAAGGTAATAACTGATATTGTAACCTTTTGTACTAATATTAAATCATTTGCTATATGCCGTCTTGACCAAATGGAATGTCTGGACATACAAGAATTAAAAATGCTTGTAAATACCCATTGGTATATAGCTAGGTACAAATATTAGTATCAAACATAGAATAGCTGAGCATAGATGCATGGAAAAACAATGAAATCATTTAGCAATAGCACTCCTTTCAAAAGCTAGAAGTAGGAGACAACCTATAAGTAGATAATCAATATAGATATAAATATATGTCCGAGTTACTTAAGAAAGCATACATTAGAATATCCATCTATACATGAACTACACATTTGTGTATACCTCAAAGACAAGACTGGCCATAGCTCCTTTCTGTGATTGCACAGCAAAATCTTTGGCAAATTCTATCCAATCGCTTACACAGCCAACCTAGGATACTATTAGCTAATTAAAAATAACTTGGTAACCATGCATTTATACATGATTTTGGGTCACGCTAGCCTGTATAGAATAAGTTGTATTTACTGAAGTATTAAAAATGCTCTTATTTGCACATGGACTCCTAGACCTCTACACTTCAATCAATCAAAAATATGTACAGACTGCCTTGTATTTACTTAAGAACCAAGTATGTGTGTATTTGCACATGGCTTTCTACACTTCAATCAATCAAAAACAGCAGCTAGATCATAGAACAACATAGGGGTTTCATAGCAGAGAAGAAAAATGGTTTGCTTAAGAACCAAGTACATATTTTTAATTTATTCTTGCATGTGCTTTGTACACATCATTCTACCTAGCCATATACACCTAAAAATGGTGATCAAAACTTGAAAAGCACACACGAACTCCTTTCAATAAAAATGAATAGCTACTGATTTTTGAAACAAACAATACATACACAGCTAAAACTAGTGCAGCCATCCCTATGTTATTTCATTTCCTATGCAAGTTGATGCCCGCATTGTTTTATTCATTTTACCACCTATATATACATACACACACACACACACATCATTTCCCTAACAAAATCATACTGATCACTCAAAGAAAAACTGAGCAAGGGAAAACAAAGGAGAAAAATCAGGCAATACTAAGAATAGAGGATTCCAAATATGTGAGTAAACACTCACTGTAGTTCCATTTTTATTTTTCCATGATCATTGATGCTTATATATGTATATGCCAGCTTTTGTATATGAATATGTCAAATTTATTTCAGAACCAAACATGGATGATACCGGACTAAACCCTGTTACTTCTTGTTGTTGCTTAACTGTTGTATGGTACTGATAAAACACTTCCCCTATCTACATTCAAAAATCATTATCTAAAATAGATGATTAGGCTTTGATTACTTCATGATAAATGTACATTTATCTGCTGGTATATGTTAAAAATGACCCGTGGTGTAATAAGCCTTATATGCGGGGTTTGTAATATGTACAACAAAGTAAAGTTAAAAATATAAATTTTCAACCTATTTAATTTCAAGTTTCAGGTTTACCAATATTTTCACATGTTAAAAATATGAATTTAGAAAGTAAAACCATAATTTTTAAGGCTGAAATGAGAATAATTTTTGGGTAATCAAAAAAGGGGAGAAAGGGCTAGCGCAGGCTACCTGAGCTATTGTAGGATATATGGTTGAGTCTGGAGGAGCACCAAGGGTGAGAGAATCGAGGAAAAATGCTAGACAAATTTTACAGTAAGTGATTGAGGAGTGTGAGGTTGAAATTTGGTCTTGATTTCTGTTTTATACAACTGACTTTAAATTTGGACTGCATAAAAATGGGTGAAGCGAGTATGCTCAACTTTGGTGAGGAAGTCTGGCCAGGGGGCGTCTTCGAACTGACGAAGTTTTTCAAGCAGTGGTGTAGTGTGGTGGCAGAAATAGGTGATAAGTTAGACGTGATAAGGATGTCTATTTTTAAGGAAACTGAGTTGAACAGTGAGATTTTGGCCGAGATGATCGGGGTATGATTTGGGTGCATGGATCGAATCAGATGATGATAATACGTTTGTGGGAGTGTCTGGGATCGACGCTCGGCGACTCGGTCGTGTGTGCGTGTGCATATATGCACATACGCGCACTTAAATACTGGGAAGAGTAGACAGTAGGGAATCAAACAAAGAAGAAGTCATTTAATTTTGATCTGTAGAGTGCAAAAAAAATACGTAGTAGTATATATATTTAAACATACATGATATAAATATTTGCAAAATAGGATCTGCGGCATACAATTGTTTCACTGATAAAGGTATTAAAACCTTGAGGAATTTCTTCAGCAATAAGTTTTGAACACCAATACTATTCCGACCATGATGCTTACATGCTAGTTTGTTGATTCTATCTCATTCCTATAGCACATGGCACCAATGTTTTTGAGTTAATTAATTTGCATTGTACCATGGTTTGGACCTGCGTCTATTTTCATTAACATCGGAAAAACGGTGGCAACCATGATAAAATGCTTCATGTTCTCGTTTTGAACTGTGTAGTGTCTTTTTAAAACTAGAAATACCTTGATGGGTATTGGGTTGAGATGTTAAGAACTGATCGAGGAAAGAAAAATAATGATGACAATTTATTTCGATTTTCAAATATAAACTAAATTACAATTGGAACTAAGGCCCATTTTTTTTGTTCATCATATGACAAAGCTTTCTATTAAGTAGTGTTCATAAGAAATACATCTTGCAGTTAAAATATGAAAAGGTTATACTGATAAAAAGATGCCGATACCTGTGAACCATCCTTTTGATCAAACTACAATTTCAGCCTTGGATTGTCATATGTCTTCTCACAATTAAATGGACATACAGTATATGGTGCTGGCATTACAATGCCACGGTCCATTATCTTGCTTGTTGACTCACTGTTCATGACAACTATGTGATTGGGTTTTTTCCACACATGACTAGAAACAAAAAGAGGTTAAAGGGAGGAAAAACATATGAAGCAGTAAAACAAAGAAGGGAAATATAAAGTAGTAATGAAAGAAACAAAAGTACGTAGAAATCAGAGAATGAAAAGGCGCAGCAGATTTAAAAGAAGGGAAAAGAATGGGACTTACATGATGCATATATGTCATGATCAGGTAAGATACAATAGGCTCAAGAACAATTTGTCAAGTTTAGATACTTTGTCAAGTTTAGATAAAACAAATGCAGACGAGGAAAATGACTATCATCTATATCTTTTGCTATCATTCTTCAGTCCACTGTTTTTGGTAAAGCTTCAATGCTTCCGATGGTTATTACGGGTGCACCGAATGTTCACATAAGAGAAGATGCGGCAGTAGCATCTAGAAGGAAGAAAGAAGGGCAGAGATGTTTGCATCACTATGCATGGATCCGTGATCGTTTATTAACCAAGGAATGAAGTAGTGATGGTCATTGGAAAAGAAGCTGTTGCATGGGAAGTTCATTTGCTAGCTCATACAGTAAAAAAAGGGCAGATAAACGTATAACCCATAAAGAAGTTCATATGGTATGTTTTACCTGTGAAGTACTACAAACGAGATACAAAATAGTTTGGAATAACCCTCAGGAGCGGTTGAGGTTAAAAACTTGATGCGTCTGGTTCTAAGCAAAGAAAAGGGCAACAGGAAATGTGGAAAGAAGGTGCAGGAAGGAAGAAAGGGTGCGTGGGCTTTTGAACTTGTTTTGGCCACGTGAGAAGAATAAATTAAGAATATAAAATAAAGAAAAGAATTAAAAAGGGAAGACTGGCCAAACAGAATTGGGCTATGGGTTAATTAAAAGGAAAAGTAATAAAAAAATAAAAGAGTAAGTGGGTTGTTGGCCTGTAGAAAAATAAATAGAAAAAAATAGGAAGTAAATATTAAAGTAAGGTAAGAAAGAAGAAAAGAAGAAAGGAGAAAAGGGTAATCAATGAAAATAAAAACAAATGTTGTTCTAAATCCCCAAAATTTATAACTTAAATATTTGTTTATTTAAAATAACATTATATATTTATACAAACATATTGATTTCGAAATAATGAAATGAAATTTCAATGTAGAAGTAGTCAAATTAATGTGAAGTAAGACATTAATATATAATTCATTAATCAAAGTTGTGATTAATTTAAATGATAATTCATTCATTCTGAGTAATTTGAATAATAAAGGAAGAGGATATATTCGAATATTCTTAAAGCTATACATCTGATTTAAATATAAATTGTTGGATTACATTCAATGACATGATATAACCATGGTAAGTGTTTGACGGTCAACATTATTGTATTATGATAAGTTCAAATGTTTTGAGTAAGTATTAAAATACTGTTGAATTATATCGACTCAAGTCGATAATCATTTATAATCAGGTAATGAATTGTAAACTCAAATCAACAACAAATAAACAAACTGACATTTTTGAGTAAAGTACCGTGTGCGAAGCAAACACTTTAGTTGTTCATTTATAATAGACCATCAAATATATAGATTTTTACCAATACAGAGATATGCTATTCTATTTAGTCGGGGCTTATAAAATAAAGAGTATACAAACTGAATTATATTTAATGCAGTTCATTTTAAGCTGATAACTATTTCTTTGAAGAAATGTTTTGATACAAATGAATATTGAAATCTGTTTCTTAAGTATCGATTATCCGTAAAAGTCATTACGCTAATCATTTCGAAGAGTCCGGAATTAATATTTCACTTCGATTTGATTTATACGTCGTGTGTCAGAGAATTATTGAAGTAAATTGAAGACGAAGATATGCAAGGGCTATTTTGTTTTACATAATAATGCCTTGGTTTGTCCAGTCCCAGGACAACTTGTATGGTCAGGTGTCTGACAACGTATATCTATCAGATCTTACACAGCGACTTTTCTGAAGTACATTATGTTGATGGTGGAGGAATTCGTTTCTCTTAGCTTTATGCCCATAACATATTTGGGAAAATAAATTGTGTGTTTTGACAGATATGACGGTGTGGCATTCCAAAGTAATTAAAGAAGTGATCTGTCAAAAGGACGAAATTGACCTCAAGCTTCACAACCGGAAAATGACAAAAATCGGGCAGGCAACATGGCTATGTAGGTCGCTCCCATTAGGGTGTATTGTCACCATTTAGAGAATATTCACCTTGTTACTTCTTTCATTTCTGTATCTCCGGATAACGGTTATGTGGGCCCAACCGTCGGTGGCAATATATTCGATACACTCAAGAGAAATGAGTGGTCGGTCATGTGTGGGCCGGGTTGCAAGATGTTCTTGTTGAACCCAGTGTATTGCTCTCTAGAGACACAATATCGGAAGGTGGTTCCATACCTTGTCATAGTTGGAAATCCATTATCCATAAGTGCCAAGCGGTTTTGTTTGTATACTATATAGTGGAATGTGAGATGCAAGCATTCTTCTAGATTCTAAATTTATTTGTGGAAAAACTCTAGACACTATGATAATATCTGATTTAAAGTATACAAAATGATTTGTTCTCATAAGGTAAAAACCCGTTCCGTACTTACGGCGTGGTCTTATGAGATATGTTTTATTTCTTTGCTTGTTTTTAAAATCGTTTACTCATACTAGTCCCCTGACTGACCCGGAGTTTATTTTTCTGTGTTTTCCCTGAACTCTTGGGTACTCATTACACTTGTTATGAGTAGACAAGTGAATCAGGTGTTGGATAACTTTTTGGACTTAACTGGATGTGATGGTCTCTGCAAGACGATCTATATATTATACCTATGAAGTGTAAGTCAGTTATCAATATTTATGTACAATTATGAAGTTTATAAGTTGAAATGGAAATATATCCATGTATCCGGTGCATTGTACTATGATGTATTATCACTCTGATGTATCGTATTATGTTATATTATATTTTGTTCAAGTTCTGCTGTGAGATTCTGATGTTTTTCTTTAGTTCTATCTTTTATCTATTCTTATTCTTAAATAATGGCACGACTTCCGAGGTGTTCGAAAGTCGAGTCGTTACAACTGGTATCAGAGCTTAGGTTACTGATTACCTAGGCTTTGGGTGAGTATTGAGAGATCATATTTGTAATTTTATATTATTATATAAATAAATATATATATATATATATATATAGGAGGATCAACTTGAATTATATACAAAATGAGACGAATTAAGGTTGGATTCAAACCAGATTTTGGAATTTAAAACCCTGGGTATTTAGAAAAATATTTTTCTAAATAGATATAAAGTAATATATTATTACTTTGGAAAATTTGGTTAAAAACCATTTTTGAGTGGATTTTAAAAGTGATAAAGCATTGAACTCACTTTAATCGCTGGAAAATTATTCTGATGATGACTGCAGCATCATTAGTATTCATTTTCGAGTTTCTAAGTGACAAATCGCTACCTTTAAAAAAACAAGTGGTTTGAAAATTCAAATGTTTTGAATTTGAGATAGTTATAAATATATGTATATATTTGTGCGATTTCTAAAGAATTTGGAATAAAAACTCGGGAATTTGAATTATGGAAATAAATTTTTACTTAAGCAAGTTAAATAGAAGAAGTTCTGGAAGGTACTTTACTCTTTTTAATAAAAGGAGTTAAACTAATTAGGGCCAGCCTAAGAATTAGTGGAATAAAGCTGAATTGGATTAGAATAATATCTAATCGTATTAACAAAGTTGAAATTTTAAAATTAAAATTTGATATTTCCATTAAATTAAAGCCCAGACTTAACTGGACGTGAACTCATGAAAACTAAACAAGTTGATTTTTGAAATAAAATCAGATTTTTAAGTTCTGGGATGGAGATAACTAATTTAAGGATAAATTAGTTAAGGAAGACTGTGAATAAAACTTAGCATGGCTAAATGAATTAGCCCGATGAGCTGAATATGGATGCGAGTTTAAAAAGAGAATTTAGGGAAGATATATATGTTTGAACAGGGTTGACTCGAATCAATGAAGTAGATAAGATTTAGAATTTATTTTCCAAATATAAAAGTGTATTTTTGAGGTAATATGGAGTTAAGAAATTGGAACCGAGCTATAGATTGGCTGAGTTGAATGATTTTCTCGGTATCGATCTGATATTGATTTCGATATTCGGGGTTGATACTTAAAAGATTATTCGCTTACCGATTTACAGTTAGGAACTGATGAACGTTGAGGAACAGTAATGTAGAGATTGAAATGTTTTGTAGTCATAGTTGCATATATTTTTAATATAGAAATAACTGTGATAAATAACAAATTGATGATGTGTGTTTTTTATTAATATAAATTTATAACTCTAATTATAACTAGAGTCTACTCATTAATCTTTAATTTCGGGGACGAAATTCTTTTAAGGGGGTATATTGTAATGTCCCGGATTATTACTGATGTTGTTAGTCGATAATTATTGATTTTTTATTTATGATTTATTTAAGTTAAATTAAATATATTTAGAAATATTTAAATAAATACTTTATGTAATTTCTATGTATATATTTTTATATATGTATATGTAGGTATATATATACACATGTACTGAATGTAAAAATATTTAATATATGTATATATCTAAATTAAGGTAATAAGTGATATTTTAATCTTTTGTACTAAATATTAAATCATTTGCTATATGCTGTCTTGACCAAATGGAATGTCTGGACATATAAGAATTAAAAATGCTTGTAAATAACCAGTAGTATATAGCTAGGTACAGATATTAGTATCAAACATATAATAGCTGAGCATAGATGCATGGAAAAACAATGAAATCATTTAGCAACAGCACTCCTTTCAAAAGCTAGTGTAACGACCCAGAAAATCTGAACCAATTTAAAATTTTTAAATTGGCTATTTTAGTTGATTTTAAATATTTAAAATAAATATTTTAAATAATAATGATGAAAAGTAAGTTTGAATTGAAGTTGAAAATAAATATAATTACTTTGAATTATAAACAAGGCCTGAAATGGCGCGGTAGTTTCAAAATTTGAATTCAAACTTCGACTGACTGTACCGGGTGCAAAACAAAACGGATTTGAGTGAAACCAAAAATATTTAAATCTATTAGTGAATACCTTTCTAACGAATCTGAAAAATCGAAGTTTCATAGCGGGAAGCAAAAGTTATGGCCAAATGAATTTTCAGAAAGGTCGCTATGGAATTTATATAGCCCGTGAAAATGGCCATTTTGCAAACGACCTCGGAATTCGATGAAACCACTTTTGTTGGATCCGGGATGTAAAACTATTGGTAGGTTTTAAATTTCATAATTTTTGAAGCTAGTATGTGAGCGTGGTAAAGGAAAATGTGTTTTGGTCAATTACAGTTAAATTGGATCGACCGGAAAAGGGCCATTTTACAAACGGTCTCAGAATTCGATGAAACTGGTTTTGTTGGGACCGTATCGTCAAAACATAGCTAGATTTATTTTTTGGAATTTTTCGGATCAGTTTGTGGCCCTGGCAAATTGAAATGTACGTTCAAATCAAATATTGAATGTTTTATATTTTAATTTGAAGGAAAACTGACTGAAACAGTCGAATGGGCCTACAAAACATATCCCATTGTGTTCGGAATGGGGGTAAAACGCTAGGGACGATAGTCGTTGGGTTTGAATTGGTGTTCGTGTGTGGAAGAGGGTATTTTAGAGATTTTAAAATGTATAAATAAAAAAAATCATTGGTCAACTCTATTTCTCTCTCCCCGATTAAACACGACGAACGACGGAAAGGCCTTCTTTCCTTCTCTCCTCGATTTCTTCTAATCCGCTCAATAAAATCACCTGCTTCAGTTAAGGTTTTTGTAGAGATTCTTCTAAGCTTCAGATCCATACCTGCTATAGATTTTTTCATGGAGTTTTTGGGTAGATATCGGGCTCGAAAGTCCGACTGTTTCTGGCACCGCCGCGAGTTGCTCCGGCCACCGAAGACCGCCGCGCCACTGGCGAACCCGCGCCTCTCCTCCCCCTTTGACCTCGCGCAACCCGATCGTGGAACCGTTACACGGATCGATCGAAAAATCTAAACCTAGTTTGGAACCATTTCAGAAGGTAACGACTAATATTATATTAAACTATATTATAGCAGTTTAAAGCGCTACGGTTTTTGATTTCACTATAAAAATCATATCTTTTTCGTTTCTTGACGAAATTTAGTGAAACAAGAGACAGTGGACTCGTGTGGACGTCTTCTACCTTCTAAAAGAGACCGCATATTTTTCTGAGCCTTCTGCTATTTTTGGTGGAGTGGAACCCAATGTGAGATTTCTAATTTATGAACGATATGGAAAACGACGATGTATAAATTATATAGTCGATGTATGAGTTATATAAGCATAGTACACCTCTTGTATAAGCGTTGTATAAGTTGTACGTTCAATGTATAAGTTATATATGCGTTGTAAAAATTATATATGTGTTAAAATAGAAGTGAAATGCTTATATATATACGCCCCTCGTCCAAAAACCATGGACGATATTTATTGGTTGTGATTGGTGTGAAAATTGGTTGATTGCGAATGGTTGATTAGAATTGTTTGTGATTGAAATTAATTGATTGTGGTTGAAAAATAC
The DNA here is from genome assembly GCA_030737875.1 of Allium sativum. NCBI lineage: Eukaryota > Viridiplantae > Streptophyta > Magnoliopsida > Asparagales > Amaryllidaceae > Allium > Allium sativum. The sequence continues at coordinate 730,193,788 of CM060910.1, forward strand.
CCGTTTGTGGTTGAGAAATATTTGTTTGAAACCACATAGGATTAGTTTGTGGAAATGAAAAAAATATACATGCCGCCTGCGTGCGAACTAGATGCATGATTCCCCATTGTCAAAAGCTGCGAGGCTTTAAGGTAGAGCGAGGAGCCGTACTAGGGACGGTCCCGGTTTTAACTACCCTACCGTTATGCTGCCGAAATTTTGAATAATATTCATGTGTTAGAATTATTTTCCTGTGTTGAAATTATATTCGTCTGTTGAATAGAAAACCTTCATGTGTTGAATCGAAATTCATTCGTTGAATTGAAATTCATGTGTTGAATGGTATTCGTGTTTTGAATAAATTGTTTTAACAATAAAATTCACATTTTTACCCTATATATACAAACTATAGAAAACCTTCATGTGTTGAATCGAAATTCATTCATTGAATTGAAATTCATGTGTTGAATGGTATTCGTGTTTTGAATAAATTGTTTTAACAATAAAAATCACATTTTTACTCTATATATACAAACTATAGAAAACCTTTATGTGTTGAATCAAAATTCATTCATTGAATTGAAATTCATGTATTGAATGGTATTCATGTTTTGAATAAATTCTTTTAACAACAAAAATCACATTTTTACTCTATATATACAAACTATAGAAAACCTTCATGTGTTGAATCGAAATTCATGTGTTGAATGGTATTCGTGTTTTGAATAAATTGTTTTAACAATAAAAATCACATTTTTACTCTATATATACAAACTATAGAAAACCTTCATGTGTTGAATCGAAATTCATTCGTTGAATTGAAATTCATGTGTTGAATGGTATTCGTGTTTTGAATAAATTATTTTAATAATAAAAATCACATTTTTACTCTATATATACAAACTATAGAAAACCTTCATGTGTTGAATCGAAATTCATTCGTTGAATTGAAATTCATGTGTTGAATGGTATTCGTGTTTTCAATGAATTGTTTTAACAATAAAAATCACATTTTTACTCTATATATACAAACTATAGAAAACCTTCATGTGTTGAATCGAAATTCATTCGTTGAATTGAAATTCATGTGTTGAATGGTATTCGAGTTTTGAATAAATTGTTTTAATAATAAAAATCACATTTTTACTCTATATACAAACTATAGAAAACCTTCATGTGTTGAATCGAAATTCATTCGTTGAATTGAAATTCATTTGTTGAATGGTATTCGTATTTTGAAAGAAATTGTTTTATAATAAAAATCCTATTTTTATCATCAATATGAACTATATAAAATAATCTTGTTTTGAAATAAATTGTTTTATAATAAAAATCCTATTTTTATCACCTATATTAACTATATAAAATAGTTGGGTTTTGAAATAAATCGTTTTGCAATAAAAATCACATTTTTACAATATACATGAATTGTTAAAAATAGTGAAGTGTCGAAGTGAATGAATGTTGGATAAAAATATAATTTTAATGTATGAAAAGAATATAGTTTTGAAATCGAAGAATCGATATATATATATATAAATAGAATTGAAATATATTGAATAGCGAAGCTGCAGTTCGTGTTTTGAAACCGTGATTTCAAACGATTAGTGCGGGAGATCCGATCGTCGGATTTTCCCGAAACCGCAACCGTTGGGTTTGCTTTGGAAATATCTTTCCAACGGCATCAACTTTGTAAAAATCCAACGGTTGGATTTCTCGAATGTTTAATTCAAATCTGAAGAAAACAGCGCCAGAATCGATTATATTTATTTATATATATAAATATAACTATATTAAATCGAATAACGATGCTGCAGTTCGTAATTTGAAATCGAAACTTCAAACGATTGTACCGGGAGATCCGACTGTCGGATTTTCCCAAAACTGGAACTGTTGGATTCGTTTTGAAAAGATCTTTCTAATGATATAAATTTTGTGAAGATCCAACGGTTAGATTTTCAGATATGTGTAAATCAAATCTAAAGAAAAACAGCGTCACGGCCGCGTTATGGCCCGAAGCGTCGTTTTGAATAAATTGGCTATTTTAAAATAAATAAAAATAGCGGTAAATCGTTATAAAATATTATAAACGATATGGATGTGAAATTTAGAAACTAACTGAAGGTTGGCTAAGTCGAATGGTTTCCTGGATTTTGATCTGATGTTGGTTTCGGCCTTCGGGGTTAATATTTGGGAAATCGTTCTCTTACTGATTTACGGTTAGTGATTAATGAATTGAAATGATGCGTATGTTGTGTTTGTGTAGCACTTGTTTATTATATACGCAAGTTTCTCTGAAAGACCGGGTTTATCCCATTCTGAATAACTAAATCGACGATAAGAAATCGAAGATGAAGACGGTGGTTGAAGACCGGAAATCTTCACCTTGTTTGGATGGTAACTGATGTCCTGATTGGGAGGCATCCCGAAATATGGATAATGAGTGGTGATCGTCCAGACGTACGTGGAGATCGATGGGTTTGCGAGGTATATAGTGCCTCCGGTTTCGTTCAGACCCAGAACGGACTTGCAAATGGACAGTGTGTCTGACATTGGAATTTATTCTGTGTGATTGATAGCCATCAGTTGCACGGTGTGAATTGCCTGTGTGGCATGCTAAGATGCAATGATCAGGACTTCTGTTGAAAAGAAAAGTCTTGTGGTGATGATCAAAGCACCTCCTGTGTGGGTAGCTTTGTGTATAACGTGAATTCGCGAGCCTCACACCCCGGTATGAACCAGAAACGGGAGAGGACCTCAGGGAGGACATGCGTTTCTTTCTAGCTAGAAGTGGCGTCAGTGGTTTTACACGCCCTGACGAGTTTGACTTATGTGGTTGTTACTGTTGCAAGGCGCCTCAGAAATATCGGTCGATCCGGGACCGATGGAGTCATTCGTTGGCTCATTTACGCCCCACAGGGTGGGGAAACGCAGTGTTCAGGAATTTTAATCCACATCGGTGGACCGTCCCTGACGATCCAAGGGTCGATGCGCTCTGACCCTGAGGCTCGGGCCAGACAGTCTCGAAGTCGGTAAGGACTATCTTTTGCCTTGGTTCATGATGGAAGTCCAATTTCCAAATACGTGACTGTGCGGTTTTGATTGTATACCTATATATGGCGACATGATATATGGTACCCATGCCGTCTATGATTGATAGTTATGATTGAAATTGTTTTCGAAACTTATAAACACTAGTAATAATATCAAATGCTTTTGTTTTATTCGTATCAAGCATATTTTGGCCATTATAAGGTAAAACTCTATCCTCCGGTTTGCGTTGCATTGTGTGATGAGAACTGAGTCTTATAATGGCTTCATTTTTATAAAAAGCATTGCGATGTTTAAAAGAATGATTTGTTTTAAAGCACTGGCAATCCAATGGAGTAAACCCATTCCACAAAAGTGGCGTGGTCCTATGATTGTCCATATTTTAAATGTGTTGAGTAGATTTCTCATACCAGTCCCATGACTGACTCGTAGTTTGTTTCACTTTCAAACTTGGGTGCCCCTTTTTCTACACGGGCAGCCTTGTATTCAGGTTTAGCAGGCTTTTTCTGGATAGCTAGAGCTGAAGATGGATTCTATCATTTATCTCTTTTTATGTTGTTCAGCTCCTATTGTACATATTATGTTTATTTCCGCTGTAGACATTTATGTATAGCTGAACTGTATTTGTACTAAGTATGATCCTGTATACTGAGTAACTCTGATGATTATGTTTATCCAGTGTATTATTTGTTCATTATGTAGTGTATTTATTTAATTCTATTCTGCCATTATCTGTTTCTGTGTTATATTCCAAAGATTACCCTTGCCGCCGTCAGTACGGGGTTTGGGGTCGTCACAGCTAGAAGTAGGAGACAACATATAAGTAGCTAATCAATATAGATATAAATATATGTCCGAGTTACTTAAGAAAACATACATTAGAATATCCATCCATACATGAACTACACATTTGTGTATACCTCAAAGACAAGACTGGCCTTAGCTCCTTTCTGTGATTGCACAGCAAAATCTTTGGCAAATTCTATCCAATCACTTACACAGCCAACCTAGGACACTATTAGCTAATTAAAAATAACTTGGTAACTATGCATTTATACATTATTTTGGGTCATGCTAGCCTGCATAGAATAAGTTGTATTTACTAAAGGATTAAAAATGCTCTTATTTGCACATGGACTCCTAGACCTCTACACTTCAATCAATCAAAAATATGCACAGAATGGCTTGTATTTACTTAAGAACTAAGTATGTGTGTATTTGCATATGGCTTTATACACTTCAATCAATCGAAAACATCAACTAGATCATAGAACATCATAGGGGTTTCATAGCAGAGAAGAAAAATGGTTTGCTTAAGAACCAAGTACATATTTTTAATTTATTCTTGCATGTGCTTTGTACACATCATTCTACCTGGCCATATACACCTGAAAATGGTGATCAAAACTTGAAAAGCACACAGGAACAAAATGAATAGCTACTGATTTTTGAAACAAACAATACATACACAGCTAAAACTAGTGCAGCCACCCCTATGTTATTTCATTTCCTATGCAAGTTGATGCCTGCATTATTTTATTCATTCTACCACCTATAAATACGTACACACATACACATCATTTCCCTTACAAACTCATACTGATCACTCAAAGAAAAACTAAGCAAGGGAAAACTAAGGAGGAAACTCAGGTAATGCTAAGACCAGAGGATACCAAATATGTGAGTAAACACTCACTGTAATTCCATTTTTATTTTTCCATGATCATTGATGCTTATATATGTATATGACTGCTTTTGTATATGAATATGTCAAATTTATTTCAGAACCAAACATGGATGATACCGGACTAAACCCTGTTACTTCTTGTTGTTGCTTAACTGTTGTATGGTACTGATAAAACACTTCCCTTGTCTACATTCAAAAATCATTATCTAAAATAGATGATTAGGCTCTGATTACTTCATGGTAAATGTACATTTATCCGCTGGTATATGTTAAAAATGACCCGTGGTGTAATAAGCCTTATATGCAGGGTTTGTAATATGTACAGCAAAGTAAAGTTAAAAACATAAATTTTCAACCTATTTAATTTCAAGTTTCAGGTTTACCAATATTTTCATATGTTAAAAATATGAATTTAGAAAGTAAAACCATAATTTTTAAGGTTGACATGAGAATGATTTTTGGGTAATCAAAAAAGGGGAGAAAGGGCTAGCTCAGGCTTCCTGAGCTATTGTAGGATATAGGGTTGAGTCTGGAGGAGCACCAAGGGTCAGAGAATCGAGGAAAAATGCTAGACGAATTTTACGGTAAGTGATTGAGGAGTGTGAGGTTGAAATTTGGTCTTGAATTATGTTTTATACAACTGACTTTAAATTTGGACTGCATCAAAATGGATGAAGCGAGTATGCTCAACTTCGGTAAGGAAGACCAGCCAGGGGGCGTCATCGAGCTGACGAAGTTTTTCAAGCAATGGTGTAGTGTGGTGGCAGAAATAGGTGATAAGTTCGATGTGATAAGGATGTCTATTTTTAAGGAAACTGAGTTGAACAGTGAGATTTTGGCCGAGATGATCAGGGTATGATCTGGGTGCATGGATTCGACTCAGATGATGATAATACGTTTGTGGGAGTGTCTGGGATCGACGCTCGGCGACTCGGTCGCGTGTGCGTGTGCACATATGCACATATGCGCACTTAAATACTGGGAAGAGTAGGCGGTAGGGAATCAAATAGAGAAGAAGACATTTCATTTTGATCTGTAGAGTGTAGAAAAAAATACGTAGTAGTATATATATTTAAACATACTTGATATAAATATTTGCAAAGTAGGATCTGCGGCATACAATTGTTTCATTGATAAAGGTATTAAAACCTTAAGGAATTTCTTCAGCAATAAGTTTTGAACACCAATACTATTCCGACCATGATGCTTACATGCTAGTTTGTTGATTCTATCTCATTCCTACAGCACATGGCACCAATGTTTTTGAGTTAATTAATTTGCATTGTACCATGGTTTGGACCTGAGTCTATTTTCATTAACATCGGAAAAAAGGTGGCAACCATGATAAGATGCTTCATGTTCTCGTTTTGAACTGTTTACTGTCTTTTTAAAACCAGAAATACCTTGATGGGTATTGGGTTGAGATGTTAAGAACTGATCGAGGAAAGAAAAAGATGAAAAGGTTATACTGATAAAAAGATGCCATACCTGTGAACCATCCTTTTGATCAAAATGCAATTTCAACCTTGGATTGTCGTATGTCTTCTCACAAGTAAATGGACATACAGTATATGGTGCTGGCATTACAATGCCACGGTCCATTATCTTGCTTGTTGACTCACTGTTCATGACAACTATGTGATTGGGTTTTTTCCACGCATGACTAGAAACAAAAAGAGGTTAAAGGGAGGAAAAAATATGAAGCAGTAAAACAAAGAAGGGAAATATAAGGTAGTAATCAAAGAAACAAAAGTACGTAGAAATCAGAGAATGAAAAGGCGCAACAGATTTAAAAGAAGGGAAAAGAATGGGACTTACATGATGCATATATGTCATGATCAGGTAAGATAAAGTGGGCTCTAGAACAATTTGTCAAGTTTAGATACTTTGTCAAGTTTGGATAAAACAAATGCAAACGAGGAAAAAGACTATCATCTATATCTTTTGCTATCATTCTTCAGTCCACAGTTTTCGGTAAAGCTTCAATGCTTCCAACGGTTATTACGGGTGCGCCGAATGTTCGCACAAGAAGAAGATGCAGCAGTAGCATCTAGAAGGAAGAAAGAAGGGCAGAGATGTTTTCATCACTATGCATGGATCCGTGATCGTTTATTAACCAAGACATGAAGTAGTGATGGTCATTGGAAAAGAAGTGGTTGCATGGGAAGTTCATTTGCTAGCTCATTCAGTAAAAAAAAAGGGCACATAAACGTATAACCCAGAAAGAAGTTCATATGGTATGTTTTACCTCTAAAGTACTACAAACGAGATACAAAATAGTTTGGAATAACCCTCAGGAGCGGTTGAGGTTAACAACTTGATGCATGCGGTTCTGAGCAAAGAAAAGGGAAACAGGAAATGTGGAAAGAAGGCGCAGGAAGGAAGAAAGGGTGCATGGGCTTTTGGACCTGTTTGGCCCACGTGAGAAGAATAAATCAAGAATAGAAAATAAAGAAAAGAATTAAAAAGGGAAGACGGGCCAAACAGAATTGGACTATGGGTTAATTAAAAGGAAAAGCAATAAAACAAATAAAAGAGTAAGTGGGCTGTTGGCCTGTAGAAAAATAAATAGAAAAAAATAGGAAGTAAATATGAAAGTAAGGTAAGAAAGAAGACAATAAGAAAGAAGAAAGAAGAAAAGGGTAATCAATGAAAATAAAAACAAATGTTGTTCTAAATCCCCAAAATTTATAACTTAAATATTTGTTTAATGATAATAACATTATATATTTATATAAACATATTGATTTCGAAACAATGAAACAAAATTTCAATGTAGAAGTAGTCAAATTAATGTGAAGTACGACATTAATATATAATTCATTAATCAAAGTTGTGATTAATTTAAATGATAATTCAATCATTCATTCTTAGTAATTTGAATAATAAAGGAAGAGGATATATTCGAATATTATCAAAGCTATACATCTGATTTAAATCTAAATTGTTGGATTACATTCAATGACATGATATAACCATGGTAAGTGTTTGATGGTCAATATTATTGTATTATGATAAATTCAAATGTTTTGAATAAGTATTAAAATACTGTTGGATTATATCGATCAAGTCGATAATCATTTATAATCAGGTATGAATTATAAACTCAAATCAACAACAAATAAACAAACTGACATTTTTGAGTAAAGTACCGTGTGTGAAGCACACGCTTTAATCGTTCATTTATAATAGACCATCAAATATCAAGATTTTTACCAATACAGAGATATGCTATTCTGTTTAGTCGGGGCTTATAAAATAAAAAGTATATAACCTGAATTATATTTAATGCAGTTCATTTTAAGCTGATAACTATTTCTTTAAAGAAATGTTTTGATACAAATGAATATTGAAATTTGTTTCTTAAGTATCGATTATCCGTAAAAGACATTACGCTAATCATTTCAAAGAGTCCGAAATTAATATTTCACTTCAATTTGATTTATACATCGCGTGGCAGAGAGTTATTGAAGGTGAAGATATGCAAGGGTTATTTTGTTTTACATAATAATGCATTTGGTTTGTCCAGTCCTAGGACAACTTGTATGGTAGGGTGTCATACAACGTATATCTATCAGATCTTACACATCAACTTTTCTGAAGTACATTATATTGGTGGCGGAGGAACTCGTTTCTCTTAGTTTTATTCCTATAACGTATTTGGGAAAATAAATTGTGTGTTCTGACAAATATGACGTGTGGCATCCAAAGCAATTGAAGAAGTGATCTGTCAAAAGAATGAAACTGACCTCAAGCTTCACAAACGGAAAATGGTAAAAATCGGGCAGGCAGCATGGCTATGTGGGTCACTTCTATTAGGGTGTATTGTCACCATCTAGAGAATATTCACTTTGTTACTTGTTTCGTTTCTGTATCTTCGGATAACAGTTTTGTGGGCCCAACCTTCGGTTACAATATATTCGATACACTCAAGAGAAATGAGTGGTGGTCATGTGTGGGCTAGGCTGTAAGATGTTATTGTTGAACCCAGTGTATTGCTCTCTAGAGATACAATATCAGAAGGTGGTTCCATACGTTGTCATAGTTGGAAATCCATTATCCATAAGCCCAAGCGGTTTTGTTTGTATACTATATAGTGGAATGTGAGATGCAACCATTCTTCTAGATTCTAAATTTATTTGTGAAAAACTCTAGACACTATGATAATATCTGATTGAAAGTATACAAAATGATTTGTTCTCATAAGGTAAAAACCCGTTCCGTACTTACGGAGTGGTCTTATGAGATACGTTTTATTTCTTTGCTTGTTTTTAAAATCTTTACTCATACCAGTCCCCTGACTGACCCGGAGTTTATTTTTCTGTGTTTTCCCTAAACTCTTGGGTACTCACAACACTTGTTATGAGTAGACAAGTGAATCAGGTGTTAGATAACTTTTTGGGCTTAACTGGATGGGATGGTCTCTACAAGACGATCTATATATTATACTTATGAAGTGCAAGTCAGTTACCAGTATTTATGTACAATTATGAAGTTTATAAGCTGAAATGGAAATATATCCATGTGTCAAATGCACTGTACTATGATGTATTATCACCCTGATGTATCGTATCGTATTATGTTATATTATATTTTGTTCAAGTTCCGCTGTGAGATTCAGATGTTTTCTATAGTTCTATCTTTTATCTCACGACTTCCGAGGTGTTCGAAAGTCGGGTCATTACAGCATTGAATCAAGGATTAGGTGAGTGATAGATGTCTCTCACACGGAAACTGTAACAATCCGTAATTTTGGCATTAACTAATTAGTTATTTAATTAGATTCTCGAAAATGGAATTTTCTCAAATGATGGAATTTGACCATGAAACTTGCACCACTTCGTTTATGATGGAATTCTGGTCAATTTTCATGGTTGGAACTTCATGAACGGAGTCCGTATGAAAAAGTTACGGACGTAGTACGAAAGAAAACAGGCAGAAAATAAATAAAACATATTATATATATACAGAAATACATATATTTTTCCTCGCCCCCACTACTAGGTCAATCCAGGCGGTCGACTACTGGATCGACCCTTGGTCGATCCTGAGAGTGGCGGTTAGGGTTTTTTGTTTTAATTTTAATATAAATGGACGAATCTTTAAAAACTAAATCTAATGGTATAGGGTCATTTCTACACCTATAAATAAAGGGCCAGACCCCTATTCTTTTACCCATATTTTCTGTAGGCAGCAGCGAGGCTTCGCCATTTCCAATTTTCCAGTATCTTCTAAAAAATTAATTTATAAATCAATTCAAATCAAATGAAATAAGATTAGAGATATTAAATCTAGATCCAGGAAAAGGGTTTGTTTCTACGAATAGGTAATCTATATTATTAAATCTCCTTCTATTAGAGATTATGCCCTAGAGGCAATCCATTTGATGTGATTAATAACACTGTTGATGTTATTATTTTATTTGGAATAAAAAATATCCTGTTATATTTATTGTCTAACATAAATACTAACATATAGAAGTCCTTAGAATAATAATACGGAATTATATAGTTCAAGTAAGTGACTTGAGCATGAGATTATATAATATATTAAGTACTATAATACCTAAATGTCCCTATTCATGTTTTTACTGTTCATATAGGATAATAATAAAACATTAAGACTAGTATGTTGACTGACTGATAATCACATCTCAATGATCATTAATATACATGATATTAATGTCAATACATAAACACGTATTGGAGAATAGCGTATTGGGCTGACCCAGCATGAGAAAAGTATATGGAATATGATTAACAGTATCATAAGTTATTCTCATAGTGGCAGTGATGTAATGGTCCTCAGACCAGAAATCATTATAATTTTATTCGACGATATTTGTTTTTTATATCATCAAAAGTTAATTTTAACCAGGTAAACGATAAAGGTGATCATTGGATAAATCTCGAATTGAATGAAAATTATGAATGATCTAGATGGAATTTAACCCTATGATATATCTGTAGTGATATCCATGGGCCTCTTGATTGAGTGAGACTATGAACTGCATGGTTGTGCTCAAATATTGATTTTTTTATATAATCTACTCATCGATCAAGTAAAAAGGATTAAATTATAAATCGGGTGATACATTCAATGCCTCGAGTTTAATCCCAGATACATTAGTTAAAAGGGTTACATTAAATTGATAGACTGGTGGAAGGTTGTATCGAATCATTGATCATATTATAACTTGGGTAGAGCAACGTATTGCAAGATACAATCACTGTTTATGATTTCAAATACGATTTAAAATCATTGTCAAAGTTATAACAACCTAGAGGGTCACTGTAACACCCCGTAATTTTAATATTAATGGTAACGAATTAAAGAATACTTAATTGTAAATGTGAGAATTAAGGGAAAGGGTTGCGCCATTGTGTTCATCTCGGAATTCTGGTTGAGATAGAGTCTGAGTTTGCGTGAATTGGACTTCGTATGAAGAAGTTATGGCCATCGGAAATTTCAGAAAATTTAAAACAGATTTCGAAAATTCAAATTTCAGAGTCAGAATGGGTCAGGCGAGAAATTTCCCGCCAGGGGCAGGTCGACCATAGGGTCGACCTGGGGGTCGACCTGCGCCCCCCCCCCCCCCCCCCCGGGCAGATTTGAGTGATGACCTGTTTATGACTGTATGCTGACTCATTAAGGTTTCTGATCTGCTCTGATTTGCTGGGATTAATTCTGGGTTGATCGGACGACCTAAACTAATCCTAAACTTTATATAAAGACATGTAGACTCAAACACTAAAATCAAAATAAAATTAGATTCATGGCCTTCATGCCGTCACCTAGCAACTCAGAATAGCCGCCACCAATTAGAGAGGAAGAAAGCAAATTAAAGACAACAATTCAATTCAAATCAAGCCTATAACTACAACAGCGAAATTATCTACAACAAGGGAACGCTAATCAATTACAGAATTCAGATCCCAGAACTCAAATCCCCTTTTTCGGTGAGTTCTAGTCACTTTTAGGTTTAAATAAATAAAAGTGAATCGTGGTAGACTATGATTTGGGTATATGTTGTTTGTAGTTATGCAAGTTTACTGTTGTTGTGGATCATGAAATTATGCAAGTTTATTGTTGTTGTGAATCATGAAATTATGCAAGTTGTTATCATGAATCTATGCAAGTTGTTATCATGAATCTATGCAAGTTGTTATTATGAATCTATGCAAGTTGTTATCATGAATCTATGCAAATTGTTATGAGATCATGCAAGTCACCTGTACAAGTTATTATTCATGAACCTATGCAAGTTATTATTCATGAAACTATGCAAGTTGTTAAACATGTTGTAAATCATGAATCTATGTGAGTTGTTAACTATGTTGTTAATTCTTGAACCTATGCAAGTCACCTATGCAAGTTGTTATGTTGTGAATCCTGAACCTATGTTAGTGTTAATTATGTTGTTAATTCATGAACCTATGCAAGTTGTTATGTTGCAAAATCATGAATCTATGCAAGTTGTTAATTATGTAATGAATCATAATTATATGCAAAGTTATCATGTCATTTTCCCTAGTTGTCATGCTTATGCCAAAATTGTACTGAAAACAATCATCTTGTCATTCCCTTTATTTTATTGTTATGGCGAGGCTACCTTGTAGCCTCGATGACGCCAAAAACGCAAACGGCTACGCTAGTTAAGAAACGGAAAAAAGGGGAATTTGTAATAGGCATAGTGATTATGTAAATTGGACACATGATTCTAGTAGGGAAACATATAAATAATTACCTATTATGACATGGGTAAAATTGGGGAAAATGGTATAATTTGAATATGACCATTTATGGATAGGAAATTCAAATTGTTAATAAGATAAGTATTGACACCTATAAAAAGGAAAGGATTAATTAATTTAATTAATTAATCAAAAGAGGAATGTTTAAGCAATTGAAGTCTGAAGATTTAATATTGAGAATTGGCATAAATGCCTTAAATGGCTTAAAATAAATTTGTGATGAAATTGGTATGATTTTACATACCATAAATAGATGGACATAATTGAGTCAATTATGGCCATAGTTAAATTTGGAATTGATTGATAATTTGAATAGGGCGATTAATTCAAATTGGGGAATAATTAATCTTGTGTAATTAATCGTCTAAGACACGAGGTTAGGCTCTTTTGTGGTGTAAGACTGCCCGGACCCGCCCGGCAAATCCAGCTGCCACAAATGTCAGTCTAATGTGGGAGGTCTTTATAAGGTTACGGTCCTAATGAATTAAGAAACACTTAACCAGATAAACATGTAGTGGGACATGAAGGGTTAAGTAGGTGCCTTGGGTGGCATGTGAAATATGGTTAGGTGTCTCAATAGTTAATTAATGCTAATTAAAGACTAGTTAACCTAACTTAATACATATGGGCTGTATGATGATAGACCTAAGTTAGGGTTAAGTTAAACGAATTGTATTGTGGGTGGGTTAAGTACAACTGAAGGGTAGGTGGGTAATATTAATACATATAGGCCCACAAACTTAACCGGATAAAAAGGGTTATGTAATTAAAGACACCTAGTGGTATACATAACCGGGGCAAAATGGTAAAGTTATGTATTAAAGACACCCTTAGGGGTACGCATAACTAATGGGAATAGATAGAGTTATGTATTAAAGACACCTATAGGTACGCATAACCGAAAGGTAGAATAGGGGTTATGTATTAAAGACACCTACAGGTACGCATAACTGATTGAGGGCTATGTAATTAAAGACACCTTAGGGTATACATAGTCAGTAGAAAACCTAGTGGGGATACAAGACATAGGGGAGAGCTTGTATCATGTTGAGTGGGACCCATTTCAGTCAGTAACCCGGAGGTGTATCAAAGTAAAGAACTCCGTACTAAGCGGGGAAGGGGCACGCTTACTGATTGATTATAAGAGATCCAAAACGAGACGGATGGTGTGGGCGGCGCAAACCGACCGGGGACATGTGCGTGCATGGGCCGGGCAGAGGGGGACAAGACGACCGTGACACCAGTAGGTATAACTGTGCACACCTTGGCTTGCCAGTTTAGGGAAGTGATACCCCCTAGTTGTGGGACCAGCACAGGGTATCTACAGAATAGGGAGCCGATCGATTAGGGTGGTGGTTAGGGTATACCCAGACATATGCCCTAATCTACCAATTTATAGTAGGAGGGTAGTGGGTACGACTTGTTGAGATAGGAGCAGGCGGCACCTATGACAGCAGCTAGGAATACACGAAACTACCACCATTGATATCATTAGCGGAAGGGATCACCCCATCTTGATTTTACTAGTAATAGTGCAGAGTAGTTAGTAGTTTGTAGTGAAGCATACATCTTACCTTATTTGTCCTGTCATACCTGCCATCTGTACCGTGAATCCTCTTATCCACTTTGTATGCCTGTCGTGTTTACCTTTATTTATTTACAGGCTAAAAGTTACTGGATTCACCAGACGTATATCTGACCTAGTTTGTTTCGCCTCTTTTCTTCCGTTTCCCCCCCCCCCCCCAGGTTCTTAGGGAGGAAACACCCAGGTTTAGTCAGGATATCAGGTTTAGTCAGGATTTGGATATCATCTTCTAGGAGCTACTTCTAAAGTATGGCTCGAGTCTCTGTCTCTTATATGGCTTGCTCTTTAATATGGGGAATGATGTTTTTCTTTTAAATACCTATGTACTCTGATGATGTAAGACAGAAGTGTTTTAATGACCTTATGACTCATGGTATTATGTAACAAAGTATTTTGGTGATTTAATTAAGTTGTTTATTTTCCACTGCAAAATTTTTGTATCTATCTTGTGATATTCTGTGTCTGTTTACCAAAAACGCTCCACTGAAGTTAAGGCATTCCCTTTGTGAGTTACCTTAATGGAGGTGGGGTGTTACAGTCACACAACAAGAATGTTGAAAGGAAATAGGACCATTATTTATATAAATATTAAACCATTAATATCTTATATTATATGAAATGGCCCGACCGACCTAGTTACCATGGATCCACTCGCTTTGCTTTTAAAAAGGTAATACACTTACCTTATGAAAAAAGACGGCGAAAAAATGAACTTTTAAAATTGGTGATCGAAGAAACATGGCAGCGAGAGGCTAGCATATAGGCCGGTGATTTGCTGAGCCTTTCGATTCGAGTTTCATCTGGCCTCTTGTGGATACATTACAACAGGTGTAAACCCTAAACCTAACTAAGATAAGTTTTGATTTATTTTTCTTGCATAGTTCCTCAGATTAATTTGCTAAATTGCCCAAATTAGGTTTTCGATTAGATAGATACCGAGCCTAGGTTTTGCGAGAAATAATAAATTGAACTTTTATTTTGGTTTATTCGTGAGGATCGAAAGTATCTATAATACAGATGTGTTTTAATGCTGATATGATTAATTGGTATTGCTGTATTGGTTTTATTTTGAAATAAAAATTATTTCATTTAGATATGAATTAATATCAGATATTAATTCAATTTACTGCATCTTAGACAGTTAAACCATATATATATATATATATATATATATATATATATATATATATATATATGGATTTGGTTTGAAACAATTTTTTAAACTGTTATTTGATTGCGTGTTATAATGGATTAGGTGTTGTGAACACTGATATATTAATAAAAGGGTTAAAACATAATTTCATTCTGATGTTAATTTGTTTCATCTAGAATAAAGATTTATGTTTAATATAAATTTGAAAAACGATTTATAGATTGATATTGGATATCAGTTCAATTACTAATTCCTATTATGTTAATCCTTTCAAACTGGATTAATTATATTGATAAAACTGGAATTGTGGGTTTATTTTTCGAATTGAACATCTTATTATTGAATGCAATTATAAAATCATCCCTGTTTTTGATTGATTTCAGAAATCAATAGGTTTGCTTATTCTGTCAAACACATATTTAGGATAAAATATAACTATGGATTAAATTTGTTAATTCTATGAATATTTAAAAGTTGTTTCAATCAGGTATTGTAAGCTGTGTCAGAATATGAATAAATTTGTTTTATTGCTAAAATTTTATATTGATAAGTTGGGTGTTTTAAAACCATTTACAAAGTGTATAATGTTTACATGTTAACCGACAATAGTTCAAGTTTATTATAAGTATTTTATTTTATTTTATAATTATAATGCTAATCAATCTTTGGCTTTATTTTGGTGATATTTGGATTAACAAACTTAAAATACATAGAGAATTGAATATAAAACATACTTCCTACAATGATATTGATCAAAACAAAGTAACTTAAGTCATTATAGGATTTTAATATATAAACCTGCAAAAGTCATGCATGTTTAACATATCTTGAATTCTATATTGGTTCGACATTTATGATATTGTTAAAAGTTGTGATCACATCAACCTGGTCAGTACACAAAGATTCATAGCGTTATAATTTTTATGCTTGATCATAATTATTTGTATAATAATGTTAAATTTGTTTTGAATCTTGGTTGTATATATATTGTACATCTTGTTTGAAAGTTACGGCATATAAGATTTGCTATTTGATTTTATACTACATGTATAAACAATAACATCAACATAGTGAATAGATTTTAAAAGTTGATGTTACAATATATGTATGTATATATAAGTTTTGCTAAATATTTTGAAATTGTCAGATATTGTTTGTTTTGTATGAGCATACTATGATATAAATATAAATGTTATATAGGCAGTTCAGATGTAATAAAAACTGCACATATCACTACTTCCCCTTAGAAGTTTCAATCTTTGTAAAAACTTACATCTGAAAAATTCAAAATTCATAGAATCACTCATCTGACAGAATGGGTGTTTATGAATATGTATATTTGAATGTCACAAATATTGACTCTAAAATTAATGAGGCAATATGATTAAGATGTCTGTATGTTTATATTGATAAATATATAGATATATATTCTTCAAATTTATGTTAACATACTGATGTGATATTATGTAGTATATAAATACACATTTAATGATAAATCGAATGTCTAATTTATGAAATTAGTCGCTAGTGCTCGTACCTTGAGTTTTGTTACAAAAGCTTTGAAAAACTTTAGAAAGTATAACCAACTTTTGTTTCATGATATTTGCACCCAGATTATAGAACATGGGTATTGTATACATTTTACAACTGTTGTTCAAATATGTTGATATTTGTATTTTGTAGTAGGCAGAATATGCAAGTTGAATAAAAATTACCTAAAACTGGATTATTTTAAGGACAGAACAATTGTTATTTGATTTTTTGTGTGCATGCACCAGTGGAAGGGATAATGTGTATATCTCAACTAACATCTCTGTCTTAGCTGCTATTGTACATGTGCATTAATATGGAACTGCTAATTGTATATTACTGATACAAATGCATGATTATACGATTGAATTGATCTGTGGCTATTATTATAAAATGGCTAAAATGTTCTATAATAATCTAGTGATATATACATACTAGTGTAAGAGAGTGTGTTAAAAACATGATATGTTAATTTTAGTAGTATTTGAGTTATATGTATGGAAGAATTACATATATGTTTACATGAAAAACATTAAGCATACTTGTTGCAAAAACTGTCACACTGGAACTTTTTAATTTGTATACATGTTTTGTCTGATTACGTGTAAATATATAATCACCTACATACTGTATGCTCATTCCTGTATGTCTTTCAGTTCGCCCATAAATATACCATTTGTCAAAAACTTAAATTATCCATTGTTTCTTCAACACTATAGATGTGTGATGGTATAGTAAGTATATTTGCATTTAAGTATGCTGCTAGAATATGTATATTGGTACATATTCCAGACATGTTTTAAGAAAATAATATAGAATATCTGATATTGAATTCATAATATTTGTACACAAATATGTCCAAATTGGACACTGAATTGTTTTATAGGCAGAGTTAAATATTTATATATAATCGCATATATGTGATTTGACATGGATAAGCAATATTAGATACATATACTTACTGTTTCAAGATATTGTCTTGATTGAAAGGTCAGTACGATGATACTGAAATGTTTTAAAGGCATATTAGATGGGTCAGTATGACTGAATTGTCATGTGCACACAAGGGTGGACATATTGATGCAAAAATGTTCTGCTGTTCCAGAAGACAGATTTTTTTATATATATTTGCAAAAGCTTAATCTGATGCATATTAAATGTTATATAGAATTTTATAATGTTGTGTATAAATGTTTATATAGATATATCTGTGTATAAAATACCATGCATGTGTGTGTGTATATAAGGTATGTAGAAAATTGTTCTAACAACAATGTGGGAATGTATATACACGTACAAGTTAAATATATTTGAGTTCTAATTAGTTGCATGTATTAATATTTTAAATTCTGAGTGAACGTTTAATATGCAGTTTGCACTGTTTGTATACACATGATAAAACATGGATCATTTTTTGATAGGCTTGAAGTTTAATTTGGCCCTTTTACTTCGTCCTGGTCTAAATTTTGTTAGTAGAACACTGGGTTGCATGGCGTTTATTTCATTTAACAAGCGTTTTATTAAAATTCTACTTTAATTGACTTGTGAAATGTTTACAATAGAATGTATAATAAAAGTCGACCTATCTGAGTTCTATAAATTCTTGAAAACTTGTTTGACATATATTAAGATTTATGCAAAGAAAATTATGACCATGTTTAAAATATGTTCAAATGCCTATAGTAGGCGCATGCATGCATGCATACATACATATATATATATATATATGTATGTATGTATGTATATGTGTGTGTGTGTGTGTGTGATTTTATAAACTCAGCATTTTATATACATGTTATGTATATAATATTATTTTGTTGCATTTATATGCAATTAAAATTACCAACGTATAATACATATACTTTGATATGTGTAAATAAAACTGATATGGCTTGCCACTACGAATTATAAAATCCATTCAAAGCAAATGTTGTTATATTAATTCATTCTGACGTCTTCCAATATATACATACATCAATGCCAAAATCACTGGATGTAGGTAATGCCAAAGTGTTGTGCATTCTTTTATTTTGGTTATATGCGGTAGAGTAATTGTGATACTTGATTGTATTATTAGGTCTGACTTAACTAGGCTGCATAATAGGATAATGGGCTTAGAGACAAAGAGCATACAATATTCTATATTTTGAGCAAATGAATAATTCTATGAACAAAATGTCATCATGTGATCCAAGAATTATATATAAGATATAATTGACATAAGATGTCTACCAAAAAAGGTTGTGTTTTGGGGTGTTAGCCAAAGATAGATGCAATGAGCCAAACTTTTATCTTAGCAATATTATTTTAATTCTGCCTAGAAAATACTTTATTGAGTTTTTCTTCAAAGATGGAATTAGATATTTTCTGGTTGTGCTCATTTAAATGGGTGTGTGCATATATGTATGTGCACCAGGGACATGCACAAAACAGATTCACAAATTTCAGGAGAAAATATTATGTTATGCATACACTTATGTATTTTATTCCTTAGTGGATAAAATCCAAATTGTAGAATTGTTAAAAGGATAAAATCATACAAGTATACATAGAAATAGAAAGGTTAGCAATGCAAAATTTAAAAACTGAGAAGGCAAATTTAGAAAATAAATTATTATCCCTTTTGCCATTTTGTCATGACATGAGAAGGGGGGAAAACCATTTAAATAAAATGCAGTTTTTCTTTTTATTTTTCTGAAAAGTAATTCAGATCCGGTCCAGAAATTTTATGACCGATCATTGGATAAATGGGGTATGAATAAGGGGTATTGCACTCACACAATTACCATGACCATATGAAGGGAAAAACTGATATTGTGTACACTAAAACCCTAGGAATTAAGGCCTTATAAATAAGGGCATTCAGGTAGGTTTTTGCCACATAGAAAAATTAGGAGATAATTTTCATAACAAAGGGGAAGGGCTAGGAGTGCAAGGCAGAAGTATTCTCTGATTTGCAAGTTTGAAATGTTACAAAATCACATTCATTTGAAACACCGTTTGTTAAAAACAATTATTTATTACAAAAATATCCCATTTTAAATTCTTTTATAAATTCTTGCATATCCATAATTCAGTTATTCCATTTCGATAATTTTGAAATCCATTTAAACTTCTTTTGCGATCGTTAAGGTTTTTACAAAATCATTCAACATTTAAAAGCCACCACGATAAATTTATCTCGTTTAAACATTTGTTTAATACTCTCTTACATTTCTATTAGTTGTATTTTACACATAAAATTTGCAAACGCCACTTTGACTATTATCTTTACCATAAAAATCGTATTTCGAATTTATATAAAAATATATTCATATCTTTAAAAACCACTTGAAATCCATTTAATATCGATTTTCGAAAAATCATTCCTATTCATCGACGGTACTAAAGAGGCGAATGGTTACTATAATACCAAACGTGAAATGTAAACCAATCTCACATTACATAACAAACAATATAATCATATTGATAACGTTATTCAGTTTAAAATGGCCAATCAAAATTCGGTTTCCATGACATGAACAGTTAAATAATGACGGTCGATAATAAATGTAACAGTCCATACTGCGCTAATAACAGAAATGCAAGCATTATAACGTTTATAGTGTTATAAATGTAACCACTGAGGCAAGTTACCTCAGTTGGATTTAATCGGAAAAAAATAACGATTTGTTCTCAATTAAATTAAACGAACGTTTAATTTAACTGTTCAGTCCATACATGAATATAAAATCAACAACGAACAAACAAACAAACAACCATTAATAAGTATAGCACACAATTATAAAACCCAATTTATATAAAATATAAGTAGGGGAGAAACTGAGTGAGTTTAACTCACCTTGAATTGATACCGTTGTTTAAACCATTCAGTTACAGTTTAAATTAAATGAACGTTTAATTTAACTGTAAAACCCTGTTGACACCATTTCTGTCCAGAACAGTTCCAAAACGTAGTGCTCAACAATGAGACTCTCACGACATCTGGCTTGTTTAATTCTGGTGACACATGAATTATGGATAATATGAGTTTACATTGTAAACAAATTCCTCGATTATATTCTTAAATAAACTTAATTAGTTACTTTTAAATATCAGTGACCAGGCCCGAACTATTTCTAACGCACCATGCGTTTTGTTTTCATTGCCTGGACCCGCCTTGTTTGGTTTGGCCGTACCCTTCATTCCTCTGGTGGAAGGACTTTCGTTTTGATCATAGAAACAGGTCCGCTTTATCCTTCTTTCCCCAGTCTTTTTTTCTCGTTGTCTTCTGCATTGACCAATCTAACTCAGTTATATAATAATATTATCTAAATGGCTAAGTGTGTTCGTTAACCTAGATTAGGCAGATAAAACGTCATTAGCCATATTTGAACATAGAATATAATTTGGCATTGTGTGTGTATATATATATATAAATTATTAAATAACTTATGTTTAAACTAAATCTCCAATTAGACAGGTTAAAGCATGATTTAGCATACTTGAATACATACGAAACATACCTAGTTATTATTATTCATCACCTTCCTCCCCTCGCATTTCTTATCCGATCAACCCCATGCTACCTCGCCTTGCTCTCGAACCCGTAAAACGTTTAGAAAACAAAGCTGAACCCATACCCGTATACGCCTCTACACTATATAATTTCACTACTTCACCAATATTAGCAATGCAACTTTTACTGCATGCTTCCTCCTCTTAGAACGCCCTGCACCCCATCCATGCACCCAGCGTCCGAACCGCAGCTCCTTTCTGATCTCATCCGCTCTCTCCTTGTAAACAACAGCCCCCTCCATTGGTGGGCCTTGCCCCCAACTCGTCCTGTCCGACGCGGTATTCCAGGCTGGACCAAAGAATGGCAGCGCCGACCCCCTCCGTGCTACTGTACAAGGCTATCCACGCTCCATCATCCCATTGTGCCAATTGTTGTCGTCGACTGGGATGCCGCCTGACGTCGTGCGGACCTTTCCCGGCTGTGGCGAGCTTCAGAGAATAGGTGGTTGAGAGAACGTACTGCTTTTGATTTTCGTGAGGAGGGTTTTGTTTTATGCTTGAAGAGTGGAGTGCGCAGGTCCTTGCTGATAGAACTGAAAATGATTTGTGCTATATATAGCTGAAGGAACGTGGGGAGGAGGAAAACTTGGGTTTGAAGGAATTTGTTTGTCGTGCACAAAAAGTAATCTGGGAAGTGTGGTTGCCAAGGAAAAGGTTAGAATAGCTTTCGCCGAAAGGAACTGGTGTTATGTCATTTTATTTCAAAGCTGTTCTAGCTTTTAATTTGTGATCAGTGTGCAGCTTTTAATATCGGATTAGGACTGTGTGCACTTGGTTTTGGCCAGAAAAGCAGTAAGCAATGTTTAGGGTAGGTTTATAATAATATTTTAATGCGCGAAACTTCATTGTGAGAAATCACGTTAAAAACCACTATAGACAATTTCTGTCTTCTAATAAAAAGGTTAATCTTAATGCAAAAAAGTATTCTGGACCCAATGGGACAAGTTTCATCGAATTCCGACATCGTTTGAAAAAAATTCCTTTATAAAACCAAAAATAAACACGCGTTTAAATTTTTTCACGATCATTGAATAAATTCGATCAACTTGAAACTTTAAAATCTTACAATAATTAATCAATACGAACCCAACGACACCAGTTTCGTCGCATTCTGAGACTGTTTCCCCGGTAGGCTATTTTCACGTGCACCGCAATGCCATTTTGAACACCAAATTACCTGGCCTTCAAAAATAACAAACTATATATCTATCCTGACTCTAATTGATGATACGAACTCAACGGAACTGGTTTCGCGGCCAAATTCGATCGTCTGCTCAAGTTATCCCCGGATATCCCTTTATTAAATTTAATTACGCGCTATAGAAAATGAACGGGCGTTTACGGCTACCGTGGCTACATACGACATCGGTTTGCCACGCAATTCAACACCATGCAATAATTTAACGTTACGGTCCCAATGAAACTGGTTTCGTCGAAATCGAAGACCGTTTGCAAAATGGCCATTTTAAAGGTCTCTAATTTAATAACGATTTTCATAGTGATTATTTTAAAATTTGATTTGGCCATAACTAACGATCTATAACACGAAATCTGGATTTTTCTCTTTCATATGAAAATTATCATTGATACGGTCCCAACGTTTCTTATTTTACATAAATCCGACTTATATCGAATCTTGTATATTCAGTTGAAGTTCAAAATTCAATATTACGAACTACCGCGCCATTTCGAGCTCGATATATATATATATATATAAATAAAATTAACGTTAAAACTTCATTTTAAATAATTAATTCAATATTAAAAACCATTAATATTCCAAATAAAATATTTAAAATAATAAATTAAATAAAATATTTGGCTACAAAAATACGGGGCGTTACATTCTTCCGCCCTTAAAATAATTTCGTCCTCGAAATTGCTAAGGTAAGAAAGAACGTTATAAACCCGTTAATTTCCAAATCCAAATTTATTTTAAATTAAAAACCAATTCAATATCATAAATAAATATTTTCAAAAATATCAAAAATTTTCTAACACATTAAATTCCCGGAAAAATTCGGTAGAGTCTCCCCGGTTCGGAGTGACATCTGCGATATCGCAGGAACAAATAATATATACATTGACCCATACGATCGGAAAACAAAAATAAAAATCCCGAAATTTTATATTTTCACGTAGGTGTACCTTTTACGAGTGCTATTTAGCAGACTTGCTTGATTTATCATGATCTACTCAATTAAAATCAATCCTCTAGCCTTTTGGCACCTGTACTTAACTCATTTGTCATATGAGTAACAATCCATGATATATTTATATGATATCTCATTAACTAACATGTATAATCACATAAATTCCCAAAATCAACATAAGTATTAATTCATTTGCAAATGGAGGTTTAAATCATTTATTTTAATCCATATGCAATTCCAGCCCAGATTTTAATTATACTGGAATTTATTCTTTATTTTATAATTCATTTAGTTCCAATAAATTCGTTGATTATTCGATTCAAACAAACTATAATCCCATAACAAACAATTCACAATCACAACCAATACACGACCAAATCAGTTGAATTTACATTCAATATTAATATTTTATTTTCGTTTCACATATTTGAACATCCATCGGTTAATATCCGATTTATTTCTATTTGATTATTATTAATCCAAATTCCAATTTCCAAATCTATTTTATTTGATTTTGATATTATTCTCTATTTAATTACACTTAACCAGGTAAGTTTCAATTTAGATTTTCAATCCGATTTGAATTCCATTCAAATCGATCAATCACACTAATATCTCAATAATTTAATAAAATTATTTCCTTTCTATACAAAAATTATAATTTGGGTAAAATTATTTCATTTACCCTCTTTTCAAAACAATACTATATCCCTTGTCAGTTCAAAGCTTCTCAACGCTTGAACCGATCAAACAACACAATACAAAACATTTGTATATAAAATTTACAATTACGCTCTCATATATATATATATACACACACACACACTCAATCTCGATCTAGGGTATTACTAACCCCATCTCTATTGAGTTATAACACAGAGCCAAGGTTATTACTAAACCAATAGCTCTGATACCACTGTAACGACCCAAGGATTTTCGGCCTCGAAAATCAACATTAATACATTTACTGTATCTCATGTCGATCTTCCAAACACCGAGAACACTGGAACGTTATTAGAAAGGATATAAGAGGGAGAGATAAGAAAGAAAGAAATATTAGAATAGAAGAAGAAGAAGAAGAAGAAAAACCAACACACCACAGAATCAAAGTCTCACATCGCAGCGGAACAAAATATAACACAGAAATAAATCTTTACTGAGAGCTTTTGAAAATACTTACAATATCAGAGTACATCACACATCTGGACAGTTATAATAATCTATCCCACATACAACACATTATGGAATAATAGCTATATAATATCATACATCTGAACTCTTCCAGCTCATCTCTTCACAGCATTCGATAACCTGAACCTGTACACCCCGGGCTAACCCGAGCATTTACAAAACACCGGGTCAGTCTGGTGAACCAGAGTGAGTAAAACTCGCACAGTTTAAAGGGTATCACACAACCTGATTTTAAAGTTAAAATTTTTTCGAAAGAAAAGGATAATCATAAGCCCAAATCCACACATAAATACAGATGGTTTTCACCTTACGATAACCCAAACCATTTTTGAAATCAATATCTTTTCTGATATTATAATAATGTCTAAATACAAATAAATAGCAATCTAGTGAAATGCTTGCATCTCACGCTCCACATATATAGTATACAATCAAAATCACGGGCGCTTATTGGAGATTGGATTCCGACTATGACAAGGTATGGGTCCACCTGCTAATAGTGTATCTCTAGAGGCGAATACACTGGGTTGAACAAGAACGTCTTGCAACCCGGCCCACACATGACCGACCACTCATTTCGCTTGAGTGTATTGAATGTATATCACCAACGGTTAGGCGCAAACCACCATTTCCCAATAAGGGACAGCATCGAAATAGATTAAAGAAGGAATTGTATTTTCTCTAGATAGGTGATTATACACCCTAATGGTAGCGACCCACACAACCATGTTGCATGCCCGATTTTTGACATTTCCCAGTTGATGAGGCTTGAGTCTACGCTTTATCAGCATGTCATATTTACTTCGAATGTCACATCGTCAAATCCATCCACAGTCACTAATTGACGTCCACAACAATACTTTACGTGTTAGCAAAAAGAAGTTTCCTTCTCCACTTCCACTCTTGGTAGGGTTGAAGAAATTAATGTACGTGACCTTTCTAGAAATACTCTGTCAGACATTCATCCATACAAGTCACCCAGGAACAGGGTGAGCCGAAGGTACCCTTCTACTGCATTCTAGGAATCACCCTGAGAATCAGTAGCGAGAAATCCTTGTGGATCCGTAGATTTCATCCATGACAGAATCACAGTTTATCTCTGCTTGCGATCAGAGATTTTAAGCAATCCTTCCGCTTATGAAGATCAATGGTCTTCAGTAGCTTTATCTTGAATCAACATCTTCGACGTATTTGTATTGCTGGACGTAATGGTTTCCGAATATAAATCTGGTCCCGCTCTTTCCGTACCAACAATCGTATGGGCAAATTTGATAGTTGGTTATTTAACTATCAAATAAACAAACATTCATCCATAAAAGAAAATGGATTCAATAATCCAATACTAAGTATCATTTAGCCTCTTTAATGAACCGTCTGTTAATTATATTTTCCAATATTTGAACATCGCTTTTACTTCTTATTATAAAATAAGAATATTCTCCAAATTTATCTTATTCAACTTATCACTTTTCACAACAATTTATAATATCATTTACGGAAATCATAGCTTATGTTTTTCGACTGTTCTCGTTTATAAACTAATATCATTCTTGGATAATCGTGAAGTCGTTCAAGTTGGAGTATTTTATTTACCTCTCAGACCTTGACCAACAACATTCATATCTTCAGAATAACCAGAAGTTTATTAACCACACATTTCCCTTTTGAAACTCTACATAAAATCTCAACCACGTTTACTTAACCAATATTAAGTAAACTCTTATTAAACTCTTTCGATTTATGTTAACAATCATTTACAATACCATATACAAGCTTCGATTCTATTAGAAATAGAATCCTTATAAAAATTCCTTAATAGCTCTATGTCGTTATATTACAACTTATTTTCAATCACTTAATTTCATTTGTTTAAAAACAAAGCTTCCATAAATCTTATATTAATCTTTTATACCATTAATATGTTGATATCTTTTCAAATCCTTATATTTATATTTATTAAACAATTCAACTTATTTTTATCACACTCCCTTTAAATCATATGTAACACCCCGTAGTTCTGTAACATTAAGTTTCACAAATTAAAAGTATACTTAAATTTTAGAAGAAAAATTAAGGGAAACGGGTTACGTCATTGCGTTCGTCTCGAAATTCTGCTTGAGATAGAGTCCGAGTTTGCGTAAATCGGACTCCGTACGAAGAAGATATGATCTCCGGAAGTTTAAGAATTTATTTAAAATTCAAATAGCTCGAAAAACGGATTCAAAATTCAAAAATAGGACCAGACCCGGGCTGGGCAAGAAAATTCCAGCCCAGGGCCCAGGTCGACCATACGGTCGACCATAGTGTCGACCCGGGTCGACCTCCCCTGTCGACCTGGTCAGGTCTGGCTGGCCTGGTCTGTGTTCTGGTCGAATTTCTGGGCCTGGTCTGGTCACTAGGGCTGAGTTGTCTTCTTTTGATTGGCTTCTCTTTAGAATGGATGGCTTTGATTAAACCTGGCTTCATCGACTGCTCTAATTAACTTGCAACTCTATAAAAACACACTAGGTTTCCAACTAAAATTCACACAAAAATAAGAACTTGAGCCGCCATACTGTCGGAAGAAAACTAAGGAGAGCCTCCACTTGAAAAGAGACGAACAACGATTCATGAAACAAAAGTCTAATCTAATTTCTACGCAACGTTTCCAACTCCAGGGGAAAGCTTTGCAAATTCAGAATAACAGAAACCAGAAAACAAGTTTCAGCGCCCGTTGTAAGTATAGTGGTTTTCTGAATATGAATAGAAATTGCGATGTGATTCGATGTAATTGAAATTGGGGTTTTACTACTGTAAAATATTGATGTAAATTCTGTGTATTGCATTGATTATGTCATATTTTGTATTGGTTGTTTGTGGCATAAATTGGTTGATGCGAGCCTATTGACATTTGTATATGAAAATAAATATCACTTGCAAGTTTGTAGTAAAAACTAGAATTGACATCTTTATGTTATGTCGTTAACATGGTTAGCATACATTTTTTAGGCCTAATTTGAGACTCATGTAAACATGTTCTAAGTTGAAACCTTTTATGCCTACACGACTCAAAAACCTTTGTATACATTATTATGTTTATTTGCAAGTGATAATTGGGTTTATACAAGTACCTTTTGGATTACAAAAATTATACTAGTTTCATGTTGAAATAGGCTACTTGATGTAAAGTTAGTTTACACCTTTGGGTTATGTCAAAAAGTGGACATTTTTATGCTAGTTTGGTGTTTGACATTATGCCTAGTTATATGTGTATAAAACCATGTTTAAACAAGTCTAAAAGTACGCCATTTCATGTGACACCAATTTAGTTATATCCTTATTTGAATGCAAGTTCACAAGACCCACAATCTATGTTAGTGGAAACGCTATGTTGCAAGTTCATGCACCACACACTTTTATGTATTCTAGAACAATTCATGATTCTGTGCTTCCCCTTTTTATGTTTATGAGTTGGGCTGAAATGTTAAGCCCAACATATGTTATAATGCTACGTACGTACAAACGGGGGAAAACAAACGTTGGGTTTAAAATAAAATACATGTATTGGCATGTTTGACACATGCCAATGACTAGTGACATTTAAAGTGACACATGCCAATGACTAGTGACATTTAAAGTGGTATAAATTGTTATACCCAAAATTAGTGAATTTGGATAATTGGGCCATAAACATTTAAATATAAAATTGAAAAGTGACAAATATGTAAATCTAGAAAATACGAGCATGCTTAACCCGAGGTTGGATTGAGTTGTGATGTAAACCCGCCTGGACCCGCCCGGCTGTCCAGTATTCACAACAATACCTATCCAATGTGAGAGGTTAAGGCATTGAGCCTAATAAAGACCCGAGGTTAGACTAAGTTGTGGCGTAAGACTGCCCGGAACCGACCGGCATACAGGCAGCCACAACAATACCTGTCTAATGTGAGTGGTTGGTGCTTTAATAAGACAATTAAAGCTAAGTTAGGATTGGTAGGGTTAAGTTAATCTGAACACTTAACCAACTTAACATGTTAACAAGACAAGACTTGTAGGAGCTAAGTAACTAAGAAAACACTTAGCCAATTTAACATGTTAACTAGACTAGAGGGTGAGGTTAAGTAAATTCAGGGCACTTAACCGTTATAACCTGATAATTAGATAAGTGGGTGAGGTTAAGTAAATTTAGAATACTTAACCATTATAACACGTTAGCTAGACAAGTGGGCAAGGTTAAGTAAATACACTTAGCCAATTTAATATGTTAGTTGGACTAGAGGATAGGGTTAAGTAAACTTAGAATACTTAACCATCATAGTGTGATAAATTGAACAGAGTTAAGTTGAAACATGAAGGGACAATACTTAACCATTAGAGCATGTTAATTAAACAGGTGTTAGGGTTAAGTTAACTAAGGGAACACTTAACCGTTATAACATGTTAGTTAAAACAGATGGGCAATGTTAGGTTAAAAGGGACACTTAACCAATACAAGATGAATGGGTAGGGTTAAGTAATAAGAAATACTTAACCAATATAACTTGGTTTGTGATAGGGTTAAGTCAACATGGACTACTGATAACACTTAGCTAGTTTAATATGACAAAGGAATGGGTTAAGCTAACTTGAATTGACTAATGACACTTAACCAATCCAACTTGACGAGAAAGAGGGCTAAGTAGTAAACCCTAGTTAAGAAACAATCGAGAATGGGAGCTAAGTTGAAATCCCCAGTTAAAGAAACTAAGTGATAAACCTTAGTTAACAAGATTTATGGGAAAAGAAACTAAGTGGTAAACCTTAGTTGAGAACAACTAAGTAATAATTCTTAGTCAAGAAAACTGAGTCGGTCCATAATACATGAATAACCCGATATGGTAGATCATCGCTTAACAAGTACATGAGAAGGAGCAAACGTTTATCCGATTTCGAAAAAGGCTCCAACGGACTGGGTTTAGAAGCACGTAGCTTCGGGGGACGTGAGGGTACTCTTGGTATCCCTCTGTGAGGTTGCAGATGATCCGTCTGGGCTCACAGAGGTTAAGGTCTGCTGTAGAAGAACCAAGGGTATGCCTTGGTTGCAGCATGAGCAACCTAAATACTAGGGTGGACCAGCGTGGGTCGGCGATACTTAGTTTAGCCCTGTGATAGCATGTCGTCGACTACCTACCATCTTCATTCAATCGTAGTACACATACGGAAAGGCAAAGAACTCCCAACAGACCATATACTTGCTATCTAGTTATGGGTGAGGCTGGCCAATAGGAAAGTGGGGCATAGGAGGCAGAAGTATAGTTCTCGTGCTTGATTTTCTTGGATTGCCTTTCATTAGTTGAGGGAGGGGTCACGTGGGACCATAACTACTGGTAGAAAAACATACCTTAGCATCTGCATCGGCAGATATCTGAATGCTCCCGACCGAGTTCCGTGTTTCTAGAATAGCCCTGCCACGGGACTCGGGTCACACATTTCAGGACATGTGCATCTAGACAGCGATAAACGATTCGCGACACATACGTGGGGAAAGTCTAGGAACATATACCACTCTAGGTAGTGTGTCCTAGACTAGGGGCATCGTTCGACAGGTAGCATAATCCCTAGTGGACCTAGGTGGCATAAATCCTGAATCCGAGAAGTATTAGATAAGTCGCATAAACCCTAGTTGAATCTAGGAAGCGCTCGATAAGAAAACCCTAGATTAGATCTCGGTAATAAATAATAGATGTACACCTAAAAGCAACCGCAATTACAGGGATTGGGATCACATTATCATCTTTATACAGATTACTAGTTAGGAGGTGCAGAGATATAGAATGGTGTGTTATAGTATATTCGGTTTAAACTGTCTTGCTTTGGTTTATATTAGTCTGTTATTCTGGTACTGTCCCATTTTTCAGTTTATGCCTATCATGTCCTTTTCCCTATTCATATACCGAAGCACCACTAGACTTACCAGGCTTTATGTCTGACTCTATGTTTTCTTTCGTCTTCTTTTCTTCCGTTTCTCCCTCCCAGGTAGTCAGGGAGGGAATAACTCAAATTTATATGGACCTGTTACTCTTTCCAAGTTTGAAGACTCTTTGATGTGCTGCTCTGGACTCTCTTTTCCACCGCTATGGCTGGCTATTGTTTTATTGGGGAATATCATTGTATATTTATGCTTCTTTATTTTGTTAAACAAGATAGATACTTTGTTGTTGGAAAACAATCTTTGTACAAGCTGTTTATAAATGAAATAAAGTTTTATTCACTTTTCCGCTGCTTTATTTATCTGTCTTGTAATTTATCTGCATCTTTTACCTATAATACTTCACAGAACTTAGTGCATTCCCTTTGTGAGTGACACTAATGGATGTGGGGTATTACACGTGGTATCAGAGCTGAAGGTTACCGGATCAGATAAAAGATTTGAAAAGTTATTTTCAAAACGGGATTAAAAGAAGCATTTTCAAAAAAGAAAAGTTTTGTTTTAAAGGCATATTCCCCAAAGCCATATGCACTATCTTTTGATTCTCTGTTTGAGTCCTTGTTTCCTTCTTTCCTGAGTCTCTGGGGCTCCTGGCTTTCTGGGAGGTAACCTCATCGAAGGACGAAGTAGTGCCCGACTTCCATCTATAGCCGTAATAGCTTCACCTACGGCTAGTTTACTTTCAAGATTTATAGGGTTTTCTGTACGATGGAGGCAGCTTTCGAGAGATTTGTCAACATGATTACCCAAGGAAGAGGATGACGAGTTTGGCTAAGGGGCACAACCCAAGGATGAGGAATTCATGGATATGGACTTGGCTTACGAAGGAGGAAGGAATTATAAAACCAAAGACAAGAGGAAGTAGCTTTTCTATGGTATAATAGGGCATATAATTAAGGACAAGGGCAAGGACGAGGGAAAGGACTTTCAGGAGGACGAGTGTGTGCTTTCACCACTAGAATACCTGGGAGAGAGGTAGTAAAAGTCTCCATTGGAAAAGTTTATCTTTTCATTTGATCAACCAGTTAGTACTCTTTTGATCTTAGCGCTTCGCATTCGTTTATACCTGCTTCCATAGTTGAGTCTCTGCACCTAGGTACTTGTATAGTAGAAGATCCCAATTAGTTTCAGATCCAAATTGGTGGTTCGGCCTGTTTACCTTTGGTTTGTAGGGATTTGAGAACGACCACATTAAGTGTTGAGTTTAAGAATAATGTTTTGGTTCCATGGACTATGAGTTGATCCTAGGCATGGGTTGGTTGGCTAGTGATTCTGAAAGTTAGACTTTTTGACTTGCCTTGGAAATACCCTTGAGATTTCGTGATCCTAAAAGGATCAGTTAGGCTTAGCTATCTAGAATCGCTTAATACATTTATCGACGATTTGCAATCCGTTAAAATAGTCCATCAACACGCAGATGTTTTGATTAGATTAGGGGTTTACCCCTAAAACGCGGGATAGAGTTACGCATATATCCAGTTGACAATGAAAAGCCAGCTATCCGATCAACGACAGTTTTGGAAAGGGAGGTCAAGAAGCTTCACAATCGTGAAGATTAACTAGATAAGGTACGGTACAGAGAAGCTCAAGAAGATGCGACTTAGAAGACTGGATACGTGCATCATACCCTTTTTCTTAAGGGTATATCCTTTCTTTAGGAGTTTTATGCCTACTTGTCTCTAGCCTTTAAGGTATATTCTCTAGGACGTACCATCGATCCTTAGATAGAAGCCGATGGATGTAAACATGTATTTGAAGCATGTTATGATTGATGGTTGCAAGTGGTTGCTCGTGGATGCATATACACACCATATGCGCTAGAACGACTTAGTCACTTTCATATTGCATTCGTATATATGTATATGCTTAACGGATTTAACTTGATATGTTATCATATGGATGTTGCACATGGATGAATGGCTATGCACACATGTAGTATTTACATAACTAGGGATGCTTGCATACATGATTGGATGCATGGCACTGACATAATTCGCATTACGGAGGTCAACTGAATCAGTAGACCGCCTGATTTTGCATTAGATAAAGACATATACACACACTATGCATATGAACATTAAAGCATTAGAAATATTTTTAAGGACAATGAATGCTTGTGATTGAATGGTTGAGTAGATGGGTGATTGGATGGTAGGACACATTCTTCCTAACTTGAAGATTTCGGAGACGAAATCCTTTTAAGAGGGGGAGAATGTAACACCCCATAGTTTTGTAATATTAAGTTTCACAAATTAAAGTATAATTAAATTTTCGAAGAAGAATTAAGGAAAACGGGTTACACCATTGCGTTCGTCTCGAAATTCTGCTTGAGATAGAGTCCGAGTTTGCGTAAATCGGACTCCGTACGAACGAGATATGACCTCCGAAAGTTTAAGAATTTAATTAAAATTCAAACAGCTCGAAAAACGGATTCAAAATTCAAAAATAGGACCAGACCCGGGCTGGGCAGGAAAATTCCTGCCCAGGGCCCAGGTCGACCATACGGTCGACCTGGTCCCAGGTCGACCATAGGGTCGACCTCCCCGGTCGACCTGGTCAGGTCTGGCTGGCCTGGTCTGTGTTCTGGTCGAATTTCTGGGCCTGGTCTTGTCACTAGGGCTGAGTTATCTTCTTTTGATTGGCTTCTCTTTAGAATGGATGGCTTTGATTAAACCTGGCTTCATCGATGGCTCTAATTAACTTGCAACTCTATAAAAACACCCTAGGTTTCCAACTAAAATTCACACAAAAATAAGAACTTGAGCCACCATACTGTCGGAAGAAAACTAAGGAGAGCCTCCACTTGAAAAGAGACGAACAACGATTCATGAATCAAAAGTCTAATCTAATTTCTACGCAACGTTTCCCACTCCAAGGGAAAGCTTTGCAAATTCAGAATAACAGAAACCAGAAAACCAGTTTCAGCGCCCGTTGTAAGTATAGTGGTTTTCTGAATATGAATAGAAATTGCGATGTGATTCGATGTAATTGAAATTGGGGTTTTACTATTGTAAAATATTGATGTAAATTCTGTGTACTGCATTGATTATGTCATATTTTGTATTGGGTGTTTATGGCATAAATTGGTTGATGCGAGCCTATTGATATTTGTATATGAAAATTAATATCACTTGCAAGTTTGTAGTAAAAACTAGAATTGACATCTTTATGTTATGTCGTTAACATGGTTAGCATACATTTTTTTTAGGCCTAAGTTGAGACTCATGTAAACATGTTCCAAGTTGAAACCTTTTATGCCTACACGACTCAAAAACCTTTGTATACATTATTATGTTTATTTGCAAGTGATAATTGGGTTTATGAAAGTACCTTTTGGATTACACAAATTATACTAGTTTCATGTTGAAATAGGCTACTTGATGTAAAGTTAGTTTACACCTTTGGGTTATGTCAAAAAGTGGACATTTTTATGCTAGTTTGGTGTTTGACATTATGCCTAGTTATATGTGTATAAAACCATGTTTAAACAAGTCTAAAAGTACGCCATTTCATGTGACACCAATTTAGTTATATCCTTATTTGAATGCAAGTTCACAAGACCCACAATCTATGTTAGTGGAAACGCTATGTTGCAAGTTCATGCACCACACACTTTTATGTATTCTAGAACAATTCATGATTCTGTGCTTCCCCTTTTTATGTTTATGAGTTGGGCTGAAATGTTAAGCCCAACATATGTTATAATGCTACGTACGTACAAACGGGGGAAAACAAACGTTGGGTTTAAAATAAAATACATGTATTGGCATGTTTGACACATGCCAATGACTAGTGACATTTAAAGAGACACATGCCAATGACTAATGACATTTAAAGCGGTATAAATTGTTATACCCAAAATTAGTGAATTTGGATAATTGGGCCATAAACATTTACGTATAAAAATGAGAAGTGACAAATATGTAAATCTAGAAAATACGAGCATGCTTAACCCGAGGTTGGATTGAGTTGTGATGTAAACCTGCCCGGACCCGTCCGGCTGTCCAGTAATCACAACAATACCTATCCAATGTGAGAGGTTAAGGCATTGAGCCCAATAAAGACCCGAGGTTAGACTGAGTTGTGGCGTAAGACTGCCCGGAACCGACCGGCATACAGGCAGCCACAACAATACCTGTCTAATGTGAGTGGTTGGTGCTTTAATAAGACAATTAAAGCTAAGTTAGGATTGGTAGGGTTAAGTTAATTTGAACACTTAACCAACTTAACATGTTAACAAGACAAGACTTGTAGGAGCTAAGTAACTAAGAAAACACTTAGCCAATTTAACATGTTAACTAGACTAGACGGTGAGATTAAGTAAAGTCAGGACACTTAACCGTTATAACCTGATAATTAGATAAGTGGGTGAGGTTAAGTAAATTTAGAATACTTAACAAGTACATGATAGATGAATAACCCGATATGGTAGATCATCGATTAACAAGTATATGAGAAGGAGCAAACGTTTATCCGATTTCGAAAAAGGCTCCAGCGGACTGGGTTTAGAAGCACGTAGCTACGGGGGATGTGAGGGTACTCTTGGTATCCCTCTCTGAGGTTGCAGATGATCCGCCTGGGCTCACAGAGGTTAAGGTCAGCTGTAGAAGAACCAAGGGTATGCCTTGGTTGCAGTATGAACAACCTAAAGACTAGGGTGGACCAGCGTGGGTCGGCGATACTTAGTTTATCCCTGTGATAGCAAGTCTGTAATGACCCGCATTTTTAGAGATATATAATTAATTTATTTAATTATATAATTGGTGATTTAGAGAATTTAATGATCGTTTAATTAAATAATATTGAATATTTAATAAATAATTATAATATAATAATATATTATAATGTCGAAACAGTCGGAAATAGTGAAATTCACAATATCATGTGAATTGAATAGCATACGAGATTTGGTGGAGTTTCGATTCGAAATATAATAACGATTATATTGAATCGACGACAGTTTGAACGTATAATTTTATTATAATTAAAATCGAGCTTGAAATGGCGCTGCAGTTCGCGATTTGGCGATTTGAACTTCAACCGAGTGTACAGGATTCGTTTTAAGCCGGATTTCTGTGAAACAAGAAACGTGTGGAGCTGGTGGAGTATATCTTTCTAGTGGAAGAGAAAAATCGGGATTTCGTCATGTAGATTTTGATGTACGTCCAAATCAAATTTCAGAAAAGTCGCTGTGGAATTCCTTTATAATTTGCGACGCTTTATATACGTTATAAAAGGGAATTTCAATATAAATTGAAATTCGATTCAACCTGGACTTGAAATATCGAGTATATAATAACTCTGGAGCTGTATGGTATTCCACTGTGAATATATACGATAATATAAATTTATTTATATTTAATTTAATTTATTTAAATATATTTATATATTTAAATGGATTATTCAAGGGTTCAAAAATAGCCACTTTTGCAAACGAAGTCGGAATTCGACGAAACCAGTTTTGTTGGATCCGCAATGTCAAATAGTTGTTAGATTTCCAGTTTTGTGATTTTTAGAGTCACTGTGTGGCCGTACGGATTTTTAGAGTGAAAAACATTTAGTATTTTGACAGTTAAAAATACGCTGTGTGAGCATACGAAATCGGAATTCGACGAAACCAATTTTGTTGGGACCGTAATGTCGAGCTGTAGCAGTATGTCCAGTTTGGTGATTTTTGGGTATCGTGTGTGATCACATGGATTTTTAGAAAGCAAAGATGGATTAAAAATAATATAAAAATAATATGTAACCCCTATAAATACCACCCTTAATCACACTAAACCCTATTTCCTCATTTCCCCGATCCATTTGTGCAGCCGCCACTTCATTTTTATCCTCCAGCAAATATTCCTCTTACAGCAAAAACAAAATGGATCCAAGAAAAATCAAAGAAATGCGGATTTAATTCCTAAAATCCTATTATATATATAAATGGATTTGTATGATGATTATCTTCGATCTGGCGTAGCTTTTGGGTAGCTCGAATTTTCCCTGATGTCGCTCCAGTTTCGAGCAGTGAGCGAGGACTCCCGTTGTGGATCGATACAAGCAACAATAGGAGTTTTCGTTGTTGGTTTTGAGTTCATGTAGGGATGTAGCACTGTATGGCCGAGTTTTGGGGTGACTGCTGTGAAAAAGCATCGATCGATTTTGGGTAGATGGTCAGAGTCGCATCATAGCCGGGTGGAGCGAGTTCGATGTTTGTGGTATGGGGAGGACGGGTTCGAAACGAGGAGGACTTTGGTATATTTCGTTTGTTGATTTGAGAAGTGAGATGGATGAGGTTGTGGAGGAAGTGTTCGTTAATGGTGAGAACCGAATACTGGAGCTCGGTTATGTTGGAGGAGATGAACCACGCGGGTGGGCTTGTACTAGGGTATCGGGCTGAGCAAACTAAAGGGGTAAAGGCCCATTACATTCTAAGTCCGTATTTAATTGATTTAAATAACTGTATTTACTTCTAAATGTCATAACTCGGCCATACAATATCAGAATTCAGAACGTTTTGTCGCGTTGGGACCGTATGGACGAGCATTCCGCAATGGAACTGACCGCGAGTCAATTGGAGTCCGTCACAATTTATAGCAAAATAAATTGTCTGAATCAAGCGACAATTATCGTTAATTAACGATGATAGTCCAATGTGAGTAAATCTCACTAACTCTAAACAGTTTATAATTTCATGTTGTATCTTTAGAACTGTTAGAAATTGTCTGATTTACTGTGTGTTGATTGTTTGATTGAACTGCTAGTCAGTTAGTTAAATTTCTATATTGATTCTGTTTAACAGAATATATCATATGGAACTGAAAGTGATGTTATCTATATTGTCTAACATCTGTGATGCAGGGAAACAGGTTGGAGGAATCCGACTGGATTCCTCAACAGTTATTTTATTGTTTTTCATATATTTTGATATATGATGTGAATTATAACCTGTTGGCGATTGTGTGTGTATGGACGATATTGAACATCGTGATTTGATATGATTGAATACCATGACATACCGGAATGTAGATAAAGGAGATTTTTCAAAGTGATTGAAAAATAGAATATTTATAAAGTGGAATATTTATAAATAAGGAATATTTATAAATTGGGATATTTATAAATAGGAGATATTAAAAAAAAAAGGAAATAAATTCAAAACATTTTCTTTTTGAATGGAAAGGCCTGTGTGGCGAGTTTGGGGATTTTCCCGATGCTCCCGATACAAAGGAGGTTATGGCGAATTTTCCCGGAAAGTTAAGGAGTTAGAATATTTTTAAGAATAAATTTGAAAAAGGAAATATTTGCAAACCATTTGCAAATAGAATAAAATAGAGAAAAGAAATATTTGTAAACCATTTACAAATAGAATTGAAAGAGGAATATTTAGAACATAAATAGAGTTAATAAAAAGGGAATTGGTTTATAAAGGAAACATTATAAAAAGGAAACCATTTTTAAAGTGTAGAACCGTTATTTAAAAGTAAATCTTTTCAAATGAATAAAACGTTGTTAAAAAGGAAATCTTTATAAAGTGAATAAAGTAAATCGAATATAGACATTCGAAGAAGTTAATCGAATATGGTATTCGAAGTTAGAGAAATCGAATAAGGTATTCGAAGTTAGTTAATCGAATATAGACATTCGAAGAAGTTAATCGAATATGGTATTCGAAGTTAGAGAAATCGAATATGGTATTCGAAGTTAGTTAATCGAATATGGTATTCGAAGTTAGTTAATCGAATATAGACATTCGAAGAAGTTAATCGAATATGGTATTCGAAGTTAGAGAAATCGAATATGGTATTCGAAGTTAGTTAATCGAATATAGACATTCGAAAGGAGAAATCGAATATGGTATTCGAAAGTTAGTTAATCGAATATGTTATTCGAAAGGGGTTAGTCAAGTCGAGTTAGTCAAATAGAGTTAACCAGTTAGAGTTAATCAGTTAGAGTTAACCAGTTGGAGTTAATTAGTTAGAGTTAATCGATAAGAGTTAAAACGAACTAGAGTTAATCAAATATAGTTATTTGAGACAGAGTTAGTCAAACATAGTATTCAGGGTAAGTTGCCATCTTGTATGACTGCTAGCGTAATTCGCAGGGCTGTAAATAGCCTACGGCGGTCGGATGTTTCCTGAGGGAGTCAGGCGTAACCATTGTGATCGCTGCGATCTAGAGTCAAGCGAATGGAGTTTAATCGAATAGTAGTTATTCGATAGGAGTTAATCGAGTTGATCGAGTTGAGAAATAAGTTAAGTTAAATAAGTTGAGTTGATCGGGTGGTTCAACCAAGTTAGTCGAGCCTAGTTAATCGAATCGAATTGGTCGAACCAAGTAAGTCGAGTTAGTCGAGTCAAGTTAAGTTAGTCGAGTTAAGTTCGTCGAGTTAAATAAATCGATGTTAGTTTCATCGGAAGGAGTTATCGATGTTAGTTTCATCGAAAGGAGTTATCGATGTTAGTTTTATCGAAAGGAGTTATCGATGTTAGTTTCATCGAAGGGAGTTATCGATTATAGTTTAATCGAAGTGAGGTTTTTCAAAGACGAGATATTTGAAAAGGAAAAGTTATCGAATATTAGTTGATCGAAGTGAGATTTATCGAACAAGAGTTATTCGAAAAGAGATTTTCGAATATAGTTTATTCGAAAGTAAGATTTTCAAATATGAGATATTTGAAAAGGAAGAGTTATCGAATATTAGTTATTCGAAGAGAGATTATCGAATATCGGTTATTCGAGAAGGAGTTAATCGAATATAGGTTATTCGAAGAAGAGTTAATCAAATAGAGATTTCTCGAAGAGAGTAAATCGGCAAATTTGATTATATCGAATTCGGGAAAGTACTTATACTTTCCAGTGTTTAAATAGAGATTTATTTATTTATAAATAAATAAGTGTTAGGTTAATTATTCACTAATAAGAATGGAAGTTATAATTAAAGTTAGATAATTCGAAAGTAGGGATTATAACGTTATCGTTATAACCAATGTTTTAAATATAGAAGTGGATTAGTAAAATTGAATCCGAGAAAGCCGTAAAGAAGTTGTTAAAGGTTAAAAGATAAACTTTCACCATTTCGAAGTTATAACGTTGTTCAGTTAAGGTCTGAGAGGTAATTATACCCCAACTTGAGTGACTTCCTTCTTAACTAAGAAATGGTAAGGTTTGATCGTAAAGGAGTTTTGGAAATGTTTTCCAAACGAGAATCAGAAATGTTTTCTGATAAAAGAAAATAAGAATTTAGAATATAGGGAACAGGAGATGAGTAAATAAATGAACCAAAGAGATTAATGTTAAATGATGTTTGTTCGATATAATTTCCATCTGGGAATAATATCGTTGTTTGCACACTTGTTTTTCTTTGATAGTTAACTCACAGACTATCGAAGTTTTGACCATTTTAACGTTGTTAATATGGAGAGACCGGTTGGATTATTATCCGAAGAACCACTCTATATTGGCATAAGCATCGCGAATCATATATGTCAAAGATAATTGAAGACGAAGTAAAATGCAAGGACTATCCTGTCTACAGAATAGTGCCTTCGGTTTGTCCAGTCCCAGGGCAACTTGTATGGACGAAGGTCTGACAGAGTATATCCAATGGATCGCGTAAGTTGATCTGTTCAAACGTATTCACGTTTGGTGGCGGAGGAATTCGTTTCTCTTAGCTGTATACCCGTGTTATTTTTGGATAAGTCAATTTGTGATTTGGCGGGTATGACGATGTGACATTTCTAAGTGAATGAAGATGGATGTCTGACATAGTATTTCCAGACGGTCACGTACATTGATTTCTTCAACTATACCAAGAGTGGAAGCGGAGAAGGAAACTTCTTTTAGCTAACACGTAATGTATGGTTGTAGACATTAATTAGTGATTCTGATGGATCTGACAATGTGGCATTCGAAGTGAATCTGATGTGATGATAAAGCGTAGCTTCTAGCCTCATCAACCGGTAAATGACAGAAATCGGGCAGGCAGCATGGCTAAGTCGGTCGCACCGAAGTAGGGTGTATAATCACCTATCTAGAGAATATTCATTTGTTTCTTAAATCTATCAATGTTGTCCCATATATATACGGGAACGGTTGCTGATCCCAACCGTTGGTGATGTACATTCGATACACTCAAGCGAAATGAGTGGTCGGTCATGTGTGGCTGAGTTGCAAGATGTTCTTGTTGAACTCCAGTGTATCGTTCCTAGAGTACACTGATCGGAAGGTGATTCCATACCTTGTCATAGTTGGAAATCCATTATCCAATACGTGCTTGCGATTTTGATTGTATACTATATATGTAGAACGTGAGATGAAAGCGTTTCTGCTAGTTGATATCTATTTGTACATAGACATTATTATAATATCAAAAGGTTTTTGATATAAAGATATTTTGGATTCTCATAAGGGAAAAACCCGTTCCGTTCTGCGGCGTGGTCTTATGAGATATCGTTTACTTGTTCATATACCTGTCTAAACTATTTTACTCACACCAGTCCCATGACTGACCCGGAGTTTATTTGTTTTGTTTTCCCTAAACTCTTGGGTGCCTAATTTTGTACGGGCAGTCAAGTAGTCAGGAATTTACAGATATACTGGAAGAGCTGGAGCAGGAGGCTTCTGGATCATATAGCTATAGTTATTTCCGCTGTGTTGTAAGTGCTGTACTCTGATAAGTGCTATTGTATACATAACTGTTATATTTCAAAGTTATGTTATCTATTATATGTTATTCGTTCCACTGTGAGGTTCGTGTTACTCTGATGTTATGTTCTTCTTCTTCTTCTTCTATTCTAAGTTTCTATCTTATCTATTCTCACCTTCTAATTTCTTTCATTAATTACCGGGATTTTTCGATGTTTTGGTTATCGACGTCGAGCTTACGTCGATAACCAAAGCCGCCGAAAATCCGGGTCGTTACAGTTGGTATCAGAGCTTAAGTTAAGAATTACTTGGCTCTGTGGCGTGACTCGGTAGAGATAGGGTTAGTAACACCCTAGATTGAGTTGAGTGTATATATACGAGTGCGTATTTATATTTGATTTAAAAATGGTTTTATATTGTGGAGATTCATTGGCTGAGTTGTTTATGAGTTCTGGTCGATCAGTTTGATCCACTGTATCGGTAGGAGTAAATAAACACTTGAATACAATGAACCGTCATCGTATGTTTTGAAAAGAGGGTAAACGAAATAACTTTACCCAAAGTATATTTGATATATATTGGATTTATAATATATGAGATATATTGGTTGATATTATAATCGAGTAAGATTATAACATGTGAAATGGTTATATATAACCAATCAGAATTCATATGAGTAAAGTATATGAAATAAGATGAATTAAATATGAATTTAAATCAGATTTGGAATTAAAATAAGGAAATTTTAAGTTCCTGGGAGATTTTGAATGTTTTCAAAATGGAAGTATTTAGTAATGGTTTTAAAAATGATATAGTATGGAAATCACTTGGGTCGCGGGAAAATAATTCCGATGATGACTGCGCAGTATCATCGGTGTGATTTTCGAGTTCTAAGTGACGGACTACTACCAAAGGTTTTGTTTTTGAATTGTTTTGAGAAAAACAAGTTGTTTAGAAATTCAAAGGTTTTGAATTGGTATTGTAATTTCAAATTGATTTGAAATAAACCCAGGAATTTAAATTCTGGAATATAAATTTAACCTATGAAGTTAAAGAGATTGAGATGGTATAAATGAATAAGTAAATTGAAATTTAACGTGAACGAAGTCAAATGAAACTGAAATTGCTTAGTGAATAATCTGGAATGGAATTGAGTGATGAGTTAAGATTTGGAATTTGATATTGAGGTTCGAATGAAATTCGATTTGGATTTGAAAATATGAACTGATTGGAATTTGATTGAGATAACACTGGTATATGCTGAGTTGATAGCATATGGAAGTGGTAGAGTTGATATGCCCGACAAAAAGGTACCAGTTTATATTATATATGGGTCTGAGATTTTGATGAGCCGAATTGGCAAGCCGCTTGGCTGTTTGATTTTCTTTTGGGTTGAGAAGGCCTAGAGAGGCGAGTTGGAGTTTTACCGATAGGGCTGTACAAAGGAGGGTATGGCGGAATTTTCCGAAATTTAAAGTGTTAGAAAATTTTCAGGATTTTTGGAAATTTTAGTTAGTCGGAATAAATTAATATTGAAATCGATATTTATTGGT
The DNA here is from genome assembly GCA_030737875.1 of Allium sativum. Classification (NCBI taxonomy): domain Eukaryota; kingdom Viridiplantae; phylum Streptophyta; class Magnoliopsida; order Asparagales; family Amaryllidaceae; genus Allium; species Allium sativum. The sequence continues at coordinate 730,236,563 of CM060910.1, forward strand.
TCAGTTGAAACTGAAGTTGAGAGGTAAACAAATCTTAGGAATTCCAATAGATAGGGTCGTCCTCTACCTTAGCAATTTCGAGGACGAAATTATTTTAAGTGGGGAAGAATGTAATGACCCGCATTTTTAGAGATATATAATTAATTTATTTAATTATATAATTGGTGATTTAGAGAAGTTAATGATCGTTTAATTAAATAATATTGAATATTTAATAAATAATTATAATATAATAATATATTATAATGTCGAAACAGTCGGAAATAGTGAAATTCACAATATCATGTGAATTGAATAGCATACGAGATTTGGTGGAGTTTCGATTCGAAATATAATAACGATTATATTGAATCGACGACAGTTTGAACGTATAATTTTATTATAATTAAAATCGAGCTTGAAATGGCGCTGCAGTTCGCGATTTGGCGATTTGAACTTCAACCGAGTGTACAGGATTCGTTTTAAGCCGGATTTCTGTGAAACAAGAAACGTGTGGAGCTGGTGGAGTATATCTTTCTAGTGGAAGAGAAAAATCGGGATTTCGTCATGTAGATTTTGATGTACGTCCAAATCAAATTTCAGAAAAGTCGCTGTGGAATTCCTTTATAATTTGCGACGCTTTATATACGTTATAAAAGGGAATTTCAATATAAATTGAAATTCGATTCAACCTGGACTTGAAATATCGAGTATATAATAACTCTGGAGCTGTATGGTATTCCACTGTGAATATATACGATAATATAAATTTATTTATATTTAATTTAATTTATTTAAATATATTTATATATTTAAATGGATTATTCAAGGGTTCAAAAATAGCCACTTTTGCAAACGAAGTCGGAATTCGACGAAACCAGTTTTGTTGGATCCGCAATGTCAAATAGTTGTTAGATTTCCAGTTTTGTGATTTTTAGAGTCACTGTGTGGCCGTACGGATTTTTAGAGTGAAAAACATTTAGTATTTTGACAGTTAAAAATACGCTGTGTGAGCATACGAAATCGGAATTCGACGAAACCAATTTCGTTGGGACCGTAATGTCGAGCTGTAGCAGTATGTCCAGTTTGGTGATTTTTGGGTATCGTGTGTGATCACATGGATTTTTAGAAAGCAAAGATGGATTAAAAATAATATAAAAATAATATGTAACCCCTATAAATACCACCCTTAATCACACTAAACCCTATTTCCTCATTTCCCCGATCCATTTGTGCAGCCGCCACTTCATTTTTATCCTCCAGCAAATATTCCTCTTACAGCAAAAACAAAATGGATCCAAGAAAAATCAAAGAAATGCGGATTTAATTCCTAAAATCCTATTATATATATAAATGGATTTGTATGATGATTATCTTCGATCTGGCGTAGCTTTTGGGTAGCTCGAATTTTCCCTGATGTCGCTCCAGTTTCGAGCAGTGAGCGAGGACTCCCGTTGTGGATCGATACAAGCAACAATAGGAGTTTTCGTTGTTGGTTTTGAGTTCATGTAGGGATGTAGCACTGTATGGCCGAGTTTTGGGGTGACTGCTGTGAAAAAGCATCGATCGATTTTGGGTAGATGGTCAGAGTCGCATCATAGCCGGGTGGAGCGAGTTCGATGTTTGTGGTATGGGGAGGACGGGTTCGAAACGAGGAGGACTTTGGTATATTTCGTTTGTTGATTTGAGAAGTGAGATGGATGAGGTTGTGGAGGAAGTGTTCGTTAATGGTGAGAACCGAATACTGGAGCTCGGTTATGTTGGAGGAGATGAACCACGCGGGTGGGCTTGTACTAGGGTATCGGGCTGAGCAAACTAAAGGGGTAAAGGCCCATTACATTCTAAGTCCGTATTTAATTGATTTAAATAACTGTATTTACTTCTAAATGTCATAACTCGGCCATACAATATCAGAATTCAGAACGTTTTGTCGCGTTGGGACCGTATGGACGAGCATTCCGCAATGGAACTGACCGCGAGTCAATTGGAGTCCGTCACAATTTATAGCAAAATAAATTGTCTGAATCAAGCGACAATTATCGTTAATTAACGATGATAGTCCAATGTGAGTAAATCTCACTAACTCTAAACAGTTTATAATTTCATGTTGTATCTTTAGAACTGTTAGAAATTGTCTGATTTACTGTGTGTTGATTGTTTGATTGAACTGCTAGTCAGTTAGTTAAATTTCTATATTGATTCTGTTTAACAGAATATATCATATGGAACTGAAAGTGATGTTATCTATATTGTCTAACATCTGTGATGCAGGGAAACAGGTTGGAGGAATCCGACTGGATTCCTCAACAGTTATTTTATTGTTTTTCATATATTTTGATATATGATGTGAATTATAACCTGTTGGCGATTGTGTGTGTATGGACGATATTGAACATCGTGATTTGATATGATTGAATACCATGACATACCGGAATGTAGATAAAGGAGATTTTTCAAAGTGATTGAAAAATAGAATATTTATAAAGTGGAATATTTATAAATAAGGAATATTTATAAATTGGGATATTTATAAATAGGAGATATTAAAAAAAAAGGAAATAAATTCAAAACATTTTCTTTTTGAATGGAAAGGCCTGTGTGGCGAGTTTGGGGATTTTCCCGATGCTCCCGATACAAAGGAGGTTATGGCGAATTTTCCCGGAAAGTTAAGGAGTTAGAATATTTTTAAGAATAAATTTGAAAAAGGAAATATTTGCAAACCATTTGCAAATAGAATAAAATAGAGAAAAGAAATATTTGTAAACCATTTACAAATAGAATTGAAAGAGGAATATTTAGAACATAAATAGAGTTAATAAAAAGGGAATTGGTTTATAAAGGAAACATTATAAAAAGGAAACCATTTTTAAAGTGTAGAACCGTTATTTAAAAGTAAATCTTTTCAAATGAATAAAACGTTGTTAAAAAGGAAATCTTTATAAAGTGAATAAAGTAAATCGAATATAGACATTCGAAGAAGTTAATCGAATATGGTATTCGAAGTTAGAGAAATCGAATAAGGTATTCGAAGTTAGTTAATCGAATATAGACATTCGAAGAAGTTAATCGAATATGGTATTCGAAGTTAGAGAAATCGAATATGGTATTCGAAGTTAGTTAATCGAATATGGTATTCGAAGTTAGTTAATCGAATATAGACATTCGAAGAAGTTAATCGAATATGGTATTCGAAGTTAGAGAAATCGAATATGGTATTCGAAGTTAGTTAATCGAATATAGACATTCGAAAGGAGAAATCGAATATGGTATTCGAAAGTTAGTTAATCGAATATGTTATTCGAAAGGGGTTAGTCAAGTCGAGTTAGTCAAATAGAGTTAACCAGTTAGAGTTAATCAGTTAGAGTTAACCAGTTGGAGTTAATTAGTTAGAGTTAATCGATAAGAGTTAAAACGAACTAGAGTTAATCAAATATAGTTATTTGAGACAGAGTTAGTCAAACATAGTATTCAGGGTAAGTTGCCATCTTGTATGACTGCTAGCGTAATTCGCAGGGCTGTAAATAGCCTACGGCGGTCGGATGTTTCCTGAGGGAGTCAGGCGTAACCATTGTGATCGCTGCGATCTAGAGTCAAGCGAATGGAGTTTAATCGAATAGTAGTTATTCGATAGGAGTTAATCGAGTTGATCGAGTTGAGAAATAAGTTAAGTTAAATAAGTTGAGTTGATCGGGTGGTTCAACCAAGTTAGTCGAGCCTAGTTAATCGAATCGAATTGGTCGAACCAAGTAAGTCGAGTTAGTCGAGTCAAGTTAAGTTAGTCGAGTTAAGTTCGTCGAGTTAAATAAATCGATGTTAGTTTCATCGGAAGGAGTTATCGATGTTAGTTTCATCGAAAGGAGTTATCGATGTTAGTTTTATCGAAAGGAGTTATCGATGTTAGTTTCATCGAAGGGAGTTATCGATTATAGTTTAATCGAAGTGAGGTTTTTCAAAGACGAGATATTTGAAAAGGAAAAGTTATCGAATATTAGTTGATCGAAGTGAGATTTATCGAACAAGAGTTATTCGAAAAGAGATTTTCGAATATAGTTTATTCGAAAGTAAGATTTTCAAATATGAGATATTTGAAAAGGAAGAGTTATCGAATATTAGTTATTCGAAGAGAGATTATCGAATATCGGTTATTCGAGAAGGAGTTAATCGAATATAGGTTATTCGAAGAAGAGTTAATCAAATAGAGATTTCTCGAAGAGAGTAAATCGGCAAATTTGATTATATCGAATTCGGGAAAGTACTTATACTTTCCAGTGTTTAAATAGAGATTTATTTATTTATAAATAAATAAGTGTTAGGTTAATTATTCACTAATAAGAATGGAAGTTATAATTAAAGTTAGATAATTCGAAAGTAGGGATTATAACGTTATCGTTATAACCAATGTTTTAAATATAGAAGTGGATTAGTAAAATTGAATCCGAGAAAGCCGTAAAGAAGTTGTTAAAGGTTAAAAGATAAACTTTCACCATTTCGAAGTTATAACGTTGTTCAGTTAAGGTCTGAGAGGTAATTATACCCCAACTTGAGTGACTTCCTTCTTAACTAAGAAATGGTAAGGTTTGATCGTAAAGGAGTTTTGGAAATGTTTTCCAAACGAGAATCAGAAATGTTTTCTGATAAAAGAAAATAAGAATTTAGAATATAGGGAACAGGAGATGAGTAAATAAATGAACCAAAGAGATTAATGTTAAATGATGTTTGTTCGATATAATTTCCATCTGGGAATAATATCGTTGTTTGCACACTTGTTTTTCTTTGATAGTTAACTCACAGACTATCGAAGTTTTGACCATTTTAACGTTGTTAATATGGAGAGACCGGTTGGATTATTATCCGAAGAACCACTCTATATTGGCATAAGCATCGCGAATCATATATGTCAAAGATAATTGAAGACGAAGTAAAATGCAAGGACTATCCTGTCTACAGAATAGTGCCTTCGGTTTGTCCAGTCCCAGGGCAACTTGTATGGACGAAGGTCTGACAGAGTATATCCAATGGATCGCGTAAGTTGATCTGTTCAAACGTATTCACGTTTGGTGGCGGAGGAATTCGTTTCTCTTAGCTGTATACCCGTGTTATTTTTGGATAAGTCAATTTGTGATTTGGCGGGTATGACGATGTGACATTTCTAAGTGAATGAAGATGGATGTCTGACATAGTATTTCCAGACGGTCACGTACATTGATTTCTTCAACTATACCAAGAGTGGAAGCGGAGAAGGAAACTTCTTTTAGCTAACACGTAATGTATGGTTGTAGACATTAATTAGTGATTCTGATGGATCTGACAATGTGGCATTCGAAGTGAATCTGATGTGATGATAAAGCGTAGCTTCTAGCCTCATCAACCGGTAAATGACAGAAATCGGGCAGGCAGCATGGCTAAGTCGGTCGCACCGAAGTAGGGTGTATAATCACCTATCTAGAGAATATTCATTTGTTTCTTAAATCTATCAATGCTGTCCCATATATATACGGGAACGGTTGCTGATCCCAACCGTTGGTGATGTACATTCGATACACTCAAGCGAAATGAGTGGTCGGTCATGTGTGGCTGAGTTGCAAGATGTTCTTGTTGAACTCCAGTGTATCGTTCCTAGAGTACACTGATCGGAAGGTGATTCCATACCTTGTCATAGTTGGAAATCCATTATCCAATACGTGCTTGCGATTTTGATTGTATACTATATATGTAGAACGTGAGATGAAAGCGTTTCTGCTAGTTGATATCTATTTGTACATAGACATTATTATAATATCAAAAGGTTTTTGATATAAAGATATTTTGGATTCTCATAAGGGAAAAACCCGTTCCGTTCTGCGGCGTGGTCTTATGAGATATCGTTTACTTGTTCATATACCTGTCTAAACTATTTTACTCACACCAGTCCCATGACTGACCCGGAGTTTATTTGTTTTGTTTTCCCTAAACTCTTGGGTGCCTAATTTTGTACGGGCAGTCAAGTAGTCAGGAATTTACAGATATACTGGAAGAGCTGGAGCAGGAGGCTTCTGGATCATATAGCTATAGTTATTTCCGCTGTGTTGTAAGTGCTGTACTCTGATAAGTGCTATTGTATACATAACTGTTATATTTCAAAGTTATGTTATCTATTATATGTTATTCGTTCCACTGTGAGGTTCGTGTTACTCTGATGTTATGTTCTTCTTCTTCTTCTTCTATTCTAAGTTTCTATCTTATCTATTCTCACCTTCTAATTTCTTTCATTAATTACCGGGATTTTTCGATGTTTTGGTTATCGACGTCGAGCTTACGTCGATAACCAAAGCCGCCGAAAATCCGGGTCGTTACAAAGTCGATGACTACCTACCATCTTCAGTCAATCGTAATACGCATACAGAAAGGCAGATAACTCCCAACAGACCATATACTTGCTATCTAGTTATGGGTGAGGCTGGCCAATAGGAAAGTGGGGGCATAGGTGACAGAAGTATAGTTCTCGTGCTTGATTTTCTTGGATTGCCTTTCATTAGTTGAGGGAGGGGTCACGTGGGACCATAACTACTGGTAGAAAAATGGACCTTAGCATCTGCATCGGCAGATATCTGAAAGCTCCCGACCGAGTTCCGTGTTTCTAGAATAGTCCTGCCACGGGACTCGGGTCGCACATTTCAGGACATGTGCATCTAGACAGCGATAAACGATTCACGACACATATGTGGGGAAAGTCTAGGAACATATACCACTCTAGGTAGTGTGTCCTAGACTAGGGGCATCGTTCGACAGGTAGCATAGTCCCTAGTGGACCTAGGTGGCATAAATCCTGAATCCGAGAAGTATTAGATAAGTCGCATAAACCCTAGTTGAATCTAGGAAGCGCTCGATAAGAAAACCCTAGATTAGATCTCGGTAATAAATAATAGATGTACACCTAAAAGCAATCGCAATTACAGGGATTGGGGTCACGTTATCATCTTTATACAGATTACTAGTTGGGATACTAGTTAGGAGGTGCAAAGATATAGAATGGCGTGTGATAGTATATTCGGTTTAAACTGTCTTGCTTTGGTTTATATTAGTATGTTATTCTGGTACTGTCCCATTTTTCAGTTTATGCCTGCCACGTCCTTTTCCTTATTCATATACCGAAGCACCACTAGACTTACCAGGCTTTATGTCTGACTCTATGTTTTCTTTCGTCTTCTTTTCTTCCATTCCCCCCCCCCCCCCCCGCCCCCCCAGGTCGTCAGGGAGGGAATAGCTCAGATTTATATGGACCTGTTACTCTTTCCAAGTTTGAAGACTCTTTGATGTGCTGCTCTAGACTCTCTTTTCCATCGCTATGGCTGGATAATGTTTTATTGGGGAATATCATTGTATATTTATGCTTCTTTATTTTGTTAAACAAGATAGATACTTTGTTGTTGGAAAATAGTCTTTGTACAAGCTGTTTATAAATGAAATAAAGTTTTATTCACTTTTCCGCTGCTTTATTTATCTGTCTTGTAATTTATCTGCATCTTTTACCTATAATACTTCACATAACTTAGTGCATTCCCTTTGTGAGTGACACTAACAGATGTGGAGTATTACATCATACTTGACCCCCTTGTCTAGAGAACATATAATAATCCTTTGTAAAATCTCATGTCCAAAGTCATTCATCTCATTTGTAATAAATGTTACAAAATCACATTCATAAACCCTTACTTTTATTTACCAACTTGATTCCATTTTCAAAATTTTCAATTTCCATTTATAATATCTTTTGTAATTTAATTACAACAACTTGCCATTCGTTTTCATCCCTCATTTTTAACTTGATTGAAAATCTCATTTGCAATTTATTTTTGACAACTAGTATTCATTGTTGTTATCCAAAACTTTAACTTTATTTAAAATCCTGTCTTCAGTTAACATTCCGACCTTTGGAATATCACATTTCGAACCTTGGGATAAACTCACTTCCATTTATTTAACTAAATTTCATTTAAAAATTCATATTGGTATTTTCAACTTTGATTCTATTTAAAATATGAAATCCCATTTCCAAATCACCACTCATTTCAAATCTATCGACGTGTTAATATCATTCACGAAATGATATTAAATCACATTTCATATTTATTTGAAACACCGTTTGTTAACAATTATTTATTACAAAAATATCCCATTTTAAATTCTTTTATAAATTCTTGCATATCCATAATTCAGTTATTATATTTCGATATTTTTGAAATCCATTTAAAATTCTTTTGCGATCGTAAAGGTTTTTAAAAAATCATTCAACATTTAAAAGCCACCACGATAAATTTATCTCATTTAAACATTTGTTTAATACTCTCTTACATTTCTATTAGTTATATTTTACACATAAAATTTGCAAACGCCACTTTGACTATTATCTTTACCGTAAAAATCGTATTTCGAATTTATATAAAAATATATTCATATCTTTAAAAACCACTTGAAATCCATTTAATATCGAGTTTCGAAAAATCATTCCTTTTCATCGACGGTACTAAAGAGGCAAATGGTTACTATAGAACCAAACGTGAAATGTAAACCAATCTCACATTACTTGACAAACAATATAATCATATTGATAACGTTATTCAGTTTAAAATGTTCAATCAATATTCGATTTCCATGACATGAACAGTTTAATAATGACGGTCGATAATAAATGTAACAGTCCATACTGCGCTAATAACAGAAATGCAAGCATTATAACGTTTATAGTGTTATAAACGTAACCACTGAGGCAAGTTACCTCAGTTGGATTTAATCGAAAAAAAATAACGATTTGTTCTCAATTAAATTAAATGAACGTTTAATTTAACTGTTCAGTCCATACATGAATATAAAATCAACAACGAACAAACAAACAAACAACCATTAATAAGTATAGCACACAATTATAAAACCCAATTTATATAAAATATAAGTAGGGGAGAAATTGAGTGAGTTTAACTCACCTTGAATTGATACCGTTGTTTAAACCATTCAGTTACAGTTTAAATTAAATGAACGTTTAATTTAACTGTAAAACCCTGTTGACACCATTTATGTCCAGAACAGTTCCAAAAACGTAGTGCTCATCAATGAGACTCTCACGACAGCTGGCTTGTTTAATTCTGGTGACACATGAATTATGGATAATATGAGTTTACATTGTAAATAAATTCCTCGATTATATTCTTAAATAAACTTAATTAATTGCTTTCAAATATCAGTGACCAGGCCCGAACTATTTCTAACGCACCATGCATTTTGTTTTCATTGCCTGCACCCGCCTTGTTTGGTTTGGCCGTACCCTTCATTCCTCTGGTGGAAGGACTTTCGTTTTGATCATAGAAACAGGTCCGCTTTATCCTTCTTTACCCAGTCTTTTTTTCTCTTTGTCTTCTGCATTGACCAATCTAATTCAGTTATATAATAATATTATCTAAATGGCTAAGTGTGTTTGTTAAACTAGATTAGGCAGATAAAACGTCGTTAGCCATATTTGAACGTAGAATATAATTTGGCATTGTGTGTGTGTATATATATATTATTAACTTAGCTTACGTTTAAACTAAATCTCCAATTAGACAGGTCAAAGCATGATTTGGCATACTTGAATACATACGAAACATACCCAGTTATTATTATTCATCACCTTCCTCCCCTCGCGCTTCTTATCCTGTCAACCCCATCCTACCTCGCTTTGCTCTCGAACCCATACAACGTTCAGAAAACAAAACTAAACCCATACCAGTATACGCCTCTACACTATATAATTTCACTACTTCACTAATTTTAGCATTGCAACTTTTACTGCATGCTTCCTCCTCTCAGAACGCCCTGCACCCCATCCATGCACCCAGCGTCCAAACCACAGCTCCTTTCTGATCTCATCCGCTCTCTCCTTGAAAACAGCAGCCCCCTCTATTGATGGACCTTGCCCCTAACTCCTCCTGTCCGACGCGGTATTCCAGGCTGGACCAAAGAATGGCAGCGCCGACCCCTCCGTGCTACTGTACAAGGCTAGCCACGCTCCATCATCCCACTGTGCCAATTGTTGTCGTCGACTGGGATGCCGCCTAATGTCGTGCGGACCTTTCCCGGCTGTGGCGAGCTTCAGAGCATAGGTGGTTGAGAGAACGTACTTCTTTTGATTTTCGTGAGGAGGGTTTTGTTTTATGCTTGAAGAGTGGAGTGCGCAGGTCCTTGCTGATAGAACTGAAAATGATTTGTGCTATATATAGCTGAAGGAACGTGGGGAGGAGGTAAACTTGGGTTTGAAGGAATTTATTTGTCGTGCATGAAAAGTAATCGGGGAAGTGTGGCTACCAAGGAAAAGGTTAGAATAGCTTTCGCCGAAAGGAACTAACGTTATGTCATTTTATTTCATAGCTGTTCTAACTTTTAATTTGTGATCAGTGTGTAGCTTTTAATATCGGATTAGGATTGTGCGTACTAGGTTTTGGCCAGAAATGCAGTAAGCAATGTTTAGGGTAGGTTTATAATAATATTTTAATGCGTGAAACTTCGTTGTGAGAAATCACATTAAAAACCACTATAGACGATTTCTGTCTTCTGATAAAAAGGTTAATCTTAATGTAAAAAAGTATTCTGGTCCCAACGGGCCAAGTTTCGTCGAATTCCGACATCGTTTGAAAAAATTCCTTTATAAAACCAGAAATAAACACGCGTTTAAATTTTTTCACGATCATTGAATAAATCAGATCAACTTGAAACTTTAAAATCTTCCAATAATTAATCAATACGAACCCAACGGCACCAGTTTCGTCGCATTCTGAGACTGTTTCCCCGGTAGGCTATTTTCACGCGCATAGCAATGCCATTTTGAACACCAAATTACCTGGCCTTCAAAAATAACAAAATATATACCTATCCTGACTCTAATTGATGATACGAACTCAACGGAACTGGTTTCGCGGCCAAATTCGATCGTCTGCTCAAGTTATCCCCAAATATCCTTTTATTAAATTTAATTACACGCTATAGAAAATGAACGGGCGTTTACGGCTATCGTGGCCACATACAACATCGGTTTGCCACGCAATTCAACACCATGTTATAATTTAACGTTACGGTCCCAATGAAACTGGTTTCATCGAAATTGATGACCGTTTGCAAAATGACCATTTTAAAGGTCTATAATTTAATAACGATTTTCATAGCGATTATTTTAAAATTTGATTTGGCCATAACTAACGATCTATAACACAAAATCTGGATTTTTCTCTTTCATATGAAAATTATCATTGATACAGTCCCAACGTTTCTTGTTTCACAGAAATCCGACTTATATCGAATTCTGTATATTCAGTTGAAGTTCAAAATTCAATATTACGAACTGCCGTGCCATTTCGAGCTCGATATATATATAAACAAAATTAACGTTAAAACTTCGTTTTAAATAACGAATTCAATATTAAAAACCATTAATATTCCAAATACAATATTTAAAATAATAAATTAAATAAAATATTTGGCTACAAAAATACGGGACGTTACACTTCTACTTCCCTATGACAAAAGAAAACGCACTCCAGACTTCACTAGTCCGAACCTATGCTACCATTTCCCTTTGTTCTTATTGGTCACGGAAATCAGAAAGTTGCTAATGAAGTTTCCCACTCCAAAAATACTTAACAACAGTGCAAGTCCAAGACTACTTCTTTATACTAAAACGCGAGCTGTTGTTATAACCATAACTCCATGCCGCCATTTTTCCTCCATCCCACGCAACTTCCAACTCCCAGAATTCTCGCAATATCTCATGAATTTGCACAGGAATTTCACCATACAACTCCTTGTTCCAACCTCATCGACACCATCTCCATCAAGTCAAACTCGAAAGCTCTGATCAAAATATGTTCTCCTGCTTCTCCTTGTCGACACAGTGTGACTCACAACATAAGTATATGTCGAATCCAACCAGAGTTTGCACAAAGTGGCTTACACAACTACAAATCCAAACTCAATGCCAAAAATCCAAATCGATGCTCCTCATCCAAGAATCTGCAAACTCTAGGTTTACAGTATTTTCCCAAACTCCAGAAACCAGTTCGAGATGCTTCAAAGTTACACCATCTTGTACAAAATTCCCTCACAAACTTAGTATTACTCGTTTTAGGATTTATTGGAATTTGTTTGAATTTATGAAGATGATTTTTCTCACGTTTTCTGGAGAGTGAGTGGCGGTGTGATTTTGGGTTGACTGTGGGATGTAAAGAATAAGGGTTAGGATTAGTGGTATAATTATAGGATAGATTTTATAATTTTTAAATTGATTATTTTATCCATTTATAACCAATCACTATATATATATTCTAGGTTTACAAATTCTTATGATCACACACGATATCCAATTTCGATGAAATTGGACATACAACTACAGTTCGACAATACGGACCTAACGAAACTTGTTTCATCGAATTCCGAATCCGTTTGCTCATGCCGTGTATTTTTAAAGTCAATTTATTGACTGTATTTCACATTAAAATCCCGCACGGCCACATACTGACATCAAAAATCATGGAAATTGAAATATAACAATGATCTGACATTCCGGACCTAACAAATTTAGTTTCTTTGAAAACGGAGGTCGCTTGCAAAATAAGCTATTTTTAAAGCTCTAAATAACCCCATTTAAATATTAATATATTTAAAAATAATTAAATTAAATATTTATAAATAAATATTATCGGTTACAACTTTATCAAAAACTCAAGTACATATTTATCAACCTTGTTCAAAAGCCATCAGAGTACAAAACTTTAAAATCATAATCCCCACCAAAGATGCCAGAAAAAGACAAGCCATACTTTAAGCACTTCAAGCACTCCAAGTAGGAAGAAAGATCCGGATCAAGCTAGAGTATTCCCTCCTTGAAAACCTGGGGGGAACGGAAGAAAAGAGGCGAAACAACAAGGGTCAGACATAAAGTCTGGCAAGTCCAGTGACTTTCAGTTATGAACAGATAATAATGTCATGGCATGCAAATAAAACTGGATGAGAGATAATAGGAAACAGGAATAACAGATATACTTAGGTTAAACAGAAGAAACATGATGATATTACTTTTCACTTCTCTGCACTAATACTAGTATAACAGGATTAGGTGTTACCCTAATGTCTAAACAGAAACAGAAATAGAATAATGGGCCTTTACCACCCTAACAGAAGGTACAGAAACATAATGCTAATAATGGGCCTTTACCACCCGAACAGAAAGTACAGAAACAGAATACTAGTAATGGGCCTTTACCACCCGAACAGAGACAAAAACAGAAACAGAATAATCCCTACGGAAACAGAATGTTAGAATTAGGTGTACACTAGTAAATGGGTCTGTACCTCCCGAACAGACGGTACCACGCAGATAGGTGTTGCCACCCAACAGAAACAGACAGAACTGAGTGTACCCTAAAACTAAACAACCATTTAAATCTCTACATCACTATTTATATAATTAAATAAATAAATTATTATACCATAAAAATACGGGACGTTACATTCTTCCCCCCTTCAAATAATTTCGTCCTCGAAATTGCTAAGATAGAAAACAAACCCTACTAACTGGTTAAAAATTATTTGTTTACTTCTTTTTCAGTTTCAATTGAACCAATTAATTTCAATTAAAATATTAATTCATTCCTACTAACGAAAATTTTCAAAAATCCTGAAAATTTTCTAACACCTTAATTTTTTGAAATTTTTTTGTCAGCATCTCCTTTGTACTGGTCAATAGCTCAAACTCCAACTCGCCTCTCTAGGCCTTCTTCAACTCAAAAGAAAATCAAATAGCCAAACAGCTTACCAAATCGGCTCATAAAAATCTCATACCCATATGAAATATAAATTTGTACCTTTTTGTCGGGCGTATCATTAAATCATTCCCACCTGTTACTAATTCTGCATATACCAATGTTCCATTCCAATTGATCACCAATCTATTTATCCTCAAAACCAAATCATTTGCTTATACAAGCTAAATTCCATTTCCGATTTCAATTCTTACTTACCAGTCCAATTCCATTTTGGATTATCTCTAATCCAAACTAATCCGATATTTTCTATCTCAATTCATTTTCCACTTAACTGGTTTTAATTCAATTTCAATTTTCTTTCATAGATTCTAATTTAATTTGTGTTAATTCAAACAATCTTTTCAAGGGAATTTTAAACATTTTAGCTTTTCTAAAATCAAATATCCCTTTTCAGGATTCAAAACAACTTGCTTTCCACAAAACAATTCAAAAATAAAATATTTGGTAGTAATCCGTCACTTAGCAACTCAAAAATGAACACTAATGATGTTGCGATTCATCATCAGGGTTATTTCCCAACTACCGAAGTGAGTTCAGCACTATATCTCTTTTAAAACCATTTCTAAATACTTCCAATTTGAAATCTATTTCAAAATACTATTCCCAATGCTTGGAAGACATTTCTAAAATCTCCCAGGATTTCAAAATTCTCTTATACTTAATTCAATTCCATTTACAAACAATTTTCGTGTTTTTGTAATTTTAATTACAATTCTGACTTTAATTTCAGATTTAATTCATCTGATTTCATATATTACATTCATATAATTCTGATTAGTTATTTACATAACCATTTTACTTTTATAATCTCTATCGATTATAATAACAACCAATATATCCAATATATTATAATCATTCCAATATAAATCTTTTATATCAAAATATAACTTGGGTAAAATTACTTCATTTACCCTCTTTTCAAAACATACCATGTCGGTTCATCGTATTCAAGTGTTTAGAAACTCCTCCCGATACAGTGGATCAAACTGATCGACCCGAATTCATAAACAACTCAACCAATAAATTTCCACAATATAGAATAATTTTTATAAAATCTACAAATATGCTTTCTCGTATATATACACACAAACTCAATCTAGGGTATTGCTAACCCCATCTCTACTGAGTCACGCCACAGAGCCAAGGTAATTACTTAACCTTCAGCTCTGATACCAACTGCAACGACCCGGGGATTTTCGAGTAGGCTTATCAACCGTCCCCTCACCCTAGGTAGTAGGCTAACATCCCACCATGGCTTATAGAGATACCCTAGCACCATGTTTCACGGCCAGCCTCTCGACTAGATCAACCCCCATTTTCGGGACATGTAGAGGTAAGAGTCTCCCGTTCACCACCTAACCGTGAAGCGAGAACCCCCTATCATGCGTCTCCCAGCTTATGCCAGCAATATGGACTGGTGTGAGTAAACAACTTAAAACAATTTGAGAAATTAAACGATATCTCATCAGACCATGCCATATAACACGGAATGGGTTTTTTTCCCTTATGAAAAACCAAAACACTTGATTCAACATTCAAAAATCCTTTTGAAAGAAAGGATATCTTTATATCAAAATCCTTTTGATATTATAATAGTGTCTATCAACCACAATATAATAATCATCTAGCAGAACGCTTTCATCTCACGTTCCACATACATAATATATAATCAAAAACCGCGGGCGTTTATTAGGTAATGGATTCCAACTGGCAAGGTATGAGACCACCTTCTGACAGTATATCTCTAGAGAGGAATACACCGGGTTCATCAAGAACATCTTGTAACCCAGGCTAAACATGACCGGTCACTCATTTCGCTTGAGTGTGCCAAATGTATTATCACCAACGGTTGGGATCAGCAACCGTTTCCCGAAAGGGACAGCATCGAAATAGATTATAGAAGTAAATGGAATTTATCTAGATCAGGTGACAATACACCCAAATTGGTAGCTAACCACTTAGCCATGCGACCTACCCGATTTTATTCCATTTCCGGTTGTGAGGCTAGAGGCCATAACGTATAGATCACACCTTTATTTACTTTGAATGTCACATCATCATACCGCTAAATCACAAATTGATTTCGCCAAAAATACCATGGGTATATAACTAAGAGAAACGAATTCCTCTGCCACAAAATGTAAATACGTTTGAAGAGATCAACTTACGCGATATATTAAATATATTCTGTCAGACATTCTTCCATACAGGTCGCCCTGGGACTGGACAGACCAAAGGCACTATTCTGTAAACAGGACAGCCCTTGCATAACTCCGTCTTCAGTTATCTTCATCATATTTGATCGCAACGCTAATGCCCATACAGAGTGGTTTTCAGATAATGAATCTAATCCCGGTCTCTTCGTATTGACGACGGAAAAATGGTCAAGAACTTTGATAGTCAGTGATTTAAATATCAAAGAAAACATGTGTGCAAACAACGATATTATTTCCAAATGGAAATTCTATCGATCAATCATCAATCAACAGTTTATTCATTTCCCCATTTCTCGTTTCCGTATATTCATCAAATCCTTATTTTCTAATTTTAGAAAATATACGTTATCAACTTTGGAAAATGTATCCATTTCTGATTCACGCATCACTATCTTCCCACATATATCAGTCTCTAACTATAAACTAGTGAACAACCCCCTACGTATTAACTCCGAAGGTCAAAACCAACATCAGATCAATACCCAGACAGCCATTCAACTTAACTAATCTCCAGTCAGTTTCTAATTTCCTTAACTCCATTTTAAATTCCTATTTCAAACCCTATTTCCTTTATAAATATTTTATTAGCAAAATATTTACTTTAATCTAATTTTCACATATAATGTGAAAAATATTTCTTTATAAAATCAAAACAGTTTGATTTTGTATTTAAAAACAATATCTCAAACCCAAATTCTATTTATATTTTTATTTACAGAATTATTCATACAAATCTTATTTCATTTCCAACATTTAAATCTCATTTATAATTCCCTTTATATAATTCTATTTATTCTATATAAATACTTTTATATAATTATATTTATTTTATATAAATCCTTTTATATAATTCTATTCATTTTATATAAATCCTTTTGTATAATTCTATTCATTTCCCAAATACTTACTTAATTATATTTTCCAATATATTTTTTCCAAATATTACCTTTTATAATATCCTATTTATTTCATATATAGATATTTCATTTTCAATATTCACTTTGAAAATTTCATTTTTACATTCCAGTATTTCATATGATATTTAAAATACCAAATAACATGACTAGTGTCATCATAATCAATCACAGATTATATATCACATCATATATCACAATATACGAAAACAAACAGTATTATAATATTGAGGAATCCAGTTGGATCCCTCCAACTTGTTTCCCTGCATCCGTAGATGTTAAACAATATAAATAACATCGATTTCATTTCAATATGAAATATTCTGATAAACAGAATCAATATTTGATTAACGATTTATTTATATATATATATATATCATTATCTATAATTTCAACCAATACATCAGCAACTCAACCAAACAATCAACACACAGCCATCAATCATCATTTATCAATACTAGAATATATTTATAAAAATATAAACTGTACAGAGTTAGTGAGATTTACTCACATTGGACAGTTATCGTTAAATAACGATTAACTCTCTTTGATTCAGACAGACGTTTTATTTTGCAATAAATCGTAGCGCCCAAATCAGTTCCGATGTGTAGCCGTAGTCCATGTGATCCTAATGGATATTGTTTCGTCGATTTCTAATAACGTATGACAAAATTGTATATTTTACAAGTTCGTATAGATTTAATGTTCATTAACTAATTAAATAGAAATATAATTTACCTACCCCTTTCTTCAGTCTTATGGATATCCCAAGCTTTACTGCTACGTCTAACTTTCTGGGCTTCTTTTTATTACTATTTTTTTTTGTTTTATGACCGGACCTTAATCCCTGCAACTGGCCCACCCGAACTTTCCACTCGCCTAAATAGTGTTCTTCTTCCCAAAAAGATTATTTTGGATCTACTCATATACATAACATTTCTAACGCCCTGGCTGAAACAAGTTCAAGCTGCCACTTCCCATTTTCCATGGAAACCCCAAACTCTTTGTACCAGTCTTGTTTCCCAAGTCCACGTGAGCACACTACTTCCTCAGTAATCGTTCCTTCACCAACCACCTTCACTACACTCACGTACCCCTCCTCAATCCCATATATACGAACCGCATCCTCCAGTAAACATCTGCCATTGTCAACCCTTCTACTTCCCTGCTACAAAAGAAAACGCACTCTAGACTTCACTAATTTGAACCTTTGCTACCATTTCCCCTTTTTCTTATTGATCACGGAAATCAGCAAGCTGCTAATAAAGTTTCCCACTCCAAAAATACTTAACAACAGTGCAAGTCCAAGACTACTTCTTTATACTAAAACGCGAGCTGCTATTATAACCCATAACTCCATGCCACCATTTTTCCTCCATCCCATGCAACTTCCAACTCCCTGAATTCTTGCAACATCTCACGAATTTGCACAGGAATTTCACCATTCAACTCTTTGTTCCAACCTCATCGACACCATCTCCATCAAGTCAAACTCGAAAGCTCCGATCAAAACACGTTCTCCTGCTTCTCCTCGTCGACACAGTGTGACTCGCGACATAAGTATATGTCGAATCCACCCAGAGTTTGCACAAAGTGGCATACACAACTACAAATCCAAATTCAATGCCAGAAATCCAAATCAATGCTCCTCATCCAAGAATCCGCAAACCTTAGGTTTACAGTATTTTCCCAAAATCCAGAAACTAGTTCGAGCCATTTCAAAGTTACACCATCTTGTAGAAAATTCCCTCACGAACTCAGTAATACTCGTTTTAGAAATTATAGAAATTTATTGGAATTTGTTTGAATTTATGAAGATGATTTTTCTCACGTTTTCTGGAGAATGAGTGGCGGCGTGATTTTGGGTTGACTGTGGGATGTAAAGAATAAGGTTTAGGGTTAGTGGTATATTTATAGGATAGATTTTATAATTTTAAATTGATTATTTTGTCCATTTATAACTAATTGCTATACATATTCTTGGTTTAAAAATTCCTATGATCACACACGATATCCAATTTCAATGAAAATGGACATACAGCTACAGTTCGACATTACGGACCTAACGAAACTTGGTCCGTCGAATTCCGAATCCATTTGCTCACGCCGTGTATTTTTACAGTCAATTTATTGATTGTATTTCACAATAAAATCCCGCACGGCCACATATTGACGTCAAAAATCACGAAAATTGAAATATAACAATAATCTGACATTCCGAATCCAACAAAATTAGTTTCATCGAAAATGGGGGTCATTTGCGAAACAGGATATTTTAAAAGCTCTAAATAACCCCATTTAAATATTAATATATTTAAAAATAATTAAACTAAATATTAATAAATAAATATTATCGTATATATTCACACAGAATAAAATACAGCTCCAAAATATTCCTATCTGAATTTACAACTCGATATTTCAAATCTAGATTAAATCAGTATTCAATTTATATTGAAAATCCATGTATAATATAAATAAATCGTTATAGATTATAAAGCAATCCCATAGCAACTTTTCGAAAATTTGATTTGGACATAACTCATAATCTACACGACGAAATCTCGATTTTTCTCTTCCATTAGAAAATTATACTTCATTAGCTCCGAACGTTTCTTTTTTCATAGAAATCCAGCTAAAACGGATTCTCTATATTCGTTTGAAGTTCGAATCGCCAAATTACGAACCGTCGCGCCATTACGGGCTCGATTATAATTATAATATAATTATATGTTCAAACTTCGTTTAAATAATATATTCGTTATTATAATTCAATTCTAAACTGAATTAAATATTATAAATAATCCAATTCATACAATATTGTGAATTCTACTATTTCCGACTATTCTGGAATTTAAATATATTATTTAATTATTATATTAGTTAAATATTCAATATTATTTAATTAAACAACCATTTAAATCTCTACATCACTATATATATAATTAAATAAATTAATTATTATACCGTAAAAATACGGGACATTACATGAGTTGTCAATTTTCATGTTTATTTGATATGAGTTATCATTTCCTATGAATAGCTATATAATTTTGAATGAGATATTCATTTTTAGCTTTAATATAGATTTTTGAGATATACTGTAGACATTTTTGGGCTTCACACTTATGCGTGACACTTTTATTATAGTATATATATGTCTACATTTATTTATGTCTCTTATTATATCCTAGTTTATGAGATAAGAACAGCTAGACTGATCTGTTTATTGTTTATCTTTGTGTAAATAATACTTGGGTCCGACTGAGGTATTTCAGGTGGTTCCTCTTGACTCCAGCATGGGTTATCCTCCACTTTTGGGAAAACCACTTTAATGTTGAACTATTTAGGTTATATGCATATGAGACACTTTTGCATACATATTATTTTGAATAGCCTTGTACCTATTCTTTTGTTGTATAGTGGATTGACTATGACCATTATCTTGTGTTTACATGATCGTCGCTTTCTAAGAACTAGAAAAGCGCGATATTTAAATTAAATTCTGCAAGCATACAGGTGCGTAGCATACAGGTCGAACACAGGGAGGTGTAATTAAAAATTATTATGAATCTAATCTCTTGGGCGAGTTAGACATATTCTGGAGATGTTTTTAACGCTAATGATTTTACTGTTGATCTGAATCTAATTAGATCAACACCAAATTCAACAACTGAAACTGAAAGACAATTATCTAGAAAAGAAAACAGCAACTAAGAGCAATGACATGAAATTAAAATTGCAGAAAAGAAAGAACAATAAAAAGTAAAATTAGGATTGTCGTTGAAACTAATCAACGACTAATCACTAATAAAAAAATATAAAATACAATTGGTGTTCTACCAAAACTAATTGTGTAGAACACTAATTGATAAGAAAATAAAAAAATGCAGAAAAGAGAAGAAGAAGACTTTGTTAATTCCAGGATGATTTTTACAATGAGAGTACAATGGTATTTATAAGATAAAATGCCAACCTCAAACCTTAATCCAATATATGCATATATGGCCCTTTTAATAGTAAATATTTCTCTTATATTAATCAGCATTTATTTCTCCAATTAATTAGCCATTATTCCTCTCCTTTATTATCCATTATTCCTCTCCTTTATTAGCCATTATTTCTCTCATATCTTCCTTGTCTGGAATGTGATTAATTGAAGGAAGATAAGATTTCAGGAGATTTCTTCTACCAATCTTCTTCTAATGTGATCAATGTGAACACATCTAGTCTCCAATGAAAGCTCTTATGAAATTCTTGAACTAAATGGCATCTATTCTTCACTTTTAAGGCTGAATGAGGTCTGGTCAACATACCTATAAAAACAACAAGAAAATACCCAGCGTAACATTTATTTATATACAAAAAGATAAAATATAGGTGCATAAATTAACATATTTCTATGCTGATCAAATACCCCCACACTTATCTTTTACTCGTCCTTGAGTAAAACAAAAAAAAATGAAAAATTAACTAGATAGGTCACACTTTCGTAGGAAACACGATTGCATTGAGCGTATGCAACAAGCCGTTAAACCTCTAGGTGTCCCTAGTAGGACGAGTGGTGTCTCGCGAGGGTTTTCAGCGGATATTACCCACAAAATCCAAATGCAATATGCTATGATTCTAATGAAACTACATGAGTGCAATGGACATATGCAAAATAAAAACAAAAATGAAAACACGACTTGTTTCAGGAAAGTGGTACAATAAATTAAATTAACAATTTCTAATCAGTTGATTTTATTTCAGATACCTCAACTTGTCACAAATTTTCAACATAATTCAAGTTTTCAAATGTTGAATTCCAGTTTGGCCAGTTGGTTCGGTTGATAACATAGTGCAGTCATGAAATAAATTCTTAGTTTGCTTGTCACAGTTTGTAAAGTGGTATTCTAATTTCCTTGTGTATGGCTAGTCAAATCAATAAGGTCAAGAAATGTTCGGGCATCATCGCTTATTCTCTTTCTCTATAAAAGTTAAAATTTATGATTAAGTACATACACCTAACTTAAAAGACCAAGGTATACCACCCATACACTGCCTTGCGGACTGACGGAGAGTTAGGACAGAGCTTAGCGGATTGTGCAGACCGACGCTGACTTTGTCAACAACATGTCGGTAATCCTTAGGTGTCCAATCTCATAAAATGAGACCAAGATATTCCAACGTTGACTTTGTCAACAAAGTGTCGGATAGATCTTGGCGGGTTTGCACACCAACGCTCGTTATACAAGCAATGTTGGATACCCTTGGATAGCTATTATTATTATTGAAAATATAAGAATAAGAGAGAGATACGCGAATTCAGCTTAACACAACTTAGTTTTAAAGATTCGAAAAGCCAATATAAGTATTTTAAGTCCTCCACTTATTTAATCAAAGACTACAATATAGAATAAACTTCATGGCCATCACCTAAGAATCTCCCTATGTACCAGTTACACTATTATCCCTCAAAATTCAACTTTTCATCATATTTCTTATTTGATCTTAGTTGAGAGAAAAAAATACTATCAAATGATTAACAATCGTTAACTTATTTTGTTGTATCACTCTAAATTGAGTCGTATTTTCCAAAAAAAAAAAAAAAATGGTATGTTCGTACGATCTAGCATGCATGATGGTCCTATCTAAATGCATGAAAATGAAAAGGAAAAATAAAAATAGAAAAAAAATAAAAATGAATGCAATGCAGACTCCCCCCCCCCCCCCCACACTAGAACTAAACAGTGTCCACACTGTGAACGTTTCCTAAATTTGAAAGATCGTACCCAAAGGTGAATGAGTTGCAAAATTATTTGTAGAATGAAATGCAGTTTTACTATATGTAAGAATGGATCGTATTTACAATGATATATGTGTTTACGATGCATGCGATGCAAAGAATGCCACCATCTTCTTCTTCTTCCCCCACACTTGGTTCTAGCCCAATGAATCCCATTCCCACTATGTCTAGGCATGTTTTCTAATAAGAAAAGGGTTTTGAAAATCATCTCATCTTTATACCTAGATTTATAGTCCAGCAGATAAATGTCCAGGGTCATCCTAACATGAAGTTTTTCAACCAAGCCAGTATTCCAAAAGTAATTCATGTACTCAACAAATTTATCAGTGTAATTTTTCAAAAATTTGTGATCGTATATAAATTCAGTGAAATTTGAATTCTGAGTGTTGTTCAAGGCTATGTGATCACATTTCTCATCATTAATTGACAACGTATTTTCGACACTGACAATTTCAAGTTCGTTTGAAACCTCAAAATCAAAATTTTCAAAATTGGGTTGGTGGCTTGATTCTATTTCATTCTCATTTGGTAACTCCTCCTCATGCAATCCAAAAAATTCATGTTCATTAAAATCCATTTCCACTTCTGAGTTTTCGAAAAATTCAACATTTCTATTTTTTTCAATTTCAAAGATTTCAAGTTCCTAGCAGCCCGAAAGAGGAAAATCAAAATCTAAGCTTAAATCTTTTTCTTGAAAAGAATCGAAGTCCAGATCATTCGTTGAATTTTGAACAACTTCATTTAGATCGTTATTCTCAATTTCGAAAGTTGTTATCTGAAAATTATCACTATCAGTAAAGAATGGATTATTTTCTGATTCTTCGCTTGTTTGAATTTGATTTTGTTGCTCTTGTTGTTCTTTCAAAGATGCCATTAAACAAATAAGTTCATCCATCTTTTTATTTATCCTTTCTTCTCTGTCATCAAAATGACATTCTTCAGAATCAATGATTTGAGAGCTCTCATTTTGGATTTCTTGATTCTCAAAATTATAGTCCACATCAATTTCACCATCGAAATTATTTCCAATGTGGTGGTTGTTATTTTGACAATGATATTGGAAATCATTTTGATTTTGAAAATTAGGTTCATAACCAAAACTGTTGAAATTCGAGGGAAAATTCCAATTTTGGTCATATTCAAGATGTGGATATGGGTTGTTATTTTGAAGATTTTGATCGATTTGAAAATCATTTTCATATCCAAAATTATTTTCGAATTGGTTTCCAACCTCGTATTGATGTTGATCGAAGGTATATTGGGATTCAAAGCTATTTTGATATGGATGGGGCCCATAATCGAAATTATTGAAATTTGAATTGAAGTCGCCATTTCGATCATAACTTTGAAAATGTTGGTCATTTTGAAAATTGTTGACATTTGGCTCGCAAAATTTTGGAAAATCTTGCTTCATAAGTTGTAATTCATACTCATACTCTTCAAGAGGACGTCTACTCCGATTATTATCCCACAATTCTCTCAAGGATTTTTTTGAATCATACATTTGAATGAAGTCAAGGCAAAACAAAAATTATTCTCAGTTCAAAATAGTATAAAATACTAAGTTGTGCTCTATTAATTAACTGACTCAATTAGAAGGGGGAAGAGGGTCTTATGGCCGTTCACGTATAGTATAAATACTAAGGGATACGACCAATGTTTTACGGGTAGTATGCAACCTCTTTTGCTAATAGTTCAATAAATTGAACTAATATATATCCGCGATCCAATTATACAAGACAGTCAACTTCACAAAGCACCACTTTTCAATTATATTATTTTGAAAATCAAAATTTTATTATTGAAAAACGATGAGAGCGATGGCTGTAATTACGGAAATTCGTTCCTCACCAAATATATTCAGAAAATTCAGTCACAGAACAGTCACGGAAATATAAATTGCAGAATTAAAATTTTTACATTCAAGCTGCTGCCCCTGCAAAAGATTTTTACAACAATTTCTATATATTTTTCTTTGCAGCAGAGCACCTGCAGAGTTCAAAAAAAAAATTACAGTGGGGTATGGCAGTCCGTCCAGAAAATTTGAGTAGTGCTCACGCTTCAAACTCAACTGTTTGCAATTCTCTTGACTTCTGAATTCTTGATTTGTTGCTTGAACGATTTTTTTTCTTGGTCTTTGGTTTTGAATGGTCTTTCTCTCTTCCCTTTTTTTTTCTTTGAATGAAAAGCAAATAAAATAAATAAAAATAAAATCAAGCGAAAAGGGGAGAAAAAAATCCTAAAAAAGAAAAAAAGAAAAACTAACAACTGACTCGACAAGCGAAACTACTCAACTAATAAAAAAAAATAGAACTCGAAATAGCTAAGTCACGCACACAGTAAATACGAAAGAAAAAAAATCACGCACTCAAATAAAAGGAAAGAAAGAAGACGTCCAATTATATTACTCAGAAGAAATGGAAACAACCAATTCCCAAAGAAATATTCAATAGCAAAATCAGTTCCTTTCCTCTTTAATACATGCATGCCCCTCTCAGATCACAGACATTGATTGGTTTCCCTGGAATCAACAATTTCACAAAATACAATAGAATAAAATAAGCACTCGAACCCAAAAATAAATAAATCAAAAAGGCAGTCAATCCCCAAAGCAAAATCGCTCCTTTTTTTTCTTTCCGAAAACACAGACAATTTTTTTTTTCAATCAACGCAAAGAAGTCGTGCCCCCTTTTCTTTTTAAAATCGCAGTGGTTGCGATTTGATGTTGGAACAAAATTTGCGTTTGGATTTGGATTTGGATTTCGGTAGGGTTCAAATTGGGTTTGGGTGTCGATGTTGATCGGGTATGGAAAGGGTATAGGTGTCGGCGTGGGAATTACAGGTGCGATTGGAATTTGGAGCGGTTTTAGTATTGAAGGAGAGATGGCTTTGGTTTGAATTGGTGGTGTGGTGTTATGAGTGGTGAAGTTTGTTCGTGAAGATGGTGATGGAGGAGGATTGTTCAATTGAACTTTGTATGGCGTATGTAGTTTGAAGGATTGGTTGATGGAGAAATATGAAGAATAAAAGCAAAAGAAGGTAGAAATATGGAAAATATGAACAGAGAAAAGGTAAGAAAGTAAAGCAATGGAAATGTACAACAAGGAAAGAACTTCAAAAGAAGAATCTTTTTATGATCTTTTTTTTATTGTTGAATAAGGGATAATAGGAAAGAAACAAATGAGAAAAAAATGGAAAGAGAAATTAGAGGAAGTGAGAGAGAGTTGTAATGGGAAAAAATCAATAAAAAAATGCAAGTTTTTTTATTTTATTTTATTTTAGGCTTGTAAAACAAGAAAGAAATGTGTACAAAGGAGGGAAATGATTGGAAAAAAAGGAAAGAAGTAAAAGAAAAAAAATGGCAAAGACGGAAAATCAATGAAAATGGAAAGTTATTTTTTTTCTCTTTCTTAGAAGATTACGGTATCAATGTTTAATACCAAACCAACTATTCAAGATATATATATATATATACAATAACACAAAAAAGGGAAAAAAATAAAAATAAAAATAAAACTAACACGAATCAGAAATTAAATAAATAATAAAATTCAATGTTTTCCTCCCCGGCAACGGCGCCAAAAACTTGATCGTCGCTTTCTAAGAACTAGAAAAGCGCGATATTTAAATTAAATTCTGCAAGCATACAGGTGCGTAGCATACAGGTCGAACACAGGGAGGTGTAATTAAAAATTATTATGAATCTAATCTCTTGGGCGAGTTAGACATATTCTGGAGATGTTTTTAACGCTAATGATTTTACTGTTGATCTGAATCTAATCAGATCAACACCAAATTCAACAACTGAAACTGAAAGACAATTATCTAGAAAAGAAAACAGCAACTAAGAGCAATGACATGAAATTAAAATTGCAGAAAAGAAGAACAATAAAAAGTAAAATTAGGATTGTCGTTGAAACTAATCAACGACTAATCACTAATAAAAAAATATAAAATACAATTGGTGTTCTACCAAAACTAATTGTGTAGAACACTAATTGATAAGAAAATAAAAAAATGCAGAAAAGAGAAGAAGAAGACTTTGTTAATTCCAGGATGATTTTTACAATGAGAGTACAATGGTATTTATAAGATAAAATGCCAACCTCAAACCTTAATCCAATATATGCATATATGGCCCTTTTAATAGTAAATATTTCTCTTATATTAATCAGCATTTATTCCTCCAATTAATTAGCCATTATTCCTCTCCTTTATTATCCATTATTCCTCTCCTTTATTAGCCATTATTTCTCTCATATCTTCCTTGTCTGGAATGTGATTAATTGAAGGAAGATAAGATTTCAGGAGATTTCTTCTACCAATCTTCTTCTAATGTGATCAATGTGAACACATCTAGTCTCCAATGAAAGCTCTTATGAAATTCTTGAACTAAATGGCATCTATTCTTCACTTTTAAGGCTGAATGAGGTCTGGTCAACATACCTATAAAAACAACAAGAAAATACCCAGCGTAACATTTATTTATATACAAAAAGATAAAATATAGGTGCATAAATTAACATATTTCTATGTTGATCATTACACTTATGTTTTATATTCAAATATATTTCCGCCTTAGTTATGTGAATATCTGTGTATGACTCTAATTATATTGTTATGTTATTTTATATTGATTTATGAATTATATAAAGCCACTGTGTAGTTGTTTGGACTTGAATTAGATGTGTAGGATTCCTTTGGAGATTTAAAAAGTTAAGACCACATTATCCGACATATTTGAGTTTGTTCAAAGCTATTATACAGATGGTCGCTCCTCAATAGCTTTATTCTTTGGGTTAGTTGACATCATAGCTTGTGATGACCTTGGCTAATGCTAGTATAGAGGTGGGGCGTTACACTTGGTATCAGAGCCAAGTTCGGAACAATATAAGATATTATGGCAAGGATCATTGTCCTAAGTCTCTCCTAGGAAATCGTGTTTTAGGATTTAAATCGAATCTTAGGACCTGTCATATCCTATCTTATTTTATGATCCCTTGTTCGACCAATCCAGATTATTTGAGTTCACATTTGTGGAATCTTGGTCTAAATAATTAGAGTCCCGTCCCTTTTGTGAGTAGGAACTTAGAGTGATATCATATTTTATGTTGTGACCATTTTATCATTGAACCAAATTTACTATTAAATTCATTTTGAGAATAACTTTTATGTTTTTGCGATTGACGATTGTGTTTGGATAAGAGTAACCTTCTACATATGCTTACATGGGTTGAGTTGATCAATAATTTGGGAACACTGAAAACGAACACCTTATGAATTTAGTTTCATGATTTGACTATAGGGTGTTCGATGATAATGTATAAGAATTCAACCTAAAAGAGAATTGTTTAAATTAAATTGAAATAAGAAATATGCAAATATAATTTTTGAACGAGATTTATAACTATGAAATGGATTTGAGTTGAAATAACTTTTGGGACTTAGTTGTGAAGTTTTCTAAATTATTTTATAAAACGGTTTAATAAAATAATTTTGGCTAAGTAAAATACATATCCATTTGAGATTAGCTTTGCGAGGCTAAAGCGGATAAATTATTTCTAAGCACAATGAAACTGTTGTTTATTTATTTATGATTAAAAATTTAATCAATGAATGAAATATTGCATCTTTACATGGACGTAGTTTGTTTTATTGTGTAAATTTTTCCATTGAGTAAGTTAGGAATTATGATCGTGACATGAGATGCCACAATATCAATAGGAGTTTCTAAATACTTTGGTGAGACAATTCTTGACACAACACTTGTATTAAATATTAATGATGTGCATCTCCATTGTACCTTAGTATTAGTAATTTTATATAAATCGGTGGTGAGGCAAATCATTAATATTGATCGATAATTTGCAGTCATTAGATGTTAAACTTGATATATTTAAGGAAAATAATGTTGGTAATGACTGCATCATCATTGAGATTCATTTTCAAATTTCTAAGTAAGAATTGTTTGAATTGGTTTCCATTCTTCTTATGCTCGGTTATAATGGCTATTTTGAACTTTCTTGAGTAACCTTTGGGCTACGCCTTTTGCAAATTTTGCTATGATCATTTTGAGTTTTATAGTGGAGTTTGCAATTTGTTCGTAAATATTTGAGTTAAGTAAGTGGTTATGGGACATTTGGCTAAACTTGCCTACTACTAGATTAATGTAAATTACGATTTCTTTGTTGATCGTGGATGATCACTTTGTGGTTTTGATCCTTTGATCATTCGTAGAGAATTTGAATTTTCCAATCTTGTGACACATTCTGTAGATAAATGGAGGAACTGCTTGAGCTTGAGAGGTGTTAGTGACCTTGTCGTGGTTGACGAGACTGCTTTTGGGAGGTGTCAGCAACCTTATTGTATTGATGAAATTACTTTTGGGTGGTGTCACCGACCCTGTCAAGGCCATTGTAGTCTATGAGGATCTACTTCATGTTGTTTGTGTGTTATTCATGGTTTCCCCATTTTTTTGATGACTATTATTACATATACTTACATTGCTTCGAAGTATTCGTGTTTATATGATGATTTCAGTAATTTATGTGTTCTCTTTAATTATTTATGACACAAATTGCTTACGTGTTCATTTATGGAGCCATGCGCTCATTTATGTTGTATAGGCTTTTGTGTGCGTCCACTTTTGTGTATGAGAACAATTTTGGAAATAACACTGTTGTTTATGTACTTGTACGCTAGCACTTGTTATGGTTCGAGCGTCATCCCACTTTTTGTTCTTCTAGATTTCTTTGCGTGATTTCTAGAACTTGGGTGATTCGAGTTTTCATTAAATATTGTCTCAAATCTCCTTTTTGAAAAGTGATTTGGCTTACTGGAGTTAGTCTCTTGTTTCCAGATTTTGATTCTTGATCTTCGGGCTTTTGTAATTGGAGCTCTTGCATAAATTCCTACTTTTGTCTTTTGTATGCCCAATTGGGTTTAGTATTTCGATAGATCAACTTTGCAAAAAGTTGTTATTCCTTTGAGAAGTTATTCTTGAGACTAATTTGGTGGATTTTTAAAAATCGTTTTTATTGATCGTTAAAACTCTTTTATGCGGCCATACTTTCCATTCTTTTTTGCATGTCTTATTTATTCTACTTTCGTGGTGATTTTGGGGATGGATTGACCTAACCATTCTGAGGCCCACATTTTATTTTTTGGGAGAATCATCCATCTTCGACATCCCATATCTATGATACAGATTTATATCATTCTAACAATTCTAATTTAGATTCGTTAGCTTCCTTATGATTTCTAAATTCTCACAGCTATGGAAATGACATTAATGAAGACGTGTTTCTATAATTCACAATTACTCGTGAATATTTTAAGATCTTTACACCCATTTTAGGATGACCAACTTGATGGGTAATTGAGGTAGAAATTTGTTTCCATTTTCATAGCACAATCTATTTATTTGATTATTCTCCTTAGTGTTCGACCACTAAGAATAAAGGAGAACTATTTTGTAGAGAGATCTGATGGAGTGTTTTAGCTTTGTGACCACGGCGAGCTTAATAAATTCCTTACCTCAGATTGATGATATATTTGATAAGTTAGTTGTGCTATAGTCATTTCACTATTAGACTTAGCAATCGGTTATCACCAACTTTTTAATTGAAAAGGTTAGATTCTCTTTGGCTCCATTTCATGCTTGTTTTGTCATCTGAGGTTAACAAATACTCTAGTTTATGTTGTTAACCATTAGTGAACCAAATTTGCGAGGTCATATCCCGACTAGTTTGACCGCATCTATGTTGGTGATATTTTTGTGTATTTGAAAACTAGGGCTTTTAAGTTTTGTGTAATTCGTTCAACTTCTACTATTTATCGTGTTCGCATGACTTAGAAGTTGTTTTTGAAATATTAGAGGATGTGATAATATTTCAAATTTGAGATAGTAGGGATCAATTGGACGCTTCATTTGATTTGTTTATGGAATATTAGAAGACGTGCTAATATTTCCAATTTAGGATGTACAACCGGGATTTTATTTTGTGATCTTGTTTCTCCAACGAAATTGCAGATCCTTGTGAATGGGATATATATGACCGTCATAGGCATCCACTTCTTTTTACGAAAATTTATGAGCGAGAATATTTTTGAGAATTCTTAAGAGATGTATTTTCTAACAAAAACGTGATGGTAAAACAACGGAACGTTGTTTCCTGAGTTTGTCGTAGGGATTTTGATAAGATAATGATTTGTGAACACCTTGTATAGTTAATAATATAACTATAAAGTTTGAGATATCTTATTTTGGAAGAAAACTAAACTAAGTGTAACTTATTTTCAAGCTAGAATATGAGATTGAAGTATAATATGGATGCATGTAGTATATGTGTTAGAGTTATATATAATTTTGCATATAAGTTAATATGATGATTGACAGATTTAATCATTTCAATAAAATTGAATGTTCGACGATTTGGGATAGTCGATATTCCCAAATTGAATTTAAACTTTTAATTAGTTTGTGCTAAGAACATAAAAGAATAGGTTTACAAATTATAAACTTATTGAACGTTAAACAAATTAAATAAATTTTATTAAAACGAGCTTGCCGCATGGTGGTAGATTGTAATTTTCGATTTTAACTTCAAATGATTGTATGGGATCCAATATAAGTCGGAATTCTTTGAAACAATAATTATCTGGATATACTAGATTATTATTTTCTAATGGAAGAAAAAGATTTGAATTTCATCCTATAAATTTTGGGATATGTACAAACCAAATTTTTAGAAAAATCGCGGCAAGGTAATTCGAGATTAAAATGTAATTAATTATTGAAACTGAGCTTTAGAACGTTTAAAATTTAAGTAAGGAAAATTATATTTTCTTGAAATCACTTATGAGAGGAGTAAATTAGATGCTTGTATATGATCGTGACTTTTATTTAAACATTATACGTATATAGACTCAAATTATATATTGATTTATAACCCAAAGTTAAAAACTATGAAACTATTCATAAGTGAATTTTAGTTTAAGAATGATATACTAAATATAAAAACAAAAGTGAAATTATTAAGTAAATCTATTTTCTATATAGATTTTATTGATGCTTGGTTGCTATTTATTTTGAGTTTTTCCTTAAGTAATTGCGAGGACGCAATTTCTTTAAGGGGGAAGTCTGTAACAACCCACATATTTCACAATAATCTATTTAAATATTTTATTAAATACGATGTCGCCAATCGAGTATAGGTCCAAAAAGTCACTTTTTCATACGGATAAATTTGGACTCAAAACCACTTCCATTGAGTTCAAAATGACGCTTACGAAAACGAAAACTGTAAACATCGATATATTTGAAGTTTGTGAAAATTAGGACTTTGGTTGGGGCTTGGGTTAGCTAACTTATCCCACTTCCTTAAAAACCACATCCCCATTCTTCTCAATTTCATTCAAGCGCTTAACCAAAAATAGAAAATGGGGGAAAGTAAAGGGAAATTAGAATTCTCTAAACCTAATTTAATCCTAGGAGCTCCAATCTTGTAGGAATCAAGTGCAAAATCAAGGGAGAAGCTTAGGTAAGTCCAATTCTCAATCTTGTTTCCTCTTCAATTTGTGGTATTTCCTAAACCTAATTCTTAGGAAATATTATGTATTCATGTGTAGATTGAAGATTTGTGTGTTATATTGGAAGTGAGTGATTTAGCTTGGTTTTACGCCTCCTCCTTCCATATTAAGATCAAAGGCAAGTACTTGTGAACTCACATTTATGCCTCAAGCGTTCATGCTTGTCCAGTGTGCTATTGGCACATATATATAGCTTATGAACTGTGTATTTGGTTATGTTGGTTGGTTTGTGTTTTAACATTTCCCAAGTTATGATTTTCAATTTCATTTCGATGATTTCTCATGTGAATCTTTGTAGTGAAATGAGTTTGGTGTTATATGTTGTTTCGGCAAGCTATAGATGCTTCATTTTTTCATAGAAAATGCCATATACTATCACCATTGGTCTGAGTCCGACCAAGGCCGATTGCACATTCATTGCCTAGGAAAATGTTGCTTATGCTTTAGCTCAAACGTCTGACCGGACAGGTCATACATCTGTCCAAACTCTCAGGAAAAAAAACTGCAAACTATCAGCTCAGATGTCTGTCTTGAGTGCTCAAATTTTTGAGGACCAAATTTCTGTTGTTGACAAACGGAGACCACGATCAACAGTTTAGGTCCATCCAGACTTTTTCCTAACCGAGTTTTGGCCCGTTTGGCCTTTTAGTGATATTTCAATTTCTTTGATTCATAGATTTCTGCATTTTGATTTCATGGACTTATGATTCATTCGTGATAAAAGAATTTATAATCAGTATTCTTGAGATTTAACTTACGTTATTAAA
The DNA here is from genome assembly GCA_030737875.1 of Allium sativum. NCBI lineage: Eukaryota > Viridiplantae > Streptophyta > Magnoliopsida > Asparagales > Amaryllidaceae > Allium > Allium sativum. Next base: position 730,269,644 of record CM060910.1, read on the forward strand.
ACATGAATTCTTAGTTCGATCGTCATTTTGATCGCTATTTCACGAGATTTGCCACTTTAAAATTATATAAAAGGATTTATATTATTAGTAGATGCCGAATTCTTTTATCGAAATGGTTTCTAATCCTACTTCATTATATGAAGTTATATTACGAAATCGTTTTATAAATCGTTTTCCAATCTACTAGTATTTATATTTATATAAACCTTTTTCTCATTCGTATGAGAAATCTAATTAAACGCCTTAGTAAAAACAAGGACTATAAACCCTCGCATTTGCTTTGACGGTTAATTATTAGATTCATTCAATTGAAACACTGTGGCAATGATCGTCTTATGTTTTTAGTGGACCATACAACTCGTTTGTAAATATTCGAGCAGAGCATGTGGTTATGGGACATGTAGCTCGACTCTTATATTTACTAGCATGGAGTAATTTACACTGCTTTGATCAATTGTGATCTTTTTGGGATTTAGACTAGCTTTATGCGATGTCTTTGATAATGGACTTTATTCCGTATTTTAATGATCTTTGGATCATTTTGAGGAACTTCGTTTCATTTTGAGTATTTAATGACCTTCGGATCATTTTGAGGAACTTCAGTTCATTTTGAGTATTTTAATGATCTTCGGATCATTTAAAGGAACATCGGTTCATTTCTATGGAATTACGCTTTTGACGGCCTTCAGACCGTTTGTGCGGGGTCACGACCCATGGTCTTCGGACCATATGAGGGGGTTCGGCTCAGTATTATTGGCTAGCTACCTAGAGAGCGCATCTCATTTGGGATACACGTGTTGGTGAGTCTTCGGGCTCCCGGTTTGAGATAGGTCTTACCCCTTCCCTTTGTGATTTCTGGATTTCTGATTATTGATTTCTGGAATTTGAATTTGTTAATATTAATTTATCAATCTGAGTATCATTGATATTTGAGTTATCAATTTTCGTGTTGATTTGATATGAGTTATCATTTCCTGTGAGTAGCTATATAATTTTGAATGATATATTCTTTTATAGCTCTGATATAGATTTTTGAGATATACTATAGACACTTTTATTATAGTGTGTGTGTATCTATATATATATATATATATATATATATGTATGTATGTATGTATGTATGTATGTATGTATGTATGTCTACATTTATTTATATCTCTTATTATATCATAGTTTATGAGATAAGTACAGCTAGACTGGTCCGTTTATTGTTTACCTTTGTGTAAATAATATCGGGTTACCGGGGTATTTTAGGTGATTCTTGTTGACTCCACCATGGGTTATCCTCTACTTTTGGGAAATCTACTTTAGTGTTGAACTATTTGAGTTACATGTATATGAGACTCTTTTGCATACATATTATTTTGAATAGCCTTGTACCTATTCTTTTGTTGTATAGTAGATCGACTATGACCACTATCTTGTATTTACACTTATGTGTTATATTCATATCTATTTCCTCCTTAGTGATGTGAATATCTGTGTCTAACTCTTATTACATTGTTATGTTATTTTATATTGATTTCTGAATTATATATAGCCACTGTGTAGTTGTTTTGGACTTGAATTAGATGTGTCAGATTCCTATGGAGATTTAAAAAAGTAAGACGATATTATCTGGCATATTTGATATTTGTTCAAAGCTATTATGCAGATGGTCGCTCCTCAATGACCTTATTCTTTGGTTTAGTTAACATCATCGCTTGCAATGACCTTGTCTAATGCGAGTACAAAGGTGGTGCGATGCACTATTTAATTTTGATTGAACTTGGATTTAAGAATTTTGAGGAAACTCAATTTTCTTCTCCTCGGGTTTTCATAACGAGGGAGAAGAAGTTTTACAGGAGGATTCCAAAAATGTACATACACAATAATGTTTCTAGACCTTTCTCTGCACTAATCTTTAATAAATGGACTAAACTAAGCCCAATTTGGCTAATGGTTGTTAGCTTAGGCCTTATTTACACCCTTGTCGCACTGAACACATAATTAGCACTACATTATATTATTTAAAACTCATGTACTCAAATTAAACATTGCTTATCTTTCTAAAAATTGTACAATCATACATAAACCTTTACAAAATATTCAAATCATTATTTTCATCATAACATACATTAAATTTACATTCTTACCTAAAAACACATATTTTATATTTTCTTGTTCAAACTTACAAATTTAATAGTAGTTTCACAAAACACATTACTTGTTTTTTAACAAAATAAATATACAACCACACTAAACTTATTTTATTACTCAAGTATTGATTCTCAATCAATATTTCTCCTTTTTAAATTCTTATTTACAACTGTGTTAAATTTACAACATGCTTTTGCATCAAAATTCATTGTTATAACAAATATATGCGCAAACTTTCATAAAAATGTTTGTAATACACAATATTGATTTTCACTCGATATTTACACTTTTGTATTTTAATTGCAACTCTAAATCTACAAATATTGTGTACAATAAATTTACAAACTACTAAAATTTATCGTTTATAATAATCTACAAAATCATTGCTTTTTGGCGATAAAATATCTCATTACTTTTCTTTATCGCCAATTTACATTTTAAAGTTTTGAAAATTCTATTTACTTCATTTCTAATTTCATTTAACATACTAACGTCGAATTGAACCCCTTGTTATGTTATTTAGTTCAATACGACTTCGAATTCAACAAGCTTCTATTTTCTTACTCAAAACAACCCAAATCTCTCAAGTACCTAAGTTATCACAAATCAAAAGTTTATTCAACTTGTATGGTTGTAAAAGTTATCTTCTCCAAATTCACTTATTTTTTCTGAACAACGATTCGCAATTATCGTTATAATCTGTCTTATCCCGGATATCTAAAATCCTGAGTTGTTACAACTATGGTTCCCTTTATTGCCTTCTCGAGCCATCGTTTCCATCGTCGGCCTTCCTCTTACCCTCATCTTTCCTTGTCCCTTCTCTAAATGATCCTTCACCTTTAACAACATTTACTTGCTTTTTTTATTGGCTCATGCATCCTCTTATAGGAAGAACCATTGAGCCTCATTATAGAATCTTCCAAGATTTATAAGCGGACCATACACCAATGATGGCTTAAAATTCGTGCCATCCGCAATTTTAGAAAGAGGTGCTCAAAACTATCGACAGATCTGACCTATCCATCGATTTTACAAATACATTGAACCTTGTTATAAAATTCCTGAAGGAAGCGCATGCCATCTGCTTCACCGTTGTCAATGTCGTCGCATTCTTGGGTCGTGAGATGTAAATCTGAAATTGCTTCATTAACCGGTATTCTAGTTCATTCCATGACCTCATCGAACCGTTCTCTAGCTATCTAAACTAGAGCGCAACTAATTCCATAGTAAAAAGAAAGATACTTTTCCATAACCTTCTATGATGCCTTTAGTACTTCCATATATCTGATATATGTCATCAATTGCACCACAAGGTCTGCCTTTCCATCATAGGTATCCAGCGTTGGTAATTTGAACTCTTATGGGTTGTTTACATTTTTTATATTTAGGGTGAACGAACTTATGTTAACATCTCTGAACTTCCTATTTGGCAATTTGCCTCACATAACATGTCTTATCGCCTCGGCACATCTCTCATTCTCATCCACGGGTGGCCTTCATTTCGCATCCATAACTTCCCCTCCAACTCCACAAGGGTAGGGGGTACATACTCTTCGTGTTGAGCATCCACGGTTCGATATTCATCAACACGTTATATTACAGCCACAAGTCCAACGGAGTCCTATCGGGATGAATTGATGTGCCCTCGGTAACTTTGGGATCGGCGTTGATCCCTCTAGGGCGATCAATGTTGGTCGTTTCCACTTGGCCAGAGGTTGACCTCTATTGTTGAGATCCATCATGTTGTGTGTCTTGTTGTGTTTTGTTCAACTCCATGCTCTCCAATTTGAATTCCAAATTCTCCAAGTTCTCTAGCCTATCTCATTCTTTAGAGTAGGCTTTCCATCATTTATTTTTGTTTAGTTTCTGTCATTGCCATCAACCAAATTTGTGTCTCATCCATCAATGGCTACATCTTCACTCTAATGATGCAGATAAATGGATTATTTTTTTCTTAGGATCCCTCATGGCTCTCCTCGTGCCTAGTTCCTTCAGTCAAAGCTAGCCCAACTGATTGCCTTGCGATTTCTAATCCCTCAAAGATTTTCCCATTAGTGGGTGCTATTATTCTTAGCGATAGCACCAGAATATTAACGTCAAAAATGACACTTACCCAAATTCATATGGAAATACCATATTCCAATAATTCAAGCTCACAGCAGAATATGGTAGAGAAATAAAGAAAGAAAAATGAAAACAATAAGAAATTGACACAAGAGATTTATAATGGTTCGGCTAATTCTAACCTACCTCCAAATATCCTTTTTATCTATATTGTGGAATAGTTACAGTTACAATCCCAAACATCAAGAATAAAAATGGAAAATTCTAGCCGTGGGAGAAAAGGAAAAAAATTATATATAGCAATAGACGTGCAGAGATCCACCTCAAATTTCACCTAGAAGACTTCTAAAACATGTCGTGAACCCCCACCCAGAAAGTGGGCTCATTTAGGCAAACTATCAGGGGTTGGTACCGATCCGCTAAGGGTACAATACCTCTAAGGGACCCCCTTCATCTGTGCCTCAAATCTCGAGTGTTATTTCATGTAGTCGCATAGGTGAAATTCTGAGTAATCAAGTGATTTTTTTTTGGTTGAATTGTTTGTTAAAATGGCTAAGATATGAAGATTCAATTTGATTCCAGCTCAGTTTCTGGACGTTACAATTTGATCCCCTGCATATGTGAAGAGATAGGTACCGGTCTCTTTCTTATAGAAGGTGTGAAGCCACACTTAGCTGATTCTAGAGTGTCATTTGAATGAATTCTTTTAACCATAGCTTCATATCCTTACTCGTGCTTGATTTCTGAGTCAATTAACTATCTATTCAGGCTTCCTGCCTCGATGTTTATGAAGCTTATTTAACTAAATCTGATGTATAATGGCTTTGCAAAAAGGCGGGTTAATAATAATTAATGTCAATTAATTTTCCATATTTTGCCTCAGTTCTTAATAATATCATGATATTTGTTGTACGGTTTTATTGAATAAAGTATGTTGGTTCATTGTTATTATACATCCAATTTGAGATTTACGTACATCTTGATAAATGTTTAAATTAAATTTGTGTACTTAATGGCGAATCAAATGAATCGATCCAGAGACCAAATCCAAACGTTATATATACATACATATATATATATATATATATACATACATATATATATATATACACACATACATACATATATATATAAACAGTCAGGCGGACATATCAATAAAACAAAAAAAATAGATAAATCAAATTAGTGTAGAAAACTAATATTAATTAACTTACCTAGTATCATTACATCATTAAAAATAACAATGTATTACTTATTATTCATTTCATTTATATATAGATATATAGGAGCGTTCAACAACACCGCAACAATGAAGCATCTCAATAGGCCATCTATTTCCACCACTCATTTATAATAAAATAAGTTATTGGAGGGAGAGAGGGTTTGTGGAAGGAAAAAGATTTCGAAGTGTGGTGGAAATCAAGAGGGCTAAAGGCGTGTTGCACTATTTGAGGTGCTCTTGATTCTATCTCATACACACACAGTATGGTGCTAAGTGCATCAGAAATAATGCTACCTAATACAACTGTTAAGGAATACCACACCATTTTACGTTGCCTACCGCCTATTACCATTTAACTAGGTTTAGACCCGTGCTTCACACGCGAGTGTAATATGGTAATGACTTAGGGGAATGTGTAATAGAGCTTTAGAAGTAGAGTTTGTAAGATATGAGAGTTTACAATGTTAAATTAACTTTGATGTAATTGGAGATATGTTGTGTCATGTTAGAGCCTAAAAGGTCTCTATATGTATTAAAGATTTAATAATAGAACATGATGGTAAAAGAACAAAATAAACAGGGGTACGAGATTGAATACTGTATATACGTTACAGTAGCAGTATATATTATGCACTTCTGGGTGTTAGAATTAACAATTGGAGAAATTGAATGGAGCAGACATATAGTAGTAAAGATAAGCATCGACAAAATAGCATGTTGTAAAAGCAGTACAAATGGATGAATGTAGGTAGAAAGAAAATAGAAATTGAAAATATCATGTAGTACAATCACATAAAAGAAATTAAACGGTAGAAAAGATGAGCAGCAAGTATTATTGAAATGAAAATGTTTTTTTTTTTTTTTTTTTTTTTTTTTTTTTTTTTTTTTTTTTTGTGCTTGTTCACGGGCTGAGTACGGTTATGATCTGCAGAATTGTTTACGTCATCCTCAACCTACATAAATAATACAATTGGTTTGAAGTAACTATGTAGTAAATTATGAAAGTTAATGTTTATGGGGATGAATGTATAAATATAAGGGGTAATAGGGCATACAATAAAAAGACATTACTGACATAGTTGGCATACTGGTAGAACATATTTGTGTATTATGCTCTTAAGTTAAACCATAGAAAAAGAGATAGACCTGCAATCATAAATAAGTGCAACACTGTACTCTAAATTTGACTATATTCAGCATACTACCTACTCAACCCATTACAAAAAGATGGCCGACTAATGCACATGAAGATCATATATGATTTGTGGAGCACATTAGTTATCAGTAATCTTATGTATTTGGCTGTGCACAGTAGAAAGTGGAGTAAGCATTTTTTATACACCATTGGAGCTTTGCACGTTAAAGTTTGTCATTTTGTTGGGAATATTATATGTTGCTTCCTGATAATATGTAGGAAGCTATTCCCAACGTTTCATATAGAAAGTTTTTGAGCTTGGGCAAAAAAACTGCTTATTGTTTTGTTTTGTTTTTTTTTTTTTTTTTTTTTTTTTTTTTTAAAGTACATAATATAGTGGTGCTTTTAAATATTTCATTTATAGAAAGAACGATATCAAATATATTTTATACTATTGTCATGTTTTTAACTTCATTTACATGCGTGATGTATGACTCCAAATGCTAACAGGTTGTAGTAGTGCGCATATTGCAGTTATGAAATTGCCAAGTTAAATGTGATGACATATATACATTAACAAAATCCCAAATGAATTGTAGAATCATGGAGGTGTGAATAAAATGACCGCTTGAAAGGTAGAAGAATGCAAATGTACACGCACTTGAATAGAAATTTCTAGTACAATGTACACATTTCAATTATAATGAGAAGAGAGTTTGGAAAGTTGAAATAGTCCACAGTGCAATGTACACAATAGTGGAACTTTATTACACGGATAAGAGAATCCTACTATTCGTTTGATGTAACAACTATTGAATAATTTGTTAATAGAGCATGACATATTGGTCTAATGCAACGACACCCTGTAGAAGCATAATATCAAATATGTTATTTGCATAAATCAAGCTATCCAGTTATGAAAGAAATGCACAAATTCTGTAGCATTGCAAATCGTGGTCTTAACCGTAATTAACAAAAAGCAGTAATAATTCAATTACAAAAGAAATGCAAATAAAAAATATCCAACCAATATTACATAGTATGTTGTTAGGATTAATATTCTAAAGAGTGTTGTAGTTACGTTGAATAATAGTGTTCATATTTGTGTGGGGTAAAAACGGGCAATACCTAGAAATTAATGTGGAACAATCTGGTTGGCGGATCTATTTGTCGCAGTCCAAAGGTAGAAACAGCTGGTAGAGCGATTCAAATCAAGTAGTAGATATAACACTGGAGATCCATTGTCAACTGGCAGGATGACTACTCAATCACATAGTTTGGGGTAAAAATGATGGGAAGATGGAGGAATTGCACTTAGGTGAGGGAATCGTCAATTGGCAGGGTGACTACCCCTTCCCTTTTCGCCCACTGTTCAGTTGTCAATGATGAAGTGCTTCAAGGGAGCTTCAATGTTAAACAGTCGTCGGCTCTGTGGCTTTTCTTTTCAAGAAATATACCATAATTTGCATACAAATTTTAGTTTCTAACAATATATTTCAATTTTAAATATTTAATTTTCATATAGTTACCTTCTGAAACACAGTTTATAAACTATCTATTATATGTAGAAGATCTCAGCCATTGGCCTTTTTCATATGAACCACTTGGAAGAAGATCTCTTGGGTTATAACATAAAGCTTAAAACAATCAACAGGGAATGCTTCCTCCACATCGCACGACCTTCCATCGAGTCCACAGAAATATATGACTAGATTCAGCGGACAAAATTACTTCAAATTCCTTGATAACCCGAGGAAGAAAAAGAACAGAAAAAACCTTAAAGAATTAGGCATTCAAATATCTTCACAACACTCAGATAAAAATTATGATAGTTCCTAGTGATTAACAGACGCAAGCATTGAACTATAAAACATCCTATTTTGGTTAAATGCATACCATGTAAATACCAATTTACTACATTATTTTACACAGCAACCAGTCATTCTTTCAAACAAACATCAGCCGTCCAAAACTGATTGCAAGCAACTCTTTGTCTCTGTCATAAAACAAAGGTCTATCCCTTTTCCTTGAATTTGAAAACAAATATCTTTTCGTTGCACGTGCTATGCACGTTCATAGCAGTGATCTGAAACCTGTTGCATACGCATATATCCGTTGTTAGAAATAGAGAACAAGAAATGTTTGCTTGCAGTCTCAAACTATTAGAGACAGCAGTTACTAAAGTCGATTCCGATAGAGTAATAATTCAAAATAAATTTGTGTTCATCTCATATACATTGTGTACAACTCAAAGCTACTGCATGTTGAACTACGCAACAAAATTAAAACTTAAAAGGTAGTAGAAGCAAAACAAACAAAATATGTAACAATATGAATTAAAACTGAAACAAAAACAAAAACAAAAACATACATTGAAGAGAAATATGATTAACAATTTAGCGATCCCATCCAGATGCCCGCTTCCGTGGTCTATCTCTGGAACTGCAAATGAAAGAAGAAAAAATAATTATTACCCTTTTCTTTTGGGACAGGTCCACAAAACTATACAGCTGCTTAAAGCAGCTTCACTCTATATAAGTGTCTGCCCAAGACATCCCTTGCTAAAATAATAGGTGGTACCAACCAAATTTAATTTGTCTGGAATGTCAGCAGAATGGATATCACAAATTTGCTTAAGTCAAAAAACAAAACATAAGTATCTCTCATAGTTTGTTATAATGTTATTCATACATACAGGAAAATAGCACAAAATAAACAAAAAATTGTTCCATAAGGACAAGGGGCTAAAATTTTATCCATAAGGACAAATTTTAGTGTAAAGGGAGGAATTATAGTGGTCCCCTGATTTCCTCCTTTTACACTAAAATTTGTCCTTATGAATAAAATTTTAGCCCCTTGTCCTTATGGAACAATTTTTTGTTCATTTTGTCATTGAGGCTAAAAACCCCTTATAATATGCCACAGCTGGGGGCTAGCAGGATAAGCCACGGCCTCGAGCACAACAATAAGTCATTTTATGACATCACAAAATTACAAGCAACTGCTCCCATCAAAATTTTGAAAATCTCAGATAATTTGAATTTAGTATACTTGGCAACATGGCCTGGATTTAGAATATGATTTGGATTTAGAGTATGATTTTGAACTGAAAATGGAATATTGTAGAAACTTGAAAAATGCATCACCGTAATTTTTAAATGCCAACCTTTGTGATTTCTGATTTCCATTCGCACCAGCAGTAGCATTAGCATTAGACACCGGTTGCGATTTATACGTTTCACCACCAATTGAACCTCCAGATACAAAACCGGACAAAACTGGCCTTGATTTAGCCTGATTGTTTGCTACACTTTGAGAATCAGTAGATGCAGCAGAAACAAAATTACTCCTAAACTGTGACATCATCCCACTTCTCAATGAGTTTACTGCTGTAGATCGATTTGGCGCAGACTGAGATGGTGTATTTGAGGACTCGGCCTTATAGCCGATTCCCAAACCAAAATCAACACCTCGAACACCTCGCCCACTTCCACCCTTGCCTTTGCCTCCTTTCTTGCCACCTGTAAAATAAAAGAGTTGAGGAAACTAGATCTTGCTCCCATCCATGTGGAAAATAACAGCTGAAGAACATGATGAATTTTTTTCTTCGCCATGACACATGAGTTAAGATTTAGACTAAACAGTACCTTTTCTGGCATCACGTCTGGATCTGAACCTCCCATCCTGACACATAAAATAAAAATAGATTAACAATCATCGAGCCAAGGGAAAGTGCAAGAAGAATGTGGAATTTATAAATTACATCCAACACATAACTAAGTAGATTGCCAGAGAAACGTGAATGATCAACAAAAACATAAATGAATAATTAATATGAGTAAGAAAGAAAGTAAAAGAATAATCACAGGTAAAGACTGCAAATTATTTGGTAATGTTAGTGAAATTTATGGATTTGACTACCCTTGGTATTTGTTATAGCCAAGTCCAACAAAAGATAAAACAGTGAAACAATATTTTATGAGCACATACGAAAATAACAATCATTATATACACCATCTTTACTGCCAATTTCCTTTGGAAAGGGGATTTCTTACAGATTCACGAAAAACAAATAATTAACAATACTTTAACTACTATTATATATTTACAAATACATCCATAAGGAGGTGGAGCAAAAAGGTGTTAGGTTATGTATATATATTCCATTTTCCCTCATCTGATTATACACAAACATGCATTTTCCCAACCAAAGTGTTAGCAGTCATAGAATGAATCATAGTTAACAAAAAGCATTGCAAGTTTCTATGCATTACCTTCATAGCAAGGTCCATCAATTCATTAGGTACATTTTGACCAGCAGTGATCAAATTATTGACAAGTTCACCAGCAAAACGAGCTTCTTTTTGTGTGATAAGAGTATATGCAGTGCCATCCTTATCTCCAGCACGACCGGTTCTTCCAATACGATGGACATGCATATCCATATCTTTAGCGATATCAAAGTTGACTACTGACTTGAGTGACCTAATATCAAGCCCGCGTGCTGCAACATCCGTTGCTATTAGGACATGATAAATTCCTGATTTGAATTTTTGTAAAATCTCCATTCTAGAAGCTTGATCTTTATCACCGTGGAGAGCTGCAACTTTAAACCCTTTCTGATTTAATTGAGCCTCAATCTCATCAACTGTGGCCTTTTTAGATGCAAAGACGAGCACATCTCCATTATCGATTAATCCAGGTAAATTGTCAAGAAGCCACGGCATCTTCTCCATGTCCGAAGGAAGTACATTTACTACTTGAGTGACGTCCTCGTTGGCCATTCCAACCTCACCAACTGTAACTCTTACGGGATCACTTAGAGTCTCTCTAGCTAAACGTTCAACTTTAAAAGGCATAGTAGCGGAAAATAACAATGTTTGTCTGTCTGGTCTGATTTGACCAACAATAGATCGTATTTGTGGTTCAAAGCCTAAATCAAACATACGATCAGCTTCATCAAGGACTAAATATGTAGCTCTTAACATGGTTAAAGCTTTCATTTTTATCATGTCTATCAATCTTCCTGGAGTGGCAACAACTATTTCACAACCGGCCTTGAGTTCTTTGAATTGGTCTAGTTTAGACATACCACCATATACAGCAGACACACGAATTCCATGAGACTTTGCAAACTTTTTGGCTTCTAAAAATATCTGATGAGCTAATTCTCTTGTAGGAGCACAGATTACGCCTATCGGGCCTTCATCTTTTGCAAGCTCGGGTTGATCCATTATATGAACAATCAATGGAAGAACAAAAGCAGCTGTTTTCCCAGAACCAGTTTTGGCAATTCCAATAATATCCCTTCCAGAGAGAACTATAGGTAACGCTTGACACTGAATTGGTGTCGGCTTTTCATAACCCTGTTTAGAGATAGCATTCATTAAAGTGGTAGAAAACCCACAATCAGCAAAAGCTTTTATTGGCTTTGGCACGTCAAAGCCTGAAACACGAATGGCTGAACTTTTACGATATTCAGCAACATCTTGCTCGCTCATTCCTGAAGGCAAATTGAAAAGAAAAAAAGGGTAAGCAAAGCGCTTATTTTTAGCTTTCCATCAGACAAAATTGGAAGCTAAGAAATATAATTGCACAGAAGCCATTATAACTTCTATGGTAAAAAAATCAAAGAAAGAAATGAACTTATTCTAATCGACGGCTAGCCATATTTGTGCAAGTGGAACAAGAACTAATCCTGTCCAGACATTTAGAACTTACGATCTTCAGTTTAATATAAGCTTAAAGAAAAACCAAGCAACAATGCATACATGAGCTTAAAGTTGAAGATACAAAATTAATATTGTCAACTTCTCACTGATTTTTATTTTTTGTTAACCCAAAGGCTTTTCTTTTTTTGACAGTCTAGGAGTAAGCGTCTCACACACACTTACAGAATGGTCAGCATATCATGAGTTGGGTTTACCAATCCGTGCACGTATTTTATTTAATGTAGACAGTGTCAGCGTACCCAAATACAAAGCATATGTGGCTGTAACAATAATTAAGTCCGGAATGTTGACTAATCAACCACAATCCAAACATGTTGATACCATATCCAAATCCAGGATGCTAGAGGCTATAAGCCTATATCCACATTGTAGACGGAAAACAGAAGGAAATTATGCTTACACATGTATTACATATAAGCAGGTAAGGAGTTATTCATAGCTCACATTTAACTGTATTTTATCAAGTTCTGAAATCATGCTCTGTAACTAAATCAATTGAAGCACTGTCCTCCATTCAGCCACACAGGAATTAATTTGTTAACCTAATATTTAAGGGGAAAGAACATAGGAAGTCATGATAGTTGGAATTATTATGTAGACATCCAAGCGTAGCAAACCACATGGAGTTCGATGGCTTTTGGATTACTGAGTTTTCGACAATTTTCTTTGGTAAATAAAATACTATTATTTTATATCCATATATGACTACTGTTTTCGTCTAACTATCGGTACAGTATCTGTCCACATTCTTACTATGTTACTCTCATACAGTGAACACCTGAATCCGCCAGTTCAATTAGATGTGATTTCATTAAACAGTAAAATTTTGTTTGAAAAACCATAGTGGACGGATAGATATAGAATTGGCAATAACATGAATATAAACATCACCTGTTGAATCATGTTTCATTTCAGCTTTCTACCACGTATAAAGCATGTTCTCAACTTATGGTTTAGAATGTTAACAGTTTTCAATTTGTAAGAGTAAACTCGAACTACCACCCGTCAGATTACATCACTATTGCTTATGAAGAGGAGTTGACTTATGCTGGTCAAATTTTATTATTGTCAATTATATCACGATTTCTAATGAGTTGTATACCAAGACAAACTTATAGGCATGCTTTAGTTTTTGTGTTTCATACAAAACAAGTAAGAACCATCAAACCTTAATATCTTCCAAGTAAGAACACCCATGCCTTTTTCTTATAAACCTCGCCTCTGTACTAACGCTCTACCAACTAGAAATTTGTATTAACACTCCACCAGCTAGAAATCAGTATGCAATCTTCAGCATAGTCCAAATTAAAAGACTTGAGTTTGGTTTACCAAATGTGCAGTTACTACTTAGCTCGAAAAAACTATAGTAGCTAGGAATCATGTCAGTATAATACACAAGCACGAAACTTGTCATTCTAATACTGTTCAGAAGTTAAAAATCTCAGCTGTTCATGCATGACAATTAATTTGCATTTCAATAAGAAGAGGAATTCAGGTGCACCTGCAATCTCTGGTTTCTCTTCGTAAAAATCCTTACAAAACGCCTCATACTCAATCTCAGAATGATCCAAGGCGGGAATGGGTTCAATTTTCCTCTTCTCCACAACAACCAGGTTATCGTTCTCATCATACTCCACCATCCCAGCATCCACAGCCTTCGCTGCAGCATATACCTCCTCATCGGAGTTATACCCAGCCCGCAATACCTCAGATGCCAGCGCAAGTCCAGTATCCTTCTTGGCCTTTAAAAAACTCTCCATGGGATCGTCGTCAGAATCATCATCATACTTGCTGTTACCCAAATTCTTATTTTTCTGAGCATCCTGAACTGGCGTAGCCTTAATCTCGTCCTGGATGCCTACCATGAAGGCGTCTAAAGGGTCAATTTCTTCTTCATCTTGTTCTTGTTTATCGTTCTGCGAGGTTAGTTCTTCGGAGTTGACAAAGTCTATATTGTCGAGATCGGGATCTTCATCGTGGGCTGGAGCATAGAGACGACGGGGGGCGGATGAAGGTTGGTCGAAGTTGTGGGTTTGTTGACGCGGGATGTTGAAGCCCGCGAAATCGAACTTTCGTTTTGACATGTTACTCTGGTTTTCGAGAGAAAATGTTTTAATTTAGGGTTTTTGATTTTGGGAGTGATTTGGAAAATAACAAGGGATAAGCGGTCGAGCGCGGGTGAGGGTACCGGCTTTTCATGGCCGGTCTTGGCCTGTTAAGAAAGGTGCAGGTGTGTTGCCCATCTTTAGTCTGCTTTTGCGTAGGACGTGATTCAGCTGGTGCATCTGATCCAGGGAAAAAGAGCTGAAAACTGCTTGGATCAGATAAGGGAATTTAACAAAATAAAAACCCATTCCTATATTGCGAAAGAATTTAATGGGCTTTTTTTTTTAAGTTTTTTATAGTGATCTGTAATACTTTTTATTATAACAAATAATAAATAATGTGAATACAGAAAATAGATTGTCTACCTACTAATTACGAATTTTAAAGTGGACCGACCACTATCAGTTCTCCAAGCAAAGAACAACAAAAAACTACATTAAGTAAGGGTCGACACAACTTACATAGTAAAAAAAACAAAAGCAACAAAACCAATACTATATGACGTTTAGCACGCAGACTTAGAGGATAACATCAATTCACCTTTGACCTAAGCCAAATTACAATCTGCATCAAACACTTGTCATCTCCACACCAGGCAGAGAGAGTCACGTGTCCCAGCAGCAAACCCTCATGACATCAAATACGAACCCAATCAAATCACAACATTGCAGTTCTTCGCTGAGATTGATTGTTTTGTTATGAACGATTATTTTATCTTGTTTTAATTATTTTAAATAATAAGTAAGCTGAATTTGTACTATTTATAGACTATTTGCAAATAAATTTCCGATATTGGTAGCGGCTTAATTAATTCAATACGAATTAGAGAAATAGTACTCGATTTAGTTGGTATCACTCACCAAATAAATTTCAATCGTTTACTCATTAATTTTAAACGAGTAAGTTGTCAAGTTCGAAGTGGTAGACAATTTAAAATAAAAAAGACAACTTTTGTTTGATACTAGTAATTCGAGATACAAATACAAGTATACAAAGAACTGCTGACTAGATTTTAACCAACCTTGGAATTAGACTAAGAAAAATAAAGGTTGCTCGCTAATTATTATATGTAAAGTAGAAAATGAGGAAAACATAAGAAATTACATTAACTAACACCAACTATAAAGGCGTTCGACAAGTTTTCTCACGTCCTCCATGAAGTTCTTTTATTATATTTCTCTTTTACAATCACGTGAAATTACAAGAAAATAATAAGAAAAATGAAACAGTCAAGACTAAGTAGAGTACCCAATTTTAAGAACTTGTTATGTGAAGAGCTCTGAATTATGCACAGTGCTCAAATTCTGTATATTTTCCAACCATTTTGAAGTCGCAATGCATAAGGCATCTATAGTAGCTGTGATAAATGATGAATGACTAGAAACATCATGAAAAATAGAATGGAAGAGATTTGGTGGTTGATATGGTCGTGTGGGATGATGGAAGATGACCCTAATGGTTCCAATGAGTGGCTGAGAAATATACCAATTGTGTAACGGGGTTCGATGCCCAAATTTCGATAATAATACTTAAAACCCGTACTACTTGCCAGAACCCAAGTATCAAAAACACCAGATAGTTAATAGAAAGAAATCAAAGGGTGAGATAAGGAAGAAATAAATATTAGAACAGAAGAAGAAGAACTAACACAACACAGAGTCTCACATCGCAATGGAACAAATACAATATAGAAATAATCTTTATTGAGAGCTTGAAATAAATCTTGCAATTATCAAATTACATTAACAATCTGGACAGTTATAATGATCTGTCCTCATATACAACACACAGCAGAATAAATACTAATACGCCTAAATTAATCCAGCATATCTTCTGAAGTCCATAGCTTCCTATCCTGAACCTGTAAAACTCAGTCTAATCCGAGCATTTCAAACGCTGATCAGTCTGGTGAACCAGAGTGAGAAAAACTCGCAAAGTTTATAATATCATCCAACTTGTTTTTTAAGTCAAACCATTTCTTTCCGAAAGAAAAGATAATCATAAGATCGATCCATACATAAAAACGGATGGTTTCTACCTTATGATAACCCAAAACATTTTTGAAATCATATCTTATTCTGATATTATAATAGTGTCTAAATACAAATAAATACCAATCTAGTGGAACGCTTGCATCTCACGTTCCACATACACAATATACAATTAAAACCGCGGGCGCTTATTGGAGATTAGATTCCGACTATGACAGGGTATGGAACCACCTGCTGGTAGTGTATCTCACTGGGTTCAACAAAAACATCTTGCAACCCAACCACACATGACTGGCCACTCATTTCGCTTGAGTGTATCGAATGTATATCACCAACGGTTGGGATCACCAACCGTTTCTCGAAAGGGACAACATCAAATAGAATAAAGAATGAAATGGAATTTCTCTAGATAGGTGATTATACACCGTATTTGGAAGCGAGCCATTTAGCCATGCTGCCTACCCCATTTTTTGACTTGAGGTTTGAATTACCTTTAGAACATCTGACCACCAATTACTTTGAATGCCACATTGTCAAATTCGCCAGAAATCACTAATTGATTTCCACAAAAATACGTTGGTTGTTAAGCTAAGAGAAGGTGTTTTCTCCGCCACCAACTATAGTACGTTTGAAGAAGTCAACGTATGTGATCCATTTGGAAATACTCTGTCATACATCCGTCCATACAAATTGTCATGGGATTGGACAAACCAAAGGCACCGTCCTACTACATCCTAGGAATCACCCTGTAGATCAGTAGCGAGTAGTCCTTGCAAATTCGTAGATTTCAATCACGTCGGAATCACAAATCAAAATGACTCCGGTTGCGACATCAGAGAAATTTGGCAAGTAGTCCTTTCGCTTATGAAGATCTGCGGTCTTTAATTGCTCCATCTTCAATCAATATCTTTTACAATTTCGTATTTGCTGGTTCAAAATGGTTTTCAAATATAAATTCGATCTCGGTCTTTCTGTACCAACAATCGTATAGGTTAGATTTGATAGTTGGTTATTTAACTATCAAATAACATCCATTCAATCATGAAAATAAAAACGAGTTCATTGGTTCAGTACTCAACATTACTTGGCTTTTTAAATTAAAATAATTAATTTAAAACTTATAAATCTTCCAATATTACGAATATGTCTTTTCACTTCTTATTTAATATAAGAACATTTTCAAAATCATTTAAATACTTTAGACTTACATCATATATATATATATATACATATATATATATGGGAAACTCTTTAGACACAAAATTGCACACAATAAATATCAACCACTGGATCCTCCCATGAATTCCACTCTCCACATAAAGACAAATAAATCCAATGGTGGAGGGTTTGTGTCTCTTTTTTGTGTTTAATTTTTTGTCCAAATAGCCGGCCCATATATATATATATATATATATATATATATATATATATATATATATATATACCCACCTTTGGTTTCAACAAAATTCACATAAAACATCGTTACGATATCTCTTTGTTTCTATTTCTCAAAAACAACAGCTAACACTTCGCCTCTGAATAAACTAATTCAAAACTCATCTTGATAATTCCTTAAATATCGGAAATATCGCTATATTTCCACAAAATCTCTTTTCAATTCCATTACTTTGGAAATACTATTTTATATTCTCAAATCCGTTGTATTTCCGCTACTTCAACCTTTATTAGTCCCAAACCATAAATTGGTAAGTGAATAACTTCCTAAGTATCAACCCCGAAGACCGAAATCAACATCAGATTAACATTCTGAAAATCACTCAACCAATCTCTAGTTAGGTTCCAATTCTTAAATTTCTCATCTTAACTCCTTATCGCCCCCATATTATTCCACTTCTAATCTATTTAACCATTTCCACTTTGAAAAACTCATTTCAAATTCATTTGTTTCACTTAATATCATTATTAAGTATTGTTGATTTAAAATCAACTCATCTCTTTTATAAACTGTATTTAAAATCTCAGGTTTATTATGAACCCCTTCTTAACTCGACTTCTTTTTACTTAATCCAAATGTTGAATAAACATTTGATTCAAACCCTCATATACGCTTAAAATATCTTTGATAACTTCATTTGTAACTCTCGGTTTCTCGATAAAATACGTTAATAAATTCCTTCCACGACATTCAGCTAGATTCTATTTCAACTTCGCCTTCTTTACTTTGATGTATTTCATTCCAAAGTAATTACTTAAATTATTATTATTTACAATAATAATTTACTTCATCATTAATTACTGTAGACGTAGTCAAATTCTTATTACCAAAATAAATAGTAAATTTCTTTTAAAATCTTACTAAAAATTAAGACAAATACTCGTAAACAATTTCATTAGATTAATTAAAACAAATTAATTTAATAACCAATCACAGTTAAATGGTTTACTTAGTCAACTTGAAATATGGTTATTTCCTTAATCAATTCCACTTAAATTAATTAATAATATAATTAATTTAAATTATTCCATTTAATTGTTTCTTAGAACAATTAATCCAATTCTTAACCGTTAGGTTAATTTCTGCTCATTTGCTTATAAAATCTTATTAACATAAGAATTCGCGTTATAAAACAATTTAATAATACTTATAAACTTAAATGATAAATAATCAATATTTATTTCCTTTCCATAAACTTTTATTCAAATTAACAGATTTAAAGATCTATATTCAGTTATAAAATAAGTTTCATAACTTCATTTCTGTCGATTCACGTGATGGTAAACTAATATTCAAATGATTGATTTATAGGCCATATGTTGCCAAATACTCAACCATTACTGCCCATTGGTTAGAACAAAACAGAATTGAATTTCGCGTCAACGATCAATAACCAAATCAATCATCCAGTCAGGACAGTTCATATTATGATAATATGAAAATAAATAACATTTAATATATTTGAGGAATCCACTTGGACCCCTCCAACCTGTTTTTCCCTACATCCAAATATGTTACCTCAAATAACATCATTCAATGAATATACAGAAATATTTTCTAACCATTAACTATAATAGTGATTTAAACACCCAATTATACATTTATATTATTATAAATGTGACCAATAAGGTAAGTTACCTCGATTGGTTACAATCGTTAAAAATAACGATTGAGTTTGATTAAATTAAATGAACGTTTAATTTAAACCAATTCAGTCAACACATATAATTATTCAATAATCATCTAATAACAAACAACCATAGCGCACGAACATTAGACCCGACTTGTATAAAACATAAGTGGGATAAAACTGTGTAAGTTGAACTCACCTTGATTCCATTCGTTGTCAAAACGGTTTAGTTTTATTAAATTAAATCAGCATTTAATTTAATTAAAAATCTCAGTTGATTCCATCATTGTCCATCCCAACTCTGAATTGCTCACCGATACTGTTCCAACGTCTCTGGTCTTGTTAAATTCTGATAACCAATAAGGATGTCACAAAAATTATACGTATTGGGTTTAAACTTACTAATTTGTTATACTAGTACATACATAAAATCCGACAAGTAATAATGGTTTGGCATTCTTAAACATAAATCATATTATGAATAAATTGGCCATGTATACGGTTAGGCACTTTTAATTCTACCCTTCTTTACCAGCTAATATTTCTCCTAAAGTGGCACACTAGCATTTACTTGCGTTTTAACTATCTGGATATATAGAAAAGCAGGCATGATTGTTGGATAGAATAGGACATGCAGAAGCAAAACGGTATAGGAACTTAGTAGGGGAAGGCCCGTTGGTCCAAACTACTGTGGATTCTAGATGGGATCAAAATCTACTACCAATTTAGTGTATAAACTAAATTTAAAACTAAATATACATATACCTTTATACGGCCCATACTATTTACATAGCCTAACTCAAACCAAGCCCGCCTGCAAAGTATTACGTCTTCTTCCTTAAATTATTTTCAAGCAGCTTCCTTTCCATGAAACTTTCGAAACCTGGTGCTCCTTTACACACATTTTTTTCGCCTTCAAAATTTCATAAGTCTATCCATCCTCGTACTACTTCATACCCACTACCCATGCTCACCGAGAATTGCTCCTCCTTACACCTGCTCTTTATATTTTTCTTCGAACCCATTAATGAAACCATATGCTTCTCTTCACTTAACTCGCCGCCACCTCTCATGCCGACCGTTTGCACATGCATCACTGCGCCAACTCTGCTCTGACCTGACCCTTCATCTCGTGTATCTCCTTTCCCAAACTCCAAATTAATGCCACCATGTAAATCTCCATCCCAGGCTGACTCGCCAATGCCAGACTTCTCCCCCACTGATGTACTGTGCTCTGACTGACGAGGCAAACTCCTATTCCCACAAATATATATTTAACCCACTACTTCGTTACTTTTTTCCATTTTTTTTTCTTTTTTTGATTCAATTTTTAGTTGTAAAGAAACCAAATTGAGTGCGAGCGAATTTATACACGAGAGTTACTTGGTTATCAAGGTTTTTAGAGCATTAGGCTTGCAGGGTAGGATATGTCAGTGTGGTGTTTTCATTTTCACTGGTCATGCGTGAAATCAGACCATAGGGGATTGGTTTATATGGGGAGGTAAACCATGCTGTGCAAGTTGTCTTGTAAACAGACAAGTAGTTGGAAGAAGATGTAGCTGGGAAAGAAAGATGGGTTTGCATGAGTTTTCTTTTGATGTTTGGAGGTTGATTGATTTGTTGATATTATATAGAAGAAGAAATAGTTGTAGGGTTCAGGAAATGGTAGCTGTGCGTTCTCTCTTTTCAGTTATCAGATAAAATGTGCAATAGCATGTGCGAATCAGTATAACATAGGGTAAAGTAGAGGATAGATGTGTGCCCTTCATTGCTCAAACATGAAGTATGCTAGGTTGATATGAGGTAGGTGAGTACTTCCATCACTTATCCATTAAGTTTACATATATATAAACTTTATTCATTTTTAGTTCTATACGGTATTAAAATTTACTATTAACCACTATTTATCTGAAATCATTAAATTCGTTCCATCACACACAATCTCCAAATGAAATGAAAATGGACACATTACTATGACTCAATGTTCCGATCCCAATGAAATTCATTTCGTTGAAAACAAATTCCGTTTGCACAACGGCGTTATTTTAATTTAATTGTTTACCTTTAAATTGCTCGCACAAATAAAATAACTCTGATTGGCTCCAAACGGGAAATCTTGCAATAATTAGTTATACGTACTCCACTAAAATTCGTTTCGTCAGAAACGGAGGTCGTTTGAAAAATAAACCTTTTTTAGGCGTATATAATATCGATATAATATGATTAAATTCAAAAAAATTTAATTTAAATAATAATAATAAATTATTATTACCGTGTCTCTCCAAATGAAGTCTTATACAACTTCAAAATAAACCAATATATATTTGAATTCAAATATTAAAAATTCAGGATTAAACTATACTCAAATATATATATATATATAAACCCTTAATATTTTATTTAATAAGCGTTATCGCTTATTAATGAATTCCATAACGATTATTTGAAAATTTGAATTGGATATAACTCACAATTTATAACATAAAATCTCAAATTTTCTCTTACATTAGAAATTTATAATTACATAGATTCAAACGTTTCTTGTTTCATAGAATTCCAACTTATATCGGATTATGTGTATTACATTGAAGCTCAAATCGTAAATTATGAACTACCACGATGTTTCGAGTTCGTTTTATAATTAAATATGAATTATACATTCAACTTCGTTATATATGAGAAATATATATATTATAAATCCATTTATAGTTCCAAACTAAATATTTAAAACAATAAATTAAAATAAATATTTGACTACCAAAAATACGAGACGTTACATTAATTCCCCCTTAAAATAATTTCGTCCCCGAAAGTACTAAGGTAGGAAAAATGTTATAGACCCACCATTAACTTTCCAGAAATCCAATTTATTATAAATCGCTATTCCATTCATTCAACTCTTTTATCAAACCATTGATGAATTATATATCCAACCAATCTAACAAACAATCAACAACCGAAATAATCAAATCAATTGAATTTATATTCAATATTAATATTAACCTGTTAACTTATTTAAATATCAATTGACCATTATTTGATTGATTTCCATTATTATTTATTTAATTTCCAATTTCCAAATCTATTTATCCCATCTCAATATCCATTCTTAACTTTACTTAACCAAGTTAAGTTCAAAATTCCATATTCAATTAACTAGTTGAATTTCTAACAATTTCAAAATCCAAACTCCGATTCATTTCAATTCCAAATTAAAATTCTCATTATTAGTTCCATTTGTGAAATTTCATTGGTCATATATTAAACCATTTCAAATTCATAATCCAATTTGAATTCCATTCAAATCAATCAACACACCAATATCTCAATAATTTGATAAAATTATTGCTTTTCTATACAAAAATATAATTTGGCCAAAATTATTTCATTTGACCATCTTTATAAAACATTATTCTATCAGTTGTCAGTTTGTTATTGAATCAATCAAATAATAGAATATAAACATTTTTATAAAATCTACATATATGCTCTCATATATATATATATATATATATACACACACACACACACACACACACACACTCAAACTCGATTTAGGTATTACTAACCCCATCTCTATCGAGTTACGCCACATAGCCAAGGTTATTACTAAACCTTATGCTCTGATGCCACTGTAATGACCCAGCGAATTCGATGCTCGAATTTCGACAATAATACTTAAAACCTGTCTTACTTGCCAGAACCCAAGTATCAAAAACACAAGATAGTTAATAGAAAGAAATTAGAGGGTGAGACTGAAAAGTCGGTGTAGGACTAAAGTAGGATCTTTATATGGATATAGCAGAATTGTATACGATAAGCTGACTAGTAAGGTATAATAGTTGTGCACGTAAATATAAGCTATATTGATATATCACATAGAAGAAGTAAATGTAGTAAGTAAAGACACCAAGAATTTTATACTGGTTCGTACTTCCCGTCTTACGTCCAGTCCAAAATCTCCTCTTCGGAATTCACTAACACGCCCTCTCTTAACCCGGAGGAATAAGTCACAATACACCCGAGCACCAATAAGGATGTCCTCGCCAGAGCATCAACACGGGACTTCACAATTACAAGGAGTTTTAACTTCCGAATGTGTTCTTGTATCAACACTGAATAGTCACGATTAAGTACACCCTTCCTATAATCTTGTACTCAAGTATTTGATGTGTATGTGAAGATTGAAGAAAGTATGTTGCTTGTTGAATCGAGAGATATGAAATAACTTCAAATATTCAACAAGTAACTTGAATTAGAGAGAGCTTTTAGAATGCGGTGAGTATAGAGATGTAAACCAAAGTTAGAACAGAATAACTAAGAATCAGTAATTTGGAAATCATGTTAGTAGTGTATTTATAATTGTAGAAGAGTAGTAATCTTTCACGAAGAGTTTCAACCAAGAATTATGTTCATTTCTGTTCATAAATGAAAAGGAATCTCTTTATGAAAGAAAGCAACTCTTCACACAAAAATGACTGTTATTTCTAGTCAGTCGACTGGTAGACAAGCCACTAGTCGATTGGTCAACTGAAAAAATCATATATATTTAAAATATAAAGAGAAACTAGTTGTTGCTGGGCTTTGGAACCCTGACCAATCGACTGGTTAGGTTAAACCAGTTCAGTAATGCTTTTTTCTATCATAAATTTATATATATATATATATATATATATATATATAATTCGTGCAATCATGTTATACTTTGAGGATAGATTTTAACATATTTCTAACACGACTCAATACTTGTATATATGAACTTAGCTATTTGATGCAATCTACATTCTTTTCCATTTTCTTGTTGTCATGAATCAAAAATATCATGAATCAACATTATCCCCCTTTTTTGATTGATGACAATATCTCACATTCTGTTGAAATATTGAATTGCTCCCCCTGAATGTATGCTTGTATGTATATTTAGCTCCCCTTGAAACTCTGCAACAATTTGTTATTTCATAATATAATATATTCTTACCGCGTGACTTCCTGTAACAAAATTTTTAGCACATAGTATATATATAAGCATATAACCAAATAAATTGATACATTATTCTCCCCCTTTGTCATGGATAAAATTAATTCATGCTATAAGAATAGTATAAGTCTTAAGAGATCTTTATATGAAACAATTCCTAATTCTATTTGAAGTCTTATGAAAATATTATCTAATAGGGGTTTAGTAAATATGTTAGCAATTTGATTTTCCGAGTTTACAAATTCTGAGTTGATGATTTGTTTTCCAATATTATCTCTCAAGAAATGATGTTGTATATCAATATGTTTAGTTCTAGAATGGTTTACCGAATTTTTAGATAAATTTATTACGCTTGTACTATCGCAATAAGTTGTGGAATTAGTTAAATTAACATTAAAATCTTTTAGTGTTTGCTTTATATATATTACTTGAGCACAAGCTAGTGCTACAGATATATACTCAGCTTCACATATTGATAGTGAAATGCAATTTTGTTTCTTGCTGAACCAAGATATAAGTGATTTATCGATAAAGTGACAAGTTCCACTTGTACTTTTACGATTCGTTCGTGATCCTCCAAAATCAGTGACACTATATGAAAATAATTCGAAGGAACAATCTTTCAGATAGAAAAGTCCAAAATCTTTGGTACTGCTAAGATAACGTAATATACGTTTTCCTACCTTCAAATGTGATTCTTTCAGATTAGCTTGAAAATGAGCACATAAGCAAACACTCATCATAATATTCGGTCTACTGGTGGTTAAATACAGAAGTGAACCTATCATGCTTCGATATAACTTTTGATCGACACTTTTACCATTTTTATCTTTATCTAAATGTGTCGTCGTACTCATTCGTGTAGGATTACTTGAAGTGTGTTCCATTCCAAAACGTTTTATTAGATTAGTGCAATATTTTTCTTGATTAATGAAAATTCCATGTGATAATTATTTAATTTGTAAGCCTAGAAAGTGAGATAGTTCTCCCATGTGCGACATTTCAAATTCACTTATCATTATACTTGAAAATTCTTAACATAGTTTATCGTTTGTTGATCCAAAAATAATGTCATCAATGTATATTTGCACTATTAAAATATCTTTAATTGCTTTCTTAATAAAAAGTGTTTGGTCAACCTTTCCACTTTGAAATCCTAAATCTAATAAATAGTTCTTGAGACGTTCATACCAAGCACGAGGTGCTTGTTTCAAACCATATAATTCCTTTTTTAATTTGAAAACATGATCAGGAAATTTTTCATGAGCAAATAGTGGATGTTGTTCAAAATATACTTTCTCTCTTTAATATAACCATTTAAGAAAGCACTCTTAACATCCATTTGATATAGTTTAAAGTTGTGAAAACATGCATATGCTGATAAAATACAAATAGCTTCTAGTTGAGCAACATAGGAGAAAGTTTCTTCATAATTTATGCCTTCTTCTTTTTGGTTATACCTTTATGCTACAAGCCTAGCTTTATTTCTAATAATATTACCCAATTCATATGCTTTATTTTTGTAAACCCAGTGTGTTCCTATGCAGTTAAAGCCCCACTAAAGCCCTGAAAAATCCCCGATATAGCCGTAGCGCTCTCCGACCGCTACGCTATTTCAATTTAACGCCGATGAACAATAACTCCATTTAAAGTCCTGCTATTTTCCGCTGCACCCGCTATATCAACGCGATTTAGCACCCGCTTTAGCAATACTAATATAAAAAGGATGTTTTGACTGGTTCTTTTTCCAAATAAATCAAAAAAGTTAATGTAAAGAGCTAATTTTAAGTCATAAGCGCCTTAAAGAAGACAAAAATTTGTAGTAATCCTTGAATTTACTATGCATAACCATGATATTCTTTAATTTTGTTATATAATATTAATTAATATTCGTTTATTCTATACAAATTATGTGAGAAAGATAATTAATCAATTTTACTTATATAGTTTTATATTTAGTTAACATTTTTCCACCTCTGCTATAGCTCCGCTATTTCCCCGCTTTATCCCTGCTACAGCTTTTTACATCTCTACCGCTACAGAACCGCTAAGCGCTTTAACTGCACAGTTGTGTTCCAATGACAGTTTGATCACTTGGTCTTCGAACTAATTCCCAGACTTTATTTTTTTCAAACTGATTTATTTCTTCTTGCATAATAATTATCCAGTTTTTATCTGTTGATGTTTCTTTTAGTTTTTTGGGTTCAATATTTGATAAAAAGCGACATTACTTACTAAGTTAAGCTGACTTCTTGTTCTTACATTTGAAATTATTTCTCCAATGATATTTTGAGTCGGATGGTCTTGTAATATTCTTGGTGGAGATCGAACTTTATTAACTTGATTATTTTGGTTATTATTATTGATATTATCTTGATTTTATGTAACATTGTTTTCTGTATTATTATGAACAATGTTTTCATCTTCTCTATATATTTCAATATCATCGTCATGAGAAGAATTATTTTTCACAATATCTGAATTAAAAAAAAATTGAATAAAATTTTCATCAAATGAAACATGAAGTGATTCTTCAATTTTATTGGTTCTCTTATTGTATATACGATAAGCTTTGCTGCATTCAGAATATCCCAAGAATATTCCTTCATCAAATTTTGAATCATATTTTCCAAGCTGATCTTTTGTATTTAAAATAAAACATTTTGAACCAAAAATTTAAAATGTGAAAGGTTTTCTTCCAGTGAAAAGTACCTATGGAGTATTTTAAGTGAGAGGTCGAATGGAAACAAGATTCAAAACAAAACAGGCCGTTGCAATTGCTTCAGCCCAAAAATGTTTTGGTAGTATACTTCCATTTAATAATGTTCTAGTACATTCTTGTAAAGTTCTATTTTTACATTCTACTACTCCATTTTGTTATGGAGTTCCAAGAAAAGAGAAATTATGAAAGTTTCCTTTCTTTTGACAAAATAAATCGAATATCTCATTTTCAAATTCTCCTCCATAATCACTTTGTATATGCTTTATTTTTAAATCTGTCAAATTTTGAACTTGTTTGACAAACGTTTTAAAAAGATCAAAAGTATCACTTTTATTCCTTAAAAATATAGTCGAAGTGTATGTTGAAAAGTCATCAACAATTACAAACACATATCTATTATTGTTTATGGACTGAAGCTGAGTTGGTCCAAACAAATCCATATGCAGTAATTCAAGCGGTTGTAATGTTGATATAACCTTTTTAGATTTAAAAGAGGATTTAGTTAGCTTCCCAAGTTGACAAGCATCACACCAATTTTCAGTTTTGAATTTTATTTTCGCTAAACCTCTTACAAGTTTATTTTTTGTAATCTTGTTTATCATTTTAAAGTTAATATGACAAAATCGTTTGTGCCATAACCAAGGATCGTTATCTTTAGCTAATAAACACATATTTGGATTATTATTAACTGCCATATTCAAAATACAAATATTTTTACGTCTATTTCCCTCAAAAATAATATTTGATTCAAATATACTACATTTATTTTTAGAAAATAATATTTTAAAACCTTTATCACATAATTGACTGATGCTTAACAATTTATGTTTTAAATTTTTAACTAATAAAACATCAGAAATAAGAGGTGAATTAGATATACCGTAATTGCTCATGTCGCCTTTGTCGATGATATATCCTTCGGAGTTATCTCCAAATGTGACAGTTCCTCCTTTTGAATAGGTAATATTAGTCAACATCTCTTTATCTCCTGTCATATGTTTTGAGCAACCACTGTCAAGTATTCTTTTTCCTCTGTTTTTGTTGAGTGGGACCTACAAAAAATAAATCAGAATTTATTGGTACCTTCTTCCTCCGTTAGGGTCCTAAGGGTTAAATCTTAGGGAACCAAACCCAAGAGGGTTCAAAGTCCTTTTTTAAAATGTATTTAATATTGTTATGAACTGTATCTAAGAAATTCTTAATATATCTATTTCTAATCAAAATATTATTGGTTCTTGGAACCCATATACTAATATTTCTCGAGTAATTTTTCTTAGTAGTATTATCTAGTTTAATACCAAATTCTTTTGAACTAGATTTCTTTTTAAAATAAATTTTTTGAACATATCCTAGTCCTTTTTTACTAGAAACTGGTTGAGAATTTTCTAATATCTTAGATAAATTTTCTCTACCTTTATTAAAATTGTTAACACTCTTATAAATATTATACAATTTAACTTTTAGACTAGAATTTTTTAATTCTATAATTTTAACCTTGGTATTCAAATCGTGATTCTCAGAAATTAATATATCATTTTTATTCTATTGACTCTCAATTTCTTGGTTCAACATAGAAATTTGAGAATTTGCAACTGATAAAGATTCTTGTAATTTTATAATCCTATCTTCTAAATCTCTATTTAATCTTTTAATAAGTCTCTTTCAAATTCTGCTCTTTCTCTATCTTCATTTGCTTGTTTATACTTTCTTTTAAAGTTATTTTAAGATTTTAAAACTTCCATATTAATTTCTATTAATTCATCATAAGTAAAGTCATTGACCTCAGTATTCTTTGCATGAAGCATACGTTCGCTTGTTCGTTGTCACTATCACTGTCACTATCAGAAGATGATGAATCTGAATTATCCCAAGTGACTGAGAATGCTCGTCCTTTTGATTTCTCCTTTTTGTTGCATTCTTCTTCAATTCTGGACAATTCTTTTGATATTGTCCGGTTTCGTGACAGTTGAAACATTCTACCAAGGCTGGGTCAGGCTCTTTTGTTGAATTCTTTTTCATATTATTACTTTGGCCTTTTCTATATTTTAGAAATTATCTGAAATTCTTTGCTACAAAAGCAATATCTTCTTCATCTGAATCTGGATCTTCTTTCTCAGCATGAAAAGCTAAATTTTTCTTATCTTGAACATGTGCTTTCTTTGCCTGAAAATTTACTTCATAGGACATGAGATTACTGATTAACTCTTCGGGTTTCATGGCAGAAAGATCATTAGCCTCTTCAATAGCTAACACCTTTCTTTCCCACTCATCCATTAAAAGTTTAATATTTTAGAAACTATATCAAAATCAGAGTATTTTTCTCCTAATCCTAATAGAGAATGATAAATATTTTGAAATCATGAGTACATGTCATCTATAGACACATTTTCGTTCATTCTGAAATTTTGAAACTGGTTTTTAAGCATGGATATCTTGCTCTGTTTAACCTTATTAGTTCTTTCATGAATTATTTTGAGTGTTCGCCAGATTTTATATGCTGTGTTGCACATACAAACCCGGTTAAACTCGTTTCTATCCAAGGCACAATGCAACGTATTCATGGATTTAGCATTGGCAGTAGCCTCTGCTTTTTCATTTGCAGACCATTTAGTTTATAGAGTAGTGGGTTGTGTATACTCTTTTTGTGTAATACTCCAAGCATCAAAACTATTAGCTTGCATATATATTCTCATTCGTGTAGCCTAATAACTATAATTCATGCCATTGAAAAAGGGTGGTCTTGTAGTAGATTAGCCATCGGTATATCTAGTATTAGTGGTAGTACTAGTGGTATTATCCATATTAACTAAATATCAAATAACGGTTTACGATTAAATGATAACCTTGCTTTGATACCAAATGAAAAGTTGGTTTACGACTAAAGTAGGATCTTTATATGGATATAGTGGAATTGTATATGATAAGTTAACTAGAAAGCTACAATAGTTATACAGGTAAATATAAGCTATATAGATATATCACAAATAAGAAGTAAATGCAGTAAATAAAGACACCAGGAGTTTTATACTGGTTCAGACTTTTCATCCTACGTCTAGTCCCGAAGCTCTTCTTCGGAATTCACTAACACGCCCTCTCTTAATCCCGAGGAATAGATCACAATACACTTGAGCACCAACAGGATGTCCCTGCCTGAGCACCAACACATGACTTCAAAATTACAAGGAGTTTTGACTTCTGAATGTGTTATTGTATCAACACTGAATAGTAACAATTAAGTACACTCTTCCTATAATCTTATCCTCAAGTATTTGATGTGTATGTGAAGCTTGAAAGAAGTATGTTGCTTGTTGAATCAAGAGATATGAAATAACTTCAAAGATTCAATAAGTAACTTGAATTAGAGAGAGCTTTTAGAATGCGGTGAGTATAGAGATGTAAATCGTAGTTATAATATAATAAGTAAGAATCGGTGATTCGGAAAACATGTTTGTAGTGTATTTATAATTGTAGAAGAGTAGTAATCTTTCACGAAAATTTTCAACCAAGAATTATGTCCATTTTTGTTCATAAATGAAGAGGAATCTCTTCATGAAAGAAAGCAACTCTTCACATAAAAATGACTGTCCTGATTAGTCGACTGGTAGAAAAACCACTAGTCAACTGGTCAACTGAGAAAATCATATATATTTAAAATATGAAGAGAAACCAACTGTTACTAGGCTCTAGAACCCTGACTAGTCGATTGGTCACTTTTCTACCAGTCGACCTTTTAGGTTAAACCAGTCTAGTAATGCTTTTTTCTACTCATAAATTCATATATATATATATATATATATATATATATATATATATATATATTCGTGCAATCATGTTATACTTTGAGGATATATTTTAATATATTTCTAACATGACTCAATACTCATATATATATAAACTTAGCTATTTGATGCGATCTTCATTGTTTTCCATTTTCTTGTTGCCATGAATCAAAAATATTGCGAATCAACAGAGATAAGGAAGAAAGAAATATTAGAACAGAATAAGAAGAACTAAGACAACACAGAGTCTTACATCGCAGTGGAACAAATATAATATAGAAATATTCTTTATTGAGAGCATGAAATAAAACTTGCAATCATCAGAGTACATTAGCACATCTGGACGGTTATAATGATCTGTCCTCATATACAACACACAGTGGAATAAATACTTATACGCCTGAATAACTCCAACATGTCTTTTGAAGCCCAAAGGTTCCTATCCTGAACCTGTAAAACTTGTTCTAACCCGAGCATTTCAAACACCGGATTAGTTTAGTGAACTGGAGTGAGAAAAACTCGCAAAGTTTATAATATCATCCAACTTGATTTTTAAGTCAAACCATTTCTTTCTGAAAGAAAAGATAATCGTAAGATCGATCCACACATAAACATGGATGGTTTCTATCTTATGATAACCCGAATTTTTTTAAATCTTATCTTATTTTGATATTACAGTAGTGTCTAAATAAAAATAAATATCAATCTAGCGGAACGCTTGCATCTCACGTTCCACATACACAGTATACAGTTAAAACCACTGGTTGAAGATTGGATTCCGACTATGACAAGGTATGGAACCACCTGCCGATAGTGTATCTCTTGAGGGGAATACACTAGATTCAACAAGAACATCTTGCCACACGACCACACATGACTGATCACGCATTTCACTTGAGTGCGTCAAATGTATATCACCAACGGTTCGGATCAGCAACCATTTCCCGAAAGGGACAATATCGAATAGAATAAAGAATGAAATGGAATTTCTCTAGATAGGTGATTATACACCCTACTTAGGAGCGACCCACTTAGCCATGTTGCCTACCCGATTTTTTGCCATTTCCCGGTTGTGAGGTTTAAATTACCTTTAGAACATCTGGCCACCAATGCCACATTGTCATATCCGCCAGAAATCACTAATTGATTTCCACAAAAATACGTTAGTTGTTTAGCTAAGAGAATGTGTCTTTTCCGCCACCAACTATGGTATGTTTGAAGAAGTCAACGTACGTGATCCATTTGGAAATACTCTGTCTAACATCTGTTTATACAAATTGTCCTGGGATTGGACAAACCGAAGGCACCCTCCTACTACATCCTAGGAATCACCATGTAGATCAGTAGTGAGTAGTCCTTGCAAATCCTTAGATTTCAGTCACGTCAGAATCACAAATCAAAATAACTTTGGCTGCAACATCAGAGAAATTTGACAAGTAGTCCTTTCGTAATGAAGATCCGCGGTCTTCAAGTGCTCCATCTTCTATCAACATCTTTGACAATTTCGTATTTGCTGGTTCAAAATGGTTTTCGAATATAAATTCGTTCCTGGTCTTTCCGTACCAACAATCGTATAGGTCAGATTTTATAGTTGGTTATTTAACTATCAAATAACATTCGTTCAATCATGAAAATAAAAACGAGTTCATTGGTTCAGTACTCAACATCAATTGGCTTTTAAATTAAAATAATTCATTTAAAACTTATAAATCTTCCAATATTACGAATATGGCTTTTAACTTCTTATTTAATATAAGAACATTTTCAAAATCATTTAAATACTTTAGACTTACATCATATATATATATATATATATATATATATATATACATATATATATGTCCACCTTTGATTTTAACAAATTTCACGTAAAACATTGTTACGAAATCTCTTTGGTTTCGTTTCTCGAAAAAACAACTAACACTTCGCCCTTGAATAAATTAATTCAAAACTCATCTTGATAATTCATTAAATCTCGGAAATATCATTATATTTCCACAAAATATCTTTTCAATTCTATTACTTTGGTAATAATATTTTATGTTCTCAAAATCGTTTTATTTTTGCTATTTCAACCTTTGTTAGTCCATAACCGTAAATTGGTAAGTGAATAGCTTCCTAAGTATCAACCCCGAGGACCGAAATCAACATCTGATTAACATTCCAAAAATCACTCAACTCAACCAATCACTAGTTAGTTTCCAATTCTTAGATTTCTCATCTTAATTCCTTATCGCCCTCATACTATTCCACTTCTAATCTATTTAACCATTTCCACTTTGAAAAACTCGTTTCAAATTCATTTGTTTCACTTAATATCATTATTAAGTATTGCTGATTTAAAATCAACGTTTGAATACATCATCTATTTTATAAACCGTATCTAAAATCTCAGGTTTATTATGAACCCCTTCTTAACTCGACTTCTTTTTACTTAATCCAAATGTTGAATAAACATTTGATTTAAACCCTCGTATTCGCTTAAAATATCTTCGATAACTTCGTTTGTAACTCTCGGTTTTCTCGATAAAATACGTTCATAATCTCTTTCCATGACGTTCAGTCAGATTCTATTCAGTTTCGCCTTCATTTCTTTAATGTATTTCATTCCAAAGTAATCATAAAATTATTATTGTTTACAATAATAATCAACTTCAACATTAATTACTGTAAACGTAGTCAAATTCTTATTACCAATAATAAATTCCTTTTAAAATCTTATTAAAAGTTAAGACAAATATTCGTACACAATTTCATTAGATTAATTAAAACAAATTAATTTAATAACCAATCATGGTTAAACGGTTTACTTAGTCAACTTGAAACACGATTATTTCCTTAACCAATTCCATTTAAATTAAATAATAATATAATTAATTTAAATAATTCCATTTAATTGTTTCTTAGAACAATTAATCAAATTCTTAACCGTTAGGTTAATTTCTGCTCATTTGCTTATAAAATCTCATTAACATAAGAATTCACGTTATAAAACCATTGAATAAATCTTATAAACTTAAATGATAAATAATAAATATTTATTTCCTTTCCATAAACTTTTATTTAAATTAACAGATATAAAGATCTATCTTCAGTTATAAAATAAATTTTTGTAACTTCATTTTCTGTCAATTCACCTGATAGTAAATTAAAATTCAAACAATTTATTTATAACCCATATGTTGCCAATATTCAACCAATACTGTCGATTGGTTAGAACAAAACAAACGTTGTGTAATGACCCGAAAATCCTACCCAATTTGAGCCGATTAATATCCTACATATTCAACTCAAACTGCACGAAAATTCAGATCATTAATAGAATGAAATAAGAGGATGAGAAAAATAAGATAGAACTAATATAATAGAAGAAAAAGAAGAAAACAACTGAGCAGAATCAGAGTAAACACGAATCTCACAGTGAATAAATAAAATATGTTATATAACATAAGCTTTGAAATACAAAATTTTATATCATATATACATACCATCATCAGAGTACAATTC
The DNA here is from genome assembly GCA_030737875.1 of Allium sativum. NCBI lineage: Eukaryota > Viridiplantae > Streptophyta > Magnoliopsida > Asparagales > Amaryllidaceae > Allium > Allium sativum. The sequence continues at coordinate 730,304,105 of CM060910.1, forward strand.
AACATTTGGTACAGTGGAAATAACTCTAAATAACTCACGATGAAGCCTCCTGCTTCCAGCTCCTCCAAGTGTATCTGTAAAAGCCTAAAACACTTGACTGCCCGTACAAATTTGGGCACCCAAGAGTTTAGGAAAAACAAAACAAAATAAACTCTAGGTTAGTCATTGGACTGGTGTGAGTAAACTCCAACCATATGGTTTAATTTCAAAAATCTTTTGGAAGAAAAGAATAATAGTAAGACCAGACCACACATAAACACGGACGGTTTTTACCTTACTATAACCAAACCATTTTTGAAATCAAAATCCAGTAATATTATACTAATGTCTAATCAAAGAAATAACCAAATAGTAGAACGCTTGCATCTCACGCTCTACATACATAGTATAAAAACAAAAACCGCATGGCACTTATTAGAGATTGGATTCCAACTATGACAAGGTATGGGACCACCTGCTGATAGTGTATCTCTAGTGGGGAATACACTGGGTTCAACAAGAACGTCTTGCGACCCTGCCCACACATGACCGACCACTCATTTCGCTTGAGTGTATCGAATGTATATCACCAACGGTTGGGCTCAAACCACCGTTTCCCGAAAAGGGACAGCGTCGAAATAGATTAAAGAAGTAAAAGGAATTTCTCTAGATAGGTGATTATACACCCTAATGGGAGCCCACATAGCCATGCTGCCTGCCCGATTTTTGTCATTTTCCGGTTGTAAGGCTAGAGGCTACGTCTATCTTTAGAACATCTGATCACCATTTACCTTGAATTCCACATCGTCAAGCCCATCAAATCACTAATTGATCTTCCCAGAAATATTACGGGTATAAAAGCTAAGAGAAACGGATTTCTCCGCCACCAGACGTAATACCTTGAAAATATCATCTTATGTGACCGTAGGAATCCTCTGTCAGACATTCATCCATACAAGTTGTCCTGGGACTAGACAAACAGAAAACACCATTCTAGAACAGGATGACCCTTGCATTTCACTCCGTCTTCAATTGTCTTCGGCATAATCAAATTTGCAGCGCTTATGTCTATACGGAGTGGTTTCGGATAATATATCCAATCGGTCTCTCCGTATTGACAATGATGGTCAAAACACTTCGATAGTTGGTTATTTAACTATCGAAGTAAAAATAAACATTCATTCAAATGTACAACTAACATCACACAATCACAGGCAATTTTTATTTAACATTCGTTTTATTATTCGCATTCCTGTATCTCACCAGATATTTCTCAAACCCTGTTTTAGCACTTTCACACTTCTTGGAAAGCATTCTCAGTTATTATAAACTATTATTCTTATATTTCTTTGGATAAACATCGTTACTTATTACTTTAGAATAAGTGGATTTCAAATTTGTTTTCATTCCCTAGGAGTAGTGTTATATATATAAATCACGCTTAAATTTGGTCAATAGTGTTAATTCATCGTTATAGTTCAAAAACTTGTCATATGCTGTAATATTCTCCTTTATAACTAATCTCGACGTAACAGTCACGCTTAAGTCTAGTCAATAGTGTTATTTTATCGCTATAGTTCTAAGACTTGCAATACGCTGCCATATTCCTTTTATACTAATCTTGACATCTCTTTCCGTCACAAACTGATATCGTTCCTTGATAATAGTGAAGCCGTTCAAGTTGGGGTATTTTATTTACCTCTCAGACCTTGATCGATGTCATTCTTATCTTAGAATAGATATACGTCTGTAACTCTAAACTCCTTATTACTTATAATATTCATTAACTGTATTTCTTGCTTAATATGAATATGGTTTTACGATGCCATATCCTTATTCTGAAAACTCGTTTGTTAACAACTATTTATATTAAACATTAACTCCTCGCTTCGTCTTCCTTATACAATTCCATTTGAAACTTCTCTTATCAAAAATCAATAACGTTCTTCATCTTTGACAATTTACTCTTTATTCAAAATATTATACCCCATTCAAGTAAACATCTTATCACATACTCAATACTATCTGAAATGAAATCCTTTTAAGAACCAATTACTTTAATCAAATGGTGATTAACTTGATCATTTGCTGAAGTAAAACGGTTTACTTCATTATAAATAAACAATACTAATTATACTAGTTCAATACTATTTAAAACTTCATTAATTTAAAAGGAAATTAAATTAATTTTGATTACTTATTTCTAAACTATTTTCGTTAGATTAATTGAAGACCAATTAATCTAATAATCATTTCCCAAATAAACAGTTGATTAAATCAACTTCATTCCGTTAGTAAATTCGTTAACTGATTTTATTCACTTCTTACCATTAGATTAATATAATTAGTATAATAATATTTCTTAACTATTGCTTTAAAATAATTATTCAAATTATCCACTCGCAGGATAATTACAACTTAATAACTTATTTGAATGTCAAATAAACGTTTATATTTACTTTATAGAATGGACTATAAAATACCAGTTTATAATAGAACTTCTATTATAATTTAAACTTCGCATTATTTATAAGAATATAATTTTTATAATTAACTTCGTTGATTCGCCTATCGGTAAATCGATTTCTTAACCAAACGATGGATTTATGGTCGGTTGTTGCCACTTTCTTATTCGAAATGGTTTATCAAAATAACATCGAATTTTCATTCAACATCAATATCCACACAGTGTTTCAATGTCAATTGGGTTCAATCAGTGCATATATAAACAACAATACATATAAACATTAAGGAATCTGGTTGGATTCCTCCAACCGGTTTCCTGTATCCACAGATGTTAATCACAATAAATATCACCAATTTCATATCATTATGAAATATAATGGTAAACAACATCAGTGTTCAATCGACAGTTTAGATATATGATGGTTTATATTATTTCAACCAATTTAATTGTAATCTACCTAAATAACCATCACACAGCATTCAACCAATATTAAAATATAATTAAAATATTTTAAAATAGATCAGAGTTAGTGAATTTACTCACCTTGGTCTATAGTGGATGTTTCTGCTTTCTGCTATTGTTTCATTTTAAAATCAAATAGGCGTTTGATTTTATCATGAAATATTAGTAACTCAACTCTCCGCGAAACCATTTCCAAAATGTTGCTCGCGGCGCTACGATTCCGGCACAATCGGTTTTGTCTGATTTCATTATCCTATGTAGAAGTTACGTTATTATGAACATTAACAATTATATATATATATATATTGGAATAATTAATTTTTATATATACCCATTTACTTTGATAGTACCTTATTTGGCTGACGAGTTCCTTCCAGCTTCATTATCCCAGATGCATACCCCGGGCTTGATACTTCTTCACTACCGAACTCATTTACCCATATTTTCCCCCATATTCATTATCTTCAAATGGTTACCTTACTGTCAAACTGACCAACGCAATCTCCAATCTCCTTGGACTTCCTTTTTCCCTTATGTGCTCTGTTTTCATCCCTCCATTTACCTCTCTTTCCAACGTGAAGGCTCCTGCATGTCTGATGTCTATATCCAACGAGAAGGCTATACTGCTTATGGCAACGATATGCATTCACCAATACTACTGCGTCAATTCCCTTTTCTTTTTTTCTTTTTCTTTTTTCTAAAAATCTGGTCTTTTCTCTTAATCTTGGCCAACCCAAACTTTGCATAGCTACTTCTTCCAGAACATTGGACAACAGACCCGCATGTTCCTCATCAAACTCCTTTCCGTGAGAAGCCCAGACCCTCATGCTTTTGCATTTTCTTCTACAAAACCCAACGTATTACCTCCTGCATCATTCATGCCTCAACGAACGCAACAGCTGCATAAAGGACTCTTCATCAGAAAAGAGACTCGAGCCCTATAACTAATTGGTTTCCCTGTGAATTGTTTTGTTTATTTTCCTTTTGAAGAGTATAAGCTTTATTTTAAAATTTTCTTTTCTTTGGATCGCCATATAAAGGCTTTCAGCAATCGTTGGGAAGTGCCTTTGGCATAGCCTATTTATAGATTGTAATACCTTGATTTCCAAGGAATGTACAGTATGCTAGGTTTAGAACAGGATACAGTTTTGATTTGCTTTGATATAGTAGGGTTAGGTTGATAGAATAGGCTTGCAACTTCATTAATTTTGATATGTCATGAAATAACACTGTAGCTTATCGCCTTTTTTCTTTGTAGCTTAGAGTAGATTATAGTTTCAAGAATATAGCTGTGTGCTGCTAATGTATTTTCATTTCGCAGTCTACAGGGTAGTGAAAGCACAGCCGATATTTATCTGTACTTTTGCGTATATTTAATATTGGTTAGCTTAGGTCTAAGTTTTCTTGATTTTTTTTATACCTTATAGAATGCAGCGTAGAGGCTATTTACTGTTTTTATTTAACCTTGCATGTGCATCAATACATTCTAGTTTCAGCCTTAGCATGTTACCTACGTGCAGTTTTATAGGGTGTATTCCCTTAGGTATGTGTTGTTGAAATTATAGGGTTGTACGTTCTTATTTGTAGCATTCAAGTAGACTTTGATTTGCAGTTCCTTTGTTTGCAAAGTTTTGACACTAGGTTGGCATTTAGGCTCACAGCTTTAGAAACATAGGTCTGCAGTGGGACAAGGACTTTGTACTGAATCCTTCATTGCCAAGGAATGCAAAATAAATATAAATATATTTTTCATCACTGCGCCCAACTTTAAGTTGCTACAGAAATAAGCTTGCGGTGTATAACGGGCAAATGTTAATATATGGAACCTTGATGATTGTCACCGTATATAATATAAAAATATAATAATTATACAACTTAATCGTTTACATATATATATATATATATATATATATATAAAGAGAATAGGTTTTAGTTCATCGTAAATAGTCCTAAACGTTACGGTGGTTAAGATCCATTTCCAATGCTAAATGTACTTTTTCAAAGGATGTGCACATAATGCTAATCTTGAAAGTCATCCAGATTAGAAAGTCATCCACATTAGAGAAGGTATGTGGCATGTGAAGATATCATGCATATCCCAAAATTTCCATTCATGTGAGAAGAATATATATTTACGATAGAAAAGTATGGGTACTTCGTTGCACATTACTTTGTTTATATACGAGCTGCAAACGACATAAATAAAAATACCGTTGTGTTGTGCAATGTGCTGTGATCACAGAAATATAATAAAATAGACATGTTAGTTTATTTCGTGGAACCCCAAAATACTGGTTTAGGGTGTAAAATACTTAAAATAAAAAGTTGTGTATTTAAGTAATTAAAATTTTCAATAAAATTCTAAAAATTAAATTATAGCTACGCCTCAAAAGAATCTGGTCCAAATTTGCAACCGGTATCTAGTTATATCAAATAATCTGTTACGGTCGATAACGATCCTATAACGACTATTTGAAAACTTGACTTGGACATAACTCACAATCTGTAATACGAAATCTTGGTTTTTCACTTCTGTTAGAAAAATACAGTTCAACAGATTCCTACGTTTCTTGTTTCGAAGAAATCTGACTTATAACGAATCTTGTACACTCAGTTGAAGTTCAGAACGTTAAATTACGAACTGCCGCAATATTACGGGCTTGATTATATTTATACATATTTTTATACGTTCAACTTTGTTTTACTTAATATATAAATCCACTTATATTATGAATTCAATATTTAAACTGATTTAAATATTCAAATACAAACCGATAAAAATGCGGGACGTTACATTCCTTCCCCCTTAAAATAATTTTGTCCTCAAAATTGCGAAGAAGTGAAGATGCTCTAATTCTAACTCCTCACAACCTGCTTGGTTGAAATTTCATACTTCACATCCCCATAACTCAATTCTTGCGTCGAATCTTTTATCCTTACATCAATAACCGACCCTTTTATTTTTCATCCAAACGATATGTCCATCAATTTTGGACAATCTATTATCACATACTTATCCTTAACCTGTATGTCATCATGTATGTTCCCACATCTATTCCAATTTGATTTTTAAGCTAAATTATCAACTTGTTTGACCAATTGGGTTTTCTAATCTCTTATATAATCGACAAGTCGATTCCCAATTATCAAAATTTTCCTTAAAAAAAAAATTCTAATTTTTTAAATTCTCGAAAATAATAATTCGCCGGTGTCTCCTTTGCACGGCTCATTCGGTATTATTACAACTTGCCTCTCTGGGCCTTCTCCAATCTAAAAGAAATTCAAACAGCCAAGTGGCTTGCCAAACCGGTTCATAAATCTCATATTCAAATAAATCATAAGTTCGTATCTTTTTGTCGGACATTCAACTCTACCTCTCCCATTGGCTACCAATCCAATCTATATTCCAATTGATCCCATAATCCTTTTATACCCAAACAAACTCTATTTCAACTCCAATTCCATTCTCAATTCCAAAATCTTAACCTTGTTATGTTTTATTGTGACATTCCATTTACTGATTTATTTCTCAAATCAGTTTCCTTTTTCTCAAAATTCAAAATTCGATTCTTATTCTCCAAGAATAAATTCATTTTAATAACCCAAATCTCCAATATTTCTCTTTTACAATTTCCATTCTGGATCGTTCCAAATTCGGTCCAATTTTGTTTATCTTAGTTTAAGTTCCACTTTTACCATTTTATCTTCATAAGTTAAATCTTTGTTTCAGAATTCAATTTCCTGGGATTTATTTCAAATCAGTTTGAAATCATATATTATTCAAAACATTTAAATTTCTAAGCACTTATTTCCTCGAACAACTCAAAACAAAACCTTTGGTAGTAATCCATCATTTGGAAACTCGAAAATTACACTGATGATGTGCACGTCGCCATCAGAGTTATTTTCCAGTGATCGAAGTGATTTCAATACTATATCACTTCCAAAATTCATTTTAAAACACTTCCATTTTGAATTTTACTTCAAAATATCTTTCACATCACTTGGAAATCAATTTCAAATCTCCCAGGATTTTAAAATTCCCATTTATTTAATTCAAATTTCATTTACAAACATTTTTCATGTTTTCAGCATTTTTATTTCAATTCTGGTTTTAAATCAGATTCAGTTCATCTGATTTTGCATATTATACTTATATAATATTTCGATTAGTTATTTATATAACCAACTCAATTATAAATCTTATTCGATCATAATAACGAACAACACTATAATATTCTCAAGATATATACTCCTTTTTATATCAAAATATAATTTGGGTAAATTATTTCATTTACCCTTTTTCAAAACATACTGTGTTTAATAACTCTATTCAAGAGTTTAGAAACACCTATCGATACAGTTTGTAATCCAGTATCGATCAGAATTTATAACCTACTCGTCAAACCAATCAACACAATATAAAAGAGCTTTTATATCAGTTTACAAATACGCGCTCATATATATACACTCAAACTCAATCTAGAGTATTACTAACTCCATCTCTATTGAGTTACACCACAGAGCTAAGGCAATCACTTAACCTTATGCTCTAATACCAACTGTAATGACCCGGAAAATCCTTACCAATTTGAGCTGACTAATATCCTACATATTCAACTCAAATTGCACAAAAATTCAGATCATTAATAGAATGAAATAAGAGGATGAGAAAAATAAGATAGAACTAATAGAATAGAAGAAAATAACTGAGCAGAATCAGAGTAAACACGAATCTCACAGCGGAACGAATAAAATATGTTATATAACATAAGCTTTGAAATACAAAATTTTATATCATATATACATACCATCATCAGAGTACAATATATCATTTGGTACAACGGAAATAACTCTAAATAACTAACGGTGAAGCCTCCTGCTTCCAGCTCCTCCAAGTGTATCTGAAAAAGCCTGAAACACTTGACTTCCCGTACAAATTTGGGCACCCAAGAGTTTAGGAAAAACAAAACAAAATAAACTTTGGGTCAGTTATGGGACCGGTGTGAGTAAAATCCAACCATATGGTTTAATTTCAAAAATCTTTTGGAAGAAAAGAATAATAGTAAGACCAGACCACACATAAACACGGACGGTTTTTACCTTACTATAACCCAAACCATTTTTGATATCAAAATCCAGTAATATTATACTAATGTCTGATCAAATAAATAACCAAATAGTAGAACGCTTGCATCTCACGCTCTACATATATAGTATAAAATCAAAAACCGCAGTGCGCTTATTGGAGACTGGATTCCAACTATGACAAGGTATGGGACCACCTGCCAATAGTGTATCTCTAGAGGGGAATACACTAGGTTCAACAAGAACGTCTTGCAACCATGCCCACACATGACCGACCACTCATTTCGCTTGAGTGTATCGAATGTATATCACCAACGGTTGGGCTCAAACCACCGTTTCCCGAAAAGGGACAACATCGAAATAGATTAAAGAAGTAAAAGGAATTTCTCTAGATAGGTGATTATACACCCTAATGGGAGCGCCCCACATAGCCATGCTGCTTGCCCGATTTTTGTCATTTTCCGGTTGTAAGGCTAGAGGCTACGTCTATCTTCAGAACATCTGATCACCATTTACTTTGAATGCCACATCGTCAAACCCATCAAATCAAAAGTTGATCTTCCCAGAAATATCATGGGTATAAAAGCTAAGAGAAACGAATTTCTCCACCACCAGACGTAATACCTTAAAAAGATCATTTTATATTGAATTATCGATATACAATTTATTTTGAATACATATAATCATTGTAATACGAAATATATTTAAATCGAAGTTAAAAACTAAATTGAAATGATTCAGATGATCAGTGTCAGTTCTGTTTGAATATAAAAGTGATAATTATAATTTATTTTCAAAGAATTTGTGTATTTCAAATTTAAATTCTATTATATTAATTTAATATGGTATATATGTTGAAATTAAATTTCAGAATATTTACTGTTGAGTTCTGAATAGGGTTATTACATTGAAATGTCGTTCGGTACGCTAGAATAACAGTTCGTTATTTCAATTAATGGACCTCGAGATTTTTGATTTGTAGATAAGTATGAGATCAAATCGATATCATTTTAAAATAAAGTGAAAATCTCTATATATCAAATCGTATTTATTATAAACTCAAATCGAATTAATTAAACTGTACTTAACCTATCTTCTAGGCTGTACTTTTCACAGAGTGGTTAAGTATTCAACATCTATAAAGCCATGACCCTATCCTCTTATTCTCATTTGCATTTTCATTCCTGTGTGGAAGAAATCCAGAGCCTCAAATAAAACTTGTAAATGGCCTTCCTTTCCTCAGATTTCGAAATCAAAATTCGAGTCTTCCCCTTTCAATATACCTATAGTTTAAAGATCGATCCTTCCAAAAAAAAAGAGGGAATTCCAATTCGAGTCCTTAATCCATCTCGAAGGTCATGGAAGTGGAGTAGCGCAACGTTCAGGGAGGGGGAAAGTACCTGCGATTTGGGATTCGACTTCAGGAAATGGTAAAATCGAACTGGGTTTTGAGGTGATTAAAGGCTGCGATTTCATGAAAGGGCAAAGTGGTATTGTTTGGCGATGGAGGGGTTTAGGATCGCGATAATAGTTGGGTTCCAAGGTGTACGATAGGGTTGGTCAAGGCAGCGAATTCAGGGGGTCTGTGGCATTCCTGGGAGTGAGGCAGACTTACGGTGGAAGATGTGAACTGTTGGAACTCGATGCAGTGGCCAATCTCGACATGGTGTGTGGACCTAGGACACGCTGCAGGACATTACGAAGGCAAGATGCGATTCCAATTTGAGTTCGAGAGTGGGAATTAGTAGGAAGATAAAGGTGGAAAAACATGATTTCTGGAACTATGAGAATAATGGGATTTTCACTAGGATATGAGAATGCTTAAGGTAATTTAATAAATTTATATTTAATGTTATCCTATTTAAAATTTAATTGGTTAAACTTAAATTTATATACTGTTGGAAATGAAATGTTAGGTACTATTAATCCGGAATTTGGAAACTGAAAGGGAATTTTAATTAGTGAATCATTTTACAAATTTTAAAAGTAAATAAGTGAAATATTTAAATTTAAAATTTGTTAGCGGTTCAAATACCATGAAGTTAGAAAAGAACATTAGTGTAAGTCGATAAATCTAGTAATGGAAGAGGAAAAAAATGGAAATAAGGTAAATAAGTGTGTTGTTTATTTATTTAGGTAAATATTAAATATATATGGTTTTATGTAATATATATATATATATACATAGGTAAGTTTAATTTTATTCATTAAGTTAAATTAAATTTAGTAACCATTAAAAGAAGAGAAAAAATATAGAAAGGTTATTTATTTGTTTAAATAGCTAAATTAAATATATAAATGGTTAATCAGCAAATTTATTTCAAATTATCATAGGTGCAAAATAAAAGATGATTCAAGTGGATTCATTGGAAATTTACCAGATATTCAGCAAATAAAAACCCCGGTGAGTAAATCTCACTCACCTTTTATTTAAAATTATTTTTATCCGTTAAAAATAATTGTTGTTGCTTGTTTGGATTTTTCTGGTTGCTTTAAATATATTAGTTATTTAGGGTTGACTATTATATATATATATATTGGGTTGATGATTGGTTGGATTAACGCAATCTCATTAGCGGATGCCCGCAGTTTCATAGCGAACGATTTCCCTATGCACCCCACAAATATATTAGTAGATGACCTTCATACTGCGATATCCTGCCTCGAAGCAAGATGGGTATTACTATGTTGACTAACGTCTGTGGATGCAGGAAAACCGGTTGGAGGGATCCAATTGGATTCCTCAAAAATATATTTTCTGTTTGTTTATTTGTTTGCATATATACTGTCATATATGATGTGTTAGAAACCCTGAAATAAATAATTGGTTGTTTAGTGTTTAAATATCACTAGGCCTGAGGGTTGAGTTATAAAATATCATGGAAAGGATATTTGAGATTTTAAAGTGAAATTCTATTTTTTTTCTAAATAGAATTTGAAATTCGAACAGAATAAAAATATTAACTTGTTTTGTATATTTAAAACAAGTAGTTTGTTTGTAAACAAAGTTTAAAAAGGAGGTGAAATGAAGTATCATTTGATAAATTCAGGAAATATAAATACAAGTGGAATTTAAATAAAGGGAATTTTATTTTTCCAAAGTAAAATATTTATTTCAAATGAAGTTGGAATCGAGACTTGTTTTAATATATATAAATAAGTAATATAAGGCGATGTTTACAAAGAAATGTGAAAAACCATAAATTGGATAATATGGATATTTTAAATTCAAATGGAATTTAAACAAAGGGAATTCAAATTTAGAATTTGAATATAGAGATTTAAATGGAATTTGTTTATAGAAATTGAATGGAGTTTGGATATAGAAAATTCAAATATGAATTCAAATGTAGAATTTGAATATAGAAATTCAAACGGAATTTGAATATAGTATTTGAATAAAGAAAATTTAAATAAAATTCAAATAGAATTGAAATGGATTTCGAATATAAAATTCAAATAGAATTGAAATGGGAATTTGAATATATAATTCAAGTAGAGTTGAAAATGGAATTCGAATATAGAATTTAAATAGAGTTGAAATGGAAATTGAATATGGGAAATTTAAATAGAATTGAATTGGAATTTAAATATAGAAGATCGAAGTATAAATAAATTTTAACCGAGTAAGTGAAAATCGACGATTTTAGATAATCAGAATTTTTGAGTGGATTTAGGAAAATTGGTTTAATATAGAAATTAAAAAATATATTAGAACGGGGTTGAATTTATTATAAACGAAGTTCAAACGTTTATATTTATAAATATAATTAAAACGAACTCGCCGCAGCACGGCAGTTCGTAAATTGTCGTTTCGAACTTCAATTGAGTATACATAACTCAATTGAAGTCGGAATTCTTTGAAACAAGAAATGTCGGGACCGATTTGATAATAGTTTTTCTAATAGAGAAGAAAAATCTAAATTTCGGCGTATATATTTTGGGTGATGTCAAAATCAAATTTTCAGAAAAACAGCACCATAACCATTTAAAAACCATAACGGTTTATTTAATTTTATAAAAGGATTTTGAGTGAAAAAAAATCCGAATTTCTATTTAGAAAATTCAGATTTGAGTTACAAAATATATTTGAACTCAAGTGGAGTAATGAATTGGTTTTTGAAACAAAAATCAAATTTTTAACTACCGAATAAAATTAACTAATTTAAAGAATAAATAGTTAATGAAAATTTTGAATCGAAATTGAACTTTAAAAGGTAAATGAGTTGTGTGTATATATATTCGAAATCGAATATAGTTAGAAATGAAACTTGTCGTGATTATAAGCGAAATAAAATATATTTGAACATGATATGTTCAAACTAAAGAAAGTTGGCAAAAGAGCTAATTAAAAGTATAAATTAGCGACTTGAGTTAGAAATGACTGGATTTAGTTGGGATAAATTGGAAACAGGTGAATATGTGTTAGACAGGTATGGAATGTCGCATATGAAGTGTATGAAGATTATAATTCGTGTGTCTGACAATAAGGTACATGTTTAAATTCCATATGAGGTTTTATGCGCCATATCGGCAAGCCGCTTGGCTTTTTCTTTTTCTTTTGGATGGGCGAGGGCCATGGGAGGCTATTTGAAATATCCCGATGCTCCCAGTACAAAGGAGGTTATGGCGAAATTTTCCAAAAATTTAAGGAGTAGAATATTTTTAAGAAATTATGATAGTTAGAAATCAATGTATTGATATATATAGAATTCGATAAGGAAACGAATTTAAAATAGAATGTTATAAACAAAAAGGAAATCGATAATCTGGTAATAGAACGGGAAACATATATACATTTAAAAAGGAATAACTAGTTTGTATGGTGTTGATTTTTCGGGAATAAAGGTTTTGTCTGTTTTGAAGTTAAGAATGTTTTCAGTCAAGGTCTGAGAGGTAGTTATACCCCAACTTGATTGATTTCATTGTTAATTGATAAATAGCAAGATCCAGTCTTGAAGAGAAGTGTTGAATAAGAGTTAGTTGAATAAAATATTTTAGGTTGTTGTAACGATGTTTTACACAACATTCGTTTTAACCCAAGTGGTGGAATTTTGGAAATATAAAAGTAAATATTTCCTGAGTATAATTAAAATAGACGGAAAAGAGATAAGTGGTTGAAATTGTTTTCAATTACAAATAGAATATATTTTCTAAGTATAGAAAAAGGTCAAGATGATTATTGAAAATATTTGGTTAACAAATATTAACAAGGAAATAGAGAAGTAATTTAATTAATGAATGAAATATCAATTAAAAGGCCCAGTGATTGTTTGATGTTTTGAATGGATGTTTGTTTTTCTTCGATAGTTAAATAACCGACTATCTAAGTATTTGCCAATATCGTTGTCAATATGGAGAGACCGGTTGGATTATTATCCGAGAACCACTCTGTATTGGCAATAGCATTGCGAATCAGATTATATGAAGATAATCGAAGACGGAGTAAAGTGCAAGGGTTTTTTCTATTAATAGAAATTGTGCCTTCGGTCAGTCCGAGAACGAAGTGTATGGACGAATGTTTGACAAAGTATTTCCAATGATCAAATGAGTTGGTCTGTATAAATATATATGGTGGCAACGGATTTGTTCCCTTAGCATAATATCTAGAATATATTTGTGCAAATCAATTAATGATTAACGGATCGGACAATGTGACATTCAAAGTGATTGTGCTATCAGGGAATGATAAGTAATCGTAGCCTCAGGCCTCAACAACGGGGAAATGACAAAAATCGGGCAGACAGCATGACTATGTGGGTCGCTCCCATTAGGGTGTATTATCACCTATCTAGAGATTCATTTAATTCCTTATTCTATTCGATGTTGTCCCATTCGGGAAACGGTTGCTGATCCCAACCGTTGGTGATATACATTTGATACACTCAAGCGAAATGAGTGGTCAGTCATGTATGGGCCGGGTTGTAAGATGTTCTTGTTGAACCCAGTGTATTCCCCTCTAGAGATACACTATCGGAAGGTGGTTCCATACCTTGCCATGTTGGAAATCCAATCTCCAATAAGCGCCATGCGGTTTTTGATTTTATACTATGTTGTGGAGCGTGAGATGCAAGCGTTCCGCTAGATTCTATCTATTTGATGTAGACATTACTATAATATCACTGGATTTTTGTATCAAAGTGTTTTTGGTCATCGTAAGGTAAAAACCATCCGTGTTTATGTGTGGATCGGTCTTACGATTATTACTTCTTTCGAAAGGATTTTGAAAGTTAAACAAATGGTTGGAGTTTACTCACACCAGTCCCATGACTGACCCAGAGTTATTTTGTTTGTTTTCCCTAAACTCTTGGGTGCCCAAATTTGTACGGACAGTCAAGTGGTTCAGGATTTTTCAGATTCACTTGGAAGAGCTGGAAGCAGGAGGCTTCACCAGTTAGCTATATACTATTATATTTCCGCTGTGTATTGTGTTGTATCAGGAAACAGGTATTTTTAACTGTCGCAGGAATAACTGTTATGCTCTGATGATGGTATGTATATAAAGTTATTGATTTGTATTTCAAAAAGTTATGTTATTTAATATATTTTATTCGTTCCGTTGTGAGTTTGTAATCTTCATTTTCTTCTATTCTAATATTTCTTTCTATTTCTCATCCTCTAACTTCTTTCTAATAATGATTCTATTTCTGTGCAATTTGGGTTGGACATGTAGTGTTATTATTAGTCAACTCAGATAGTACAGATTTGCAGACCGTTACAAGAATACTCTATCAGACATTCATCCATACAAGTCCTAGGACTGGACAAACAGAAAACACTATTCTGGAATAGGACAACCCTTGCATTTCACTCTGTCTTCAATTGTCTTTGGCATAGTCAAATTTGCAGCGCTTATGTCTATACGGAGTGGTTTCAGATAATATATCCAACCGGTCTCTCCGTATTGACAATGATGGTCAAAACACTTCGATAGTTGGTTATTTAACTATCAAAGTAAAAACAAACATTCATTCAAATGTACAACTAACATCACACAACCACGGGTACTTTTTATTTAACATTCGTTTTATTATTAGCATTCCCGTATCTTACCAGATATTTCTCAAACCCTGTTTTTGCACTTTCACACTTCTTGGAAAGCATTCTCAGTTATTATAAACTCTTATTCTTATATTTCTTTGGACAAACATCGTTACTTATTACTTTAGAATAAGTGGATTTCAAATTTGTTTTCATTCCCTAGGAGTAGTGTTATATATAAAAATCACGCTTAAATTTGGTCAACAGTGTTAATTCATCGTTATAGTTCAAAAACTTGTCATACGCTGTAATATTCTTCGTTATAACTAATCTCGACGTAACAGTCACGCTTAAGCCTAGTCAATAGCGTTATTTTATCGCTATAGTTCTAAGACTTGCAATACGCTGCCATATTCCTTTTATACTAATCTTGACATCTCTTTCCGTCACAAACTGATATCGTTCCTCGATAATAGTAAAGCCATTCAAGTTGGGGCATTTTATTTACCTCTCAGACCTTGATCGACATCGTTCTTATCCAAGAATAGATATACGTCTGTAACTCTAAACTCCTTATTACTTATAATATTCATTAACCGTATTTCTTGCTTAATACGAATATGGTTTTACGAAGCCATATCGTTATTCTGAAAACTCAGTTGTTTACAAGTATTTATATTAAACATTAACTCCTCGCTTCGTCTTCCTTATACAATTCCATTTGAAACTTCTCTTATCAAAAATCAATAACGTTCTTCATCTTTGACAATTTACTCTTTATTCAAAATATTATACCCCATTCAAGTAAACATCTTATTACATACTCAATACCATCTTAAATGAAATCCTTTTAAGAACCAATTACTTTAATCAAATATGATTAACTTGATCATTTGCTGAAGTAAAACGGTTTACTTCATTATAAATAAACAATACTAATTATACTAGTTCAATAACTATTTAAAACTTCATTAATTTAAAAGGTAATTAAATTAATTTTGATTACTTATTTCTAAACTATTTTCGTTAGATTAATTGAAGACCAATTAATCTAATAATCATTTCCCAAATAAACAGTTGATTAAATCAACTTCATTCCATCAGTAAATTCGTTAACTGATTTTATTCACTTATTACCATTAGATTAATATAATTAATCTATAATATTTCTTAACTATTGCTTTAAAATAATTATTCAAATTATCCACTCGCAAGATAATTACAGCTTAATAACTTATTTGAATGTCAAATAATCGTTTATATTTACTTTATAGAATGAACTATAAAATACCAGTTTATAATAGAACTTCTATTATAATTTAAACTTCGCGTTAATTAGAAAAATAAAAATTTTGTAATTAACTTCGTTGATTCGCCTATCGGCAAATCGATTTATTAACCAAACGATGGATTTACGGTCGGTTATTGCCACTTTCTTATTCGACATTGTTTATCAAAATAACATCGAATTTTCATTCAACATCAATATCCATACAGGATTTCCATGTCAGTTGGGTTCAACCAGTGCATATATAAATAATAGTACATATAAACATTGAGGAATCCGGTTGGATTCCTCCAATCGGTTTCCTGTATCCACAGATGTTAGTCACAATAAATATTATCAATTTCATATCATTATGAAATATAATGGTAAACAGCATCAGTGTTCAATCGACAGTTTAGATATATGACGGTTTATATTATTTTAAACAATTTAATTGTAATCTACCTAAATGACCATCACACAACATTCAACCAATATTAAAGTATAATTAAAATATTTTAAAATAGATCAGAGTTAGTGAATTTACTCACCTTAGTCTGTTGTGGACGTTTCTGCTATAGTTTCATTTTAAAATCAAATAGGCATTTGATTTTATCACGAAATATTAGTAGCTCAACTCTCCGCGAAACTAATTCCAAAATGTTGCTCGCGGCGCTACGATTCCGGCACAATCGGTTTTGTCTGATTTCGTTATTCTATGTAGAAGTTACGCTATTATGAACATTAACATTTTTTTATATATATTGGAATAATTAATTTTTAAATATATCCATTTACTTTGATAATACCTTATTTGGCCGACGAGTTCCTTCCAGCTTCATTATCCCAAATGCATACCCCGGGCTTGTTACTTCTTCACTACTGAACTCATTTACCCATATTTTCCCCCATATTCATTATCTTCAAATGGTTACCTTACTGTCAAACTGACCAACGCAATCTCCAATCTCCTTTGACTTCCTTTTTCCCTTATGCGCTCTGTTTCCATCCCTCCATTTACCTCTCTTTCCAACGTGAAGGCTCCTGCATGTCTGATGTTTCTATCCAACGAGAAGGCTATACTACATATGGCAACGATATGCATGCACCAATACTACTGCGTAAATCCACTTTTTTTTTCTTTTTTTTTCCTAAAAATCTGGGCTTTTCTCTTAATCTTGGCCAACCCAAGCTTTGCATAGCCGCTTCTTCCAGAACACTAGACAACGGACCCGCATGTTCCTCATCAAACTCCTTTCCGTGAGAAGCCCAGACCCTCATGCTTTTGCATTTTCTTCTACAAAACCCAACGTATTACCTCCTGCATCATTCATTCCTCAACGAACACAACAGTTGCATGAAGGACTCTTCACCAGGAAAGAGACTTGACCCCTATAACTAATTGATTTCCCTGTGAATTGTTTTGTTTATTTTCCTTTTGAAGAGTATATGATTTATTTTAAAATTTTCTTTTCTTTGGATCGCCATATACAGGCTTTCAGCAATCGTTGGAAAGTGCCTTTGGCATAGCCAATTTATAGATTGTCATACCTTGATTTCCAAGGAATGTACAGTATGCTAGGTTTAGAACAGGATACAGTTTTGATTTGCTTTGACATAGCAGGGTTAGGTTGATAGAATATGTCATGAAATAACATTGTAGCTTATCGCGTTTTTTCTTTGTAGCTTAGAGTAGATTATAGTTTCAAGAATATAGCTGTGTGCTGCTGATGTATTTTCATTTCGCAGTCTACAGGGTAGTGAAAGCACAGCCGATATTTATTTGTACTTTTGCGTATATTTAATATTGGTTAGCTTGGGTCTAAGTTTTCTTGATTTTTTTTATATACCTTATAGTATGCAGCGTAGAGGCTATTTACTGTTTTTATTTAACCTTGCTTGTGCATTAATACATTCTTGTTTCAGCTTTATCATGTTACCTACGTGCAGTTTTATAGGGTGTATTCCCTTAGGTATGTGCTGTTGAAACTATAGGGGTGTACGTTCTTATTTGTAGCATTCAGGTAGACTTTGATTTGCAGTTCCTTTGTTGGCAAAGTTTTGACACTAGGTTGGCAATTAGGCTCACAGCTTTAGAAACATAGGTCTGCAGCGGGACACGGACGTTGTACTGAATCCTTCATTGCCAAGGAATGCAAAAGAAATATAAATATATTTTTCATCACTGCGCCCAACTTTAAGTTGCTACAGAAATAAGCTTGCAGTGTATAACGAGCAAATGTTAATATATGGAACCTTGATGATTGTCACCGTATATAATATAAAAATATCATAATTATACAATTTAATCGTTTATATATATATATATATATATATATATATATATATAAAGAGAATAGGTTTTAGTTCATCGTAAACAGTCCTAAACGTTACGGTGGTTAAGATCCATTTCCAATGCTAAATGTACTTTTTCAAAGGATGTACACGTAATGCTATTCTTGAAAGTCATCCACATTAGAGAAGGTATGCATCATGTGAAGATATCATGCATATCCCAAAATTTCCATTCATGTGAAAATAATACATATTTATGATAGAAAAGTATGGGTACTTCGTTGCACATTACTTTGTTTATATACGAGCTGCAAATGACATAAATAAAAATACCATTGTATTGTGCAATGTGCTGTGAGCACAGAAATATAATAAAATAGACATGTTAGTTTATTTCATGGAACCCCAAAATACTGGTTTAGCGTGTAAAATATTTCAAATATAAAGTTTCGTATTTAATTAATTAAAAATTTCAATAAAATTCTAAAAATTAAATTATAGCCACGCCTCAAAAGAATCTGGTCCAAATTTGCAACCGGTATCTAGTTATATCAAATAAACTGTTACGGTCGATAACGATTCTATAGCGACTATTTGAAAACTTGACTTGGACATAACTCACAATCTGTAATACGAAATCTTGGTTTTTCACTTCTGTTAGAAAAATATAGTTCAACAGATTCCAACGTTTCTTGTTTCGAAGAAATCCGACTTATAACGAATCTTGTGCACTCAGTTGAAATTCAGAATGTTAAATTACGAACTACGGGCTTGATTATATTTATACATATTTTTATACGTTTAACTTTGTTTTACTTAATATATAAATCCACTTATATTACGAATTCAATATTTAAACTGATTTAAATATTCAAATACAAACCGATAAAAATGTGGGACGTTACACGTTAAATGTCCAGTCAACGATCAATAAACAAATCAATCATCCAGTGAGAACAGTTCATATTATGATAATACAAAAATAAACGACATTTAATATATTTGAGGAATCTAGTTGGATCCCTCCAAGCCGTTTTTCCCCACATCCAAATAGGTTGCTTCAAATGACATCATTCAATGAATATACATAAATAATTTCTAACCATCAACCAATGGTAGTGATTTAAACACCCAATTATATGTTTATATTATTATAAATCTGACCAACTAGATAAGTTACCTCGATTGGTTACGATCATTAAAAATAACAATTGAGTTCGATTAAATTAAACGAACGTTTAGTTTAAATCAATTCAGTTAACACATGTAATTATTCAATAATCTTCCAATAAAAAACTGCCATAGCACACGAACATTAGACTCGACTTACATAAAATATAAGTGGGATAAAACTGAGTGATTTGAACTCACCTTGATTCCATTCATTGTCAAAATGGTTTAATTTAATTAATTTAAACCGGCATTTAATTTAATTAAAAATCTCAGTTGATTTCATCGTCCTCCATCCCAACTCTGAAGTGCTCGCCGATACTGGTCCAATGTCTCTAGTCTTGTTAAATTCTGATAAGAAATGAGGACGTTACAAAATTTATACATATTGGGTTTAAACTTACTAATTTATTATACTAGTACATAACATAAAATCCGGCAAGTAATAATGGTTTGGCATTCTTAAACTTGAATCATATTATATTTAAATTAGCCATGTATACAGTTAGGGACTTTTAATTATTCCCTTCCATACCTAATGCTATTTATCCTAAAGTGATACACTAGCATTTACTTGCGTTTTAACTATCTGAGTATATAGAAAAGCAGGCATGATCGCTGGATAGAATATGACATGTAGAAGCAAAACGGTTTAGGAACTTAGCAGGGGAAGGCCAGTCGGTCCAAACTACTGTGGATTCTAGATGGATCAAAAGCTACTACCAATTTAGTGTATATAATTAAATTTAAAACTAAACATACATATACCTTTATATAGCTCATACTATTTATTCATCGAGCCCAACTAAAACCAGGCCTGCCTGCAAAGCATTACGTTTTCTTCCTCAAATAATTTTTGAGCAGCTCCCTTCCCATGAAACTTTCGAAACTTGCTTCTCCTTTACACACATTTTTTTGCCTTTAAAATCTCATGAGTCTATCCGTCCACGTACTGCTTCATACCGACTACCCATGCTCACCTAGAACTGCTCCTCCTTACACCTTCTCTTTATATTTTTCTTCGAACCCATTAATGAAACCATCTGCTTCTCTTCACTTAACTCGCCGCCACCTTCTCATGCCGACCGCCATTCCCATGTGCATGCATCGCTGCGCCGACTCCGCTCTGACCTTGCCCTCCATCTCGTACTCTAACCTAACGCCACTAAGTAAATCTCCATCCCAGGCCGACTCGCCAATGCCAAACTTCTCCCTCTCCGACGTATTGTGCTCCGATCGATGAGGCAAACTCCCCTTCACACGCAAATATATATTTACCCCACTACTTTTGTTACTTTTTTTTTCTTTTTCTGATTTGATTTTTATCTATAAAGAATCAGAATGGAGTGCGAGCGAATTTATACACGAGATTTACTTGGCTCTCAAGGTTCTTAGAGCATTAGGCTTGCAGGGTAGGATATGTCAATGTGGTGTTTTCATTTTCACTGGTCACGCGTGAAATCAAAACATAGGAGATCGGTTTATGGGGGGAGGTAAACCATGTTGTGCGAGTTGTCTTGTAAATAGACAAGTAGCTGGAAGAAGATGTAGCTGGAAAAGAAAGATGGGTTTGCATGAGTTTTCTTTTGATGTTTGGAGGTTGATTGATTTGTGGATATTATATATAAGAAGAAGAAATAGTTGAAAGGTTCAGGAAATGGTAGTTGTGCATTCTCTCTTTTCAATTCTTGAATAAAATGTGCAACAACATGTGTGAATCAGTATAAGGGTAAAGTACTGGATAGTTGTGCATCCTTCATTGCTTAAACATGAAGTATGTTAGGTTGATATGAGTTAGGTGAGTATTCCCATTACTTATTCATTAATTTTTATATATATATTATTTATTTTTAATTCTATACGGTATTAAATTTTACTATTAACTGTTACTTATCGAAAATCTTTAAATTCGTTCCATCACACACAATCTCCAAATGCAATGGAAATGGACATATTGCCATGTCTCAATGTTCCGATCTCAATAAAATTTGTCTCATTGAAAACTGATTTCGTTTGAACAAATGCATTATTTTAATTTACCGGTTCACCTTTAAATTGTTCTTACAGATAAAATAACTCTGATTGTCTCCAAACTGGAATTCAAGTATTAATTAGCTATAGTATTCTAATAAAAATTTGTTTCATCGGAAATGGAGGTCGTTTGAAAATTGAACATTTTTAAGGCCTATATAATATCAATATAATATAATTAAATCCAAAACAATTCAATTTAAATAATAATAATAATAATTTACAGTATCTCTCCACATGAAATCTTATACAGCATCAAAATAAACCAATATATATTTGAATTCAAATATTAAAAATTCTGGGTTAAACTATACTCAAATATATATATATATATATATATATATATATATAAACCCTTAATATTTTATATAATAAAAGTTATCGTTTATTAAAGAATTCCATAGCGACTATTTGAAAATTTGAATTGGACATAACTCACAATCTATAGCATAAAATCTCAAATTTTCTCTTACATTAGAAAATTTTAATTAAATAGATTCAAACGTTTCTTGTTTCACAGAATAACGACTTATATCGGATCTTGTATATTAAATTGAAGTTCAAATCATAAATTACGAACTGCTGCGACATTTTGAGTTCGTTTTATAATTAAATATGAATTATATATTCAACTTCATTATATAAACGAAATATATATTATAAATCCATTTATAATTCCGAACTAAATATTTAAAACAATAAATTGAAATAAATGTTTGACTTCCAAAAATACCGGATGTTACAAATTTCCCTTTTATACCATGCATAAGCTTTGCATTTAATGTGCATCCAATGTTGATGGCTGGCTATGGGAGTATCCATTACTTCAGCCGCCTAGCTAAAGGGCCTTGTACAAATAGACATGCAACTTGTCATTTACTTCATGTACTTATAGGGAAAGGCTTGCTGAGTTAGTTAGTCACTACTGACGTATGAAGGAAACTAGAAGTAGCTAAGGACACAATTGAAGAGATTATGTTAAGACGAATTCGAAGTCACAATGAGAGCTGCATGGGACCGATCGGAGGCAACATTACTATAGCTGGGCCAAGGGTGTGTCACACTTGATAGGCATTTTCCAGTATGAAGGGTGTTTCTGGAAGCTTGAAATGACATCTGTCGTCAACTTATGTGACACAGAGGGGATGGGCTGACCGGGAGTCAGGCTAAAAGTGGGTCGGCATAGAAGAGTCGGTCACCACTGACATAAAGCCTGATTAGATCAGTTATATTTGTTAGGCTATGGCTTTGTTCTCATCTTAGATGGGTGCTTATGGATAAGATTATCCATCTTCATCTTGATTTCTTCCCTGGTAGGTAGGATTGTTTAGAACCAAGTTGAGTCTAGACCAGGATGTGCTACGGAGAGTAGCTAGTTTGGCTTTAATTAGGTTAAGTCATGCTTTAGCTGGTTCGCTAATTACTTACGAGAAAATTTAGAAATATTTTACCCGAAGTCCATACTCTAAAAATTTTCAACTACATTAAACATTATCCAACCATAAAATGGGTATTTCTTTCATTTTCTTCTTACTCTTTCGTAGCAAGCACCACCATCTTGGAAAAAAATTGATTCCTAATGTTGTCTTTAGGTATTTCTTTTGCTTTTGCTTTCTTTGTTATAAATGCACAATGTAAGGGTTTTTTTCCTTAAATTCTTGCTTCGAAATTGCCTTTTCTAGCCATATTTACCATCGATCAACCACCATTGTGAGTAAAGATAACTAAACAACATTGATGGGCTTTAGTGGCCCTATAAGCAGTTAGATGGAAATTTTTAGAATTAATTTTAATAATAGGTCATGGGTTGGGCCTAACTAGTAACTATGCAAGCATGTATTGTAAGTAAATTGTGTGGCTTATATAAAGACCATATTGTTGAATACTTAGCTTGAGAATTGAGTTGTGAACCAGCCCTCATCGGTGACAGGATTGAGAAAGCCAGTGTCCAATAAATATTTCATGCCGAAGGACTTTCCTTTGGGATTTGCTGGGCTTGCCTTTAAGATTTTCTTGACTTGGAAATTTTATTGTTTTGAGTTTCAAATAACAACTTTAAATTCTACATCTATTAGTTATGCATCTTTAACATTCTTCTGCATTGAAGAAGGATAGGATTGACCTAGCCAAATGAAGGGATTACAGAATCGAATCGTGGTTGAATTTAACAAATTAATAACCCTATTGTAAGCATAAATTCATCGAGTAAACTGTGTACCTTTTGCCCTTGTTTTTTTCAAATCTAGGAACACGTACACGTCTTGGATTTTGTTGAATCAATTTAAGCCTCTTGATGGCGGTGCCTCTACAGATGCCCATGAACATCCCTACGATAATGTCGGACGTACTCGAAGATGTGGGGAGGAGATCGGTACTAACCGATTGATGTACTTTCATTTTTCCCTTTTTTAATATCGCGATTTTCTGTCTCGTAAGAAGAAAGAAAGGTCGGACCCTTTCATAAATTAAACGAGATATCTAAGGAGAAACATAAAATCCGTTTTACCACTTCAAAACAAAAGAAAATGTCAACATTTGATTTACTTTTGTTAAGCACGGTTCGGTAATGACCAAATTTTTTAGTTGATTTAAAATATAAATTTTTAATTGATTTACTAGATTTTAAGTATTTAAAACAAGTTATTTTAAAGAATTAACAACTTAGAATTCATTTCAAATGAACTTTGAACGTAGAGTTTATATTAATTATATAACGAACTCACAATGTCGCGGTAGTTCGAAAATTTTAGTTTTGGGTTTTAAATGAATATACATAATTCAGTATAAGTCAGATTTTTGTAAAACAAGAGACGCTAGGATCTATTGAGTTATATCTTTATAATTAAATGAAAAATCGAGATTTCATGTTATGAATTATAAGTTATGTCCAAAGTAAATATCAAATAGTCTCTATGGAATCATTTATAAATTATAATGATTTATTAAATAAAATAAAATAAAGGATTTTATAATAAAATTTAATATCGATTTAACTTGAATTTGAAAATATTGAGTTATAAACCCGAGAATATTTGTTTTAGAGCTATATGATATTTTATTTGGATATATAAGATAATATTAATTTATTATTATTAAATTAAATTGTTTTTGAATTTATTTATATTTTACTGGTTTATTTAAGCCTTAGAAATAGTCATTCTTCAAACGACCTCCGTTTTTGACGAAACCAATTTATTTGATCCAGAATATTAAATTATTGCTGGATTTCAAATTTCGTGCCTATTGGAGTAAGTATATGACCATATGTAATTTAAATGCGAACTGAGCAATATTTTGACTTTAAAAATATGGTGTTGGAGCAAACGGACTCGGAATTTGATGAAATAAGTTTCATTTGGTCTGTAATGTCAAGATATAATCACATGCCCATTTGCATCGAAAATGGGATTCATGTATGGTACGAATTTTTTATGATGAGTATAACTAAAGTTAGAATAAAATAAAATATAAAAATCAAATAAAAAATAATATAGCTATCTCATAAATACCCTAACCCTGATACTTAATTTCTCTGGTCAAAGTTATGGCCGCCACCATTCTTCATTTTACAATTTAAACATCCATCTTTGAAAATTGAAAACATATCATAGAAATTTCTATAAATCTTATAATCCACATATTTACAATCCTCAATGCTTACTCTTCATTTATATATAGCTTTCGTTTATTGCGCATAAATTTTCCAGCGTTCAAATTTTTCACCGCAACCCTAAGGCTTGATATAGCTCGAAATTGAGTAGTTTGGTATGAATTAAATGGTAATTTGGGTTTGTGATAGGAAATGGTGTTTGTTGGCAATTTTTGGGATTTTATCAAAAATAAAACTGACAACATTCACTGTGCATTCGTGAAGGTTGGTCGACGACGCATTTTACCTGGATGAGGCGAGTTATCTTAAATTGGGATGGTCGTGGAGAGAACTGAGTGAGAAGAAGAATTGTATAATTTTTTTGAAGAATCATGGAAGAATGATGGAGATTGAAGGAGGAAAACATATGACTATGGAGGAGTATATGGGTTCATAATTTTGCCTGGGAGGAAGAAAGATTAGGATGGCGATAAAAGTTATTATGAAAATGGTTAGGATTTAATTTTATTTAATTTATAAACTAATGATGTTTAAATTGTGTATAACTTATAAAATGAATATCTTTTTCATATGAAACCAGAACCTGTCGAAACTGGATCCATTGGAACTGTATAGGCGCAGGCTCCGCAATGAAACCGATTTGGAGAGCTTTGAAGCATATTGTAATTTATGACGAAATAAAACACCTGATTGAACTTTTGGAAAACGATCGTTTTATAGCGATTTCAAACTGATCAAAATGAGAACTCTCACTCAACTGATTTTAATAAGTTATTATATTCATATCTGAATTTGTATTAGTTGTCTGTGTTTGCGATGTTTGCTTCATGGTTGATGGATGATATTTACAGTTATTATTATTTAACTGTGAATATAAGCGTTGTCGATAGAAACACTTATATTATAAATATTGGTTGATGGATGGTAGTTGATATGGATGTGTTTGTATTGTTGACATAAAATTTACACCATGAACATGATATTTAGGAATCGATTGAATTTAATTTTATTGGAATTTTGTATTCATTTAAGTGAGATTTGACAAGATAATAAAATTTGGATTTTTAAATCTAAACTGATTTGAAAATGGAACTGAAGTGAGTTCAACAACTTTTGAAATGATTGAAATGGATTTGAAAGAAAATTTGGATTAAAAATGACTTGTTTTAATTCAAATTAGATTTTAAATAATAAAATCAAAAGGTGAATTTGAGTTAGGTATATAAACGATGTTTTTAAGTCGAACGGATTTTTCTATTGATCTTATTTATTTTTATCATGGACATCGAGAAAATTTGGATTTCAAAATATTATATTTTGAAAATATTATTATTTTAATATTATAATAATATAGAATATTCAGTTTTGATTTAAAATTAAATTGAAGGTTGAATCATTTAAAAAAAACAGGCTTATAAACATTTTATAAAATACCTTTAAATGGAATCAACGAATATTATTATAAATTATAAAATGGTTTGAATAGGACGTGTCGCGCAGTGAGTGCTAGCGAATTTCGACTGCTAACTTCAAATTGACGTACCGGGAGATCCGACCATCGGATTTTCCCAAAAAGAAAAACATTCGGTTCAAATCGAAAAAAGCTTTCCAATGATTATATGGTAAGTTTTAAAATCCAATGGATAGATTTTGAGATAAATTCAAATTTGAATAAAAATAGCGTTATTGATGTTAATGATCTAAAATGGGTTTTTAATGAATTGAGCTATCTTTAAAGTATTAAATATAGGGGAATATTATAATAAATCGTAATTAATGATTTAAAAGTGATTTGGACTAAATATATTTAGTTCTAGGTCATATAAAGCTATTTTGTGAAAATTAGCTATTCTGACAAAAAGATTAAAATGATTTGAAGTTAATAAATGCTTAACTAAGTTAAGTTTTTCCAATATATGAATATTGGTTTTGAATGGAAATAATCTTCGAATATTTCAATATTGGATTACGTATTTATACAGATACTGTTTGAGGAATTTGGAAGATAAAGATTCGTTATTCACTATATAGTATCTGTTTGTTTCAGAATTTTATATTGAATATAAGTCGATACGATTTCTATTTAAAGCCTTATATTTGATATTGTTGACGACAAAATTATCAACAACACCCAAGATTCTTAATTTCTTAAGAATACAGTTTCACGTAAGGAAAACATGCGTAGAAAAGCAGGAAAACAGTAAATAACACTTAGGACTTATAGTTGTACCGTCCCGTGTGGGACCTACGTCCACTTTGGAAGGGCTGCTGATATTTTATTGACAACAATGATTTACGAGCTATGAGCCCCTTCTAGGAATTTGGTTACAAGCATTTTCATGTAATTTGAAGCCATAGTCATCATATGTGATTATATGGAAAAAGTCACTTTTGTCCTTCTTCTTCTTCAAAGTGAAGACACCATTAGAGAGGTCCTTGGAGCTCTATGGAGATGTCAAATCAACAAATTTTCAACCCTTGTAACAAATGAGCTTAGGGGTATTTATTGTGGAGTGATTAGGTGGGAGTAGTTAGTATTTGGGGACCACTCAACAGAAAATTGCATCATAGCCACTGGAAATCGCATCATATTGAGCACTAGGGGGAAAATCAAATCCCTCTCATAGGATGCGATGTGGCTATGGGGCGGCGCCTCCCTTGGGTGCGATGGCATCGCATCCTAAGGGATGCGGCGCCTCCGCATCCTGATGGATGCGACTCGATCGCATCCCACTGGATGCGATGTCATCGCATCTTGATGGATGTGATGGCATCACGTTTTGCTTGGTGCAACACGGAGTGCGAAGGAGTGATGTGAATCAGTGGGGGGGATGGCTTGTGACGTGAGGCGAGGGTTTATGAGGTGAGGGCTTGGGTTTGAGAGACGAGTCGAGGGTTTGTGAAGCTATTCCTTGATCGACCACTTCTCGGCCTAAGCCTTCAACAACTTGGCCACTCTTTGAGCTTTGAAACCATGTGACATGTTGAGTTGAGTGGGTCTAGTGTGCTTTTTTGGGAACCAAACGAAAATACCGGTTAACGTTTGTCCCCCAAAATACATCTTGCCTCGACAGGATGTGCTTAGTGTTAAAGAGAAAATAACAAATAAAACAAAAAAAATGATAGTTTGCATAGATATATGTCGATGAAGTGTGAAGTTTAACTTTTGTTGGCAATTCTTGCTCGTTGGTAGCACTTTGGGTACCTAATTCCTATTTACTTATGATGCAGACGTTAGTTGACGACTTTTGGTTTACATGGCAATGTAAACGAAATGTTGTCGACGTAATGTCGTGCGTATGTTCACACGCTTTTATTTGGATTTCCGCAAAGCGCTCATGGTTTTGAAGTGAAGAATGAGCGAGAAGTATGATGCAGAGGCGCATGTGAACGCATTCAGGCATATGTGTATCATCCCACATGAATATGTGCATGCTTATCAAAACTGTTCATGTGTACATGTACATATGCACACATATGTATAGACACACGTATATATGCATGTACTCACACATTTATGTATGCATCATTATTAAAATCATTATTATATATATATATGCGTTATTATTATATATTTTATTTTTAAATCGCAACTCGGTGCTGACGCGATATATCGCATCCCTGAGTGATGTGATGCATCGCATCCCTGAGTGATGTGATGCATCGCATCCTAATGGGATGCGATGGATTGTATCCCTAACAGGCTACGATCCAGGGAAGAGCGGGACGAGGCCCAAATCTTCCTTTTTCCTTATATAAGTCGGATCCCTCTCACTCTATAACACTTCTTCCACCTTCATTTCTCGCCTCAAACCCATTGTCTTTTTTTGAGGTGTTTTAATGGTGAAATAGGAAAGTCATGCGGAGTGGGAGAAGAAGAGAAAGAGGGAGAAGGCGCGTCGCCTCCGTTGTTGCACGAGTGTTCGCATCACGTGATGCAAGGTCATCGCACTAGGGTGGATGCAGACTCGCATCCGAGTGATGCGAATACGCATCACTACGATGATGTGAGGCCTTGTATCAAGTTGGATGTGAATTCGCATCTGAGTGATGCGATTTTGCATCACTTCGGTGATGCAAGATCTCGCATCCAGTTGGGTGCGGATTTGCATCCAAGTGACGCGATTTCTCATCACTTCGGTGATGCAAGATCTCGCATCCAGTTGGCTGTGAATTCACATTCGAGTGATGGGATTTCGCATCACTTCAGTGATGTGAGATCTCGCATCCAGTTGGATGCGGATTCGCATCCGAGTGATGCGATTTCGCATCACTTCGGTGATGCGAGGTCTTGCATCCAGTTGGATGCGGATTCGCATCCAAGTGATTGGATCTCACTTTACCTTGGCGTTGCGATTAGCCTTGTCAACAAGGGGATGTGATGGCCTCCAGCCTTGTAATGTTTTCGCAACTAGTTGTGATTGGACGGTGGCAGGACTTTGCATATAGGTTTTAGAGCATACAGTTTGGACTGAGGACAAGAACTTTGGACTATGGATGAGAACTTTGAAATTTTGGACCCTAATTGACTTCCCGATCCCAATCATAATTTGGTCACAACTCAGCGCGAATCTTGGGACTTCGGTCGATGACGATGATGGTTACTATCGCTAAAAGGCAGTGATCGTCACCATGTTCCGAGTCTATTTTAATTGTAACTGCATTGTCACCGCACTACACTGCACGTTTGCATGTTAGTTCACATCAACATGAGGGGTACAGGTATTACATATGATGTCTAACGCAACTATATTGAAGTATAGTTTGTAATGGAGACACGATCCAAATCACAGCAACACTCGAATGCTGAAGCTTCTCAGCACTCACCGTCCCAATCTGGCTCAACTGTCAGCACTAGTCCTGGGGTGAACAAGCTTGAGACTTCTTCAGAGTCAACCCCATTCCAGTTTACAAACTCATCGAAAGCGCCCGATCGTGGCTTACAGCTGATTGTCAAGCGTTTGACTAATCCGTCGGCGTCGGGAGGTGTTACTGTAGTCGACAGGAGGTCCGAAGAGGAGGTAGATATTCTCATGAGTGACATACCTGAGGCTCCTGATGTGATGGTAGGCGCCAAGATTGTTGACAATCCACTAGATTCGGGACCCTCAAGCGTGGATGAAGATTCTCCGAGGTGTATTAGCACAAGGTTCGGCATACCATGGGCCCACGTCCTAGTTCCCGAGGAGGGAGACCAGGCACATGCTCCGCCGGCGGGATATACCGCATGGAATAGGCTTATGTTTATTGCGGGGTGTGTGCCTCTGGCTTGCGACTTTATTCGCGATATGTTGCGTTATTTCTAGTGAGCACTTACATAGCTTCATCCCAACGGATATGCCTTCTTTCTCGGCACTTATCACTTGTTTAGAGAGCACCTAGGTACGGACCCCACCGGAGAGGGCATCCGGTTCCTGTTTTAGATTAAGAGATGACCCAAGACTTTGCCTTCCCTTTACTCCCTAGAAACGATACCCAATGCCCGGTTCATTGAAGGGTCATGGACCAGGCTAGGGTTGTTCAAATCCAAGTGGTTCTTTGTTCATTGCCTCCCCGGGCTTCGCAAGGAGATGGCTAGAGGGAAGTAAGTACTCATGCTTTCTCTAGCTTGGTGTTGCTCGAATTATGTGCTTGTTGTTGACTTTGGTTTCTTGTAACAGGAACTCTATCAGCGCCGAAAGGCAATGAATACCAAGGGAGCGTAGCGTGTTTGAAGGCTATTCCGAAGGAGGTTCGCTCGACCGAGAAGGTATTGGACAAGGAGGCCCTTCACCAAACAGGCCTGCTCCCGCGGAACAAAAGAAATTTCCCGACGGCTGCCTCCGAGAGGGAGAGCGAATATCCTGGGGAAGGAAAAGGTAGCAAGTAGAAAGCTCCTCCCGCCATGACTAGACGTCCCAAGGCTACAAAGATTCAGGAGGTTTCTGGTGTAGGAAGTACTCATGTCGAGGAGGTGGTTGGTGGAGGAGATGTCCGCCACCCACTACCATCTAACCTACAAATGTTAAGGCCGGAATGGGAGCATCGGCGAGGCCGGTTCTTTAGACAACCACTCCTGGGACCGCTACTTCATTGGAGAGAACATATCAGTTTAAGGGATTGGATGATGTTCCAATTGAGATTCCTCCGTCTTGGCCTAGTGGCATGTTATGGGAGCTTGACTTTACATGTCGGGGGGACAACTCGTCCTAGCGGGACCCAGTCTGATTTGTAGAGAGCACACTTAAGGCACAAATTCATAAACATTGCATAACACAGCATTTTTCCCATGTGTGCGGTGTGCCTTGGTCTGATCTCTATCCTTGCTTTGTGCAGCGAAGTGGCTCGTGGAGGTGGCGATGACAGGCATCGAGGCTATGGATTAAGGGGTAGGAGACCGCAAAAAAACTTGATTTTGAGTAATTTAAATAAAGGGACCAGACTTCCTCAGTCCTTCCTTTCTCATGGTCGTGGAGGCGATCGCCGATATCAACAACGCTCAGAGTCCCCACCGCCACTCAGATTGTCGGGGACAGATGCAAGGCTTAAAACAGCGAGCACCAGATCGTAGGCACTGACACTCCCTCCCCTTACCCCTCAAGTGGGGCCCGTTTAGAGATCTACCAGTCATGTTGCTCAACAGGTGGGTAACGGGCCGTCGAGCATGGGCACGTCAAGGGGAGGACCAGAAGTTCCACAACTGACCAATGAGGAGAAGATTGCCCTCCTGAAAAGGCAGTTCCTAAAGTATTACTTGGATGAGTTGATGTTTGTACCAAATATTAGTCCGGCTCCTCAGGAAGACACCGCTGTTGTATGGAAGAAAGTGTACCACATTTACCGCAATGTCATAGATATTAACAGGTACGCTGGGCATCTCTCTGACTTGAATCGGGCCAAGAACATGGAGATTTAGAACCGTGGTTTGACCATCGATGCTAAGCGGACGACTGTTCGAAACCTGGAGAAGGAAATAGGTGAGGCTTACCCTTATGTTGTAAGCACTTTTCACACTAGTAGTACCTTATTTGAAGGCTAACTTTTTATTATTGACACAGCGGTGCTGAAGGACGCACACAATAGGCTGAAGAGGGAGGCGGAGCATACCGTTTCGAGTTTCAAGGATACAACGGCTGAGCTTACAACCGAGAATACGTCTCTAAAGAGAGATAAAGCCGAACTGGAAAGATTCAATGCCCAGTTGGAGAAGGATAATGAAAGGGTCTCTAAACTCTAGAAGGAGAATGAGGTTCTGAGGAGGGAGAACAAGAGATTGTGGGCTGAGAACGCAGAAACTCATAGGTTGGCGCAGAAGGTTGTCGATTTGAAGAGGCAGATTGAGGAGGTCAAGAGAGACTAGGGAAAGGCCGAGGAAGCGACTTGGGATACTTTATGCCAACTGGATGAAGAGAGAGCCGAGCTTGTGAGAGAGGTGAAGGGGTTCAGAATTGCAGCGGAGGATGCGGCGGCCCGGGCCGAACAGGATTTAGAGCCTTACATACCGGATATCGAAGAATCAGATTAACAAGTAATATTAGGTATGAAAATTTTATAAACTAAGGTTGTCATCATCAAAAAGGGGAAGATTGTTGGAGAACGGAATGTTGTTGTTGTTTTGATGACAACAACCTTGTTTCAGTCATTATAATTATTGGTTATAAAATATATACTAACACTTTTATACACAACATATATATTCATATATACATATGCAGGTAAAAAATATTAAAGATTGTATAGTTAAGAGATTCAAGATTTCAAAGGAGAATAAAGACTCATGCGTATCAAGATATCAAGAGTCCAAGATTATCTGAGTAATAGAGTCGAGTTAGTATGTAAAACTCTGGATATCACTCATTTTTTTTTCAAATTATCTCTTTTCAAAATGATTTTAAAACTATTTTCAAATTGATTTCAAACTTCTCTCAAAATGACTTTTTATCATCCAAGGATTTTAAACTTATGATTTCAAATATACTTCCTAAATTTCTTATGTTCATATATATATATTATAAAGTTTTATAATTATATTATATGGTTTTATATCACCTATATATATATATAGTTCTTAAATCATATGTTTAAATAATATTTTATTATGTTTTTATACTTTAAAAAATATATTTTAAACAACTAGTTTTATTTCTGGAATTTCCAGAATATATATTGGTTTAAATACTTTAAAAAATGATTTAAATTTAAATTTTAAATATATGTCGACATACATACACTTACATGTCGACATATAATTGAAATATTTTTAAATTTTAAATAATTGTGTCTTTTCATTTTAAAACGTTTCAGAAACAATTTTGTCCTTTGGAACACTATATAAAGGCCTTAATTTCGATTTTTTTTCAAAATATGTCTTCTCCTTCTTCCTTCCTTAACGTACCACCATTATTCTTCTCAAAATTTTAAGATTATACACTTATACTCTACAGATTTCAATATAAATTATATCATTCTTCTTCTATTTGCATTCTTTATCAAAAAACTCTTTGTTTGGAAGTGCTACTCAAGAGTTCTAGGGCAATTGTAATCATAAATAGGTTGGGTATGTTCCTTGTAGCCCTGAAATAAGGGAAAAGGAAGGGTGAGTTCCTTGTAGCCCATAAATCAAGGAAAAGGGGCGGTGTTAACCTTGTAGCCGTGAAATCAATGATGTTGTAATTGGTACTGATATTAATAAAACTCTGCGCAATCCAGCGTTATACGGGACTGGACGTATGAGCAATCCGAACCATTATAAAAATCTGGTGTGTTCTTTCCTTTTCTGCATTTTACTTTTGTTTATATTTGCATCTATGATTATTTTTGTTATAATATCATTCTGTGATTCATATAGTAGTTCGAGTAATTGCAAATTTGTTAAGGTTTATATAAGTTCTTTAAAACATTGTTCTACCCCCTTTAGTGTTTGTTTTGCCTTAAGATCCTTGATTCTCGACCCTAACACTTTCTTGAGAATATGACTCCTTTGGAGGAACTGGAGCTCTAGGAACCTGCTTATCCCCTTCATGGTGGCTTTAGTAACTTCTATACTTTTCAAAATCTGAGTGAGCTGGAGAACGGAAGCGTGAGGACTGCTGATGTTTTAATTGATAACGCCTTCTATTATCTTTCTCATGGTCATCTCTATAGTCATGTTTGGCGTCAGAATAAGACCTTGGGAGACTATGTAACAATCCGTTATTTACCCCCCCCCCCAAGTCAGTAGTTAAACCAGCTTGAAGCATTCAAAACGACGGGTTGTTATTAGCTTACAGGGTTTAAAATTGGAAATAACACAGAATCACAGTACAATAATTGTTGCAACATTAAATTTTATACAAAGAATAGAGTTTACAATATTTATACAGCGGAAACATAAAATAAAATAAAATACATTCACAAGTTTTTAAATAAAATTTATGTTTCTGTCGAGCCTTGCGCGCGCTTGCGTCTTCACGTGCCTCCCCAAGTTGCGAGTCGAAATCTTTAAAATCAAACTTGGTTAATAAACATATGTAAAGAAGTAAAATCTCACCCACTTCGTGTCTAAGGCCAATTCACGCCTGCATTATTCATACACCTGCTACTTATTTTCAAGTACCCTTTCTTTTCTTTTAGTAATAAACTAATATTAGTATAGTACACTAAACTAAGCTATAAACTAAACATTACTAAATTATGAAATATTATCTAGCAAAACTGCACTTACCAGAGGCCACACCAACATACAAAACCAAACTCATGCATGCACTATGTACTAATTGTTTGGGCTTGAGAAGAATAAAAAAAGAAGAAACTCCCCTTAACGTTTCAAGTGCATGCTTATTTCATTAAAAATCATAAAGCCTAAAATTTTATAAACACAACTCAAATTATTTACTTATTATTATTATTATTATTATTATTATTAGCAAAAACACATAAATTAAACATTTATGTAACTTGCGTTATAGCCATGCAATAAGCTGAAGAGAAACATGAAGCTTGTGTGTAAGAATGCAGTATACAATAAAACAATACAAATATCTGGTGTACAGCAAATTACGTTCAATAACATAACATTTTAGTTACGTAATGTAAAACATTTCTACAAAACAAATAAATCCATAATTTTCCAGTAGCAACAATTGTAAAAGTGTAACATTCATACCACGAAACCACCAAATCTATAACAGCTACCTGACTATGATAGTTTTATAATTTATATCATGTATCATTATAAAGGATTTCTTTTTAAACTTTGATAAGGTAAAACCTTGTAATGAATGGAGCATCTATTCATGTATTTTAGCATAAAAAGATAAATGTAAAAATAATTGCAGCATTGTAAAATAATAGAAATATACACATTCAAACATCCTAAATTAAGGTAACAGAAAGCTCATGAAAACAAGACAATCAGTATAAAAACAAAGCAAACTGTGTAGGAATATTTTAATTTCGCACTGAATGAGAATCTTAGCAACTGATAAATTTGCTAAGAATTAGAAACACTGTGGAGTGAACAAAATTGGGAAAAAGGGGATAAGTCAGCTGAAACAAAATGAGGGAAAAGAATTATCTCCTCCCCACCCCTTCCCAAAAAAAGGTGCTACGCCCCATTTTATAATACAACGAAGGAGTTCCTGGAACAATCTAGATATTCACAAATCAAAACAACACATGTAAGCAATTTCAGGTGGCAAATCTCAATAAACAATTGTTTTTTTTCCTCAATATACACATACCATATATTATACTATCCATATACAACACAATACTAGTATATTTTATATTTTTTCAAATTCAACTAAATTAAATAATTTTTTTTATAACTTATCAAATAGATTTATCTAATAATAAACTAAATAAGTGTTAACGCTAAATTTTAAATTCAAATTCACATAAGATAAGTAAACTAAATTTCTTAATTAGATCACAAGATCCATTTTTTCAAAGTTGAACTCTACAAATAATTTCAAATTTCTTAATGGCATAAGTATCGCTTATCTACCAAACTTTGACAAATGTTCGTACTGCTTTCAACATTGACCCGTGTGCGAAGCACGGGTTCCAAACTAGTACTTTTTAATAACATTAGCTTTGGCAAAAGGTTTACACTAAGGTTACAAAAGCATTTTCATTTTTAAAAGTAAATACCATGCTCAAAAATGGATCGACGTTCAAATCCCAAATATAATATTTAATTTCAACGATTAAATCTTAATTTAATTTAATTTTTTTTTGAATGCCAAAACATTCTAAGCTATTACAACCCCTTTCAAAATCCGGGTTGTTACAGACTCCCCCCTAAAAAAATTGCGTCCTCGCAATTTACTTGGGTTGATATACATCATTTCAAAACTCCAATGTCGCATCTTAATTTCTTCCGTGATTTATTTAGATTGTTCAACAGGAAATTTCCAAATTTGATTGCCCACTTTTGCATAACTTCAACTCTTATTCCAAATAAAATACATATATTAGGATACCTAATCTCTGTTTTTAATATAAGGGTATCGTATATAAATAAATATGATTCCATTTATAAGAACTTTAGAAAATATGATAAAATTAGACAGGATATCAAAAATAAGCCAATATGATATTTATAATAAATATAACAATTTGAGTCAAAGCCAATAAATCCTTATAACAATTATCATATATAAGAACAATATGTGAATTTAAATTAAAGATGAGCCAATTAAATCTATATGACATTTATCATATAAAACAATAAGATACTCATAACACTCTTCATAGATAAAACAATATAATCAATAAAGGGAGTACTTCACTCAAAACATCCAAATCTCATAATATGATGGATTAAAAATCAAAATGCACTTTGCAAATGCACGATCATCCTGATCGAGTTAAAATCATCAAACCCAACTTACAAAGAAAATCATAAGAAATGTGCGCATGCAATAATAATAAAGCCCATCCCGAGATACAGTGTTGATCATCCCAAGCAATAACCAAGTATTAGCAAATGAAAATCACCAAAGTCATTATATAAATCGAATGAGTCAAATAACACGAAAGGAGCATCACAATCCAATATAAAAAATCACAAAATGTTTATGTAAATTTAAAACCCAATAATCTTCAATGTATGATTGTATAGATCAAATCACAAAGTATCATCACAATATACATCCATGAGAAATAATTATGCACATGCAACCACATGATAATATAGCTCCCCCAAGCTTAGCTCAGTACTTATACGTATTCAAGTTAGGCGTCTGCCACTGCGACCCCCCCGGTCGAGTGTATCTTGACCCACCTGGTCAAGTGAATACGTATACGCGGCTCCCTCTGAGTCTCGGTTTCCACTGCGACCCCCCTCGGTCGAGTGTATCTTGACCCCCGAAGCAAAGTACTGGCTCAACAAACACAATATGAGTCACTGACTCACAGTCAGTAACCCAAGTAGTGGTAACAGTGCGTCCCATACCACACGTTCTCAATACTGATTCACTAGCTGCTTATCAATTTTGCAATGGAAAACATTAAAATCACAAATCTCCATTAATAAGACATCGGATTCAATCTAACTATAATGGAATTAACTGACTTCGTATACTTCTGTGTCCCATACCACAGAATGTATAATGTCGTTTACAATCCAATACGTTATCTTGAAGGGTGCAAGATTGTGTAGTTTATATATATAAGAAAATACTTGATTTTTAAACAAGTTATGAAATATTTTACGAAACCAATAGTTTTCTTTATAAAATCCATATATTTATGAAAATAACTTTATACTATTGTTTTGAGGCCATTTAGCGTAAAAACTAAAATCATAAAACTCTTTTAACCTGAAAACTATAACAAAAACTTAAATTATGTGTATATCAAAAAAATACTAGTTTAAATCGTGTAGTGTGTGCTCAAAACTCATCATAACTCATCACTAAATACATAAAACCCATTAAACAGAACAAAAGCAACATTTAACCACCAATCTAATTATCAAATAGTAAATAAGAACAAGCCTACTATAGGCTTATTCATAAAATGCGGTGGTTTAATCTCTCAGATCAAACCACACTAGTTGTGATATAGAATAAAAGTATCATCATACAAATGACGTAAAAGCATGTCACTTAGAAAACACTTCAATTCAGTAATTGAAGTATACTTTTTAAATAGTAATTATTCAAATATAACACATGCTCCTATATCGCATTATGTTACAAGTATACTACACAAATGAGACAAAAACAACCGAATATTCCATAGGAGAAGTCAAGAGAGTAATCAGAAATGTATTACCAAATGTCCCATACCATTTACTAAACCATTTACTCAAAATCCTTATCATACGGAATTTCACATAATCTTAATGAAAATTGTGTTTAATTCACCATATATTTTCAAAGTAATTATAAGATTTGAATGATCAAAATAATAATAATAATAATAAATGTTTTATTATTTATTATCGCCGATACTCTTACTTTATTTTTAACAACTAAACATTATGTTAAAGTTACAAATACCGACTCCAATCCGATCACATTTCAAAACCGATTTAGGTTTTACTTCGTCAACCGTTCTCGAACAACATTCGAATTCCACTTTGTCAAGTATCTAAGTATTTTCAAGAACCCATGCTTATTACTCGTCTTGATTTTTAACCAAAATCTCCTTTTAAAATCACTTATATATTTCCCCCAAATATCATCAAAATATTTTATTCTTTCCAAAAAATGTGCTCTCTCAAGAGCGATTCTAGTGTCAATTCCGCTCATTCTAGGGTATCTCCACCCCATCTCTAATGAGTTTTTAAACCCAATAAGCCAAGTTTTATATAAACCATAGATCTGATACCAAATGTAACAATCCGCCGTTATACCCGCCCCAAGTCAGTAGTTGAACCAGCTTGAAGCGTTCAAAACGACGAGTTGTTATTGGCTTACAGGGTTTTAAATTGGAAATAACACAGAATCACGGGACAATAATTGTTGCAACATAAAATTTTATACAAAGAATAGAGTTTACAATATTTATACAGCGGAAACATAAAATAAAATAAAATACACTCACAAGTTTTTAAATAAAATTTATGTTTATGTCGAGCCTTGCACGCGCTTGCGTCTTCACGTGCCTCCCCAGGTTGCGAGTCGAAATCTTTAAAATCAAACTTGGTTAATAAACATATGCAAAGAAGTAAAATCTCATCCACTTCATGTCTAAGTCCAATTCACGCCAGCATTATTCATACACCTGCTACTTATTTTCAAGTACCCTTTCTTTTCTTTTAGTAATAAACTAATATTAGTATAGTACACTAAACTAAGCTATAAACTAAACATTACTAAATTATGAAATATCACCTAGCAAAACTGCACTTACCAGAGGCCACACCAACATACAAAACCAAACTCATGCATGAACTATGTACTAATTGTTTGGGCCTGAGAAGAATAAAAAAGAAGAAACTCCCCTTAACGTTTCAAGTGCGTGCTTATTTCATTAAAAATCATAAAGCCAATTTTATAAATATAACTCAAATTATTTACTTATTATTATTATTATTATTATTAAAAATTAAACCTTTATGTAACTTGCATTATAGCCATGCAATAAGCTGAAGAGGAACATAAAGCTTGTGTGTAAGAATGCAGTATACAAATAAAACAATACAAATATCTAGTGTACAACAATTATGTTCAATAACATAACATTTTAGTTACGTAATGCAAAACATTTCTGCAAAACAAATAAATCAATAATTTTCCAGTAGCAACAATTGTAAAAGTGTAACATTCATACCACGAAACCACCAAATCTATAACAGCTACATGACTATGATAGTATTATAATTTATCTCATTTATCATTATAATGGATTTCTTTTTAAACTTTGATACGGTAAAACCTTGTAATGAATGGAGCATCTATTCATGTATTTTAGCATAAAAAGATAAATGTAAAAATAATTGCAGCATTGTAAAACAATAGGAATATACACATTCAAACATCCCAAATTAAGGTAACAGAAAGCTCATGAAAACAAGACAATCGGTTTCAAAACAAAGCAAACTGTGTAGGAATATTTTAATTTCGCACTGAACGAGAATCTTAGCAACTGATAAATTTGCTAAGAATTAGAAACACTGTGGCGATTGTAGTGTATTAAATTTGTTCGCCATTCAAAGTTAAAGATTAAAAAAACGATGCAAGTAGTGTGCACATGAAATAAAAAAACAATGAATAATGAATATGCAAAGTGTCTTGGCCATTCCAGATTGACGGTAGCAGCAATCCGACTACACAAAGCAATGGAATGTGAGACTACCACTAAGCAGCATAACATATTAAAAAAAAATTCATCAACACCAAAAGGCACCATCTTTGTAATTCACTCAGCAAGATGGAGAGATGATTCGGGACGCTAAACTGAGCACAACCAAAACATGTAAATTTCCAAGTAAAATTCGTTAATACCCAAAATGCATTACTTTTGCCATGCTGTCAGCAGTACTGAACATAGTTCTCAAATCATTATCAGGCAACTGCCGTATGTATTATCAACAAATAGATCTCTAAATAATTCTATCAAAGTAACATAATTATCTCTAAACGGATCAAATTGCAGTTTAGATAAATTGGCAACTTACTGATGTTTCAGCACTTGCATCTTGTAATCAACACCAAACAGAACTAAAATTTCCCATTTGTAGTCAAGATGAAAGAGTTAGGGACTAAGATTTGAGGAGCAGCATGGATCTCTAGAAACTGCAGCGGCTAGAGGAACGAGTAGTGGTAGCAGCGAGGCGACAGTTTCGGCCTAAGTTGGTGAACGGAGTGGAGGAGATGCCACTATGCTTGCTCACCTTTTATCCACTGCGTTTTGCTTCAGGGTAACGGCTGCGACTTTCACGTTGGTAGCAACGGAGGACGGCTTAGCGAAGGCAGCGGCGAACAGACGGTGACAAAAGGGGCACAAGTGGACTCGCGAGAAGGGTTGGCTATCGATGACGGTCGGAGCAGAACCAGGAGGTGGCGCAGGCAGCGCCAAAGTGGTGCAGGTGAACTGCCATTTCGAATTGATTTGCGGTGGAGGATTTTTTTTTTAGGAAAACTCGATTTTTAGTGGAGTGAACAAAATTGGGAAAAAGGGGATAAGTCGGTTGAAACAAAATGAGGGAAAAGAATTATCTCCTCCCCACCCCTTCCCCAAAAAAAAAGGTGCTACGCCCCATTTTATGATTCAACGAAGGAGTTCCTGGAACGATCTAGATATTCACAAATCAAAACAACACATGTAAGCAATTTCAGGTGGCAAATCTCAATAAACAGTTGTTTTGTTTTTTTTTTGTTTTTTTCCTCAATATACACATACCATATATTATACTATCCATATACAACACAATACTAGTATATTTTATAATTTTTCAAATTCAACTAAATTATATAAATTTGTTTATAACTTGTCAAATAAATTTATCTAATAATAAACTAAATAAGTGTTAACGCTAAATTTCAAATTCAAATTCACATAAGATAAGTAAACTAAATTTCTTAATTAGATCACAAGATCCATTTTTTCAAAGTTGAACTCTACAAATAATTTTAGATTTCTTAATGACATAAGTATCGCTTATCTACAAAACTTTGCCAAATGTTTGTACTGCTTTCAACATTGACCCGTGTGTAAAGCACGGGTTCAAAAATAGTACTTTTTAATAACACTAGCTTTGGAAAAAGGTTTACAGTGAGGTTACAAAAGCATTTTCATTTTTAAAAGTAAATACCATGTTCAAAAATGGATCGACGTCCAAATCCCAAATATAATATTTAATTTCAACGATTAAATCTTAATTTAATTTTTTTTTGAATGCCAAAACATTCTAAGCTATTACATCCCTTTTCAAAATCCGGGTTGTTACAGACTACCATGGAGCTTTTAAGGATCGGAGCTTCGGTAAGACATCGTCCCTGAAAATTAACACGAACCAGTATTAGGATCAGAGTATAGTATAGCGTGCAAGTGTTGTGATGTGCAGTGTTTGTGTGGTGTGTCCCAAGTGATTCCCCCCTACGGATAGGATCCCAGAGTTTGGTTAGTAGGCATCGTCTTCCCGGCCATGATAGGTGTGATTTCTTCCTCAGAAGTGGTAAAGAAAGAACCAAAGCCAATGTTTTAAGAAGAATATATTTTATCTAGAAGAGGAAGATCATCCAAGCCTTTGAATATAGATATTGATTCCTCTTAAAGGGAATCATGAGCTGATGACTAGCTAGAGATGGGGTCTTAGGAGAAGGCTGCTTCTTGGAAGTAGATGTATCTTTTGGAGAAGAACCCCTAGACTCTTCCTCGGGTATCTTTTATAGAAGCTCTTTGGTGAGTACATTTAGTGGAGAGGGACTCTTAAGTGTTTCACTATGATCCTCCTCAGGAGTTTCTTCGGTCTCTCTTGGTTGGAGTTCATGACTATAGCTCACAGGTTCCTTGCTTTTTGAGGTCTCTGCAACCTCAGATGACACTACCATTTTCTTCTTAACTGGGGGCACACTTGCCGTCCCTACCGATGCAGGAGAAATCTGATCTGGGAGCACGAATGTAGGAGGACGATCTCTACTAAGTCCTATGCTTCGCTGTGGACTAAGCACGTGATTTCAATGAAAATACTTATCCACTAAGCAGCTTTTTAAGCTTAATAAAGCTGGTTCAACACTGAGTAAAGTGTTCAGGCGATCTTGATACACTTGGCCTTGCGGTTTCTTCGGATTTGGAACTGAAAATAAGAAAGAAAGGTCGATGAATCTATAAGTAAAGTTAGAGCGAGAAAGCTAAGGTCTGAAACTCACTAGATTGAAGCCACTACCCGGCACATCCATCCTGATGTCAAATATAAAACCAATTAGGCCTTATGTTTCCCACATTACTAAACCCATCAATGATGATTTTCCTTTTGGGCACAGATTTGAAATAGAGAAAAGGAGTCTCGACCTTTCGATTCTTGAAGTGATAGAAAAAGATTATGTCCTCGAAGGTGGGATCAACACCTAGAACCTCCATGTATGCAATGTATAAGGTGTATAGTTACGAGTACGAAGTAGGACAAAGCTGCATGAGAGTTATTCTCAATCGCCTCGGGAATTCAATGACGAAAGGGAGAAATGAAGGAATGGCTCTGACTGAGCACATATGTCGGCTTATTGCCATATACCCCTTTGGAGGATTGTCAGGCCTATGTAAGACACTATCGGCAACCAAAACCTCATCCTTAGGTTGCGGCAGAATGATTGCATCATCAAACATATCGGGAGCTCGATTATCTCCTACTCCTCCTACTTTATTGTCCACGGGTATTCCTTCGTTGGATGATTCTGTATCCTTGTGGAAATCAACTTCGATCTCTAAGTTAGTACTTTCCAAGCTAGAATCCGATGGAAGAATATTGGGGTTAGTTGATGTTTCTAGAGCTTTGCCCTTCTAAGACTCAAAGTATCTTGTAGGATACCTTCCAAATATGCTTTGTTGTGCTATCCAAGAAACATTGAAGGTTAGAGTAAAACAGCTCGTACCCCCCGTGTACATGTGCTAGTGTGTGCGAGTGTGCGCAGTGCAAGTGTGGTGAAGTATAAAAGAAGTAATGATAGCATCGACATGCATCGTAGTGTTGCGGGTAGTTCTGTTTCTTAAGTCCAGAATTCATGGGACATTATGTTGTGCTATTTGAGTCAAAATTCATGAAAGGCTATATTCTAATTGTCCATGAGAATGTTTGTCACGTTGATGCTGATCAATATGTAATTACATTATTATGGACTAAAGCGGTTGTAATTTCTTGCTTGTCAACCTAAAAACATGTATATATTCAAAAGTCATTTTAGATATTTAATGTACTTAGAGTACAAAGGGAAGATGGCCTGGGTTGAAGCCTTCGGATTGTAGCCTTCGGGTTGAATATCCCCAAGTTGAACTAACCTGGAGAATTTTCGACCCGACCCTTGACATCTTCTTCGAACACTAAGACTTCACCGAGTGGACGACATCACATCGAAGAGATGCCTTGTTCGACTCGAGGAGCTTTAAACCAATCGAATCTCCCTCTCTCCTCTCTTTCTTCCCCGATCACTTTCACCAAGCTTCTGGCAAACCTCATCTATGGCTTCCCATGCCTTCACCCTTCATCACCTAAACACCATCGCGCCCAGATTTAAGACTATCACCGATAACGGTGGCGATCTCGACATTGACAAGGTGACAACAAGCACTGACGTGCTGCCCTTCAAATCCACCAAGTATTGAGCCCCAATACGGACTGATATCGAATCGAACCCCATGAATTCAAAATTAAATCCATAACTTTGAATTAAAGTGTGAATCAAAGGAATTAGTGACCCACCTACGAATCAAATTCGAGATTAAGGCGGATTAAAAGATGTCTAGATCAGGGTTTGGAAATGTGAAAGGGTTCAGTAATAAGAGAAGTAGAAGAAAAGGATGGAGTAAATCAACTTATATATAGTTTAAGGAAGACCATTTGTATTCTCTTGAAGGATGGATTAACTGTTGCTTAAAGTTAATGCAAGAAATGAGGTGTGTATTCAGGTCTAAAGGTCACTAGGAAGAGGACCCCGGGTCGAATGGTCTTGACCCGACCCGACTACCATCTCGAAGCATTCAACC
Organism: Allium sativum; assembly: GCA_030737875.1. NCBI lineage: Eukaryota > Viridiplantae > Streptophyta > Magnoliopsida > Asparagales > Amaryllidaceae > Allium > Allium sativum. The sequence goes on from CM060910.1 coordinate 730,349,069, forward strand.
GGAAGCACTCCAATTTTTCTACTTGAAATATTATAAACTGGAAAAAGATTAAAACTAAAGAAGTTGAAGAAAAATGAAAAAATTTCCTAGACAACCATTTCATGAATTGTCATGACATGTCATATTCCTGTGCATTAGTTGAAGTTCAATAATCAAAATATTGTTTATTCGGAACGACTTGTGTATGAGTCATTATACACAAGAACCGACTAACTAACATGATTCATACAAATAAATTTAACCTTTTGATTTGATGATGATCGAAGGATTTGCTTATAAGTATGCCCTAGTTGAAGACCCTAAATTGTCAGATGCAACAAAGACAATTGTGGACGGAAAAAACTATTTGTACATGGTGCACAGAATCAAGAGACACAACTTCATAGAAAGACACGATTGTTGACTACTATTTATTCAGGGATGGACAACCTAGCAAATTCAAAGAACATCTCATCTATGATAAGATGTACTTTGGGAGGCAAAATGTTAGCCTATCTTGTGACAAGACCGTCCAAGCTACAAGTAATCACGATCACTTACATAGAGACTAAGAATCATGTCTATCAATAGTTGGAATTCGTGTTGGATCAGAAATAAGACAGGTCAAATAGCCCTTCACCTTCAAGTCGAACAAAGTAAAGGGTTTCGTGTCGGTGTCCTTCAGGTTGAATGGGTTAGACTTGACCCGACTACATATTCGAACTACACAAGGCGGTTCTTACACGGTCTCCACTATCACTAGCTTGATCGGAATGCTCGCCACGTGGCCACGACCCAGACTCCACTAGCGGCCTATGAACCTGGATTGAATGCCACATATATGAATAACCGTTGCCGCCAAAACCATCATTACTGACCTATTGCCGCCCTATAAATATTCGACCCGAGTGCAGAAAACAAGACTTTTGGCCACTTGAAAATATTGAAGCTTCATACTACACTGCCATTGTTATTCGACCCAGCGATTCGATGGATGGGAGGGGATTGAGACTCGTGAATTGATTTGTCTCTCTTGATTGTGATTAAACATGTTGAGGGCATAGTTTGATTATATATGAGTGTAACATTCCGTGTTTGGTCACTAGAACTTAATACTATGGGTGCCTACAACATCCATCGCTACTAATGTTGGGCCTCAAGGTGGGGGAATGTTATGACATAGCTAATTTATACTTTGCAGTATCAGGGTTCGTCAAACTTAAATTCATCAAGTCATAGTTGCATGCTTTATAAATTATTTGCTTATTGGTTATTGAGCTTAACTATACTTAATATTTAAGTCTAGGGGTTTAATTACTAGGAGGATATAGAATATCAGTGGTAAAGAGGGGTTGTTGGTTGTAACGACCCATATTTCTAGTCACTTTAAAAGATGGATCTAAATATATTTAAAAAGGATACTTAAATGGATAATTATGATTGAATTTAAATTTTCGTTAAAATATTTGATCTAGATTTGAAAAACAATGGAAAATGAATTCTAACTTTGTTTTATACCTTGCTGAAGTTAAAATAAGATCGATGAACTTTAAAATTGATTTAAAAGTAAATATATAAAAAATTTGATATTTTAATATCACTTTGTAAGCCTAAAAATAAACGTTTTGTAAATGATCTCGGATTTCGATGAAACCAGTTCCATTGGAACCGGAACGTTGAAATATTGTAGGATTCCAAATTTCATATTAATCGGAGTTAATATGTGAGCGCACATAATATAAATGCGTGTCGAAGAATCAGTCGAAACTAAATAATATTGTAGAAAATTGTCATTTTGCAAACGGTCTCCGAACTCAATGAGACAGGTTTCAATAGACGAAATATAGTTCGATTCCAAGTTTCATATTGATCGGACCTATGATTTGGTCGTACGAGTTGAAAACGTATAACGGTTGTTTAATTAAACATTGAGTTAAACAAATCAAATCGCTACTATTTGTCCCTCCCTAAAATTGATCTTTCCCTGACACCTCACTTGAGACATAATGATGGTTTTTGCTTGGCATCAAAAAATAAGGAATAACACAAAAATAAGAAAAGGGGGTCATGATTACCTATATATATATATATATATATATATATATAATTACCTCTATATATATACACACACACCACTTTTCCATTTCATTTCACTTCTTTTATTCCTCCTTCTTCTGCACAAACTCAAACTCCATCTCTCTCTAACCTTGCACCGACCCCCCATCACCAGCCCCACGTGGGGCTCCACCTTCCCTACGTGGCCCCCATAGCTCCATAGCTTCTCCTTTTCCACCTTAAACCCTTAAAAATATTACCTTTAACCTATTTATCACAATCTTAAGCACCCTACACCCACTATAACCACCACCACCACTGCTCTCCGCCACCCACACCCGGGTGCGCAAGCCACACCAGTACCCCTACCCTTACGTCGTGGGTCCCACCACTCCTAAACCCTCTTAAACCGTTAAAAATCTCACCTTTCTCCTCCTAAACACAAGTTAATATATATACAAGTATATTTTGTGCTTAAGGTGTATTTGAAGTAGAAAAGATGCGATCTTGGTTATGTAGCGAAGTTAAAAGTTGAGGAGAAGTTAGAGAGTCCTATAGTAAAATTTGGCGGAGTGGATAAGCTACAGCGAGCAAATCTTGTTCACGTTTGGTTAATTATTTTAGTTAAACGCATTTGGTTCACATTTTAGTTAATCATGTTATGAATAGTAATTATTACATTGTTAAACAACATTGGGTTTAATGTCGTTAATGGAAATTAGTAAGTTAATTACTTGGCGGTTTGGTAATTAATGTGAACACCCTAATGATTATGAAGTTAAACCAGAAATAAATGATTGGTTAATTTGGTTGATAACGTGATTGTTATGTTATATATGAATATTAATGTCAATAAATTTTTATGTGACATTAATTGACAACTTGTTGTGATGTGTGTCAACATTAATTGGACATGATTGGATTTGCTAATTTTAGCAAACAAATTATTAGCGATGGTTAATAATTTAGTTAAAGTGATTTAAAATAGTAATTAAGGTTAATGACATTAATGCTTATGTTAATGATGCAATTATGTGATAATTGAAAGTTAATGACTGTTAATGATCATTAACGAGTGTTAATGATGTGTTAATCCCATATAAGTTGAATTATATGGTGATTGATTGAATTTTATTCCAAATTTGAATTTAACTGAATATTTTATTAATAAAATATTAAGTGAAAAATAAAGTTTGAATTTTAAATCTAAATGATTTGGAATGATAGTTTAAACGATTACGAATAGTTTTCGTAAAGATGGAATTTTTTTTGAAGAAGTTTTAAAGCAATTAACGCATGTTTTAAATTTTAATTTAAAAGTGAATAGTAACTATGAAAAGTGAAGTTCGGTTTGGATATCCAAAAAATGTTTTAACTTGATTTTATTACCAAAATCATCTTGTTTATTTTTATAATGGACTTCAAGAAAATTTTGATTTCAAAAGAAGAAGTTTAATATTATAATGTTTAAACAATAGAATATTTAAATTTTAAGTAAATATTGGAAATATAGTTTCCGTATAATAAAAAAACTATTTTGAAAGTAATTCGATTTGATTTTAATAATAAATCGAAGTGTGGTTTGAATAGAACTAGTCGCGCAGCGGTAGTTCGTGAATTTCAACCATTGACTTTAAATTGATGTACCGGAAGATTCAACCATCGGATTTTCCCAAAACGTAAAACATTTGATTCAAAATGAAAAGAGCTTTTAAATTCATAGTAAAGTTTTAAAGTCCAATGGTTAGATTTTGAAATAATTTCAAATCAAATTTGAATAAAAACAACGCTAGTGCCATTAGTGACCCGAAATTGGATTTTAATGAAATGAGCTATTTTTAAATTATTAAAAATAGGAATAAATTGTGATAAATCATAATAAATGATTTGAAAGAGATTTGGATTGCATATACTAAGGTTTGAAATGCTAAAAAGCTATTTACTGGAAAAAGTTATTTCAACAACGCTATTTGCGACGGCTTTTGGAAAGGTTTGAAATTAAAAGGTTTTGAGATAACCAGTGTTATCCAAATGATTTGCAAACTAATCCAAAGGATTAAAATGAGGATTTTAAGATGTTTTGGGATTTAAAAAGTAACCAACACAGTTAAATTTACCAAATTAAACTGGAATTGAACGAGAATCGATTTGGTTCTGGTTGAGATAAATCCCTATAGATGAAGACCTTTACTATCCAAGGAATTTAAAAGGATTTGTTATTATTCTATGTATGGTATCAGTTCGATTTATGAATTTATACTTATTATGAGCTGATATGATTTTCACGAAGATTTCATTGACGAGAATCATGATATTTTGTATATCTTTATTGACTTTAAAGATGCGCTAGTTATTCGAAATGACTAGGATTCAACCTATTGTGAATAACTATATGATGTGATAAGAGGAAATGAGAACGATGATGACAGTGATTGAAGACTGGAGACCTTCACATCAAAAGGATTTCTCATTGATGCCTCAGGTGGCCACCCAATTACGGGGTTACATTGTGACACCAATCTGACCATACTTGAAGCGATTAGGATTGCAAGGAATTTCGCACCCAGGAGGGGTCGTGGAATAAAATGCCTTCGGTTCGTTCACAACCCAGAATGAACTTGTAAATGGATGTGTGTCTGACATTATATTTCATAACATATTCGGCGGTTGAGAGGTTATCTCAACTTAACACCCTTCTTTGAGACGTACGAGCTCAAAGGTTATATGGCTAGTGATTCTCGATTATATGTTGTGAATTGACATTGTGGCATGCTAAGTGATGAGCTATTGATGATCAAAGCTTTTTGTTAAAAAGTAAAGCTTTGTGTGGAAGCTTAATTGCAGGCCTCACACCGATGATGAGCCGAAACAAGATGAAGTATAGAAGAGATAGGGACGAACGTTTCCTTATAGTTAATAAGTGATGCCATGGTAAGGAGCCCAGACAATTTACTTAGTGGATGATGGAATGAGATGCCTCGGATAAAGGTAACAATGACCAGGAGACGTTACGTTCAGGAGTTACCCGAGCATCACCTGAAATGGTGGTGGGCCGACTCTTCCGCTACAAAAGGAGAATTTGTTGATCCTAGGCATCCCATTAGAGGTGTTTTGAATCGCGGAAAGGAAGAACCTTTGCCTTGGCCATTGATCGAACCTAACTTCCAATACAAAACCATATGTTTTTAGTTGTACTTTATGTATGTAAACATAATATATGGTACCTACGTCTGCTAAGATCTATAAATTAATATTGAAATGTTTTCCAAATAGACATTAATGATAATATCAAAAGATTTTCGTGTATCAAGCATATCTCATTATCATAAGGCAAAACTTGCTCCTTTGGTGTATGTTGCATTATGTGATGGGATGCAAGTCTTATGGTAACTTCATTTTCCATAAAGCATGCATGAAGTTCTAAAACCCCTTTGATGATTATTTGAGAGATGTATGACTATTTATCTAAGTTCTTAAGCTGGTTGATCCAAGCCCGACTCGAGTGTTTGACACTTAAGTTAGATCAGAGTGTATTTCAGTATTAGGCAGGATTCTAGGAGTTCCTAGGCGATTCCGGAGAAGCTGATGATCTTCATCAGAAGTCAATGTGTATTCGATTATGTATACTTGGAAGTTGAGATTGTATTATTTCAGTATGGTCTTTATAATTATCCATGGCATGTTGTTCCAATTTAAAAGTTTCCACTATAAAGTTATGTTGAATATTATAATTATTCGATTTCGCTGTGAGATTTTGTTCTTCTCTTTTATTTTTGTTCCATTGTGTTTGCTCTGATAAGAACCGATGGATTGAGTTTGCGAGATTTGATTTTGTGGTATACGAACACCGTAGATGTGTTAGGTATCGAAGATCGAAAATTTAGTTTATCACCGGAATCTTCGTGGATGCTTATTTTATGGACTGGACTTGTGTGGTTTATAGTCAGTTCAAAAGGAGAGGGTCTACGGGTCGTCTCGTTGGTGACGAGAGTGGGCTATAACAAGCTCTCCAGTAGTGAGTCGCCTTCGATTTAGCGATAATAGGCAGAGACTTAGATCTTCAGTAGCAAGTCGTTTATGATTGGACGATAGCGAGCTGAGAAAGTTCCTTAATATTAAGTCATTAGCTAATCTTGTAGCTTAAGATTATCTGGACACATTTGCTGAGGTGACCAGATTGCTACCAAGTGGTTTCCTAAGCTGGTGAAAGCCAACAGCTAAATCTATATAAGAAAATAATGAAGTACCAACCAAGTGGTCAAAGAGATCGTCTATCCAGGGTAACAAATATTCTTAGTGAGCTTATTCAACTCTTGATTATCCACACAAATTTGGAGAAAACCATCCACCTTTATAGCAAAGGCGACTGGAGCTCCCCACTCGATGATACTATGCCTCATGAAGGTCGTCTCCAAAATCTCAATTATCTTCTTACTCCACTCCTTTCTCTCCCTCAAAACCATATACCTCACACAAAATTCCATAGGTTTGGAAATGTCGCTAAAATAGATCCAAAAATCAACCCCTCGCTTGGGAGGTAGATCTCCCATCTCCTCAGTCTGGGAAACCTCCAACAACAAGAACCAAACCGAAATCACTATATCAAGGGAATATAAGAAACTCAACATGACTGACTCCTTCAAGTTACAAGAAATCCCAAGAGTTCGTTTGTCACATGTCTATAGCCTGACAACCCTCCTCTTATAGTCCAAGATAGCCCTGTGCATAGCTAATCAATTCATCCCTAAGATTATCCCATATCCCCAATAACCCAGTATGTAAGGATCACAATCCAACTCTACCCGTAGTATCATAATATTCAAGTCCCTGCAAAACAACAATAAATGTGTTGATCCTCGTACAGGGTTTGAAACAACTATAGGGCTTAAACTAAAGAGATATTCAATTTTAGAAATTTGACAAGAGAACTAGAAATGAAGGAGTGCAATGCTCCCAAGTCAAAAAGAGTGCGGATAGGAAAATCAAAAATGAAAATAAAACCTTCTACTGTGGCTTTCCTACCTCTATCTGTGCGGATAGGAAAAACTAGAAATGGAAACCAAACTTTCTACTCTGGCTTTCCTACCTCTGTTTGGTCCATTAATTGATGGAGCCACATCCAAGACCTGAACTTGAGCCATCTGTGCCCTATCCCTCTATGTTCCACCAACTCTGTAAGTACAAATCTTGCTGATATGTCCAGTATGCTCACAATTATAATGCTTCCCTCTCATTGACTCCCTCTTGCAGTCCCTAGTATAATGACCGGGTGACTCACATTTGTAGCACCTAATATCTTTCCAAATATGATCTTATTGGGGACCCATAACCTTCTTCTTCTTATTCCTCTTCTTTTTTTTCCACCATGATTCCTTTAAATCAGCCACTTTAGGAACCTTTTTAACCTCATCCTTGCTAATCTCGAACATCAAAGCCATATCGACAAGCGACTCAAATGTCGCTCCCATAGGTACGTGTGTCAGCGCCAACCTTTGAAGGGGCTGGTTCAGTCCCTTGGAAAACATGAGAGTTTCCTTATATAGTGTATTGACCAAATCAAAACCAAACCTTGACAATTCATTAAACTGATCTTAACTAACATATATGCTTCCTTTAGCTGAATGAATCTCTCTAGCTGCAAACCCTTCTCAGTCTGAGATAAGAACCTCTTCTCAAATCTCTCTTGAAATCTATACCAACACATCTCTCCCGCCTCAACCTCCCTCGCTTTCCACCAATAGGAAGCCTCCTATTTCAGCTGCCAAAAAATGAGCTGAACACTAACTCTTTCCCAAGCCGCATGAAATAGAATATGCCATTTGTACTTTGCATCTAGGTCCATGCCTCTACAAATGTATCGGTACCCAAGAATGGCTTACCACCAAGATTAGAAAGGTCCTTCCAAAGCCTGGAAAAGTTAGCCGCCGCTGGTAGATAAGTTGTGGCTTCACCATCAGGTATTGGATCTTGCACATTCGCTTATGACGTGTTTGGTGATGTAGTGCTTAAAGATACCGGTGAAACCAAGAAGGAATTGCGACGCCTATAGGAAGATTAGGAGCATTCGCCATTCCGTGCAAGAGAAAAGAAAAAGGATAAGATTTGAAAGAACAAAAGGAAATTTTTTGGGATTTGAGGGGATTCTGTAAAACTTCATTTTTTTAAATTGTTTCTATTTTGAAAATCTATTTTCTTTTGAAAAATATTTTCCTTTTAAAATTAATTTTTAGGAGTCATGTAACCTTAGGCTCTAGTACCAAATGTAACAACCCATAACCCTTACCATTCCTCAAAAGTCGAGTTATGCCAAGAAATGTGAAGCGTTATAGATATAAAGAAATAAATCTTGAAGATTATGATTCATAAGACATGAAATAAATGTATAGGAAAACATTAAGAAACATAACTTATTGTTTAGAAAGCCTAACATTCATTTTAAAATAAAATAAAAAGTCATAATATCCACATGTCTCAGAAAAACCTCAGTCTTACGTAAAATCAGAGCACAACAACAATAATCTCACAAGTGTCAGTGCAACCAAACCAAAAAGATGCAAAATAGAAGAACGCATTAGCAATGAGATAGAAACTCTATGAATGGGCTTCCGAGATGTCTGAATCAACAAGTCTCAACCCTGTGAGCCTAATGGGGAGAAAAAGGAAGAAAGATGAGTAGGTCAGACATTTACTAACATGGTTAAGAAAGATAAAGATATTAGACTAAGTAACAGTTCTACTGTCATAGAGTAATGTGTGCATACGTAACTTGGTATAGTTTCTGAGATAATTAGATTATCTGTCCAGTTCAAGCTGAATGATTTTTTGATTGTTTACACTATTTCTACTGCTATGAAATCCAATTAGGATAAATTTTACTAATTCTACACATCGATCGGTTTTCCTAAGTACCACCTCTTAGTATGGTAGCGTGCTACTGTGAAGCTGCCCATTGTGAAATTGTATCAACATGAATCACCATCTGTCGATCCACCAGCAATAAACACAAATTAGTGTATGGACGCAGTAGCAAATTATTTTTGACCTTGATGCCATATGCATGGTGATCGCCCAAACCGACTCCCTTGTGGCCCCACCTTATTGACCACTTAGTTACACATGTTAGCATAAGCATGCCCAATCTCAGTCATAGATTTGAGATCGTCATTCCATGACCTGAAAGGAATATTGTTGGTACGGGTCCCCAGCAACCAATATTCTAGTTGCGCTCCCACCCCAATCTTGTTAGCTACTATTTTGACTAATTATTTCCCTATTTATCATAAGTGTGCCTGATATCAGTCGCGGATCTGAGATCATCATTCCTTGACCTGAAAGGGAATGATGCTAGGAATTGGTCCTATCTAATAATCTACATTTCATTTCTTGGACCAATCCCAGGTCTAAGCCCAACCTATTGATCTAATCCCTGACTTGAGCTATGATATTATATTTTTATCACAATCACTTTTGTTCTTTTCTTTTTATTATGATGTTCTAACATGTCAATACAGTCTTCAATTATCATAATAAGCCTTACATTTTTTTGCTTGCTTTTTAAATTATAACGCTTATCATAATTTGCTGCAAATTCCTACAATTTGCCTATTTCAGCCCAATTCCTTTTTATTACAAATCTACATGTTATATAAATGATTTTTGTAAATTTAGTGTTTTATTATTTAATCCATATTTGTGAAGTTTGCACCTTTTACATTATTTTTCATGCACAAAAAATAGTATTAATCTATATCTTTGAAATTAACATTTATAAATCTTTGTATCTTTAAGAACAAATGTAAATAACTATAGAAAAGTATAAATAATTGTAAGGGAAAAGGCTGAAAAACAAACTTACGGACATTAACTAAACATTATAAGAAAAGATAGAAAATACTTGCAGAAGAATAACTTATACAACAAGTAAGAACCTAATTACTTCAAAATACCTTTTTTTGAAACTTGCTACACTTTTATTAACTTCTGAATAACAGCACATAGACATGTTACTAATTGCTTAAACATAAAGCAAACGAACAAAAATTGAAAGTAGAGCATGAAGTACATAAATCAAAACAAACAGACACAGAATAAAAGACAATATACAACAATAACCATAATGAGACCTATTGTAGCCCAATACCACTTTTGCATGCATATTACTTGCACTACTTCAACCAGCTAACAAACTGGTCCACATCTTCCATATGTTTTGTAAAAGTATTAATGGTTTTCCATTATCTTCATGTGTAGAACTGGGTAGTTACAACTGACTAACTCCACTATTTTAGTACAAATACTACCACGTTCTTTTCCATAACTGACAAGGTGCATTCCACTGCACGAGTTTGAAATAGTTAGCAACCATGTCTCTATTCCATTATCCTACTCATGTATGATAACTACTGCTTTTGAGTTTATACAAAATTAAATCCAAAATCTTATAGCATTCCAAACTGCATAACCATCTGAATTTAACTCTAGAAAATACTGCACTATTCAACTACAGTAGGTCTGAGCGATTCAATGGTAAATTGGATCAAAAAAATTTTGAAAACCAAATTTTAAGAACCGAATAAACCAATCAAAATGATTTCGTAATCCTATTTTACAAACTGATAAATTGGGTACACATGAGTTTGGAATCAAGATGAGTAATTTGTTTATAGTGGTTCAACTAGATTCCATAATTTTGTCACTCAACATATGATTAGAGTAATGATAACATTTTGTTGATGACATCACCAACCACAAATAATCAAAATTGCAAACTTTATGGACATCCTTTAAAAATTCTTGATCATCTTAACATATGGTTTAATTTACATCCAACCGAAGACATAGATGAATTTATCCAGTCGATAAATATAGTGGACAATAAGAAATGCAAACCCATCATTCAAATTAAACTATCCCATAAACCGCTGATTTAATTTGTAAAGAACCCAAATAAAAATTTTAATTTAAAAATCCTTTACGTTGAGACCGTATGCAAATTTCTTACCCTATTGAAGTCGGATAGAATCAATGACATTTCAAATCTACCAATACGAAGAATTTGTTGCGATATCACGATTTATCACATGAGATTATGTGTGATGAGATCAATCTCGCGGAGACATCCATCCTAAGATGGCTTGATTGCTTTGTAATTCGAAAAGATCACCAGATCCAGTTCACTAGGGGCTTCGATTTAAAGTGAAAATTCAGATAAATCACTGACTAATTATCTTGAAGATCTCGGTCTGCAACGCTAATTGATTTAGATGCAATTGGCAAGCGGATTTTGGATTTTTTTTTACTTTAGGGTTGGAAACCTAATCAGTTTTGTTATGGCCTAAATCGCCTGTTTCCTCCCTCTATGCGAGGGAAAAAAAGCTAAAACTGTTAGGCTTGACCTTAGATGAAGTTACTATAAATTACTTAAAAATATAAATAACTACAACACTCACTAGTAGTCCTTAGCTCTTATCGGTGACCTTCCCAGATCGCATCCTTATGCTATCTACATATTTCTATGTTAACGAATCTCTTCCGATGAATATATAATTTTATTGCCTCAAGCAGAAGGTGTTAGTTCCTGAGATTATACTTCTGATGACGACAACCTTAGGACTTGTTATAAATTATAAATACTAACATTATTGTCCAAATAAATATATATGTGTGTGTGTGTGTGTGTGCGTGTCTGCAAGTTATATGTCCAGGTACTAAAGAATGAAGACTGTACAATATAAAGAATCAAAAACTATGGATTCAAGATTAAATAAACCAAGAATGAAGACTTGTGAGTTTTAAATTTCAAGATATCAATATAAACAATAGAATCTAGATATATAATTTTATAATAGCACTAAAATCTTTATTCTGATCTTAAATACGGAATGGAATCCTTGAATTTTAAAAATAGACTATTTTAGATTTTAAAATATATGGAAAAACTATCTTTTAAATCTTCTCTTCTGATTTAAATATTTTAGGCTCAAATTCAAAACTATTTCTTAAATTATTTAGCCTTTATTTTGAAATCATCTCTTGATTTGAATATGTTACTTTCAATTTTGAAATCTATTTTCAATCGTTATCTTGTGATTAAAATATTTTAACCTCAAACTCAAGGTTATATTTTTTATATTTTATATAATCTCTTACATTCTAATTTGTAATTTTTTTACAAATATATATTTAATATATCAAAGTTTTAATCTCTAAATTTTTTCAACAAGTTTTACCATTTAAATATATCCAAAATGATTTACAATCTCAAAATTATTTTGAAATTTTTTAGAATAGAAATCATTTTGAAAATAAAATCAGTTTTCAAAATATACATAGGCATGTTGACATACCCCATCCCCCCATGTCGACATGATAACATTTAATTTCGAAGGTCAAATTTCAAAAGAAGTATTCGTTCGTCGTATGTCTTCGCGAAGGGATAATTTTATATAAATACCAAATGCTTTAAATGAATTTTTAATCATTTTTTGATCCTTTCTTCACTCCCTCTCCACTTTGTGTTTTTAAATATTCTTAAAAATACATTGCTAAAATCCTAAGTGAATCGAACCCTATTATCTATACTTTGTTTCCCTATCATTCTCTCTCAAAGATCTCAGTGTTATTCAGAGTTATAAGATCGTTTGCAATCACCAGGAACATATCAAATCTAAGTATCCATCAAAGCAACTTAAAACAGTGTGAATGCGATCGATGAATCAGTTGGGTGTGACAGTAGTCTAGAAAAATCAGTTGGGTATGATTGTAGCCCGGTAAATCAATCGAGTCTCACTATACTCCGGAACCAAGTGAGGTTGTACTTTATGGCCTGTGAAATCGAGGGTTATAATCTTAAAGTTATATTTAAAGAGAACTCCGCATAAAAAATTATGTGAGATGGATGTATAGTAACTCTGAACCAATATAAAATTCCGGTGTGTTATTTCACTTGCTACATTTTATTTACTATTTACATCTCTGTTTGAATACATGATTGTTCCTGTGAATTGCATCTATTTATGTTTAATTTAAAAAGATTCATATAATTTGTTAAACGTTATTATAACAAATAGGAAATTCGACGCTTGAATTTCGAGACTAATCATCCTATGTATTCACGTTCCTAAGCTCAATTACCGAAAACCCAAAAAATTAGAAGAAAGAAGTTAGAAGGTGAAAAGAAGAAAGAAAGGTTAGAATAGAAGAAGAAGAGGAGGAGGAGGAATGAAAGCACATCAGAATCAGAATAGATCGGAATCTCATAGCGGAATAAATAAAATATAATATATCAAAAATATGTACACAAGAGACAAACTATAAATATACATACATTAATCATCAGAGTACACAAAAAGATCAACCTGTATAGTCATAACAATCTGTTTCTACAATAGCTGATAAACACAACACACACAATGGAAATAAATTAATACATGAATTATGAGAATATGTCTCAACTTCAGCTCCTCTCTTATAGGTTCAAGCATATCCAAAGCAAATCTAAAAAATATGTGTGGTCTGACCCGAGCACATTTTAAGGGAAAGCAAAAACACCCAAATCAGTCTTGAATACTTAAGTGAGAAAACTCACATCACAAACCACTTGCTTAATTTTAGATATCCTTTAAAAGAATAGAACTCTCGTAAGACACGATCACACATAAACATAACACGTGTTTTTCTCCTACGATAACCAAAACACTTTTATTATAAATCCAATGATATTATAATAATGTCTCTCAAAATCAACTTAAAATAAAATAATAAACATAAGCGAAATTTTTACCCATAATTAAATTTCGCACCCTAATGGGCTCTACATACAAAAACGTGGCATGTATTGGGATTTGGATTCCACATAATGATTGGGCACTGGGGTACCACTCGACATAGTACCTCTCTGGGTGAGCGTACCGTAAGTCAACCTATGACTCCGTACTAACACAGAACCAACCTACCACTTACTTGATAGTACTAAATATATCACCACCATGGTTGTGATTAGCAACTACACCAATCATAAAATAATCAAAGGGTCAACTGTTTTAGATTGGTGGTAAACATACCCTAACGGGTACAACCCATATAGCCCTATTGCATCTCCCCTGATTTTATTCATCACTGGAAGATAAGGCTAGAGGCTACATTTTTACCTTTCACACAAGGCATATTTTCATATTTGAATGTTTATCACCCTTCAAAAGCAATGCACTGATAAATTTCATCCATACAGGTTGATCAGGAACATAACGAACCGAAGACATTACTTCTACTACATCCATTGGATTAGTAGCAAGTTACCCTTGCACTATCAATACTTTGTCTTTGCACAAGCATACCTACAAATTCCAATTCGAACGCAAAGTCAGTTCGAAGTGGTTTTGGATCTAGTTCCTGTCTCAATTCCTCAAATCAACCCATTATAAGTTAAGAGAGAATTTATTGTTAGTCGGTTCTTTAACTATCAATCTATAGTTGCACAGCTAAGTACATTAGGAGAACAAACCCCTTAATTAAATAACTTCATTGATTCTTAAAAAATGATTTTATATTCTTATCTCAATAGGTTAAGTATATTCACAAATCTCTTGCTTTCGTTACTTTGAAAACCACAGCCATACTCTTATGTCTTGGAATAAGTGTATTCACAAAATCATACTATTTTCACTACCTAGAAAATAGCGGTATTACTTAACCGAATGGTGTAAGTATAATTACAATAATACCTGGACCAAACAATATCATGTGGTACACTATTTACTATAACACCCAACAACTTTATTTAACTTCTAAACTTTACAAATTTAAAGTTTATTACACCAGTTATGGAAATAATTATCTAATTTCCAACTTCCACTTTCGTTTTCAAACCAGTATCATCTCTTAGATAATAATAAACGTTCAAGTTGGGGTATTATATTCACCACTCAGACCTTGACTCGACAACATTCTTATCTTCAAGATAAATAAATTTTTGTTAACGCAAAACCAAATAATCAATAAATGTCACAATAAATTTCATTTACTATTCAATTTAAATAGGGTTTTAAAAACCCCCTCCTTGCATTTGAAAATCACTTTCAAATAAATCGTTTTTACTTTATTCATTTGTTAAGTAAACCAATATTTAAAATCATCTAATTAACTTTAGAACTCTTTCATAAATCTTTTTTACAAAACTTCGATTTGTTGCAAAATCCTATATAAGACTTTCCTTTATAAATCCTATAATAAAACTTAATTTTTTATATTTCTACAAAACATAAAACCTTCCCAAGACTTGTTTATAGTCAATCAAATCTTTTATAATTTATTTCGAAATCAGATTAAATCATCTATAAATCCTTTTATAAATATCTAACCTTTCATATATTTCAATTCTAAAAACCAAGATCATTTCTGCATCATTTTACAAGTTAAACAAAACCATTTATTTAATTCTTCTAAACGATTAAATATCACTTAAACCTCAATCATTTATAAAACCTAGTTTTATAACTTCATAGAACTTAATTATAAAACTTAGTTAAGTTTTAAACACTCAAAACCTCCAATATAAAACTTATTTATAAAATAGGAATTTTGTTGCACAAATCATTTTATAATTTCTCTACAAAACCCAATTATAAATATTGATTTATTTATAGAACTTCTATTTTATATAACTAGTATAAAATTTTCTTTAAAATCTTATTTTTGTTTAAAAATATATTTTATAACTTTAGCTAGTCAATTTGCTTGCGGCGAATCAACACCTTTAAAATATTATGTAACAACCCGCATTCTACGCATCGGAGGATCGTATATATTTATTTCTTTCCCATATGAAGTCGTATGGTCATGTAACTTTGGGGAACAACCATTGAACTCATTTCCCATGTTCATGATTTTGTCGATTTTTAAATGACCATTTTGCCCCTAGCTGATTTTGTTTTGGCCATAAATTTTGATTGGAAAGGAATTTTGACTTGAAACCACTTCCATTAGATTCGTTTGATGGTTTACCTTTCCGTAGAGTGGTCACTTGTGAAAAACGGACTTACCGTTTGGGAGATATGGCTGAAATAAGGTTTGGAAGGTGAAAAACTGCTTCACCGGGCCAAATAGGGTGATTAGTGAATGGGCCCATAACCCATTTCAGGATTAGGGTTATGGTGAGGCTGAAAGGAGTTAGAGATTCATCCCATTTCAGTTTTCTAGCCTCCACTTACCTCTTAGAAACCCTAAAAATGGCCTCCAACCTCTAAAACACCTCCAAATCATCTTCTAATTAAGGATTAAGATTAGCAACATCAAATCAAGGGAGAACTTCAACAAATCAACGTTAAAGCTACTGTTTAGCACTGGGATTTGCACCAAATCGGAGATCTATTTCAGATCTAAGTTTATTTGTGCCTAAGGTGAGTGATTTGCATAGTTCCTCACTAATTAAGGGTAATTAGTGTTAATTAGCGTATTTAAACATGATAAAATTCTAGAAAAATATTTATAAATTCTTAAATAATGTTTTAGACCTCTGATATGAGTTTGGGTTAATTTGGTTAAGTTTTGCTAATCACATCATTAGTTTCACCTAAACATGCTTAAGGGGAAATATGGGGTTTTGGGTATGTTTGATCCATTTTAACCTATCATATTGATGTTTTGGTGTTTGAGGTCACTCCCACTTGTTGCTATGACTGTATGGTATGTTTTGTGATTGATTAGAATAGGTAGAATGGTCGAAAACGTCGTCGAGTGGCGTAAATTGCTTGCTGGAAAAAGTGCAGGAAAATGTCCGAACCGGATCGGATCGGTAGGAGGACCCGATCCGCTCTCACACTCCACACTTCGATTCACTTGTACTTCTCGTGGTACGCATCATCCGATCCGACCCGCCTGGTGTTCTCCGACCCGATCCGCCATGGTACCCCGACCCGAACCGATGTACTACGACGAGGCTTGGAGACTACGACCCGACTCGAGTTGATTAGAAGAAGCCGATCCGAACCGTGGCAAACTGGAGGACCCCGATCCGAACCGGTGATGGCGACTGAACGTGGAGATTCGATCCGATCCGCTGAGGTGATGATGACCCGATCCGATCCAGTGAAGGGAAGCATTCTTATCTGAACCGATCCGGTGATGACCAATAACCCGAGATGCAAAGGTAGTCCAAATGGAAGTTAGAGCTCAGGATCCAGTTGGGAACCAATGAGTTCACTTCATGGTTGGGCTTTGCTGCGGGACGTGTGCTAAGGAGTTGGCGACGTTCATAACTTCGATTCACCACTGAAAATGGATGATGGGCTATTTATCAGTGCAGTAGAGTCACTATGACTCGAGGGGCAAGGTGATGGTAGCAAGACTACGTTATCAATGCAGTAGAGTCATTATGACTCGAGGGGCCAAGTGATGCGTAGTAAGACTATGAGCCAGTGCAGTGGGGTCATTGTGACTCCATGGGGCAGAGTGGACATAGTAAAGGATTAGTAAGGCTATGAGCCAGTGCAGTGGGGTCATTGTAACTCCATGGGGGCAAAGTGGACATAGCGAAGGATTAATGGCTATGTATCAGTGCAGTGAAGCCATTTATGACTTCATGGGGCAAAGTGATCATAACAAGGTATGTTGGGTGATCGAAGTGGTGAATATCGTATGCTTTGTGCACTGAGTGAGAGATGTGAGGATGGTTGCTATGTTTGATTGTTTGCCATCACTATGACATGCACACCCCCACCCCCGTTATCTTTACACCATTTGAAATGGCACCTTAGAGTGTTGTACGGTATTTAGTGCTAACTCTTTGGTTGCAGGTCCAGGTTCGGGTATGTTTTAGTGTACATGTTATTGTTCTGTTTAGATGCTTATCGCTCATACCAGGCTTTATGTCTGACCCAGAGTTTTATGTCTCCTCTTATTACTCTTGGTGCTCACACAAGCAGACTAGAGACAGGTTAGCTGGTGATGTGCGAGTAGCTGATTCAGAGGCAAGCAGGAGGCTTCCACATATGATATATAGATATTCTCCCTGTGTCGTTGGTAGTCGCTACTTGGGCATTAGTAGTGTACCTCCTTTATCTTGCTTTTGCTTTTTGAGACAGTTTGAGAAGTTGTAATAATGTTAGCTTTGGACCATAAGCTGTACTTGGATTTTCCGCTGCCATGTTAGTTTGTTTCAGCTTATGCACTGTCTCACCTGTTTTATGTCAAGTATGTTGTTATTATATTTTGTTCCATGCGCTGTGAGACATTTTACAGGTTCCTTGTTATTTCATTTCCTTCTTCCCTTTTCTTCTGACGATCCGTCCCGTGCTAACTGGACATGTGTACAGCGCACCTTTGGAGTAAACGTCGGTTGGTGCGGGGCGGGCCGTCACATTTGGTATCTGAGATCTAGGTTGCGTAGTTAACCTAGGGAAAGACACTAGGGAGAGATAGTACGTATATGAGAGAGAGTATTTGTGATTACTTTGGTTTTCAAAAGCTATATATATATATACTATTAGTAGTATAAGAATGAAGTTGTACTGCACTAGCACCACTATGGGGTCGTTAATCGTTTCCCCTTTTACAGATTGACGATGAGCCGATATGCAAGAGGTGCTGGCAGGGGAGCCAATAATGGGAATGTTGCTGACATGAGAGCGATGTTTACTGACCTCATGAGAGACATGCTTAGGGAGGTGCAAGGGGCAGTTCCCAATCCCGGAATTGGTGGTGGCCAATTAGTGCAGGCACCTAGGGTCGATTTCGCCAAGTTGTGCAAGGATTACACTAACCTTGGTGGGAAGCCTTTCCATGGGACGGAGTCGGCCACAGATGTTCAGGATTGGTTGGATAGCTGTGATCGTATCTTCGACGACTTGGGTATTGAGGATGCGATGAAGAGAAGACTAGCGTCTCGTCAGCTGCAAGGGCGAGCAATGAATTGGTGGAATGCCATTAGAACAGCTACTCCAGAAGATCAGGTTACTTGGGATCAGTTCAAGGCTCGCTTTAGCGAGAAGTTCATTCCAGCTGCCCAGAAGTCAGTATTGTTTAAGAGATTTTTGGAACTCAAGCGGAATGGTAGGGCAGTCTCTGACTATATTGCTGAGTTCGACACTTTGTCGAAGTATGGACTATCTCTTATCGACACTCCTAAGAAGAAGAATGAGAAGTTCATTACTGGGTTGGATGGATACTTGGGGGAAAGGCTTATCAACCACACCGATGAGACTTTTGAATCGATCGCGGGGAAAGCTTTGAGATTAGAAAGTCTTTACCCTAAGTCAAAGATTGAGGCTGCATCTGCAGAAGGGCCGAAGCCGCAAGCAGGCGGTGGAGGCAAGAATAACTCTCAGAATAAGAGGAAGCAAAACCAATCTAAGGATGGCCAGAAAAAGAACAAGAAAGAAGTTGAGTGCTTCAGCTGTGGTAAGAAGGGCCATTATGCTAAAGAATGTCGGGCCAAGCTAGCGGATAGGAAGTGCTATAACTGTGGTCAAGTGGGACATCATAAGGACAAGTGTCCGCAACCTCTTAAGGAGAAGCAGATTATGAAAGCATATGCTATTGATGTTGTTCCTTCTTCGTCGAATGCCCCAACTGCGGCGGAGAAAGGAAAGAATGTTGTTGTTCAAGGTATGATTTTTATTTATGATGTACCAGTTCGAGTTTTGTTTGATACTGGGGCTTCCCGTTCCTTCATATCTAGTGACCTGGTAGATAGGTTGGGACTGGAACCCGAGATAGTCGATAGACCATTGGTTGTGACGAACCCGATTGGTGGTTCGACTAGCCTTAGTATGATTTGCCGAAATTTGGTCTTATCGAGTCATGGATGTATGTTTGTTTGTGATTGCTTTGTTTTGGGCTTTACTGGGTATGGCATTATATTGGGGGTCGATTGGCTCCAAAGATACGGGGTGGTGGTAGATTGTGAGGGCTTTTTGGTGACAGTTAGGGCGGATGATGGGCGGATGGTAGTGTTTGGTAGTCTACCTAGTGATGGGGTAATGGCTAGTTTTATAAATTCCCTCGACATCCCGCAGGATGAGTTGTCAAATGTGCCCATGGTTGGCCAGTATCCGGACGTCTTCGAGGAGGTGACCGGGCTTCCACCACACCGAGAGATTGAGTTTCGTATTGATTTAGTGAAAGATGCCAGACCTATAGTGATGCCACTTCGTCGTATGGAACCAAGGGAGCAGCGAGAGCTCGGTGTGCAAGTCAGCAATCTTTTGAAGAAGGGATTTATTAGAAGAAGTGTCTCCGAGTGGGGAGCACCGGTTGTGTTTGCCACTAAGGCAGATGGTTCCCTTCGTTTGTGTGTGGACTATCGCGAGTTGAATAAGGTGACGAGGAAGAATAAGTATCCTCTACCGCGGATAGATGATTTGTTTGATCAACTGGAGGGAGCAAGAGTGTTCTCCCAGTTGGACCTCGCGACAGGATTTCATCAGCTCCGAGTAGCAGATGAAAGTGTTCCGAAAACGGCATTTAGGACGCCGTCTAGATTCTATGAGTGGTTGGTCATGCCATTTGGGTTGACCAATGCACCAGCCTACTTTGTGGATCTCATGAATCGAGTATTCAGAGATCAGTTGAATAAGTTTGTTCTTGTGTTCGTAGACGACATCCTTGTTTACTCAAGGACAGAGGAGGAACACAAGGGACAATTGAGGATAGTGATGGAGATGTTGAGCAATTGAAAGGGAAATTCTCTAAGTGTCACTTTTAGAGAAGGGAAGTGAGATTATTGGGCCATGTTATTTCAGAGAATGGTATTGCCGTGGACCTGCCGAAGGTGGCTACGGTACAGGATTGGCCTACGCCCAAGAATGCAACAGATGTAAGAAGTTTCTTGGGGTTAGCTGGATATTATCATAAGTTTATCCAGGACTTCTCCAAGGTAGCAGCACCGTTGACTCAGTTGACTAAGAAGAATTAAGCCTTTGTCTGGGACGGAGTGTGTGAGAATGCATTCAAGAGTCTAAAGGAAAGGCTGACGCGTGCGCCAGTGCTAGTCATTCCTAAAGGGAATGAAGAAATGACGGTATACACGGATGCTTGTGGTACCAGACTAGGTGCTGTATTGATGTAAGGAGGTAGGGTTGTAGCTTATGCTAGTCGGCAACTAAAGCCGCATGAGAAGAAGTACCCATGATTTGGAACTAGCAGCGATTGTGTTCGCATTAAAGATGTGGAGACACTATCTCTTGGGAGAAAGATTTGAGTTGTTTACCGATCATAAGTCGTTAAAGTATCTCTTCTCTCAGAAAGATCTGAATTTCCGTCAGCAGAGATGGTTAGAGTTCTTGGCTTCGTATGATTTTGATATCGCATACACACCTGGGAAAGGTAATGCGGTAGCCGATGCCTTGAGTAGGAGACATGCCAGTTTAGGGGCTATTTTTCTTGAATGGAAGCAACTGGAGTATATTGCAGGGTTTGATTTCAGACCAAAGTGCGAATTGGATCCAGAAATCCTAGCTAGTTTGGCGATCAGACCCACTTTGATAGAGCGGATTGGTTCCAGCCATAGGAACGATCCTAATCTATTGGAAATCATCTCCAAGTTAGAGATGAATATCAACGGTGAGGAGATGAATTTGTATGGGCTTGATCGAGATGGATGGCTTAGAAGGAATGGAAGACTAGTTGTACCCAACATGAATGGTTTGAGAGATGAAGTGCTTAGGGAATGTCATCACTCAAAACTGACTATACATCCTAGGGGTAATAAGATGTATCGAGACATGAAGCAAACTTACTACTGGGAAGGGATGAAAAGAGACGTTGGGAAGTTTATATCCAAATGCATGAATTGCCAGCTAGTTAAAGCCGAGCAAAAGAAGCCTAGTGGTTTGTTGCAAACATTGGAAATTCCCGAATGGAAATGGGAGCAAGTCTCGATGGATTTCATCGATGGTTTACCAAGGACTAGAGCGGGACATGATAGCATTTGGGTAATTGTGAATCGATTGACTAAGAGTGCAAGATTTATACCGGTCAAATCGACCAGAACGACAGCTAAGTTAGCAGAATTGTATATGAAGTGGGTAGTGAGATTTCATGGAGTACCTAAAAGCATTGTGAGTGACCGAGACCCGTTGTTTACTAGTGGGTTTTGGAAGAGCTTACAAGAGGCTCTAGGGTCAGAGTTACATCTCAGTACTGCATATCATCCTTAGACTGACGGTCAGACGGAGAGGGTGAATCGTATATTAGAAGATCTCTTGAGAGCATGTATATTCGATTTTGGTGGATCATGGGATGACCATTTGCATCTAGTAGAGTTTGCATATAATAATAGCTATGAATTCAGTATCGGTATGGCTCCATATGAAGCTTTGTACGGAAGACCGTGCAACTCACCATCATGTTGGATAGAGACTGGCGAGAAGTTTATGCTTGGACCAGATGTGGTGAGGGAAACTTCAGATAAGATTAAGATCATTCAACAACGAATGAAAGCTGCCCAAGATAGGCAGAAGAGTTATGCTGATAAGAGGAGAAGAGACTTAAAATTCTCCGTTGGTGACTTGGTGTTCGTCAAGATTTCTCCATTGAAGAGCGTGATACGATTTGGCAGGAGAGGCAAGTTGGCACCAAGATTTGTTGGACCATTCCCAGTTCTTGAACTAGTTGAGAATTTGGCGTATAAAGTTGACTTACCAGAGAAGATGGCGGGAGTTCACAACGTATTTCATGTTTCCCAGTTAAGGAAGTTCGTACACGACCCAGATTTGACTATTTCACCTGATCAGTTAGAGGACTTCGAAGTAGAACCCGAGGCGGTTGGGAACCGCAAGCCGATTCGTATTGTCGAGCACGATACGAAGCAACTTCGAAGGAAGGCGGTGAAGCTAGTCAAGGTTCAGTGGGGGCGAGAACGAGAATGACTGTACTTGGGAGACAGAGGAGAGTATTAGAAAGACGTATCCAGAACTCTTTGCTTGGTAAGATTTACTTTATGATTTAGTTATTCCGCATGCTAGGATATACTTGTTTTGCTGGTTTTGCATGTTTGATTGTTGTTTTATCGGTGATAGGCATGCGGGACCCTTTGTGTGTTTTGGTTAGGAAATTTCGGGGGCGAAATTTCTTAAGGGGGGAGAATGTAACAACCCGCATTCTACGCATCGGAGGATCGTAGAATATTTATTTCTTTCCCATATGAAGTCGTATGGTCATGTAACTTTGGGTAACAACCATTGGACTCATTTCCCATGTTCATGATTTTTGTCGATTTTTAAATGACCGTTTTGCCCCTAGCTGATTTTGTTTTGGCCATAACTTTTGATTGGAAAGGAATTTTGACCTGAAACCACTTCCATTAGATTCGTTTGATGGTTTACCTTTCCGTAGAGTGGTCACATGTGAAAAACGGACTTACCGTTTGGGAGATATGGCTGAAATAAGGTTTAAAAGGTGAAAAATTGCTCAACCGGGCCAAATAGGGTGATTAGTGAATGGGCCCATAACCCATTTCGGGATTAGGGTTATGGGGAGGCTGAAAGGAGTTAGAGATTCATTCCATTTCAGTTTTCTAGCCTCCACTTACCTCTTAGAAAGCCTAAAAATGGCCTCCAACCTCTAAATCATCTTCTAATTAAGGATTAAGCTTAGCAACATCAAATCAAAGGAGAACTTCACCAAATCAACGTTAAAGCTGCTGTTTAGCACTGGGATTCACACCAAATCAGATATCTATTTTATATCTAAGTTTATTTGTGGCTAAAGTGAGTGATTTGCATAGTTCCTCACTAAATATGGCTAATTAAGGGTAATTAGTGTTAATTAGCGAATTTAAACATGATAAAATTCTGGAAAAATATTTATAAATTCTTAAATAATGTTTTAGACCTCTGATATGAGTTTGGGTTAATTTGGTTAAGTTTTGATAATCACATCATTAGTTTCACCTAAACATGCTTAAGGGGAAATATGGGGTTTTGGGTATGTTTGATCCATTTTAACCTATCATATTGATGTTTTGGTGTTCGATGTCACTCCTACTTGTTGCTATGATTGTATGGTATGTTTTGTGATTGATTAGAATAGGTAGAATGGTCGAAAACGCCGTCGAGTGGCGTAAATTGCTTGCTGGAAAAAGTGCAGGAAAATGTCTGAACCGGATCGGATCGGTAGGAGGACCCGATCCGCTCTCACACTCCACACTTCGATTCACTTGTACTTCTCGTGGTAGGCATCATCCGATCCGACCCGCCTGGTGTTCTCCGACCCGATCCGCCATGGTACCTCGACCCGAACCGATGTACTACGACGAGACTTGGAGACTACGACCCGACCCAAGTTGATTAGAAGAAGCCGATCCGAACCATGGCAAACTGGAGGACCCCGATCTGAACCGGTGATGGCGACTGAACGTGGAGATTCGATTCGATCCGCTGAGGTGATGATGACCCGATCCGATCCAGTGAAGGGAAGCATTCTGATCTGAACCGATCCTGTGATGACCAATAACCCGAGATGCAAAGGTAGTCCAAATGGAAGTTAGAGCTCAGGATCCAGTTGGGAACCAATGAGTTCACTTCACGGTTGGGCTTTGCTGCGGGACGTGTGCTAAGGAGTTGGTGACGTTCATAACTTCGATTCACCACTGAAAATGGATGATGGGCTACTTATCAGTGCAGTAGAGTCACTATGACTCGAGCGGCAAGGTGATGGTAGTAAGACTACGTTATTAGTGCAGTAGAGTCATTATGACTCGAGGGGCAAAGTGATGCGTAGTAAGACTATGAGCTAGTGCAGTGGGGTCATTGTGACTCCATGGGGCAGAGTGGACATAGTAAAGGATTAGTAAGGCTATGAGCCAGTGCAGTGGGGTCATTGCAACTCCATGGGGCAAAGTGGACATAGAAAAAAATTAGTGGCTATGTATCAGTGCAGTGAAGCCATTTATGACTTCGTGGGGCGAAGTGATCATAGCAAGGTATGTTGGGTGATCGAAGTGGTGAATATCGTATGCTTTATGCACTGAGTGAGAGATGTGAGGATGGTTGCTATGTTTTATTGTTTGTCATCACTATGACATGCACACCCCCACCCCCGTTATCTTTACACCATTTGAAATGGCACCTTAGAGTGTTGTACAGTATGTAGTGCTAACTCTTTGGTTGCAGGTCCAGGTTCAGGTATGTTTTAGTTTACCTGTTATTGCTCTGTTTAGATGCTTATCGCTCATACCAGGCTTTATGTCTGACCCAGAGTTTTATGTCTCCTCTTATTACTCTGGGTGCCCACACGAGCAGACTAGAGACAGGTTAGCTGGTGATGCGCGAGTAGCTGATTCGGAGGCGAGCAGGAGCCTTCCACGTATGATATATAGATATTCTCCCTGTGTCGTTGGTGGTCGCTACTTGGGTATTATTAGTGTACCTCCTTTATCTTGCTTTTGCTTTTTGAGACAGTTTGAGAAGTTGTAATAATGTTAGCTTTGAACCATAAGCTGTACTTGGATTTTCCGCTGCCACGTTAGTTTGTTTCAGCTTATGCACTGTCTCACCTGTTTTATGTCAAGTATGTTGTTATTATATTTTGTTCCATGCACTGTGAGACATTTTACAGGTTCCTTGTTAGTTCATTTCCTTTTTCCCTTTTCTTCTGACGATCTGTCCCGTGCTAACTGGACATGTGTACAGCGCACCTTTGGAGTAAATGTCGGTTGGTGCGGGGCGGGCCGTCACATATTATAGGTCATCTACCAGCAACCACATAACCAATACTATTTATTGATTAATTAACACATCAGTGTTGAATTTAATTCAACAATCCTCATCCAAATCAGATTTTAATGTTACTTATGTTAGATAGTTCATATGTGTAAAATATGAAAGCAAGTGACATCCAAAACAATAAGGAATCATGTTGGATCCTACCAACTTGTCCTCCTGCATCACAGCTCATATGTCAATTTACATACGCATATAAATTAGACAATCTAATTTAAATCATTTAAGATGAATCATTCGCTTAAAAGCAGGTAGTGTCAAAGGTCATCCCTTCACATATGGGAATATATGTTGACACCACCAACAAAGCGATAAATCATCCAAACATACAATTTATGTACTAACAATGATGAATATTGTTATAGAAATAACAACATTCACAATATCCTAGAAAGGTGAGAGTTATCTCACCATCCATTCCAATTCGATGATTTCGCTTCGATTTATATAATTCCAAATAGACGTTTGAAATTACATAAAAATCCAAACGGTTCCAAATCACTCCATCCAACTCATATGCATAGTGTTTGCGAATACGAACCCAACGCAACTTGTTTCATCCCAATCTGATATCGTATGAACAAAATATAGATGTTATAAGTTTAAATGCAATTAAAATGAAATTAACTCAACTTAATTATTTTATAATCCTCACCCGTCCTCTTAATCATGTGCAGAACCTTCTTCCCTTATTCAATTTATGTGTTCCCGCCTCCAGTTAACACAACCTTTAACCGTAGTTTGGCTGGCCTCTGCCATCGCCACGATCGTCCAACGACTCTACTGATACCACTAATTAACTCACCACCTGAATCTCCAATCTTCCGCACACTTGTCCCTCACCACGGCGTCGCCGGCAAAAATGTGGCCTATAACTTATAATGGCCAATGCCAATTTTTTACAACCCACCTCCCTTGATCGGAGTTTCCCCACCTTCACCCAAATGACCCCTGCGCCATCACGAATTCGTCTTTACCCTTGCTTCATTATCTGACATCATGAACCCACAATAGAATCCAACCCTAACCATGTTGCTCAAGTCGAGCTTAAAAAAAATCACATCGCATCTTAAACCGAGCCTACCATATTGAAGTATCCGCCATACGAAACAATCTGATCAAGAACCATATGATTTCATTAAGAAAAACTCACAATTTAATTGATTGAATAATTTATGAAGATGGCAGCTTTTTTATTTTCGATAGATAAAAGAATGTAATTAGGTCATAGGAGATAAAAGTAGGATATTTATAGGGAGACTATATATTTTTTATATAATATTCTATTATAGTATCGTATATCATTTCATTCACGTACGACCACATTAAAGCTCCGTTCGTCATGAAACTTGACATTCTGCTATATTTCAATATTATGGACTCGATGAAATTGGTTTCGTCAAATTCCAAGATTGTTTGCTAAAACACTATTTTAACGTTTTGACGAAAATCTATTATAATTATTCAATTTCAAAACACACAAATTCTCTGATAATAATTTATTATTATCGTTTATATTCGAATAAAATTTTACATAGCTTCATTATAAATTTATTAGACTTTGAACTCAAGATTTTCAATCTCAAGTTAATTTAATGTTCCAATTCTCACTTTATATTAATTTCAAGTCAGTAACTCTTAAAATTTATCGTTTTAAATATTTAAATTATCTTAATATTCATTATTAAAAATCTGAGTTGTTACATTCTTCTTCCCTTAAAAGGATTTCGTCTCTGAGATCACAAGTTAAGAAGATTGTTACAAACCGATTAAATTTACTTCAAAAACATTTCTTACATAAATTTATTAATTTTTTCTAACACTTGAAATTTCAGAAATTTTCGGCAACACCTTTTTTGTACGGCCTATCCGAAAATTTTCACAATCACAATATATGACACTACGCATCTCATCTTAGTAATGAGGCATCCCAAATCATGGGGAAAACAATATATAAAACCCACGTATGATATGCAATCTGAAATACATACCATTTTGTCGAGAAAACACAACTTTACCATGAAACCAAAAGCAATTAACAAACTAGTAAGCTTTTGCTTCTGTATACTTGTATATACTTACATAACCCAAAAGTGAGTTAAGCAAATAGACAAGTAACATGAAACAACTAACATATGCACAAACAACATACCCATCAAATGCAACCACCAAACATGATGCAACTAACATTAATGATGCAAATTAGTAAACAACACAATTGTAAATTAGCGTCATATGCAACAACAATCAATCAACACACATTGTTATCATATAGTGCAACAAACACTAATAATCTTTGCTCGGGGTTCATTCATGATATAAACCTCATCATCGCACTAGGATGATAAACAACTTGTTAAGCGTCACCATTAGCTCAATAGCCTCAGGTTATTACTTAACTGATCATTCATGATACCTTAAGCTACTCAAAATTTCAAATCTTAATTCACCACAGGTCAATATACCAAGAAGAATATTTTATTATTGGAAATTTCTATTTTATTTCCTTAAAATTATTCCATTTAATTAAACTAATCCTTGAAGTTTAAAAATAACCACACCGTGAGTTTTCTGAAAAATTTACTTAGCCATAACTTAAAATCTACAAGATGAAATCTAGATTTTTCTCTTCTATTAGAAAAATATAACCCAATATATTCGAAAGATTCTTGTTTCAAAGAATTTTGACTTATATTGGATCCTAAATACTCATTCAAAGTTCAAATCGCAAAATTATGAAATGCAGCTACGTGGTGGACTCGTTTTAATTAAATTTAATTATATGTTCAAACTTTATTTAATTGATAAATTGTAACCATACTCACTTAAGTTTCGATATAAACTTAGCTAAGCTTTCAAATTCAACTTGGAAATCTTTGATTATCCAAAATCGTCGAATATTCCATTACAAATCTAGTACACATCATAACAAGTTAAAATGCACAATCTACCAATTTTAATACGTAGGATATACATGCATCTATATTATAATTTGGTTGAAATTTGAGAACTAAACCAATGGATTTTAAAATCATTTATCTTGGATTCAAATTAACTTGCACTTATATCCAAATAACTTTCACTACAGCATGTCTTACTTTGAAACTCGAAAATGAACACCGATGGTGTCGTGATCATTATCGAAATTATTTTCCAGCGGTCAAAGTAAGGTCTATGCCTTTAAGTTAAAAATTCATTTATTTTCGCAAACACTTCAAAACAATCTTAATATTTCCATTAAATCTTGAAAAACCATTTCTTTTTAAATTTACTGGAAACTCAGATTCTTCAATTCTCAACTCAAATCCATTTCTCATTTATAAATCTCATTTATAAATTACACTTATATAATTTTAGTTCTTTATAAGATTACTTCATCTAAGTTCACCCTTGTTTAAATTCATATCAAACACTTCACTAAGGATGAATTCTTACCTGACATCGTCATCGAATGTCGTATAGTCAAATCGTGAAACTTAATTCACACAGTATTCATTTCTAATGTTTTTCTAATTAAAAATCTACCCAAACCATGCAAGAGAGTGACAAGATTGCTCATAGTTATAACTCATAAATTGGCCGAGTACAACTACAAATCAATCAACACTAGTGAACGCTCGAAAGTGGGTACGATTAACCAAACAATAAATCACAACAATTAAATATCATCATTTCTTATCAAACCAAGCTAATCATCCATAAAACTATGTTTAGTTTGAAATTTTAATTTATCTATAAAATATATAAAATCTTGGTAACTTTTTTTATTTACCAATTCTTTAAAACAATTCTATGTCGATTTTCCTTGTGTAAGTGTTTAGAAATCCCTGTCGACAGCATTGGTCAAACGCATCAATATGGAATTTATATGCCACTCAACAGATAAACAAATGTAATATAAAACATCTTATAACACCAACAAATACGCTTATATATATGTGTATGGGAACGTCCATTTAAACACAAGAGATAGACACAAAAAGTGACACAATGAATCTCCACCATCAGAATACCCTCTTGATTTCCACTCCTTATGTAAATACAAAAATAATCAAGCAGTCCTGATTGTGTGTCCCTTCATTTGTTTTTAATTTTGTGTCTAAATAGCCGCCCTTATACATATAGACACACTCATACACTCAAACTCATGATAAGTCATTCCATTACCCTATCTCTTATTAAGTTACGTCACAGAGCCAAGGTTATCACTTAACTTTCTGCTTTGATACCAACTGTAAAAAATGGGAAATTCGACACCTGAATTTTGACACTAATACGTCCTCTGTATTCACGTGCCTAAAATCAAGTACTGAAATAACAGAAATTTAGAAGAAAGAAATTAGAGAGTGAGAAAGAAGAAATAATGGTTAAAATATAAGAAGAAGAAGAAGAAGAAGAAGAACACAAACACATTAGAATTAGAAAGATCAGAATCTCACAACGGAATGAGTAAAGTATAATATATAAAGACTCCTTACACAAGAGACAAACTACAAATATGCATACACTAATCATTAGAGTGTAACGACCCGAATTTTTAGTCGATTAATTATATACATTTAATATTATTTTAGTATGTCAAGTTGATAATATAAACAAATTTTTATGTGGAATTTATAGATTTAACAATCAAATATCATTTAATTTCAAGTATATTGAATTATCGTAATAGTAAAAACAAGAATAGTTGAATTCGAAAATAAAGCTAAATGGAAACGATTCAGATAATAAATAAAAAATTTATTTGAATATATACAAACAATAATAATAATTTATTATTGAAGATTTTGATTGTTTCGAATTTAAATTTATCAGTTATTAATTTAATATAGTTATTCCATATATACATTTGAATTTTATTCCAGAATATTATTTTTTGAGTTTAGAACAGTGTTATAACAACAAATCGTCAGTTGTTGCATTAAAAAAGGGGTTCGTGACATCAAGCTATGAACCTCGGGATATTTGATTATAAAATTTGTGGGTAAGCTCAATATCAAATAAGAATCTATTAAAATAAAATAAAAACCTCTCTAAATCAAATCATATTTAATTTAAATCAAATCGAATTTAAAATAAGTGTACTTCCGCCAACCTACCAACCTATGTACGCCGACCTACTTACCTCCTCTTCCTCTATATAATCGTGCATACTCCCCTTTTTCTCCTTTTATGTTTCTTCATTCCTTCCCGGTATTTCTAAATCAAAAACAAACAAAGATAATCTGGTCCTTTCCTCAACCAAAAATATCCTTGGCTCTTCTTTAAAATTTTAAATTCACGAAGTCTCGTCTTTTATTCGTTCACTTCCATCGTTCGAAATAAAATATCAAATGAAATAGTCTGATGAAAAAAATTCGAAGTTGTTCTCTTAAATCCTCAACAAATCTAAATCGGAATACTATTATCAACTGCGAGAATTTCCATTTGAATGCAGTAAGCTAGAGCACAAATCATGTTTTATTAGGAGGTCGCGATGTGTTGTTAGGTTCGAGCAATGTTATTAACCTAAATTTCAGGAATGAGGGATTTAGGTTTCGAGCTAGGGCATAGGTGAGTCTTCGAGGGCAAGGCATAGTAGGCGAAAGGTTTTAGGAAAACTTGGTGATGCAGAGGCGATGTGAATTTGGGGGCGGCAAAGTAAAAATTGGTCGAAAAAATAGTCGGCGTTGAACCTGTAAGGACTAGAAATGTTGACGAGTGAGCGAATGAGGAGGTGCGATCAAGTTTTGGACATCAAAATGGGTAGGAGTAAGTGACAGCGTTGAAGGGGAAGCGATTGTTGTTGATGGCGTTTATGAGGAGCTGGAGAGGATTCAGCAAACAAAACAAGCGCAGGTTTGAAGAGGTCAATGCGCTGGTTTAGGAAAGTGATTAAGGTATACTTAATTATTTTATTTACTGATTAATAACTATTTAATCCATTTAAAATTTGTAACATGAGTATATATATATCATTTGTTATCATATTCGAATGAACTAAGTGTATTGAAATCCTATCGTCAAATACTATACAATGGAACAACTTCGGAATGACTTGGAGCTAGTTGGAGCTTCTGATTAAATTAAACGTTGTTTAATTTAATCGGAAACAAATCTACATTTCGATAATAAAAATCTAGATGAGTAAACTCACTCTTTGGATTTGTTTATAATTTACTATAATGAATATTTATTTAATATAATGTTATATGATGTTTGTTGCTTGTTTGGATGCATTGAAATATTATTGTGGTTATTGTGTGTGTGTGTGTGTGTATTAGTTATATATAGGCTTGTTGGATGTGGCTATATATATACATATATATATACTTATTGGATATTTCCCATAGTACCATTAGCGGATGCCATCAGTACCATTAGGGAATGATTTCCTTATGCGTCCCATAATATATATAGTGGATGACCTTCTATATCGCGATATCCTGCCTTGAAGCAAGATGACTATTATTTATGTTAGCTAACGTATGTGGATGTAGGAAAACAGGTTGGAGGGATCTAATTGGATTCCTCAAAAATTTATTATTAGTTGTTTTCATATATATTATCATACATGATGTGTTAGAAAACCTGTGAAGATAATTGGGTGTTTTAAATGTTTGAATATCATGGGTCGTAATTATTGATATATAGAAATATTGTGAAAAGGAATTTTGAGATTTAAAAGGGAAAATCTATTTTTCTAAAACAGAATTTGAATTTCAAATGGGTTGGGAAATATTAACTTGATTCGAGTAATAAAAACAAGTAGTGAATTTATAAATGGTGTTTATAAATGAAATGGGATAATTTTCATTAGATAATATCGGGAATGTAAATTCAAATGTGAGTTTAAAAAGGGGAACTGAAATTAGTTTCAAAATGAAACAATGAAATCTATTCCGATGTTCGGAATGAAAATTGAATTAAAATAAATCCATACGGATTTATAGGAATTCGATTATGTCAAATTTGTAAAAATAAATCATTTCCATAAAGGATATTTAAATTGTATTAGATAGAAACTGAAATTAAATATGAAAAAAGATTCTACAATTATATATATAAGTTATAATAATAAAATATTCCAAAATAAGAATCGAGTTTCAATGAGATTTTGAAATGAAACTTGTTTAATGTATAAAATAAGGAAGTAAATTTATAAACGATGTTTTCAAATAAAGTGGGAAAATTATCATGGGATAATTTGGAAATATAAATTCAAGTATGAATTTAAAAGGGATTGGAAATTGTTTCGAAAAGGGAACAACGGATTTTATTTTGAAATTCGAAATATGAACTATATTGAGTTAAACCCAAGTAAGTTAAAATTGGAATTTATTACATCGAATTTTATAAAATAATTTATTCGTAAAGAATTTGGAATTAAAAAAGAAATTTGAATTGCAAATAAATTTATATCTGAGTAATGAAAAAATCGATGATTAGGGATAATTGAGAATGTCAAGTTAGGTTCGGTAAACTGGCTAAATCTATATCAAAATATATGAGAATGGAATTGGAATTGATTTAATAAACGAAGTTTAAACTTTTATATTTAAATATAACTAAAACAAGCTTGCTGCAATGCGGTAGTTCGTAGTTTAACGTTTCGAACTTCAATTGAGTATATATACTCAATTTAAGTCGAAATTCTTTGAAACAAGAATCGTCAGGACCGACTAAAAATTGTTTTCAATTGGAAGAGAAAAATATGGATTTCATCTTATAGATTTTGAATTTTGTCAAAAAAAATTCCAGAAAAACAACGATATAATCGTTTAAAAACCATAACAGTTTAATTAATAAATTAAAAGGATTTTTAGTGAATAAAAGTTGGATTTCCATTAGAAAAATCCAGACTTGAGTTATAAAATAAATATGAACTCAAGTGGAGTAAATGAATAGATTTTTGAAACAAAAATCAGATTTTTAATTATTGAATAGAGTTAAATAATTAGAATAATAATTATTTAATGGAGTTTTGGATCGAAATTGGACTTTGGATAAGTTAATTGGATTTGTAAATTTATATTTGAAATCGAATATGAAACTTGAGTTTGAAATGGCATTCGATTTATTTG
Organism: Allium sativum; assembly: GCA_030737875.1. Taxonomy (NCBI): domain Eukaryota; kingdom Viridiplantae; phylum Streptophyta; class Magnoliopsida; order Asparagales; family Amaryllidaceae; genus Allium; species Allium sativum. The sequence goes on from CM060910.1 coordinate 730,382,883, forward strand.
TAAGCAAATTGAAAATATGTATGAACGTGATATGTTCAAATAAAAAGTTAAATAGGCAAAAAAGCTAATTAAAGGATAAATTAGCGAACTGAGTTAAAACGATTGGATTGAATTGGGAATGGTTAGGTTAAATAGGTATGAAATGAAGTGTATGAAGAGAAATAAACCGAATGCCCGACAAAAGAGGAACGCATTTAATTTCATATGAGATTTTGTTTGGCATGCTGCTTGACTTTTTGATTTTCTTTTTCAATGGAAAGGTCCCAAAGAGGCAATTTGTAGTTGTACCGATTGACCCATACAATGGAGACGCCGGCGAAATTTTCCGGAAATTTATGTAATGACCCGGGGAAAAATTCGACGCTAAATTTTTTGACAATAATACCTAACCTGCATTACTTGCCCAAAACCCAAGTATCAAATCCCAGATTGTTAATAAAAAGAAATTAGAGGGTGAGAATAGAAAGGAAGAATATTAGAATAGAAGAAAGAAGAACAACAGCACATCAGAATCTCACAGCGGAACGGATAAAATATAATATCAAATATCTTTATACAAAGAATTGTATATACATACCAACCATCAAAGTACAACATATATCAGTTGCAGCGGAAAATAACTTTATATAACTAACGGTGAAGCCGCCTGCTTCCAGCTCCTGAAACTCCAAGCGAAACCTAACCTGGAAATATACTTGGTCTGACCCAAGCACATTTGAAGCAAAGCAAAATTCACCGGGTCAGTTTGGAATACTTTCAGTGATAAATTCACAGTGCAAACAACTTGTTTAACTTTGGAAAATCCTTTATGAAATCAAAGGATAATAGTAAGTCCAACCCACACATAAACACGGACGGTTTTTACCTTACTATAACCCAAAACATTTTTGAAATCATAACTTATTCTGATATTATCATAGTGTCTAAATACAAATAATTAACAATCTAGCGGAACGCTTGCATCTCACGCTCCACATATATATTATACAATCGAAACCGCGGGCACTTATTGGAAATTGGATTCTGACTATGACAAGGTATGGGACCACCTCCCGATAGTGTATCTCTATAGGCGAATATACTGGGTTCAACAAGAACGTCTTGCAACCCGGCCCTCATTTGACCGACCACTCATTTCGCTTGAGTGTATCGAATGTATATCACCAACGGCTGGGATCAGCAACCGTCTCCCGAAAAGGGACAACATCGATAGATTAAAGTAGTAAAAGGAATTTCTCTAGATAGGTGATTATACACCCTAATGGGAGTGACCTACATATCCATACTGCCCGCCCGATTTTTGTCATTTCCAGGTTGATGAGGCTTGAGGCTAAATTTTGACTTTTAAAACATCTGGTCATCATTCACTTTGAATGCCACATTGTCAGATCCGTCAAATCATTAATTGACATCCACAAATATACTCTGGGTATAAAAGAAGTGCCCGTCTTTGCCACCAACTCGGTATATTGTAAAAATCAATGTACGAGGTTTTAAAGAAATACTCTGTCAAACATTCGTCCATACAAGTCATCCAGGAACAGGAAGAACCAAAGGCACTCTCCTACTGCATCCAATATAGGAATCACCCCATGGATCAATAGCAAGTAGTCCTTGCAATCCGTAAAATCTCATCCACGACCGAATCACGTCAGAATACAACACAGTAATATTCGTCAAGTAATCCTTCCGCTTATGAAGATCCACGGTCTTCAATTGCTCCATCTTCAATCGACATCTTCACGTATCTGCTGGTCGGAATGGTTTTCGAATTTAATTCGATCCTGGTCTTCCCGTGCCAACAAGCGTATTGGTCAGGTTTGATAGTCGGTGATTTAACTATCAAATAACGATCGTGCACATAAAATGATTTTACTAATTCAGTATTTGGCATTACTTGTCCTATTTAAAAATAATTAACAAATTTGATGATCAACTTCTAAATCTTCCAATCTATTTAAATATTATAATTATTCTTAATGTATTATAACAAAACTATCTTATACACTTCAGAGTACATATATATATACTTGACTTTCCATTTCCATTACCATTACCACTATATTCTTCTAAAACCTCTTTTCTCATTTACTTAAATCCTAGCATCACGATATATACTTATGTATAAAATACCTAATAGTATAAACCAAACTACCAATTCTGATATGAAAAGCAAGTGTCGACTTATATAATTTAAAACCAAATATTCTTATTTACCTTGTAATTAACATTTATATTCAAAAACTTCGTATTCATGTTCAATATTCATCACAAGGAATAATTAACCCATTACAACACCCTTTCCTTGTTTCAAACTAATACCATTCCTCGATAATAGTGAAGCCATTTAAGTTGGGATATTTTATTTACCTCGCAGACCTTAATCGACAACGTTCTTACCTTAGAATAATATCAGTTTGTCACTTAAACACATGAGATTAAAATCTCATTTCCCCTTTTTGATTTCAAATTTGGTTTTATAAACCGTTTCTTATATTTGTAATCTTCATTCCATAATACCCTTACTTAATTTGCTTGATTAAGTCAATATTCAATAAATGCCACTTTTAACTTAAAACAATATTTCGCTTATAACCTTTGGATTTAATTAGATCTCACGTCAACTGATCTGCTTCCATTTATTCGGACATCCTCGTAATATACTTTATCTTGGATTTGTAACTAAAATCTGCTTATCCACTTCTTTAAAATAAAACCTTTTTAACTTGGATTTCACTTCCGAAAATCCCTTTATCAAAATTTAAAACACAATTATCGTATGAACTTTCCCCTTTCTTTTGAAATCCTTATTTCGATTCCCTTATTTCGCTTAATCCAATCCTTTAACATTTAGGTCATCGCTATGTTTAAAACCCCTTTTCTAACCCTTTCTTAGATTTATTCCTAAATACTTATGATAACCCATTTACCAATCTCGTTTGAACACTTGGGTTATAAATCTCTTATAACACTTATCGGTCCTTTTGATCAAACCATAACGCCACTTAATCTCTTCTCGAATGGATTCCAATTAAAAGCCATCGTTTTAATTATTATTAATTAAAATAATAATTAATTTTAGTTATTAACTATATAAAAATGGTTAACTTGACTATTAATTTAAAATAGGATAATTATCACTTTTAAAAGCTGATTAAATAATAATTACTTGATTTACACTAACTAATTCACTAATTTCCTTAAATTATAGTTAATCGGAGATTAACTAGTATTTGACCTTAAACACATCAATAATTTTCTTAATTTATAGTTAATCAAAGATTAAATAATATTTTACACTATTCGTTAGATTTAACGAATATTCAGAAAATTTAAACCAAATTGATTCCATTATCAATTTTAATTGGAAACGGTTGATTTTGCCAATCGTACACCTCAGTTAACTATTAACTGAATATTATTCGTCATTTCCCTTTTAAATTAATTAAAAACTTAATTAATATAAAAACACTATTTAATTGTTTTAAAAACAATTATTCCATTTTGCCAACTCGTAGGTAAATTCTCCGGCTCTTTAGCTTTTAGCATATGTGCAAATCATACGGTCTTACTACATAAAACTGTTTAAATAATTTCTTTTATAAACCCGATTAAAATATTTATTTATAAATTTCAAATTTAATTATTTGTAAAAATTAACTAAAAAGCTTCAATTCAGTTATAAAATAATTTATAACTTTAAAACTTGCGTCAATTCACCGAACGATAAAACCGACGTCTAAAACACACATTTTAGGCCATTCACTGCCAATTACCCAATCAACACTGTCGATTGATTTTAAACACCACACAGGTGAATATTTATTCAACCATCATGTTTAAACAGTTTTCACTACCATTTAGGGTTCAATCAGTTCAAATATAAATCAGGTAAAACAAACAACATATGTAATATTTGAGGAATCCGGTCGGATCCCTCCAACCTGTTCTTCCCTGCACCACAGCTTGTATAGCATTTCATAATAATAGATGAAATAAACTTCAATAATCTAATATTTTAAAACGATGAAATATAAATAATAGCAACTAACCAAACAATAAACAGCCAATAGCAACCAATCAACCAATTTATACTTTTAACGATAAATTATATTTTAATATGAATTTACCACATAACAGGATTCCAGAAGGTGTGAGAATTAACTCACCAGTTTAATTCCAGTTGACGGTCGACATGTTTGTTCTCTTTTAATTTTAAGCAAACGTTTAAAATTTTCTGCAATTTCAACTGCGTCCATTCTTGTTCGAACTTGCCCCGCAACATAGCGTTTGTCGCCACGATCTCAATGGATCCTTAATTATCGTTTTAAATGTTTAACCATGTCGTCCCCAATACTGTTGTCACACGGTCTCCCTTCTTAGGCCCGATATCCGTTAACACTAATTAGCCTCATCCTTGTCACGTCGGATGATGCTCACACGTCTCTCCTCATGCTTCTGTACACTATTCCCCTGACCTTTACTTCTTCTACAACACAAACCCGCTCTAGTGTATTACCATGTCCAAACTATTTTTCTCCTCCATGACCGCACTTCACGCGTCAAATTACCCTCCTGAAACAAACAAACCCACCATCTTCCCTCATCACTATCGTTAGATTTTCACCAGATACCCCCACCTCACATCACCGAGTGCCACAGTCCAATGAATGGCATCATCACCTTTCACCACTGCTTCCGTTCATCTCACAAACTACCTCCGTCCTCCACAGTCCAGTAACCGACGTCCGCCACATCGGCCACCATCGCTGCGCCTTTCTGACTTCACCATGCCTCGCTTCACCGATCCTCACCAGCCATAAACTTCCCCATCTCTCATTGCTGTCGTGATGGGTGCCTTCTTTTGTTAGCAAAAGCTTCCTTCCGACGCTGCTTCGCACCGTTACAGTCGGATCAAGACCCCCCTAGCAATTCTTATTTATTTTGCTGTCTTTTATTTTACTGTGTTTAGTTGTTTTTATTTTGATGCATTGAAGTTGGAGGGTGCCCTTTTCTTTCGAATGAGCAAGAGAAGGCAGCAGGTGAGCAAGTATATTTATATATAAGAGAAACATGGGCATCAAGGAACAAAGAAAAAAAATATACAACGTACAAGTCACATGTTCCTTTCAGTGACCGGTCACAACAAAGGAGGCAGAGGGTACGTGACAGAGATATATTTATTAGGAGAAGGACGTTGCATGTGATGGAAAATCATATTCAACCGCACATAGTTCTACTGTTCACGAGATATAAACTAGCGTGTTCAGAATTGATGGACTAACGTGGCCGACAGAAGAATTTTTCAGATATATTTTTCTTTTCCTGCCGATGACGTCGAGCCGTAGGATAACATCGCCGAAAATCTTGACTCGAAAGTAACCGTATCTCATGAGTTTTATTTTCAAAGATTGACAGCGGTTCTTGAAGATATGCAAACAAATCTATGTGCGGAATTTAAAAGGGCGAAATACATAGATTTCTACGTGGTTTCCAATGTATACTAACGGGTTATGAATTTGCTTACAGTTAGAATTTGTATGCAGATTTGGTAAATATTGGTAATGACGTGTGCGGATTTTATTGAAAACAAATCCTTATTTTATGAAATTATCTTATGGTTTCAGATTTCAATTAAACATCGCGACTGACATTCCTAATTTTAACCATTTTTAAATATGCTAGAACAAATTTTGATGTTTAACTTGAATGAATGAAGAAGATATATATACATTTATAGTTGATGTTTTATTTCAATGTAAACAAAACTAAACCATTTTATGTTTCCAGTTCACATTACACTGCAAATTCAACAATTTCCAACTGTTTTGGAATATAGAATATTATTATATTATTAATATAAATAAATATTCAAAATAAATGGTTAAATCCAATTATATGAACTCAAATCAATAATTTAAATAAATAAAATATTTCTAATAACTGGCCAGAAAATACGGGACGTTACATTCCTTCCCTCTTAAAAGAATTTCGTCCCCGAAATTACTAAGGAAGAGAGAACGTTTCAATCCATTATCTTTATAAAAATATTTAATCAAACTCGATTTTTATTCCCAAAACTAATCTAATGGGTTTAAAACCAATTTATTTCAAATAAAAGAATTTCCCAAAAATCTTCAAAAAAATTCTAACACCTTAAATTTTGGAAATTTTTTGGCAGAGTCTCCCCTGTACGGAGGACATCTGCAATATCGCAGGTTCAAGCAATAGATATACCTCGACCAACACGGTCGGGAAAAAAAATCAAAATCCAAACTCAAAACCCAAACAAAATCCAAAATTTCATATTTTCATAGGCGTACCTTTTTGCGAGCGTTATTATGCGATAAGCGATATATTATATGCGAGCTTGCTTAATTATAATGCAGCTTTATTCAAACTGGATCTGATTAATTCCATAATTTCTCTCTTGGATGGATTTTAAAGCTAAATTGGCTCTTCAACACCTGTTCTCAACTCAAACGAATTTATCAGTCATCACAACAATGCCAATTATGTTCAAAACATCCATACCATTCATATCAACCCATTTTACATACAATTCAATCCATACGAGGTTATAATTATTTATAATTACATCATTTATTTCTTTAATTTTCCATTCAAATTTATTTATCTGGATTGATTTATTCGAATAATTTATTTCGGATTGGTTTTAACCAAGTCGATTCAGGTTCAGGTTTATATCCATGAGATCGAGCACACCATCCAAACATATCATACAATCAGCATTAACAAATCAATCGATTGCCCATACTGTAATAACCTTTACTTTTATTTTATTATAAAATAAATTGGGCAAAAATAATTTCAAAAATAATTTTTTATCAAATTACAAATACGCGCTCTCATAAATATAATCAAACCCAATCTAGGGTATTACTAACCCCATCTCTATTGAGTCATGCCACAAAGCCAAGGTTATCTCTAAACTAATAGCTCTGATACCACTGCAACGACGGGGGAAAATTCGATGCTCGAATTTTTGACAATAATACCTAACCTGCATTACTTGCCCAAAATCCAAGTATCAAATCCCAGATTGTTAATAGAAAGAAATTAGAGGGTGATAATAGAAAGGAAGAATATTAGAATAGAAGAAAGAAGAAAAAAAACACATCAGAATCTCACAGCGGAACGAAAAAAATATAATATCAAATATCTTTATACAAAGAACTGTATATACATACCAACCATCAGAGTACAACATATATCAGTCGCAGCGGAAAATAACTTTAGATAACTAATGGTGAAGCCATCTGCTTCCAGCTCCTGAAACTCCAAGCGAAACCTAACCTGGAAATATACTCGGTCTGACCCGAGCACATTTGAAGCAAAGCAAAATTCACCGGGTCAGTCTGGAATACTTTCAGTGATAAATTCATAGTACAAACAACTTGTTTAACTTTGGAAAATCCTTTATGAAATCAAAGGATAATAGTAAGTCCAGCCCACACATAAACACGGTTTTTACCTTACTATAACCCAAAACATTTTTGAAATCATAACTTATTCTGATATTATCATAGTGTCTAAATACAAATAATTAACAATCTAGCGGAACGCTTGCATCTCACACTCCATATATATATTATACAATCGAAACTGCGGGCACTTATTGGAAATTGGATTCCGACTATGACAAGGTATGGGACCACCTCCCGATAGTGTATCTTTAGAGGCGAATACACTGGGTTCAACAAGAACGTCTTGCAACCCGTCCCTCACATGACCGACCACTCATTTCGCTTGAGTGTATCGAATGTATATCACCAACGGTTGGGATCAGCAACCGTCTCCCGAAAAGGGACATCATCGATAGATTAAACAAGCAAAAGGAATTTCTCTAGATAGGTGATTATACACCCTAATGGGAGCGACCCACATAGCCATGATGCCTGCCCGATTTTTGTCATTTCCCGGTTGATGAGGCTTGAGGCTAGATTTTGACTTTTAAAACATCTGGTCATCATTCACTTTGAATGCCACATTGTCAGATCCATCAAATCACTAATTGACGTCCATATATATACTTTGGGAATAAAAGAAGTGCCCCTCTTTGCCATCAACTCGGTATATTTGAAAAAATCAATGTACGTGGTTTTAAAGAAATACTCTGTCAGACATTCGTCCGTACAATTCATCCAGAAACAAGATGAACCGAAGGCACTCTCCTACTGCATCCAATATAGGAATCACCCCACGGATCAGTAGCGAGTAGTCCTTGCAATCCGTAAAATCTCAACCACGACCGAATCACGTTAGAATACCTCTGTGTTGCAACACAGGAATATTCGTCAAGTAATCCTTCCGCTTAAGAAGATTCCCGGTCTTCAATTGCTCCATCTTCAATCGACGTCTTCACGTATTTGTTGGTCGGAATGGTTTTCGAATATAATTCGATCCCGGTCTTCCCGTACCAACATGCGTATTGGTCAGGTTTGATAGTCGGTGATTCAACTATCAAATAACGATCGTGCACATAAAATGATTTTACTGATTCAGTATTTAGCATTACTTGGCCTATTTAAAAATAATTAACAAATTTGATGATCAACTTCTAAATCTTTCAATCTAGTTAAATATTATAATTATTCTTAATGTATTATTACAAAACTATCTTATACACTTCAGAGTATGTATATATATACTTGACTTTCCATTTCCATTACCATTGGAAATACCACTATATTCTTCAAAAACCTCTTTTCTCATTTACTTAAATCCTGGCATCACGATATATACTTATGTATAAAATACCTAATAGTATAAACCAAATTACCAATTATGATATGAAAAGCAAGTGTCGACTTATATAATTTAAAACCAAATATTCTTATTTACCTTGTAATTAACATTTATATTCAAAAACTTTGTATTCATGTTCAATATTCCTCGCATGGAATAATTAACCCATTACAACACCCTTTCCTTGTTTCAAATTAATACCATTCCTCGATAATAGTAAAGCCGTTCAAGTTGGGGTATTTTATTTACCTCTTAGACCTTGATCGACAACGTTCTTACCTTAGAATAATGTTAGTTTGTCACTTAAACACGTGAGATTAAAATCTCATTTCCCCTTTTTAATTTCAAATCTAGTTTTATAAACCATTTCTTATATTTGAAATCTTCATTCCATAATACCCTTACTTAATAAGTCAACATTCAATAAATGCCACTTTTAACTTAAAGCAATATTTCGCTTATAACCTTTGGATTTAATAAAATCTCACATCAACTGATCTGCTTCCATTTATTCGGACATCTTCATAATATACTTTATCTTGGATTTGTAACTAAAATCCGCTTATTCACTTCTTTAAAATAAAACCTTTTTAACTTCGATTTCGTTTCCTAAAATCCCTTTATCAATATTTAAAACAAAATTATTGTATGAACTTTCCCCTTTCTTTTGAAATCCTTATTTCAATTCCCTTATTTCGCTTAATCCAATCCTTTAACATTTAGGTCATAGTTATGGTTTAAAACCGCCTTTCTAACCCTTGCTTAGATTTCTTCCTAAATACTTATGATAACCCATTTACCAATCTTGTTTGAACACTTGGGGTTATAAATCCCTTATTACACTTATCGATCCCTTTGTTCAAACCATAACGCCACTTAATCACTTCTCCAATGGATTCCAATTAAAAGCCATCATTTTAATTATTATTAATTAAAGTAATAATTAACTTTAGTTATTAACTATATAAGAATGGTTAACTTGGCTATTAATTTAAAATAGGATAATTATCACTTTTAAAAGATGATTAAATAATAATTACTTGATTTACACTAACTAATTCACTAATTTCCTTAAATTATAGTTAATCGGAGATTAACTAATATTTTACCTTAAACACCTCAATAATTTTCTTAATTTATAGTTAATCAAAGATCTCAATAGATCCCTAATTATCGTTTTAAATGTTTAACCATGTCATCCCCAATATTGTTGTCACACGGTCTCCCTTCTTAGGCCCAATATCCGTTAACACTAATTAGCCCGATCCTTGTCACGTCAGATGATGCACACGCGTCTCTCCCCGTGCTTCTGTACACTATTCCTCTGACCTTTACTTCTTCTACAACACAAACCCGCTCTAATGTATTACCATGTCGAAATTGTTTCGCTCCTCCATGACCGCACTTCACGCGTCAAATTACCCTCCTGAAACAAACGAACCCACTATCTTCCCTCATCACTATCGTCAGATCTTCACCAGATACCCCCACCGCACATCACCGAGCGCCACAGTCCAATGAACGACGTCATCACCTTTCACCACTGCTTCCGTTCATCTCACAGAATACCTCTATTCGCCACAGTCCAGTAACCGACGTCCGCCACATCGTCCACCATTGCTGCACCTTTCTGACTTCAACACGCCTCGCTTCACCGATCCTCACCAGCCATATACTTCCCCCTCTCCCATTGCTGCCGTGATGGGTGCCTTCTTTTATTAGCAAAAGCTTCCTTCCGACGCCGCTTCGCACCGTTACAGTCGGATCAAGACGCCCCCAACCATTCTTATTTATTTTGATGTCTTTTGTTTTACTGTGTTTATTTATTTTTATTTTGAGGCATTGAAGTTGGAGGGTGCCCTTTTCTTTCGAATGAGCAAGAGAAGGCAACAGGTGAGCAAGTATATTTATATATAAGAGAAACGTGGGCATCAAGGAACAAAGAAAAAAAATATACAACGTACAAGTTAGATGTTACTTTCAGTGACCGGTCACAACAAAGGAGGCAGAGGGTACGTGACAGAGATATATTTATTAGGAGCAGGATGTTGCAAGTGCTGGAAAATCATATTCAGTCGCACATAGTTCTACTGTTCACGAGATATAAACTAGCGTGTTCAGAATTGATGGACTAACGTGGCCGACAGAAGAATTTTTTAGATATATTTTTCTTTTCCTATCGATGACGTCAAGCTGTAGAATAACATCGCCGAAAATCTTGACTCGAAAGTAACTGTATCTCATGAGTTTTCTTTTCAAAGATTGACAGCGGTTCTTGAAGATATGCAAACAAATCTATGTGCAGAATTGAAAAAGGCGAAATACATAGATTTCTACGTGGTTTCCAATGTATACTAACGGGTTATGAATTTGCTTACAGTTAGACTTTGTTTGCAGATTTGGTAAATATTGGTTATGACGTGTGCGGATTTTATTGAAAACAAATCCTATTTTATGAAATTATCTTATGGTTTCAGATTTCAATTAAACATTGCGACTGACATTCCTAATTTTAACCATTTTTAAACACGCTGGAACAAATTCCGACGTTTAACTTGAATGAATGCAGAAGATATATACATTTATAATCGATGTTCTATTTCAATATAAACAAAACTAAACCATTTTATGTTGCCAGTTCACATTACACTGCAAATTCAACATTTTCCAACTATTTTGGAATATAGATTATTATTATATTATTAATATAAATAAATATTCAAAATAAAATGGTTAAATTCGATTATATAAACTCAAATCAATATTTTAAATACATAAAATATTTCTAATAATTGGTCAGAAAATACGGGACGTTACAATTTAAGAAGACATTTTTTAAAGAAAATTCAATAACTTAAAATCTACTTATCGAATATATATGAATTCAGAAACCAAATCGGTTAATAAAATTTAAAAGCATTGTAATAAAGGTTTTCATCAATAGTAAATGATGTTTGAACAAAAATTATATAAGATTTTAAATATAGCTAGTTAAATATAGTATTTGGGTTTTCGTAACGATGTTTTACACAACATTTGTTTTAACCCAAATACGTGTAAGTTTGTAAATATAATAATGAATATTTCCTAAGTATAGAAATAAATAATTTGGGAAAGAGATAAGTAATTGGAATGTTTTCAAATTATAAATAGAACATATTTTCTAAGTATAGAAAATAAAAGAAGGTAATATATGAAAATGTTTCCCAAATAGCATAAGAGGCTAAGATGATTGTTGAAAATATTAGGTTAACAAATATTTATAAGGAAATGGAGAAGTGATTTAATTAATGAAAAACTAATTAAGGGCCCAGTTATTATTTGATGCTTTGGATGAATGTTTGTTTTTCTTCGATAGTTAAATAACCGACTATCAAAGTATTGGCCAATATCGTTGTCAGAATGGAGAAACTGATTGGATTAATATCGGAGAACCACTCCGTATTGGCAATAGTGTTGCAAATCAGATTATATGAAGATAATTAAAGACAGAGTAAAGTGCAAGCACTTTTATGTTAATCTTAGGTAGAAATTGCCTAAGATGAATTAATGGAAATTGTGCCTTCGGTTTCGTTCAGTCCCAGAATGAACTTGTATGGACGAATGTCTGACAGAGTATTTCCAATGATCTCGTATGTTGTTCTGTACAAATATACATATGGTGGCGGGGAATTCATTCTCTTAACATAATATCCATAATATATTTGTGCAAATCAATTAATGATTAATGGATCAAACGATGTAGCATTCAAAGATATTGTGCTATCAATGAAAGTTAAGTAATCATAGCCGCAGGCCTCACAACCGAGAAATGGAAAAAATCGGCTAGGTAGCATGGGTAAGTGGGTTGCTCTCAATTAGGGTGTATTATCACCTATCGAGAGAAAATTCATTTCCTTCTTTAATTTATCGATGCTGTCCCTTTTGGGAAAACAGTTGTTGATCCCAACGGTTGGTGATATACATACGATAGACTCAAGCGAAATGAGTGGTCGGTCATGTGTGGCTAGGTTGCAAGATGTACTTATTGAACCCAGAGTATTCCCCTCTAGAGATACACTATCGGAAGGTGGTTCCATACCTTGTCATAGTTAGAAATTCATTACCCAATAAGCGCCCATGTTTTTTGATTGTATATTATTTATATGGAGCGTGAGACGCAAGCATTCCGCTAGATTGCTATTTATTTGATTTAGACACTATTATAATATCAGGATAGTATTGATTTTAAAGAAATATTTTGGGTTATCGTAAGGTAAAAACCATCTGTGTTTATGTGTGGATTGGTCTCACGATTATCTTTTCATTTGAAAGGATTTTTGAAAGTTAAATCAAGTGGTTGGAGTTTACTCACACCAGTCCCATGACTAACCCAAAGTTTGTTTTGTTTTACTCTAAACTCTTGGGTGCCCAAATTTGTACAGGCATTCAAGTAGTTCAGGTGGTTACAAATATACTTGAAGGGGCTTGGATCAGGAGACTTCATTGTTAGTTATATAGAGTTTACTTTGTTGTGTTGTATATATGATGTACTCTAATAATGTATATAAGTACAATTTTGTATTTCAAAGATTGTTATATATATTATATTATATTCCGCTGCGATGACAGATTCTGTGTTGTTATATTTTGTTCCTCTTGTACCTTTTTCTTCTTTATTCAATAATGGTTCGTATTTCTGTGCAATTTTGGTTTGACGTGCAATGTATTTAGTCAACTCAGATAGTACGGAAATTCATGCCATTACAGTTGGTATCAAAGCTTAGGTTGAGCGAATACCTAGGCTTTTATGAGGGTTTACTCATTAAAAATAGGGTCGGTAGTGCCCAAGAATGAGTTGAGTACATGTATACAAGAGTGCATATTTGTTAGTTGATATAAAAGTTGTTTTATATTGTGTTGGCTTATCTGTTGAGTGATTTATGAATTCTAGTCGATATAGGAAGTATAACTGTATCGATAGGTGTTTCTAAACACTAGAACAGAGCAATTCAACATAATGTTGTTTTATAGTGGGTAAATGAAATAATTTTACCCAAAATTCTATTTTGATATAAAAGGAATAATTTTTTGAAATTATCATAATATATGGATGTGTTGGATCTTATTATTATAATCCGATGAGATTATAAAATTGGAATGGTTAAATATAACCAAATAGAATTTGTATATGAATGAAATATACAAATGAAATGAATTAAAGTTGAATTCAAACCAGAATTTGGAATTTAAAAGCCTAGGAAATTCGAAAATATTTTCGAAGTATATTGAAATAATGTAGTTTTGTTTTGAAAAGATTTTTTGAACGAAAACCATTTTCGAATGGATTTTTGGAAGTGATGAAGCACTGAACTCACTTTAGTGGCGGGAAAATAATTCCGATGATGAGTTGACCATCGATGTTCATTTTCGAGTTTCTAAGTGATGGTTGCTACCTTAGAAAAAACTATGATAGAAATTTGTTTGAAAGTAAATAAATTAGTCTGAAAAAAATTCAAATATTTTGAATTTGAGATGTTATAGATATATGTATATATTTATGTGATTTCTAAAGGATTTGAAATCAAAACCCGGGCATTAGAATTCTAGAATTTAAATTTAACTTAAGCAAGATGGATCGAGGTGAATAAATTGACAAAGAACAATTTGAATGAATTTGAATACATATGAATGGAATTTGAATTAGATTTGAATGTATTAGTTGTAAATCATTCATATTAAATAAATGTAAGCATATATGATGTGCCATATAAATGAAAGCAAAAGTTTGGTTGGAACTAAATTTGTAGAAATATAAAGTGTTGAGTTTCAATACAAATGGATTTTGAAGAATTAATGGGTTTGTAGCATTTTTCTTGCCTTAGTGATTTCGAGGACGAAATTCTTTTAAAAGGGGAAGAACATAACAACCCGAATTTTTAGTTGATTAATTTTATACATTTAATATTATTTTAGAATGTTAAGTTGATAATATAAAAATATATAAGGAATTTATCTATTTAATAATCAAATATGATTTAATTTCAAGTATATTGAATTATTGTAATACTAAAAACAACAAATAATTGAATTCGAAAATAAAACTTAATTGAAACAAATCAGATGATTAATATAAATTTTATTTGAACATATATAAATGATAATAATAATTTATTATTGAAGAATTTGATTGTTTCAAATTTAAATTTATAATTTATTAATTTAATATGGTTATTCCATATATACATTCAAATTTAATTCCGGAATCTATTTTGTTAAGTGCAGAATAATGTTATAACACGAATCGTCAGTCGTTACGTTAAAAACGGGGTTCGTGATATCAAGCTATGAACCCCGAGATATTTGATTATAAAATTTGTGGATAAGCTCGATATTAAATAAGAATCTATTTAAATAAAATAAAAATCTCTTTAAATCAAATCATATTTAATTTAAATCAAATCGAGTTTAGAATAAGTGTACTTCAGCCACCCTACCAACGTACGCCGACCAACTTACCTCCTCTTCCTCTATATAATCAAGCATACTCCCCTCTTTCTTGTTCTATTTTTCTTCGTTTCTTCCTAGTATTTCTAAATCGAAAACAAGCGAAGACAATCCGCTTCTTTCCTTAATCAAAAATCATCTTGGCTCTTCTTTAAAATTTTAAATCCACAAAGTCCCATCTTCTATTTGTTCACTTCCATCGTTCGAAATTAAAAATCGAACAAAATCCTCTGTAGAAAAAAATTGGAAGTCGTTCTCTTGAATCCTCAACAAATCCAAATCGCGATAGTATTACGAGCTGCGAGAATCTCCATTTGAACACAGCAGGCTAGGGCATGAATAAGGTTTTATTGGGAGGTCATGGTGTGTTGTTGGGTTCGAGCAATGTTCTAAAGCTAGATTTTAGGAATGAGGGATTTAGGTTTCGAGCTAGGGCACAGGTGAGCCTCCGAGGGAAAAGCGTAGCCGGAGAAGGGGTTTTGAGTAAAATCGGTAATGTTGAGGAGACGTGAATTTGAGGGCGACAATGTAAAAATTGGCCAAATAAATAGTTAGCGTTGAACCAGTAAGGACTAGAAATGTTGAGTGAGCGAAATGAGGAGGTGCAACCAAGTTTTGGTCGTCGAAATCTACAGGAATGAGTGACAGTGTTGAAGGGGTACGAATTTTGTTGATGGCTTTTGTGAGAAGCTGGAGAGGATTCGGTGAACAAAACAAGAGCAGGTCTGTAGAAGGTTAAGGCATTGGTTTAGGAAAGTGATTAAGGTATAGTTAATTATTTTATTTGCTGATTAATAACCATTTAATCTGTTTAAAAATTGTAACATGAGTATATATATCATATGTTATCATATTCGAATGAACTAAGTGTATTGAAAGCGTATAGTCAAATACTATACAATTGGAATATATTTGAATGACTTGGAGTCAGTTGGAGCTTCTAATCAAAGTAAATATTATTTAATTTAATCGAAAACAAATCGCCATTTCGATAATAAAAATCAAGGTAAGTAAACTCACTCTCTGGATTCGTTTATAATTTATTATAAACGAATATTTATTTAACATAATGTTATATGTTGTTTGTTGGTTGTTTGGATGCATTGAAATATTAATGTGGTTATTATATATATATATATATACATATATACATACACAGATATGTGTGTGTATATACGTATATACATACACAAATATATGCATATATAAGAAAAAATGGCGGATGATGTCTCGCCTAAAATTAATACTAATCCAATTTCAAATCGAGATACAAATCCACTTTCAAATCAAAATACAAATCTGGATTCACCTAATTCAAATCATGATGTTTCTGATAATACTATTGAACCAATTGAAGAGGATCTTTCCCTTCTTTAATTTATCAAGCCATCGGATAATCTCGTTATTTTACCTGAATATAATTTTAAGGCTTCGGCAGATTCTTGGAAATTTACTGTGGTTCTACATCCAGTAGATTTCAAATTTTTAACGGTGCAACTGAAGGATCATATTCAGAAGGTTTGGAAGCCTAAAGGTAACTTTAGAGTTCATATTGCCCATGGGGTTCATTATACAGTTCAAATTGAACAAGAGGTTGATTATTTGTCAGTTCTGAAAATCTCTACATACTTTTACTTTGGTAGCCTTTTGACGGTGTATAAATGGTTTCCTGGATATGATTTCAAGAACTTCGTAGCTAAAAGGGTGCAGATCTTGGTCAGATTGTTTGATCTAGATATGGAGATGTGGTTGAATACTACTTTTTCTATGCTTGCAAGTTATATTGGAGAGCCTATATGATTAGATGATATTACTGTTACTAAGAGAGTAACTAGATTTGCTAGAATGTTAATCTCTACAGATTTTGAAGGTAAGATAGTTGATAAAATTCCTGTTAAGCTGCACACTGGATTGCAAAAAGAAGTAAGGGTGGAATATGAGCTTGTACCAGCTAGATGTAAGAAGTGTATGTGATTTGGTCACAAATCTATGATTCATGATGGGCCTAAAGAACCAATGTGGATGTTTAAGCAGCAAGTCAATGTAGCTAGTTCATCCAATATAGATACTCAATCAAAGGAGAGTGATGATAGTATTGGAAAGGAACTTGAGCAGAATAAGGATAAGGGTGGGCAGGTCTGGATTTCTTGGATTCTGAGCTTCCGAATAATATTCTTCTTGAGGGATTGAATCTTATAGCAGATAATTTGACTGAAAATTTGCATACTGAAGAAGTGAGGGATGTGTCTAATGGTGTTTCTTTTAACCAGTTATTTGGCTAATTTGAAAGGAAAGATTGTGGTTCTTACTGCTCCTCCTAAAAGGCAATTAAGGAGCAATTCATTAATTAAATGACTCTGATTACATGGAATGTTATAGGGATGAATACACCTAAAAGGATGCGAGATGTTATCCCTGCTAACAAGGACCAAATCAACTTTGGTTGGTTTGGTGGAGAATAAATTGAGTAATATAAATATTAAAGTTTTCAGTAAAATGATCCCCCAATCATGGCAATTCATTCCTCATGATTCTGTTCCTTATGCAGGGAGAATTTTATTACTTTGGAATTCTGATATATGGTCTATTGATGTTATTTCTTTTTCTAATCAACACTTAACAATGTAAGCAAATAATAAAGGTGGTTTAGTTTTCTTTTTGTCAATAATATACGCGAGTAATAGCTTTCGGGAAAGACAAAATCTATAGCAGCATATCATTCAGAAGGGTGAAAGTATGAATGCAGAATGGGTTCTCATGGGGGATTTCAATAATTGCACTTCTTATTTGGACAAGAAAGGAGAGTTACCTATACCCTTTCAATATGTATATATAAATAACTGTATGACTCAATCGGGTTTAATAGAGATAAAAGCATTGGGATTTAATTACACATGGAGGCGTAGGGGCATTGCTAGCAACATAGACAAGATTTTTGTCAATCACTTGTGTTTGTAGAAGTTTATGGACACGAAAGCATTATCTCTGTCCCAAGAATCAAGTGATCATAATCCACTGCTGTTAGATCTTATTCCCACAACTAATTCTAAAGGATTCCCATTTAGATATTCAGATGAATGGCACTTCAAGGAAGGATATCAGGATTGTATTTTGAGAGGTTTGCGAGTTAATGGATGGGTTTTCTATAGTTATTTGTTTTTGCAGAAATTGCAAGATTGTAAATATGAAGTAAAGTGCTGGAATAGAACTCGATCAAAGGATAATTCCTTGTTGATGGAAGCAGAAGCTGATTTTAAGGAGAAGGAAGTTGCATGTGACTAAGAACCAGAAAATCTAGAATTGTATGATAGTATGCTAGATGCAAAGCATAGATTGATGGTTCAAAAGCAAATAAGGTTTTGGAGTTACAAGCAGAAAGCCAAGGTCTCTTGGTTACAGGATGGTGATACAAATTCAAGGTTTTTTCATTCGAAGATGTCAAATAGGAAATACAATAACCATGTCAAAGCATTGATAAATAGTGACGAAGAATTGTTATATAAACCTGAGGATGTGGCGAGAGAGGCAATTACATATTATGAGAATTTGTTTAATGGTGTGACAAATATGGAGATTCCTTCACTCCAATCAATAACAGAGATTAATTCATTTGGTCATCAGAATTTACTTGCACCAATTTCTACGGAGGAAGAAGAATGCAGTTTTTTCTGTTCACGATGATACATGCCCAGGTCCGAATGGATTCAACTCTAAGTTTTACAAGATACATTGGGAAGAAATCAGGTGGGATTTATTAAATGCTCCTCAAGATATTTTTGCTACTACTAAACTTCCCAAAGGTATTAATCATACGTTTATTACTTTAATCCCTAAAGTCGAGAGGCCTTCTGAAATTTCACATTTTAGACCCATTTCTTGTGGCAATCTTTATTATAAGATTTTTAGTAAGATAATGTGTAGTAAAATTAAAAGTTTTCTGCCTCATATAATTTCTCCAAACCAGTGTGCTTTCACTCCGTCAAGATCTATTGCTGATAACATTCTTTTAGCACATGAGTTACTTAGGGATTTTAAGAAGCAAAGGGTAAATAAGTTTTGTGTGAAAGTTGATTTACATAAGGCGTATGATATGCTTAGTATAGAATTCATTTGTCATATAATGAAGAAGATGGTATTCCCAATGCATTTTATCAATATTGTTTTCGAGTGTATATAGTCTCGTACATTTTCAATCATTATTCAAGGAGTGCCAAGAGGTTATATAACGTCAAATAGGGGAATAAGGCAGGGAGACCCATTGTCACCATATCTTTTTGCAATTGCTATGGAATTTTTTACATTTTGTATGAATGAGGCCTTTCTCTAAAAAAGTTTTTTCCTATGCACAATTTTGAACCTGTAGTATCACATTTACTTTACGCTGATGATCTCATAATCTTTAGTAAATGTAATATTACTAGTGCTTTGACTTTGAGAGAAATTTCTAGGAAAATAAGTTTTACAGTGGTCTGACTGTTAGTAGCTTGAAGACTAAAGTATTTTTCAGTTCACGTGCTCGTAATGTTGGGGATATTTCTTCGATTCTTGGATTTCAATCAAATATATTGCCTGTAAAGTAATTGGGGGTTCCATTTCTTCAAATTATGTTCACTATCATGATTGTCAAGCTCTTTTTCACAAAGTTCAGAATAAAATTCAGGCCTGGGATGCAAATTTCCTTCAATCCATCAGTACTCCTTCTATTTTGTATTGGCTATGTGTTTATCAGCTTCTAGAACATGTTTTAGACAAATTACACACTATGTGTGTGGATTTCTTTTGGGGAGGAGCAGTTCATAAGGTTAACCGGAAACAGCTTTGTCTGCCTAAAGCTGAGGGGATAAGGCCTGAAGCTTTTTACAGATTTGAAAAAAGCTTCTTGTATAAAGTTGCTATGGAAATTCTTGTCTGGTTGTTCTATGTGGACTAAATGGATGCGGGTTAAGTATTGTAATGGAAAATCTTTTTGGAGCATGAAGATAGACAATAATGCTTCAAGTTCATGGAAAGCTATGTTGAGATTGAGAACTTCAGGAGTTCAATTGTTTAATAAAGTACTTGTGAATAGTTTCAATACTCTTCTTTGTCTAGAACCATGGATAAACTGTAAATGTCTTGTAGACATGATTGGAGTTTCAAGGTTTCAAGCTATTGGGAAAAAGACTGAACTTGTTTGAATAGTAATTGAGAATGGTAGTATAGTTGGAATGAAACATGCAGGAACTCGAGAGGTTTTGCAACAGGTTGATGACGTTAAGCTTGATGATATAAATACTAAGGATCATTATGTATGGGGTAAAGGTGGTTAATTTAGTTTTTGCAAAGCATGGGAGAAGATAAGAGAAAAACAGGTAGGACTGAACTGTTACAAGGTGATTTGGCATGGTAAGAATAAAAGGAGAATGTTGTTCATAACATATTTGGCAATGAACAATAGATTATACACAAGAGATAGGTTGAAAGCTTTTGGTATGGTAGATGGTTCTAAATTCTTGTTATGTGATTTTCCTGAAGAGTTCACAAGGCACCTCTTCTTCTCTTGTGATTATGCGAAGTTTGTGTGGAGTTCTTTAGCAATGAAGTTGGGAATTGTAATGGACAATTTGTCACTAGTAAATATAGCAGATATAATATTGGATATTTTCAGAGACAAGGATCGGTGTTTTGATGTTGCGTGTGCAGTTTATACGCGTGTAGTGTACTAAATATGGCTTGATAGGAATGTAGTGTTATATGATAGAGGTAAAGTTGCGAAAGAAGTCAGAGTTAAAATGATTGAGAAAGAAGTGTATTATTTGGTGAACGATAATGGTAGCAAAACGAAGAGGACTCAAGTGAAGACGGATATTCTGAAGCATTGGTGAGTGGATCTTTTAGACACAAGTTAACTTGCTGTATATTGTTTGCTGTGTTAGTGAGAGGGTTGTGTGAGTTGTAATGAACGCACTGTCTTTTATTGTATTGTTAATATATGGAATATATATGTGCTCTTTTTCCGTATGTCGCACCCATTTAGGTTAGGGGGGCTTAAGGTTTTGATGAGGCATATATATGAAGTATATGATTAGTTTTTGCAATATAGTGAACCAATTTTCAATATATATATATATATATATTATAGGCTTGGTGGTTGTGGCTATTATATATATATATTGGATATTTCCCGCAACACCATTAGCGGATGATTTCCCTATGCACCCCACAATATATATAGTGGATGACCTTTTATACCGTGATATCCTACCTCGAAGAAAGATAGGTATTATTTATGTTGGTTAACGTCTAAGAATGCAGGAAAATAGGTTGGAGATATCCAACTGGATTCCTCAAAAATTCATTATTGTTTGTTTTCATATATATTATCATATATGATGTGTTAGAAAACCTGTGATTGATAATTGGGTGTTTTGAATGTTTGAATATCAATGGCCCTAAATATTGATATATAAAAATATCCTGAAAAGAAATTTTGAGATTTAAAAGGGAAAATATATTTTTCTAAAATAGAATTTGAATGTCGAATGAGCTGGAAAATATTAACTTGTTTTGAATAATAAAAACAAGTAGCGAATTTATAAACGGTGTTCGTAAATGAAATGGAATAATTTTCATTGGATAATGTGGGGAATGTAAATTCAAACGTGAATTTAAAAAGGGGAGTTGAAAATTAGTTTCAAAAAGAAACGATGAAATCTACTCGGATATTCAGAACGAAAATTGAATTAAATTAAATCCATACGGATTTATGATTGGAATTCGACTATGTCGAATTTATAAAAATAAATTATTTCCAGAAAGAATATTAAAATTGTATTGGATAGAAACTGAAATTAAATATGAAATAGATTCTACAATTATAGATTTAAGTTATAACAATAAAATATTACAAACAATGAACCGAGTTTCAAATAAGTTTTTGAAATGAAACTTGTTTAATGTATAATTCAAGAAAGTAATTTATAAACGATGTTTTTAATTAAAGTGGGATAATTATCATGGGAAAATTTGGAAATATAAATTCAAGTATGAATTTAAAAGGGATGGGAATTGTTTTGAAAAGGGAATGACGTATTTTATTTCAGAATTCGGAATATGAACTGAATTAAGTTAAATCCAAGTAAGTTAAAATTGGAACTCGATTACATCGAATTTTATAAAATAATTTATTCCTAGAGGATTTGGAATTTAAAAAATAAAATTGAATTGTAAATAAATTTATATTTGAGTAATGAAAAAATTGACGATACGGGATAATTGAGAATGTAAGTTTGATTTGGTAAATGAGCTGAATTTATATTAAAATATATGATAATGGAATTGGAATTGATTTAATAAACGAAGTTTAAACATTGTATATAAATATAAGTAAAACGAGCTCGCCGCAACGCGATAGTTCGTAATTTGACGTCTCAAACTTTAATTGAGTATACAGAACTCAATTTAACTCGGAATTCTTTGAAACAAGAATCGTCCGGAACGATTGAATAATAGTTTCCGAATGGACTTATAGACTTTGAGTTACATCAAAATAAAATTTCCAAAAAAAACAGTGGTATAATCATTTAAAAACCATAATGGTTTAATTAGTAAAATAAATGGATTTTTAGTGAAAAAAATTCCGATTTCCATTAGAAAAATCCAGACTTGAGTTATAAAATAAATATGAACTCAAGTGTATTAAATGAACAGATTTTTGAAACAAAAATCAGATTTTTTTTAATTATTGAATAGAGTAAATTAAATAGAAGAATAATTATTTAATGGAGTTTTGGATCGAAATTGGACTTTGGATAAGTGAATTGGATTTGTGAACTTATATTCGAAATCGAATATGAAACTTGAGTTGGAAATGGCATTCGGTTGATTTCTAAGCAAATTAAAAATATGCATTAATGTGATATGTTCAAATAAAAAGTGAAATAGACAAAAGTGCTACTTAGGGAATAAATTAGCGAATTGAGTTAAAACGATTGGTTTAAGTTGGAATAAATTAGGAACGGTTGATATAGGATAACAGTTATGGAATGAAGTGTATGAAGAGAAATAAATTGAATGCCCGACAAAAGAGTTACGTATTTACTTTAATATGAGATTTTATGAGCCTATTTGGCAGACCGCTTGGCTTTTTCGTTTTCTTTATAAATGGAAATGGACAAGAGAGGCGATTAGTAGTTGCACGAGTGACCCGTACAAAGGAGACACTGACGAAATTTTCCGGAAATTTAAGAAGATAGATTTTTTTTTATTTTTTTGGAAAATTCGATAACTTAAAATCTACTTATCCATTATATATGAAACTAGAAACCAAATCGGTTGATAAAATTTAGAAGCATAGTAATAAAGGTTTTCATCTATAGTAAATGATGTTCGAAAAGGACATAATATAATATTTTAGATATAGTTAGTTAAATACAGTTCTCAGGTTGTCGTAACGATGTTTTACACAACATTTATTTTAACATAAATAAGTGTAAGTTGGAAATATAATAACGAACATTTCCTAATATAGGAATAAATGGGTTCGAGAAAGAGATAAGTAATTGGAATGTTTTCCAATTATAAATAGAAGATATTTTCTAAGTATAGAAAATAAAAGAAGGTGATATATGAAAATGTTTTCCAAATAGCGTAAGAGGCCACGATGATTGTTGAAAATATGGAGTTAACAAATATTGATAAGGAAATGGAGAAGTGATTTAATTAATGAAATATTAATTAAAGGTCCTAATGATTGTTTGATGCTTTGGATGAATGTTTGTTTTTCTTTGATAGTTAAATAACCGACTATCGAAGTATTGGCCAATATCATTGTCAATATGGAGAAACCAGTTGGATTATTATCTAAGAACCACTCCGTATTGGCAGGCGTTGCAAATTAGATTATATGAAGACAATCGATCGGTTTCGTTCAGTGCCAAAATTAACTTGTATGGAGTATTTCCAATGATCGCATATGTTGATCTGTACAAATATACATATGGTGGCAGGGAATTTATTCTCTTAGCATAATATCCAGAATATATTTGTGCAAATCAATAGTGATTAATGAATCTTACAATGTGGCATTCAAAGTGATTGTGCTATCAATGAAAGGTAAGTAATCATAGTCTGAAACCTCACAACCGAGAAATGACAAAAATCGGGCAGACATCATGGGTAAATGGGTCGCTCCCAATTAGGGTGTATTATTACTTATCTAAGGAAAATTCATTTCCTTCTTTAATCTATCGATGATGTCCCTTTCGAGAAAATGGTTGCTGATCCCAATCATTAGTGAAATACGTTTGATACACTCAAGAGAAATGAGTGGTCGGGTTTGCAAGATGTTCTTGTTAAACCCAGTGTATTCCCCTCTAGAGATACACTATCGGAAGGTGGTTTCATACCTTGTCATAGTTGGAAATTCATTATCTAATAAGCTCCCACGGTTTTTGATTGTATATTATGTATATGGAGTGTGAGAAGCAAGTGTTCCGCTAGATTGCTATTTATTTGATTTAGACACTATTATAATATCAGGATAGTATTGATTTTAAAGAAATGTTTTAGGTTATCATAAGGTAAAAACCATCTGTGTTTATGTGTGGATTGGTCTTGCGATTATCTTTTCTTTCGAAGGACTTTTGAAAGTTAAATCAAATGGTTGGAGCTTACTCACAACCAGTCCCATGACTGACCCATAGTTTAATTTGTTTTGTTTTACCCTAAACTCTTGGGTGCTCAAATTTGTACGGGCATGGTGTTTACAGATATACTTGGAGGAACTTGGAGCGGAAGGTTTCAATGTTAATTATATGGAGTTTATTCCGCTGTGTTGTATATGTGATATACTCTGATAATGTATGTAAGTACAAGTATTTCAAAAATTGTTATATATATTTTATTTTCTTCCGCTATGATGTGAGATTCTGTGTTGTTATATTATGTACTTCTACCTTTTTCTTCTTTATTCAATAATGATTCGTATTTTTGTGCAATTTGGGTTGAATGTGCGGTGTATTTAGTCAACTCAGATAGTATGGAAATTCGGGCCATTATACAGAGTACACAAAAAGATCAACCTACAGAGTCATAACAATCTGTATGTACAATGGCTGATTAACACAACACACATAGCATAAATAAATTAATATAAGGATTACGAGAATACGTCTCAACTCCAGCTCCTCTCTTGTAGCTTCAAGCATATCCAAAGCAAACCTGGATCATTCTGGAATACTTACAGTGAGAAAACTCACATCAAAAACCACTTTCTCAAATTTAGAAATCCTTTAAAATAATGGAACTCTCATAAGACACGACCACACATAAACATGACATGTATTTTTCCCTTATGATAACCAAAACACTTTTATTATAAATTCAATGATATTATAACAATATCTATTAAATCATCTTAAAATAAAATAATAAACATATGCGAAATTATTACCCATAATTAAATTCTGCACCTTAATGGGCTCTACATACACAAACGTGACACGTATTGGGATTCCATACAATGACTAGGCACTGGGGTACCACCCGACACAGTTCCTTTCTAGATAAGCATACCGAGAGACAACCTATGACTCGCTGCCAACATAGAACTGGCCTACCACTAACTTTATAGTACTGAATATATCACCGTCATAGCTACGATCAGCAACCACACCAAGCATAAAATAATCAAAGGGTTAACTGTTCTAGATTGGTGGTAAACATACCCTAATGGGTGCGACGCACATAACCTTGTCACATCTCCCCTGATTTTAGTCATTACAGAATGAAGAGGCTAGAGGCAACGTTTTTACTTTTCATACATGACACATTTCCATCTTTGAATGTTCATCTCCCTTAATTGGCAATGTACTGATAATATTCATCCATACAAGTCGTTCAGGAATAGAATGAACTGAATGTTATACTTATACTACATCCATAGGATTAGTAGCAAGTAACCCTTGCACTCTAAATACTTTATCTTTGCACAAGTATACCTGCAAATTCCAATTCGAAAGCAAAGTTGGTTGGAAGTGGTTTTGGATCCAGTTCCAATCCCGGTTCCTCAAACCAACGCGTTATAATTTAGAGGAAATTTATTGATATTCAATTCTTTAACTATCAAGCTACAGTTGCACAGTTAAGTACATTAGCAGTACATACCCATTTAATTAAATCGTTCACTAAAACATTTCATCGATTCTTAAAAGTCGATTCCATATACTTATCACAATGGGATAAGTATATTCACAAGCCTCTTGCTTTCATTACTTCGAACCATATTTATGCACTTATTTCTTCGAACAAGTGTATTCACAAAACCATACTATCTTCACTACCTAGAAAATAGTGGTATATACTTAACTGATTGGTGTAAATACAGTCACACATCATACCTAGGTCAAACAATGTCATGTGATACATTGCTTACTATAAAACCCAACTGTTTTATTTAACTTCTAAACTTTGCAAATTTAAAGTTTATTACACTACTATTGGAAATAATTATTTAATATCCAACATCCACTTTCGTGTTCGAACCAGTATCATCTCTTAGATAATAATGAAGTCGTTCAAGTTGGGGTATTTTATTTACCTCTCAGACTTTGACTCGACAGCATTCTTATCTTCAAGATAGATAGAAGTTTGTGAACGCAAAACCTAACATTCAGTAAATGCCACAATAAGATTCATTGCTATTCAATTTAAATAGGGTTTTGAAAACCCTTCCTTGCATTTGAAAATCTCTTTCCAATAAATTGTTTTAACTTAATTCATTTATTAAATAAACCCGTATTTAAACCATCTAATTAACTTTTGAACTCTTTCATAAATCTTGTTTACAAAACTTCGATTTGTTACAAAATCCTTTATAAGACTTTCCTTTATAAAACTTAATTTTTTTATTCCTACAAAACTTCAAATTGTCCCAAGACTTGTTTAATTGTCAATCAAATCTTTTATACTCTATTTCAAAATTAGATTGAATCATTTATAAATTCTTTTATAAATACCTAACATTTCATAAGTTTCAATTCTAAAAACTAAGACCATTTCTGCATTATTTTACAAGTTAAACAAAACCATTTATTTACCTGTCCAAAACAATTTAATATCACTTAAACCTCACTCATTTTTAAAACTTAGTTTTATAACTTCAAAAAACTTAATTATAAAACTTAGTTAAATTTTAGCACTCCAAACGTCCAATATAAAACTTATTTGTAAAACAGGAATTTCGCTACACAAATCATTTTATAATTTCTCTACAAAATCCAACTATAAATATTGGTTTATTTACAGAACTTCCATTTTATATAACTTGTATAAGTTTTTCTTCAAAATCTTAATTTCAACTAGTCAATTCTCCTTATGACGAATAAATGCCTTTAAAATATTACAGGTCGTCTGCTGTCAACCACTTAACCAGTACTGTTTATTTATTAATAAAACATTAGTGTTGAATCTAATTCAATAATCCTCATCCAAATCAGATTTTAATGTTTCTTATGCAAGACAGTTCATATGTGTAAAACATATAAGCAAGTAACATCCAAAACATTGAGGAATCATGTTGGATCCCTCCAACATGTCCCCTTCCATCACAACTCATATACCAATCTATATATGCATATAAATTTGATAATCCAATCTAATTCGTTTAAGATAAATCTTCCGCTTAAAAAGAAGGCAGTGTCAAAGGTCACCCGTTCACAGATAGGAATATATATCGATAACCACCAAGAAAGCAATAAATCATTCAAACATCCAAACACACAATTTATATATTAATAACAATGATTATTATTATATGAAATAAGAACACTCACGATATTTAAGAAAGTGTGAGAGTTAACTCACTATCCATTCCAATTCGACGATTTTGCGTCGATTTGTATAATTACAAACAGACATGTGAAATTACATAAAATTCCAAATGGTTCTAAAGCACTCCCATCCCACTCACATGCGTAGTGTTCGCGAATACAAACCCAACACAACTTGTTTCGTCCCAATTTGATATCGTGTGAACAAGTTATAGATGTTACAAGTTTAAATGCAATTAAAATGAAATTAACTTAATTTATTTATTATCCTTACCCCTCCTCTTAATTACGTGCAGCACCTCCTTCTTAATTCAATTTATGTGTACCTGCCTCTAGCTAACACCACCCTTGACCGTAGTTTGACTGGACACAGCCACTGCCTCGATCGTCAAACGACTCCACTGACACCACCAATCAACTCACCACCTGAATTCCTACCCTTCTGCACACTCATTCCCTACCCCAGCGTTGCCCACAAAAACACGACTTGTAGCGTACAATGGCCACTGCAGTTTTTTGCAACCATCTCCCCTGATCGGAGTTTCCCCACCTTCACCCAAACGATCCCTATGCCACTACGAATTCATCATCATCGTTTCTTCACCCTCTGACATCATGAATCCGCTGTAGAATCCAACCCTATCCATGCTGCTCAAGTCGAGCTTCAAAAAAAATCACATCACACCTTGAACTGAGCCTACCAGGTTGAAGATCTCCACCATACGAAGCGATATGATCAAGAATCATATGATCAAGAATCATATGATCAAGAAAAATTCATGTTTTAATTAATTGAATAATTTATGAAGATGTAGACTTCTTTTATTTTATATAGATAAAAGGATGGAGTTAGGTAATAAAAGATAAAAGTAGGATGTTTATAGGTTGATTAGTTTAGATATTTTCAATATAATATTCTGTTATATTCTCGTATAACATTTCATTCACGCACAGTCACATAAAAGCTCCGTTCGTCATGAAACTTGACATTTAGCTATATTTCAATATTTTGGACTCGATGAAACTGGTTTTGTCGAATTCCGAGACCGTTTGCAAAAGCACTATTTTAATGTGTTAACTAAAATCAATTAATAATTATTCGATTTCAAAACACCCAAATTCTCTGATAATAATTTATTATTATCGTTTATATTCAAATAGAATTTTACATAGCTTAAATTTAATTGGACTTTAAACTCAAGATTTTCAGTCTCAAGTTAATTTAATGTTCTAATTCTCACTTTATATCAATGTCAGGTCATTAAATCTTAAAATTTATCGTTTTAAGTATTTAAATTAATTAAATATTCATTATTAAAAATCCAGGTTGTTACAGTTATCCACCCCTTCTGGTGTTAATCCACCCTTAAGATCTGTAATCTGTGTTCCTCACAAAAGGATCCCAAAGGGAAAAGATTTTTGTGTGAGAGAATAATTAGGTCTAGGGTATCATTTATAGTGGAGCTTGGGGAATTTAGGCCATAGGATCAGCTAATTAAATGTAGTCCAAACACGTCCCGGAACAAAATTTAACCATCCGATAAACATATCAACGCCCATGAATTCACGAAACAATTTTAAAACTCAAGTGGCTCGTACCTAGACAAATACTCATCCACGACGTTTTGCTAGTTGACCTAGCCAAGAGGGGCCGACCTATAGGTCGACCCGACCCGACCCTACCTATGGGCCTTTTTGTATTTTTTTAATATTGTTTTGAACTCTGAATTTATATATTTTTGAATTCTAATTTCTTTAATAACTTTTTCATATGAACTCAGATTTTGACAAGTTATATATGCAAATAGCTCAGGAAATCGCCATGGACTCAATGGTGCAACCCTCGTAGCAAAATTCTAATAATTTCACAAAATTATTTATCATTTAATTAATTCTTAAATTAATCATTATCACTTAAATTTTTGGGTTGTTATACATATGTAAATAAACAAACAATCAGTAATCAACAACTAATATAACACTTGTTTAATGTAAATTAACCAGTACAAATAAAATATCCGAATCAATATAACAACAGAATGAGGTTATATTATACTAACAAATGTAAATCAAAATAATTTCAACAAGTAATTTAAGGGATGTTTATTTGTCCAAATATACAACACCAAACATATGATTTGAATTAATTACTTAAGAATTCAATAATGTAATCAAATCAATATTATTCAGCCGTTCAAAAATAATCAAGTACTTGCAATAATTTTGAATGTGAGGTAAACTCAAAAATGTCTAATAGCAATTCGAGATGCTATATTGTAATCCTAAATCAGGTCTAAACAATTTAGTAGCTTTTCAAGATGCTATGTCACGATCTTATATTTAGTTCAGACAACTTATCTATTCGATCATTTAAACATAAAATTGATGATATAATAATTTATCTAAACCAAACAACAAGAAAATTCCACACTCAAGCAGATAATCAATATTTAAATGTACTTTATACTATATTAATTAACCATAAAGGTGAATTTTACTCATCTTTGCTTTAGTTGTCACTTTCACACTTTGGTTTCGTTAAATTTCGAATGACATTCGAAATTAGCTAAAGTTCTCAGTAACTTCAAACATTGCTAAATTAATTCCATAATGTAGCCTTCGTCATTACAAATGAAACAACAAAAACGTGCCCTATCATATGTCGTATGGGAGAGTTATACGTATTCAAAAGTTAACAATTTGCAATTTATAAATTCAAAACTCTTATTACATCAGTTTATATAGTTACCCCTACTAATCCCATTCTTCCTCAAATTCAAACAAGTCCTCTCAAAACCAGATACTCACCAAAATGATCAGTCTCATCAACTATTTCTCCCTTTACGATCAATTAAATAAACATCTGATGACCTGAATGCACTTAACAACAAAATCTTCACCTATCAATACCCCTAACCTCACAACTGAACCCGTCCTCCCCATCGCGACCTGAGATTGATGCAGTTCACCATAGAAGGTTTGATGGAGTTCCCAAAATAACTGTAATGTCTTGAGAAAATTCAACTTTAGATTTTCGGCAATAATACATAAAACCTGTATTACTCGCCAAAACTCAAGTATCGAACAACACCGGATTGTTAATAGAAAGAAATTAGAGGATGAGAAGTAGAAAGAAAGAAATGTTAGAATAGAAGAAAAAGAAGAATACATCAGAATCTCACAGCAGAACGAATAAAATATAATATATCAAATCACCTTTATACAATAGAAACCGTATATGCATACCAATCATCAGAGTACAACATACATCTATCACAATGGAAATAAACTCTTAATAACTAACGGTGAAGCCTTCTGCTTCCAGCTTCTGAAACTCCAAGCTAAACCTAACGTGGAAATATACTCGGTCTGACCCGAGCACATTTGAAGCAAAGCAAAACTCACCCGGATCATTCTAAAATACTTTCAGTGATAAATTCATACAGAAACTAGCTTGTTTAACTTTAGAAAATCCTTTGGAAAGAAAAGATAATAGTAAGACCAACCCATACATAAACACGAACGGGTTTTACCTTACTATAAGCCAAAACATTTTTTTATCAAAATCCAGTGATATTATAATAATGTCTATCATACCACATATAAATAACCACTTAGTAGAACGCTTGCATCTCACGCTCTACATACTTAGTATATAATCTAAAATCGCATGACGCTTATTGGAGATTCGATTCCAACTATGGCAAGGTATGGGACCATCTCCCGATCAGTGTAACTTTGGAGATGAATACACTGCGATTTAACAAGAACATCTTGTAACCCAGGCTAAACATGAACGGTCACTCATTTAACTTGAGTGAACCGAATATATCATTACCACGGTTGGGGGCCAGCCAACTAAACCGAAAGCATACAAAAATAACGAACAACTGAGGCAGTTTATTTCTCCAGATTAGGTAATGGTATACCCCGCTTGGGTATGATCGAACATGCCATACGACCTACCCGATTTTTGTCATTTCCCGGTTGATGAGGCTTGAGGTCACGTTTAACTTTTTAGAACAGCACATCTCCATTAACTTTGAATGCCACATTGTCAGATCTGTCAAATCACTAATTGATGTCCACAAATATACTCTGGGTGTTAGCAAGAGAATCTCTCCACCACTAAACTTGGAATATTTGTAAAAATCAACGTACGTGAATTTTTAAGAAATACTCTATCAGACACCAGGAACAGGATGAACTGAAGGCACCCTCCTACTGCATCCTATATAGGAATCACCCAAAGATCATAAGCGAGATGTCCTCACAAATCCGAAGATTAAAATCACGATAGAATCACAAGTCATCATAACTTTGGCAGACCAGACCAGAGAAATTTAACAAGTAGTTCTTCCGCTCATGAAGATCATCGGTCTTCAACGCTCCATCTTTAGAGGTCTGCAAGTTAGTTACGAACGCACAGTTGATTTGAAGTGGTTTTGGGTCTAGTTCCCATCCCAGTCTCTTCGAAACAACTCGTCAAAAGGTCATAAGGTATATTGATTTGATAGTCGATTCTTTAACTATCAAAACCAATAGTTAGCTAAGTAGATTGGTAGCTCGGGTCCTTTATATTAAAACATTTTATTCAAACCATTTTATTGATTAAAATCGATGCTATATTCATAACCCGACAAATTTCTTTTGTTTCGTTACTTCGAAAACGTAACGATAAATTTATACCTTTAGCTTTACCAAAAAATCTTCCTTATCTCCTTTCCCATTGAAAGCCTAATTTTCAATTACAACATTTAATCCATTTGTTAAGTGATCGTTCATTTTAAAATCATCGCCTTGATTAAAAAAAAAAAAACCTTTACAAATTCACTTGGATTTATTTCAAATCCCCTTTTGCTAATTCATTTCACTTTCTTTTATTTGGAAATATCATTTATATCACTTTAACTTAATTTAGTTTTACAAAGTAATTGTTTAACTTAAACATCGCCTCGTCTCAAGATTTCTTTTACAAACTTGTTTATCATATCTAGATTCGTTATCCAATTCATGTATAAAACTCTTTTCAACTAAAACCATATTACAACTTAGTTACTTTTTAACTGAATTCCATTTTAAAAGATAAATCACTTCTGTTATTATTGATTAATAATAACTAACTTAACATTAACTACAATCAAGATAGTTAACTTCTTAATTAAATAAAAATAGAACAGTTAATCTTTTTAAATAGTTATAAAAATAATAAGTAATCTTATTAAAAATAAACAATTTGATAATCGCTTTAAAATATAGTTAATTAAAAATTTATTAACTTCTAAGTACATTCACCAAGTTTAACTACTGTTTGGAAAACTGTTTTCATTAAAACAACACTTCCAATTTTAAACAGTTGACTAAGTTAACTTAAAAACATCGTTAACCATTGATTAATTTCCTTTAATCCTTCCTATTAAATTAATTAAAATATAATTAATTTAATATAAACGAGCCTCATTGTTTTCCCTGAAAACAATTACCTTAGAGTATTAACCTTTCGGTTAATTTCTGTAATCATAAGATCATACTATATAAATCATTTATACTTTCTTTTGTAAAACATGCTTTATAAATATTTACAATTTTTTTTATTTGAATAATTTATATAAAATAAACTTGGAATTTTGATTTAGTTATAAAAATAAATTTTATAACTTTAAAACACCGTCAATCCGCCTATTGACAAAACGACATCTTAAAAACAATGGATTTAACCATTGGCTGCCAATTACTTAATCAATATTGTCTATTGATTAAAACACAACAAACGTTGAATTTAAATTCAACGGTCAACATCCATTCAATCGTTAACATTTAAACATGATTTTGGGTTAAACAATTCATATACATAATACAACAAACAATTATTTGAGGAATCCAGTTGGATCCCTCCAACCTGTTCTTCCCTGCATCACAAATTATAATAACAGTTTATAATGACATATGGAATGATTATTAATTAATTTATTGCTTTTAATGATGAAATATATATAACATTAACCAAACAAACAATAAACAACCAATAGAGCATCCATCCAGCCAATTTTATATTATCGACTATAATTTATAATTATATGAATTTAGCACATCTAAGCATTTCAGAAGGTGTCAGAGTTAACTCACCGTTTTATCTCCAGTTGACGGTTCAAGACGATATATATAATTTTAAACTAACGTTTGAAATTATACAAAACTGCTCTTATTCCGATCTCACCAAAACATTCGCCAGTGTAGTGCTTTACTAATACGAACCCATCGCCGTCCGTTTCATTTGGATTTGATAAGGTATAAAATGATTATATATCTATATATTTTAACTATTTTAGTCCGTCATTAGTAATATAAATTTAAAATAATTACCACTTGATGACGTTTAAACTACCTTCCTTTCGACCAATGGAACAAGCTTCAAGTCTTCCCGTTACTCCATCAATCTTCCACTTTATTTTATTTTTATTTTTTATTTTTTTTCCTTATATGCGGACATGCTCTTCCTATACCCACTCAGGCCCAGTACATGCGTGTGCATGCATGTATCCCACCCAATGTCATTTTCCTTCTCTCTTTTGTTTCCTTTATGTAAACAAGCCCAGACCCAAATTTGAAGCCCACCACTAATTAATTTTGGCTTCTTCTTTTCTCAGACATGTTGCAACCCTCCCCTTTCATCCTTCCCCACACGTTAGTTCTTTAATTATAAGCATTGTCCTCTCCTGGCCAAATACTTCCACCATTTTCACGTGTAGCCAACGCATGTGAAGTGCCACACTTCATTTCCTTTCTAGGCACTTTGCATCATTACCCAAACATGTAATGAAAGCTTCAACGCACCTCTTATATACTGCTCCTCCTACTCCTTTATGTCCACACATCACAGTACACGGTTCCTCTCACTTCTATTTAACTATATCTTCACTTTACCACTCCTCCTACATAAAAACTTGACCCAACTTTTGACTGTGCTGGTCCCCACGCTCATCCACCATCCGACCAACTTGCTCCTCCACCAGCGAGAAACCCCCACTAATACCACATGCTACTCATTCCAGTGTCATCTCCTTGCTCACCCCTTTCAAACATTCCCCATACTTATGCTAAACTCTATAAGCATGCACACATCAGCCCTAAAATGACCGAATATTGGCCATCAACGCTGACCAGAACCCACGCCACCTATTGGTGACCGCACCTGTACCTTCCTGACCGCTTTTCCACTGCGGGTACTTCATCCACTCCATTTCCGTTCCAGCACAGTACATCGCCTCCGCATAAAAACTTCTCCACCTCCTACCTAAACTTCTCCTCCTTCGCGGTGGTCGTCTATTGTTTTGTCACGCTAGTTAAACCCCAGCGTTTAAGTAAAACACAAACCTAGAAAATGTATATTTGTATTCTCATATATTTATATATATATAATTAAGCATTGAAATGCATGGGTTTGATGTGTTTCCAACGAAAAGCTTCTTTGGTTTTCTCTTATACTTGGTTTCAAACAGGGAAGAGAGCGACAATAGCAGATGAAATTTATAATAGAAGAAAGCTTGGTTGGCAAGAACCAATAACATGGGATTGTCGGATGGTAGAGTTTTTTTTTAATATGTATAAAGATGCAGTAGCCGCAATTTTGGACTATCGTGCCCAGACATGTATGTGCTGGCACAATTTGTTTGATTTTTGCCAACAAGATAAGAGCGTACTGGCATATTTATTAAAGACTCGAAAACGACGTATCCACTTTGCTTGAGATATATGCCAAATCTTTTTCAGTTGTTGCATGTGATAATATTTAATATTGAGTGCTTTGATCAGATAAGTCACATGGTTAGGCTAGATAGGATAAGATGTAGGTGCTTAAAATTGCAATACAAGCTGCGAGAATTCGATCAGGATTTGCATAGAGGTTCTTTTTTTTATAGCAGAGATTTGAAACGATTATTTTTCCCCACTTTGTCAAGCCACAAATCTTGACTGTGTACAAATTTGGGATAGGATCATATCAAGTCTTTGCTAGTATTTGTTTATAGTGTGCACTGATACAGGACTGAGATAGGATTTGCTGGATATTTTTGCATGTGCTTGAGACATGATACCGTATAATTTTACAAAGGATTCCCTCCTGATATGGTAATAGTTGGATACAGATTTTAGATGAACTCTGTTTTGGATTTCGAAAAGGGTTTACTGACGTCCTATAATGATTCTTATTTTATAAACTATCTCACAGTTTCAGACACTAACTAAAACACCACGACCGAGGTTTTTAAGCTTTAATTTTTATTTCATTATTTATATTATTAAATATTCAAAATCTTTGAATTCAAGTTATTAAATTCCAAAACAATATTTAATATTAATAAATGTTTAATTAAACGATTAAAAATCTGGGTCATTATATTCCTTCCCCCTTAAAAGAATTTCATCCCCGAAATTACTAAGGTAAGAAGGATGCTACAAACCCATTATCTTTACAAAAATCATTTAGTTAAAACTTAAGTTTTATTTCTAAAACCAATCCAATTGGCTTTAAAACAAATTTATTTATGATAACAAAATTTTCCATTCAAAAATTTCTAGCACCTTAAATTTTGAATTTTTCTGACAGAGACTGCCTTGTACAGAGGGACTTCTGCAATATTGCAGGTTCAACAAAAATATAAACAATGATCCATTCGGTCGAAAAACAAAATCCAAGACCCAAATTTTCATATTTTTCACGTAACCGTACCTTTTACGGGCATTATTAAGCATGCTTCTCAATTTATAAGCTATCTGTTCTATCTCATAGCTTCCTCGTACCTGTACTCAACTCAACTTATCATGAGAGCAACGATATACGAAATAATATTTCATTTATCATCAGGTGTACTGTACAAGTGCAAATGTGGTATCATTACAGGGTTGAATCTTCTTGTATTAATTTATAAGTGGTTCCATTCAAGCTTGTTATACCAGAATTCATTTACTTAACTTTTCAATTCATTCAACTTTGATTTAAACCATTGATGAATATCTATTTAACTTATTTAACATACAATAAACAACTAATGCATAACAACTCAACCAAATCATTTAAATTCAACATTAATATTTACTTATTGCCTTTACTATGGTTTTTAAATGTCAAGTGGTTGATAATGATTGATTTCCATTCAATTTATTTGTTTCCATAGATGAAATTTCCTTCTATTTTATTAAAACATTCCAGTTTTAGAATCCAATTTGAATTTTTATTCAAATTATTCAAACAAATAAATATTATCATCATTTGAGAAAATGTATGTTTATATAAAACTATAATTTGACGAAATAGTAAGAATAATTTATAATCAATTACAAATACGCGTTCTGATATATACTCTCAAACTCAATCTAGGGTATTACTAACCCCATTTATATTAAGTTACGCCACATAGCCAAGGTTATCACTAAACCTTATGCACTGATACCACTATAAAGACCCAAGAAAATTAAATGCTAGAATTTTCGGCAATAATACGTAAAACCCGTATTACTCGCCAAAACACAAGTATCGAACAACACCGAATTATTAATAGAAAGAAATTAGAGGATGAGAAGTAGAAAAAAGAAATGTTAGAATAGAAGAAAAAGAAGAATACATTAGAATCTCATGGCAGAACGAATAAAATATAATATATCAAATCACTTTATACAATAGAAACCGTATATGCATACCAATCATCAGAGTACAACATACATTTGTCACAGCGGAAATAAACCCTAAATAACTAACAACGAAGCCATCTGCTTCCAGCTTCTGAAACTCCAAGCGAAACCTTACCTGGAAATATACTTGGTCTGACCCGAGCACATTTGAAGCAAAGCAAAATTCACCCAGATCAGTCTGGAATACTTTCAGTGATAAATTCATACAATAACCAGCTTGTTTAACTTTAGAAAATCCTAAAAAGATAATAGTAAGACCAACCCACACATAAACACAGACGGTTTTTACCTTACTATAACCCAAAACATTTTTTATATCAAAATCCATTGATATTATAATAATGTCTATCAAACCACATATAAATAACCATCTAATAGAACGCTTGCATCTCACACTTTACATACTTAGTGTATAATCCAAAAACCACATGGCACTTATTGGAGATTAGATTCCAACTATGGCAAGGTATGGGACCACCTCCCGATCAGTGTATCTTTGGAGATGAATACATTGCGGTTTAACAAGAACACCTTGTAACCCAGGCTAAACATGACCGCCCACTCATTTAACTTGAGTGAACCGAATATATCATTACCACGGTTGGGGGCCAGCCAACTGAACCGAAAGCATACAAAAATAACGAACAACTGAGGCAATTTATTTCTCCAGATTAGGTAATGATATACCCTGCTTGGGTATGACCCAACAAGCCATGCGACCTACCTGATTTTTGTCATTTCTCGGTTGATGAGGCTTGAGGTCACGTTTAACTTTTTAGAACAGCACACCTCCATCAACTTTGGATGCCACATTGTCAGATCCGTCAAATCACTAATTGATGTCCACAAATATACTCTGGGTGTTAAGCAAGAGAATTTTTCTGCCACCAAACTTGGTATATTTGTAAAAATCAACGTACGTGATTTTTTAAGAAATACGTACTCTGTCAGACACTCGTCCATACAAGTCATCCAATAACACTGAAGGCACCCTCCCACTGCATCCTAAATAGAAATCACCCCAAGGATCATTAGCGAGAAGTCCTTGCAAATCCGAAGATTTAAATCATGAAAGAATCACAAGTCATCACAACTCTAGCGGACCGGACCAGAGAAATTTAACAAGTAGTTCTTCCGCTCATGAAGATCATCGGTCTTCAATGCTCCATCTTTATAGTGCAAGTTAGTCGCGAACGCAAAATTGATTCGAAGTGGTTTTGGGTCTAGTCCCCATCCCAGTCTCTTTGAAACAACTCGTAAAAAGGTCATAAGGAATATTGATTTGATAGTCAGTTCTTTAACTACCAAACCAAACAGTATAGCTAAGTACATTAGCAGCTCGGGTCCTTTATATTAAAACATTTTATTCAAACCATTTTATCGATTAAAATTGATGCTATATTCATAACTCGACAAATCTCTTTTATTTCTTTACTTCGAAAATGTAACGATAAATTTATATCTTTAGCTTTACCAAAAACCTCTTCCTTATCTCCTTTCCCATTGAAAGCCTTATTTTCAATTACAACGTTTAATCTAATTGTTAAGTGGTTGTTCATTTTAAAATCATCGCCTTGGTTAAAAAAAACTTTACAACTTCACTTGGATTTATTTCAAATCCCATTTTCGCTAATTCATTTCACTTTCTTTTACTTGGAAATCTCATTTGATTATATCACTTTCACTTAATTTAGTTTTACTAAGTAATCGTTTAACTTAAACATCGCCTCGTCTTGAGATTTCCTTTAAACTTGTTAATCATATCTGGATTCGTTACCCAATTCATGTATAAAACTCTTTTCAACTAAAACCATATTACTACTTAGTTACTTTTTAACCGAATTCCATTTAAAAGATAACCACTTCTATTATTATTGATTAATAATAACTAACTTCAATATTAACTACACTCAAGGTAGTTAACTTCTTAATTAAATAAAAATAGAACAGTTAATCTTTTTAAATAGTTATAAAAATAATAAGTAATCTTATTAAAAATAAACAATTTGATAATCGCTTTAAAATATAGTTAATTAAAAATTTCATAACTTTTAAGAACATTCACCAAATTTAACTACTATTTGGAAAACTGTTTTCATAAAAACAACACTTCCAATTTTAAACAGTTGACTAAGTTAACTTAAAAACATCATTAACCGTTGATTAGTTTCCTTTAATCCTTCCTATTAAACTAATTAAAATATAATTAATTTAATATAAACGTGCTTCATTTCCTTGAAAACAATTATCTTAGAGTATTAACTTTTTGGTTAATTTATGTAATCATAAGATCATACTATATAAATCATTTACTTTCTTTTGTAAA
This sequence comes from Allium sativum, assembly GCA_030737875.1. Taxonomy (NCBI): domain Eukaryota; kingdom Viridiplantae; phylum Streptophyta; class Magnoliopsida; order Asparagales; family Amaryllidaceae; genus Allium; species Allium sativum. The sequence continues at coordinate 730,422,960 of CM060910.1, forward strand.
ACATGTTTTATAAATATTTCAATTTTTTTATTTAAATAACTTATATAAAATAAACTTGGAATTTTGATTCAGTTATAAAAATAAAGTTTATAACTTAAAATACCATCAATCCGCCTATCGGCAAAACGACGTCTTAAAAACAATGGAATTAACCATTCGCTGCCAATTACTTAATCAATATTGTCTATTGATTAAAACACAACAACCGTTGAATTTAAATTCAATGGTAACATCCATTCAATCGTTAACATTTAAACATGATATTTGGGTTAAACAATTCACATACATAATACAATAAATAATAACAAACAATTATTTGAGGAATCCGGTTGGATCCCTCCAACCAAACAAACAATAAACAACCAACAGAGCATCCATCCAACCAGTTTTATATTATCGACTATAATTTATAATTATATGAATTTAGCACATCTAAGCATTTTAGAAGGTGTGAGAGTTAACTCACCATTTTATTTTCGATTGACGGTTTAGGACGATATATATAATTTCAAACTAACGTTTGAAATTATATAAAATTGTTCTTATTCTGATCTCACCAAATCATTTTCCAGTGTAGTGCTTTACTTATAAAATGATTATAAATCTATAGATTTTAACTATTTTAATCCGTCATTAGCAATATAAATTTAAAATAATTACCAATTGATGACGTTTAAGCTGCCTTCCTTCCGACCAATGGAACAAGCTTCAAGTCTTCCCGTTACACCATTAATCTTCCCGTTTAATTTTTTTCCTTATATGCGGACATGCTCTTCCTATACCCACGCAGCCCAAGTACATGCGTGCGCATGCATACATCCCACCCAACGTCATTTTCCTTCTCTCTTTTGTTTCCTTTATGTAAACAAGCCCAGACCCAAATTTGAATCCCACCACTATTTCTTTTTGGCTTCTTCTTTTCTCAGGTATGCAGCAACCCTCCCCTTTCATCCTTACCCGCCCATTAGTTCTTCGATTATAAGCATTGTCCTCTCCTGGCCAAATACTTCCACCACTTTTCACGTGTAGCCAACACATGTGAAGTGCCACACTCCATTTCCTTTCCAGGCACTTCGCATCATTATATATATATTTAAATGCTTAAGGCCCAAACCCGTAATGAAAGCTCCAACCCACCTCTTATATACCACTTCTCCTACTCGTTCGCGTTCACACATTACAGTACACAATTTCTCTCACTTCCCTTCAACTATATCTTCACTTCACCGCTCCTCCTGCACAAAAACTTGACCCAGCTTTTGACTGTGCTGGCCCCACGCTCATCCCCCATCTGACCAACCTGCTCCTCTACCAGCGAGAAAACCCCACCAATACCCCATGCTACTCATTCCAGCGTCATCTCCTTGCTCATCCCTTTCAAACAGTCCACATACTTATGCTAAACTCCATAAGCATGCACACATCACCCTCAAAATGATCGGATATTGGCCATCACCGCTGACCAAAACCCACGCCACCTATTGCTGACCGCGTCTATACCTTCCTGACCGCTTTTCCACTGTCGGTACTTCATCCACTCCCTTTCCATTCCAGCACAGTACATTCGCCTCCGCATAAAAACTCCTCCACCTCCTACCCAAACTTCTCCTCCTTCGCAGTGGTCGTCCATTGTTTTGTCACGCTAGTTAAAGCCCAGCGTTTAAGGAAAACACGAACCTAGAAAATGTATATTTGTATTCTCATCTTTTATATATATATAATTAAGCATTGGAATGCACGGGTTTGCTGTGTTTCCAACGAAAAGCTTCTTTGGTTTTCTTTTATACTTGGTTTCGAACAGGGAAGAGAGTGAAAATAGCAAATGAAATTTATAAAAGATTGGTTGGCAAGAAACAATAACATGGGATTGTCAGATGGCAGAGTTTTTTTTCTTTTAATATGTATAAAGATGCAGTAGCCGCAATTTTGGACTATCATGCCTAGACATGTATGTGCTGGCACAGTTTGTTTGATTTTTGCCAACAAGATAAGAGTGTACTGGCATATTTATTAAAGACTCGAAAACGACCTATCCACTTTGCTTGAGATATATGCCAAATCTTTTTCAGTCATTGCATGTGATAATATTGAATAGTATTTTGATTAGATGAGTCACATGGTTAGGCTAGATAGGATAAGATATAAGTGCTTAGTCTTGCAGTATAAGCTGCAAGGATTCGATCAGGATTTGCACAGAGGTTCTTTTCTTTAAAGAAGATATTTGAAACGATTATTTTTCCCCACTTTGTCAAGCCGTAAATCTTGACTGTGTACAGATTTGGGTAAGGATCATATCAAGTCTTTGCTAGTATTTGTTTACAGTATGTACTGAGACAGGATTGAGATAGGATTTGTTGGATATTTTTGCATGTGCTTGAGACATGATGCCATATAATTTTGCAAAGGATTCTCTCTCGATATGGTAAGATTTGGATATAAATTTTAGATGAACTATGTTTTGGATTTTGTAAAGGGTTTACCGACGTCCTATAATGATTCCTATTTTACAAAATATCTCACAGTTTCAGACTGTAACACCCCTAAGTCCCACATCGTGGAAGCCTGTGTGAAGTGGGTACTTATATAGTAGAGCCCATCTCTTACTAACGCCGAGGCCTTTTGAGGAACAAAGCCCCACACCTATACGGTGGCTAAGTTGGGGACAATATCTTACGTGAACAGAGGTGCGGGCTGTTACAGTGGTATCAGAGCCAATACCCAGCCGGAATTGTAGCTCCTGTGTGGACCACAGCGCCTGGGTGAGGTGTTTGTGAGCCAACGGGGATGTTGGGCTCTGTAGGAGGGGAGAATGTAATACCCCTAAGTCCCACATCGTGGAAGCCTGTGTGAAGTGGGTATTTATATAGTAGAGTCCATCTCTTACTAACGCCGAGGCCTTTTGAGGAACAAAACCCCACACCTATACGGTGACTAAGTTGGGGACAATATCTTACGTGAACAGAGGTGCGGGCTGTCACACAGACACTAACTAAAACATCGCGAATGAGTTTTTAAGCTTTAATTATTATTTCATTATTTATATTATTAAATATTCAAAATATTTGAATTCAAGTTATTAAATTCTAAAACAATATTTAAAATTAATTTTAAATGTTTAAATAAACGATTAAAAATCTGGGTCATTACAACAACATTGATTCCTTCCATACTCTGGTCGGTGGCTTCTTTGCATGAAAAACATGACTATACCAACCATAAACTCCATACTGCTTAAATCCCAAGAGATTGTTAACCCTAATTACTAATTGTTGACAAACATAATTGTTATGTAACGACGGTCAGAACAAAGCCCCCTTGCCTTGCACGCATATAAGCTGGCACACAACTCCCATATAACAAAAGGAATCCTTTATGTTACATGCCTACCAACTCATATTTGTACACAGTTCCTTCAATATATTCTGTGATGTGGGACTATTATATCCAAACCATTATCCCTTCTTAAGAACATGCGAGGCAATCCTAACAGTCTCCCCCTTGACTCGCATCCTACGAGTAACTTTTGAGAGCACTGCCTTGCCTGCATGGCCCAGTCCGAACCTTCGGCTCTGATATCACTATTATGTAACGACGGTCGGAACAAAGCCCCCCTTGCCTTGCACGCATATGAGCTGGCACACAACTCCTATATAAAAAAAGGAATCCTTTATGTTACATGTTTACCGACTCATATTTGTACACAATTCCTTTAATATATTCCGTGATGTGGGACTATTGTATCCAAACCATCATCCCTCCTTAAGAACATGCGAGGCAATGCTAACAATAATGTGGCACTCCCTAAAATGAAGATGCACAATGCAAATTTATATGGACTTGTATATTTCGTAATTCCAAACCTAAAGAAACTGGTTGTAAAGATTTTCAATGAGCCCTTTTATTTAGAATATTTACTGAAAAACAACTCTCATTCCTTATTGGAACACAAAATCTGAAGAGAGGAAGAAAGACATAACTAATGCATAGTCTAATTTGTGATTGAGCTTTGCCATATTTTATAACAAAATTTCAAGTTTTACATTGCACAAAATTATTTTTTTGTATGGAATCCAAACGATAAAACAAAAATACCTCCATGCTCAAAACAATGATGTGATTTCAAGATAATAATGATATACACATATCATTGAATTTTAAAAAAAAAAGTATCATAAAAACACCGTCAGTTGGTGAAAACCATTGAATTAAAGTTCAATATTTCTCACACTAAAAACTATGGAAAAAATAAATTAAAAATACGTCAATAAATATCAAGTCGTAATATTAATAAATTTTTTTATTCTATTTGTTTATAACTGTAAACGAATTTACAAATTGGATTCACTGTTATCAATCAATTTAAAAGAAATTAAATCAGAAAATCAAACTAATTAAATTAATGTTTCTTAGAATTTGATTATTTAAATCAGCGATCAAATGTTAAATTTTACTATCCCACTATTCGATATATTAAATAACTCATACATTCAAAGTTTAATTGACTTAGTTTCTAAAACCAATAATTAATATTCAAAATAAATTAAATAATCAAGCACTAAAAATCCAGTTTGTTACTATAAATATAACCCAAGAAATATATCTAAAGGCAATAATTAAATAAAAATAAAATCTATTTAGATACAATTGGCGATAAAATCAATATCGATCATTGGATCGTCTATATCTTTTATTATCTAATTTTGGCTTCCATTGACTATCATGAGTACATGATTTGATCTAATTCATCTGCATAGAACCGCTCGCACTACTTGGCCTAAATTAGGAATTTTTTTCCGATTTGGCCACCTTTTATAAACTTATAACACATTTAGCCTAGTTTCAAAACTTATTACAGCTGTAGCCTGGTTTATGTCACATCAGCTGAAGTCAGTTATTTTACACTAGCGTTTTTTGAAATAACGCATGTCTGCGTTATTCAGGATGACGCACGAAAGATTTATGTTACAAATTTCATCTTTTCCCTACATGAAGGGGAAAACGGTTTTTAACATGACGCTAGCACGTGTTATTCTGAATAACGCACATATGTTAGAATTGATGTTGTATTTTTGTTACTACGGAGCATTATTCTAAATAACGCAATGCTATTTTTCTTTTGCTGTTAGCGTTATTTAAATAACGCTATTCACGTTATTTGAAATGATGCATAGTCGAGATATACAGAGAGCCCAGGCTCTCTTCCTCCTCACTTTTTCTTAACTTCTATTTTCCCAAAACCGAAAACCCAAAGCTCCTAACCCTAATTGCTCACCATAACACCAAATTGTGGGTTTTTTGATCGAAATTCATCACCATGGCAAGCTCATCAACACAAGAAGCTCCGAAAGATAAAAAATTCATAATTTTGTTGATTTCTTCTAAAATTTGGGGTTAGTCCATGATTGAGGAAACTCTAGAATATGCTTGTATGCGGTTTAATGGGTTCAATGTTGTTAGAATTCTATAGTTTTCAACTTTGTTTGTGGTTATTTTGGCTACGTTTGCGTATCACTAATGTTGTTTGGAATATGATTTTTGTAGAAATTGTTGAGATGGAATCGGGACCTGTAGATGATACTGTTCTGTACTTGCAAGACAGACATAGGTCGACTAAAAATGCTTTGATGGTGGTATGTCCGTATGGTGTTTGAATGTTGGCCTAATCTTATTTCTTATTTTTTTGTATGTATGTGTTACGTTGTATGTTAAAATATATTTACAGGGAAAAAATGCAGTTAGTATTATAGATCACACGGTTTCCGTTGGTGCGGTGACCTCCACACATCCAGGAGTATTGGCCTTGCTTGATCGTGCTGGATTCAGACTAGTACACCAGTTGGAATACGTTTAACTCGATCTTTGTCTCGTCACTGCATTAGTCGATAGATGGAGACCGGAGACATCGACATTCCATCTTAGATGTGGAGAGATGACCATCACTTTGGTTGATGTGGCGGTCCTTCTAGGCGTGCCTATTGATGGTGCTCCTTTGAGGAATCCGGAGACAGGAGACTACATGGAGATGTGCCAGTGGCTTTTAGGTATTGCGCCTCCCGCGGACCAGTGGATGGGAAATGAGCAAATTATTACAAGTTGGTACAAAATGCAGTTTGAGCATGACATTCCACAGGATGCCACGCAGGAGCAGATTGAACAGCGTGTTAGAGCTATCATACTGAATCATTACTCAGCGCCTGATCTGCGATCATTCTAAGACTCAGGTGTGGCTGAGGTGGTTGCATTTTGTTGAGGATTTTGATCGTTGTCGGCAATATTCTTGGGGCAGTGCTACATTAGTATACACATATACGGAACTTACCAAGACCATTTTGTCTGAGAGCACTAATCTTGGAAGTTGTCCTTCTTTGATTCAGGTACTTTATTTTCGTATGCTTATGTGCTTCTTATTTGTTTTTATGTATGTCGTTTTTTTTGTAATTTACTTCTTTGTATTTATGGTCGTGGACGTATCTCCCCCTTGGTAGACTTGAATTAAAGGAACCAAATATTGATTTTTCCTTGCCGTACGGGGCTAGGTATTTTTATTCCGTTAATTATTTAACTTATTTGTGTTAAGTTATTTTCTTCTATCTCTTACCAAGTCATAATTACAGGTGGGTTGGAAAGAAGAACACTGTGTCGACTCCGAGGCGTAATTTTCCTTTCTACCGCAATGAGCTCAACGTGCTTAATCCGATGTTGTTACATGGACCCAATATGCGTAGGATCTTGAACAGCTTCCGCCTTTATGTACTGTTTTGTCGCATCTGTGGACCGCTCGTGTGCCCATTATATGTTTGAACGATGTAGCATATCACCAACCTGGCCGGGTGATGCGTCAGTTTGCATTTAGACAACATCTTCCTGAACTAGCACCACATTACAGGATTAACATAGAAGTACGCGTGGAGTACGAGGGGGCCATTGAGACATGGAACCATCGACACATGCATACACAACAGGAGCGGAAGTTTAAGTTGTCGGACGATGAGTATTACACATGGTATTGGTAGATTACTCGACAGTATATTCTTCACAGTGTGCAACCTCTTGGTACTGTAGTGGAACCGTACATGCTTAGAGCTCCTCTTGAGAGGAATGTGGTATGAAAATCTTGCTAACAAGTGTAATTTATTTATTTTTTGGCCAGTTTGAGTTTTATATAAGTTAACTTATAAAATGCAGGCGGATGGGGCGTACCGGGCTATACAAATGGTTGATGAGTTATCTCATGAGGTGCCCGAACAAAGCAAGGGAAAATGCTTTAGCATTAAGCGTATTTTGCAAACAATTTTGGGAAAGAACAGGCTTGCTAGACCGGTACCGCCTCCTCCTCCTCCCCCACCTCAAGCTTTAGCACCTGTAGAAGCTTCGGAGACACAAGAAGTCCGCGACATTCCTCCACCTCCAACTACTTTGGTTTATACGTCACGGAGGAAAAAGGTGGCGTCAAAGGGAAAGGGTAAGGAACCAGAGTCGTGTCAACCAACCCAGGTTGTGCATGGTTCGTCACAGCCCCAAGAAGGTTCCTCATCGTCTTCGCATGAAGATGTACCCCAAAACAGAAGAAGAAAAAGAGAGCAACTCCTTACCAGCAGCGTATTCTGAAGTAGTTCGTCCCTAGGGTAGTGTTGTAGTTTGTAGGTTAACTGTTGTTTTTAGCTACTTGGACTTTGTATTCGGATGTTGAAATTGTGTATTGTTTTGTGGGTTGTGGTTAACTTGGATTTGGAGTTGTAACCTATGGGTATTTTGGTTTATGTGACATCATTTTGGTTTGCCATACTAGGTTCCACAGTTTGCTTCTGTGTGTTTACCTTTATTGACTTTAAGTTGTATGGTTTAAGCAAGATTCTGAAGGAAATATAACATGTAAACAACCTGAAGCGTTATTTGGAATAACGCTAGCTGCGTTATTCCAAATAACGCAACAAGCGTTTTTTGGAATAACGCTATGCGCGTTATTCCAAATAACGCTCCAGGTTGATATCCTGCAACATGTGTTATTAAAAGACGTGCCATCTTCACCAACCCACTCATTCATTTGTTACTTTCCCAAATCAAACCCAAAAAACCTCACAATTCCAAAGTCCAAATTCTCAAACAAGCTAGATTGCGCGAGCCAGATATTGTTTGTTTGTTAGAGAATTTACTCACAATTGAAGGTAGTCCAACGAATCACTGCATCTTGTCTTTTATTTTCTTGTTCTGCAAAATTAATCCATAATGTACGTTTTATTCATGCAATACTATTTTAGATGGATCAAGGGGAACTTGATGATGAAACTTTAGCCAAGTACATTGATAAGTTTGAATCAATCGAACGCCGACCGGGCAAAAGAACCACGCTTGGAAGCTCTCATACCTAAAGATACTCAACCTCTTCTGATGCACATGCCGCCGCATAAAATAAACCAGTCAAACGTTGATCTCTAAAGCCGGCTTTTTGAAAATTTGCTTTTAGATGCCTCGCGCAAAATCTATGCTTATGTGGCTCTACCCATCTTTCCTGCAATGCGATAGGGATTCCTTTCATTCTATCAGATATGAAAGTAATATGACGATTGTTTACACTATGTATAAACTGTCTCATACAGGAAAAAAACCAAACCCAAGAGTCAGTCGATTCGGCCTCAACAATGGCATACGCCAACGGATAGAGTTGATCATTCGCATCCGTTACAGTGGCTACGAGTAGTATACCTTTATATTTGCCATACAAATGAGTGCCATCGATACAAAGCAATGAGCGACAATGTAGAAATCCTTCAATGGAAGGGCCAAATGCCCAAAATGCATGTTCAAGTACACCATATTCATCTGTTACTATATGACTTACACTACCGGGGTTTGATCTTCTAATTTCATCAAAATATGATCGTAACAATGAATATGACTCCGCCCAATCCCCGTAAATCATAACAATTGCCTTGTTCAGAGATCTCCAAGCTTTCATATAACCAATCTTAATAAAAAATTGTTCTTCAACCAACACTCGAACTGTTCTAGCCGTTATGTTTAAATCAGACTTCACAAAAGGTATGATCTTCGAAACCAGAAATGTTGATGTCGCTTGTCGATTGCTTGAATTGACCATTGGATTAATGCAAGTATGGTCCCCTCTATACTTCTTAACAACCCACAATCCAGCCTGCGATTTTTTGGAATCAATTACATGAATTCTCCACTGGCATTTATCGTCGACATTGCAAACGACAGTATACATTTCTTTGTTGGACCTAATGGGCTTAAAAGAAATAACATGTAAAATGAACCACTCACTTAGTTGTTGCAGAAATTTAGCTTTGCTCTAAAAAAAAGACCGGGTTAAAACCATTTTGAACGCAGGAGGATGAGAATAATTCTCCCCTGCTTTGCAAGTTAGCGACAACGGATCTGGCTAACATTTGCGCAGTACACATGTCCTCATCAAGGGGAATCTCCATTGCAGGTTCGTCATTACTCCCATCTTCTTCATCATCCTCATCATCCATCTCTTCAGCTCTGAAGTCAAAGTTCAATGAATCATTATTTACTTGCATGTTGTCAAACCATGTGTGATTGTTATCGGGAATCAAAGCAACCGTCATGCTATCCAAAGCAGGTCCAGGGTTCGTTTGTAGATCTACATTTCCATCTACTTGACTCGCGTCATCGCATGCATTCTCTTCGAAGGGCGATTGCTCTTCTATGAATCCTACGGACAGCTGCATCATGAAAATATTACACCTTGATCAAACACCTATGCATGACTCAAATAATAATTCATTTCAAAGAATACATACTTCTGACTCATATGATATAACTCAGATGGCGTTGGCTGCAACGGTTCTGCTACTTGTGTAGACGGTCCAACATTATTTTGTGTATGATGGTAGTAAGGACCATAACTATACAATATATGACAGTCATCAATAACAATTGGGAGAACCAAAATATAACATGTTTAGAAAACCTTCAAAGTTGGGCTTACCTCTGCGTCACGCATCCAATACTTTCCTGCGTGGGATATGGGAAGCTAAAATGCAAATTCTGTGTATAATTCATATACGGGGGTACGCATAGAACATTCGATGTTGTCCATACTCTAAAACGCTAGAAGGAGGAATACTATTTGGTGATGGCATTAGAGGAGTTGGAAGGAACGGTGCCACTCGAACGGGTCTTGAAGCAGTAGGTGCTTCTACCACTAGCCTTGTCGTTTTCACAACAAATAACTCTATAGTCTTACAAGCGACAGAAAACATTAATTCAACATCACCATCGTCTACAATTTTAATTGCCTTAGAAGCAGAATCAGTTGGCCAGTTGCAAACTAACTCAATATCAAATTGCTCTGAATTAATCATTGTTGACTTGAATATCGAGGCTTTTAATTGCATCAAGTTACAACCTTTGAGAACTTTTACAGGTTTGAAAGATCCACTTTCGTATTTCCCACACTTTCTATCATCAATAACCAACTCACCATCGAAGTAGCATATTATCGCAATAAACTTAGGAGCCATTCTAATTTACAGCAACAAAAAAGAATATATTACCAAAAGTGAAAGATCCAGAAAAACTAAAATTTAGGGTTTTGAAATTCAAACCTTCTGATGATTCAAACGACGGAGAATAGAGTCCAGTTGACGCAAATCTGAAGTTGCTGATGGATCGAAGCTAAAACTAATGAACGGGTTAATTTCGGAAGTTGATTTAAGGTATTGGGTTTCTTCTTTTCAATATTTAGAAAGTAAGAAAGTGAGGAGGAAGCGAGTGAAAGCTCTCTGTATATCACGTCTTAACGTTATTTCAAATGACGCGTACCAGCGTTATTTCAAGTAACGCAGAAAACGTGAGATCTTAAAAACATAATCTTACACTTGCGTTATTTAGGATAACGCATGAACGCGTTATCCTAAATAACGCCTTTACCTGAGTTCTTCAAAGTATAATTAAAACTCAATAAGACCGTTATTCAGGATAAAGCGAACGAGCGTTTTTTAAGATAACGCGCCTTGGGTTTAGCAGAAATTCAAAGGGGATTTAAACTTAAAACACCTTCGTGCGTCATTCTGAATAACGCAGGCATGCGTTATTTCAAAAAACGTTAATGTAAAATAACTGATTTCAGCTGATGTGACATAAAGCAGGCTACGACTGTAATAAGTTTTGAAACTAGGCTAAATGTGTCATGAGTACATGAAAAAATCCCCTATCCCCTAAATTACCCACGACATCTGACAGAGAAAAAGCAAGGGATAAGGAAAATAATTTTGGTGCCCTTTCCCTCTTTGCTTCCGTAGAAAAATCTCAGAATAATTCTTCAGAATCAATGGCGAGCTCAACTTTGATGACGTCATCACCTTCAACAACGCTGCCCTCACCATTCTCTTTTCCTAAAACCTCTGCTAAACCCCAAACTCTAACTTTTACTAAAATGCCCTCTTCAAATTCAAAAATCACGACTAAGGCATCATATTCGAATCCGTTCTTGATTCCAAAAGCAGAAAATTTAAAATCGGGGATTTGGTCAATCAGGTTAGATACGTTGTGATATTCAAATCAGAATTATAATTTTGACTTTTTATAATCAATGGTTTGTTTCAGGGAGGATTTGCAAGTTCCATCTTCGCCTTATTTCCCGGTGGAGGCAAATGGTGGACAGGGACCACCGCCAATGGTGCAAGAGCGGTTCCAGAGTGTTATAAGTCAACTCTTTCAGCATGTCTCGATTTTTAGTACTTCTGTTACATTGGATTTATAAACAAAGCTAGTAGATTGATAATTTATTCTCTAGTGCAGAGGATAATTAGGTGCGGTGGAGCTGTGGATGATGACATGGCAAACATCATTGTTGGGCAGTTACTGTATCTGGATGCAATTGATCCCACTAAGGTAACTTTATTTCAGCTAGTTACTTTGTAACCGTGTCACGTGCAAAATTTTGTAAAACAAAATTAAATGTATGTTTTTTTAGTTGCCACACTACTGTAGATGGTATTCATATTCAAAGTTTTATGTTACTAAAACATTAGGTAACCAACTCTTGGAAACCATTATGTACCTGTATGGTTTGTTCTTCAAAAACCAACGTTTCAATTTGTTATCCATAGCAATATGTACAGCAAATAGTATAAAAAATCAATCTCTAGCTGATTTCACTGTTCAAATCAAAACTCAAGTTTGAGCTTTAGTGCATATGTATCAATTATTCTTTCAATAACCTGGAGCTAGTCGTACGCCTACTGGTCAATTTCTTAACTTGCCCACACCTAGAGTTCTAGATTTGTGCCCTTTTTTTATCACACAATTTGATCTTTTTGCTTTTAAAACTCTGGACTTTTTTTGCAATGTTCTTAATTTCTAATTATTTCTACACCAAATAGTGTGTTTGGTTCTTTGTTCTTCGCCAATTTATAGCTGAGCATGGGTGTCGATTAAAACTTTGTGCTCCTGCAATATACATGAAGTATTTATTTACAAAGGGAGCTACTTGTATAGGATTGAAATCATGTCAACATTTCAAATTACATTTAAACATCACAAATAAAATCATTTATGTCGGTTAAAAACATCAAGTACCACATGTACAATGCGCATGTGTGAACTTTTCTATGCATTTTCATTTATGTGGTTGTAGGTATAATTATTGATATCATTTACCTTGTTTTGCCCTTATATGTGAATAATCAGAATTCCTATGTAAATTTGGTTAAGAATCAATGTTATCTAAGCGCACACTATAGCTATAGAGACAAATAGCGCATACCAAAGAGCTTATGCTATTGTACTTATAAAGCACATGAGTTCCTTATAGCGCAAAAATAGCGCGCTATTTATTATAGTGCAAAATAGCGCGCTATTTTTCTGTTTCTTTTGTAAATGTTTGGACAATGAATAAAGCCCAAAATATCATGCTATTATATTTATAATGACTCAGAAAAAAGTCGAGCATGAGTCGAAAGAAGAAGAACCCAATGATTGTTTAGATAATGATGATAATTTTGATTTAGATGAAATTAGTGACTAGGCTCTAGGAGTTCTAAAGTATAATATAATTTTTATATTTTATTATTGTACGCTTGAATCATTTTGACTTTGTTTATTTGAATCTTGTTATTGTAGACTTTATATAGGTTATTTCTATTTGACCTTGTTTTCCCTTTATAGTTTTTCTTGTTTAATTTTTTTCTTAGTTCTTGTCGTTAGAAAATGTTTTATGTTCTATGTGAAAGTATATTTTTCATGCAACTTTTTGTAGAGTTTTATCTCACCGTAACTCATAAATAAAAATAAATTTCATTATAACTCACACATATAAGAATAAATTTCAAATCTGTAAGACACAAATATATTATATCCATCAATTATTTTGAATGTACAATATGAAATTATTAAATTTTCTCTAGTATAATTAAAATTTATATCAAAAAATTAGTACATGCATGAAGGATGGTAGTGTTTGTATTTGAAGTCTTGAACAATCTGGATATGACACATAATATGCAAAAAGATAGAATTAATTTTCAGTTAGGCAATGAATACTTGATTTTTTTAAATGAACCAAATAGCGCACGCTATAGCGCTATTTGCTATTAACTACACTGTAAAGAACCAAGTGGTGAGAGATTTTATAATGTAAATTTTGAGATTTTAGGTCACAAATTATCATATTTTTAAAAACCTTCTTAAACTTTACACAGTCACTCTCCTTGCTATCTATACAGCTATAATTTCGTTTAAAAAATCAGAATTAGAAAGCATTTACTCTTGCTCCATCCATCATAACCACAATTGCTCTTCCTTCATCAAGTCAACTTTTTGATGCCCAACACTTCATCTTACCATTTGATGAATACAAATCACTTAAAAGCAATCTCATCGCGGTTGGTTGTGAATCCTTGAATTGTTAAGCCATCACAAATTTCAACTGAGAAACATTCGATGATGAACAGAGGTAGTAAGGAAAACGAAATTGAGAAATGCAAGATTTTTAAATTGGAATTAAGTTTGTTGATTATAAAATTCAAAACTGGATTTAAAATGCAAATCATAGTTTCAGAATATTCGTATCTAGTATATAAAATATTCAATATGTTTTCTCATGGTGATAATTTATATATTTGAAATTGATTTTGATACTAGAACATCTACATAGCTAAAAGTTAATATTTTATCTTTTTTTTTTTGGTTCAGGACACAACAAAAATTAAATTATAGATTCAAGTATTTTGATATTTATATTTTAGTATAGGTAGATTAAATGATTTTATTTTATTTTATTTCGATTTAAGTTGAGTTATTGCATCAAAATATGATAATCAAATTGCAATTAGAGAGATTAACTTTAAAATGAAATTTAAGTAATATTAGATTTTTTTATTATAATGAAGCAATGTATTAATGAAATAGTAACGAAGTACAACCCGGTCTTATAAAAAGAAGTGGGTGTGAGTCGCATTGGTAAAATAAATTGTGTCGACTTGGCAAACCTAAAGAACATAATCTATATTTCACAATATACTTGATGGAATGAGTGTATCGACTTAACACAATAGGTTGTTTGCTATTTTTCTAATTTTATTGGGTAATCCATATTGCATTAGTTTGATTTATAGGGTAACTTACATGCCTCGCATATTCTGTTTATTATCAAAATTTTCATTCATTGGTGTTATGTTGAGCTGTAAGTTATTTTGTTCAACTTGGTTTCATGTATGCCATTCTTCCTATCAGTGACCTGAAAGCGTGTGCTGAAATATAAATCAGCTTAATGCAATTTATAGAGCATATAATTATATCTATTATTTGAAATATACACTTTTGATACATGCTTCTCAGTGCTTCACAAATTTCACATTTTCTACTATAAAAATTGACCAGCACGATGTATCATAATTGATACATAATTCATTGGTGATAGGATGAGTGAAAATTCCTAGCATGTATGTTATTATTCTACTACAACTAAATGTTCTAGTAAGATATTTCATATTATGATGATGTGATAGGAAAAATGCTACAAAAATTGCACGTGTTCTATAATAGAAATTGACCAGCACGATGCAGTACATATTTCACTGATGATAAAATGACTGGAAATTCCTTGTATGCATGTTATTATTATACTATGACCAAATATTCCAGTAAGGTATTTCATATTATGATGTGAATCATTTTTACATTGTTTATATAGTGACAAAAAAGGCTTAATTGTTGTATTGTCGAATGACTATCAACTAACCATTCATTTAGCTTTCTGTTGTATCATTTTTTTTAAATGTCAATTGTCATATAATGCTTTAGCAAGCCCATGCTATAGTGATAATCTTTTATGATCATTCAATTATATTGGAATAAATATGACATGTAATGCATTTGCAAGCTTATACTACATGAATCAAATAGTATTGATCTCATTCAGCTTATATGCAACTATTGTTAATGCATTAGCAATCTCATACTGTAGCGATAACATTTTACGGTCATTCAATTATATTGGAATAAAAACACGTTAGGATTGTTTGTCACCATTTGCATTATGGTACTTGGTTCAAGATTTAAAATTTAGAGTTTGTGATTTAGCAAATTGACTAGCAGTAGGATTTAATGCATATGATGTTTGATTCATGTTATTCTTATGCTTGAGATATTAAGTCATTGTTAAGTAAATGTATACAAAAAATATATTATATAATTAAAAATCAGTTAAAACAATAAATCAAATTATTAGTTTGAATTTTTGGCTGCTCTGATGATTTTAGACAGTTTAAATGAAAATTGATTCAAAACATAATTTTATAGGAACTTATGAAAACACGTTAACAAACGTATTTTTAGCATGTAAGATGAAAAAGAGCATAAACTCTTATATTCTACCATTGAGCTTGGTTTGGGTTAATGCATGGAAGAACAAAGGAAGTACAATGTTTACCATTTTGAACAAAGAAAAGTGAGAGAGTGTTTTGACTAAAACATTCATTTGTTTTGCTGAAGAACTAGTTAAGTAAGAGAAAAATATTAAATATCTTCATCAGAGACCTTTAGCTCAAGTGGTTAGGCTGTGACATTTTAGAGTTTAGAGTCTTTAGACAGATGTTCTAAATATCATAGATTCGAGCCTTCGAGACATTAAAAGTGTTCTGTTTGAATAAAGTATCACTCATGTTATCAAAAAAATATCAAATTTCATGTTAAATATTTTTTATTTTGACGTAAATCTTGCTAGGGCTGTCAGCATATTTTTGCGTATGTGGATAATGTCATATCTATATCCGCGTTCGAAATTATTTACAAATATCAAATATCCACATCTGCAATTACTTATGGATATCGAGTAGTTATCCTATCTGCTAATGACCAATAGATCAAGAAACATAAAAGAAATTTTGTTTTAATATAGATGTTTTTCAATCTCTTTGATTATTAAGGTGTAAAAAATAAATAAATATGACAATAATGATCAATTTTGAGCAAATAACTTGCATTTAGTGCATTGATATAAATTTCTAACTTAAAGAGTAAACAAATATCCTTAATTATGTTAAAATACACAAAATTTAAACCATAATCTTGAAAAAAATCGGATAGATAATTTTTGGATGCGCATGTTTACGTCTCCACATATGTTTTTTTGGATATTGGGTATTTATCCGCTTTTCAAACATAATACAGACGAATTTCGCATTTTTCAAGTATTCATTGAGAGTCCTAAATTTTGCAATAGTATTCATACAGATAATCTTTTGAACAGAACGTGCAATGGTTATTTTGAATCAAAATGAATAAAAAATAGTTTGCATGTTGTGATTGGTTTAGCAGATGGGACTAAGTTTTGATCAAATCATGCAACATTTGTTCAAGGTTAAAATGAGTAAAATAGTGATTGTATCATGATGCCTTATGGGTTCGATCTCATGAGACGATCTTCCACCTTCGTGATGGATACCTCACTAACCACAAATCGAAAATATGTGAGATTATAGTAGGTTGATTTAGGATGTTTAATTTTTGTTCAAACTATTAGTTTCCTGTTTAACCATGAAAATGGATAAGCAATTTCATGTGCTCTACATGAATCGACTTTTTCATGTCAAAAGACGATCTGCCTTCTTTGATGGGATACTTCACTAACTAAAAATCGAAGATAAAGGTAGTCGTTGTAGTAAGAGCATTTAATTTTTGTCAAACTATTAGTTTGCTACTTAATCATGAAAGTGGATAAGCAGTCTCACTAAACATTGTGAAATCCATATGTACAACAAATTTTTTTGTTATAGTTCCTACGAAATATTTATAAAAGAAGAATCACGATCAAGACAGAAAAAATGGAAGACATCATGAAGTTGTATGCTGTTTAGTTTAACTTTGCATATTGCTATATTTCTCCTACTCACACTCGCACACAGTGCGTGTACACATGTATTTGAGAGTGCATTGTCGTGACTCGCATTTAAGGATTGGTCAACATGAATATGATTTCATGAACACAAATGTAATGTAATGTCATAATCCCAATTACGAGCTACAGTGTACTACTTTGAAATGCTCATTTCTTTGGTTTATTTATCAGCACTTTTTACTTCTTCACTGAGTGTATATAGCTGAAAAGTATGTTTTTCATTATATTGTTCATAGAGTTCTTCGGTAGATTATTATCGACAAATATAAAATTATATAGAGCGTATACTAAATGTTCTTACATAATATAACAAGATTAAAAAGCTTTTGACTTGAAGCTTAGAATATAGCTTCAATGATGTTTTAGCCCATCTCGAATCAATCCTTGAGTAAATAGATGAACAAAATTGTTACATTATGCCACTTAATAAGTCTACACAATGCATGAATGCTATAAGCCAAGCTTTGATAGCGGAACCAAACCTAAATTGAACATGTTAGGGAAAAAATGTTTGAAAAAATCTCCACTAACTTGGAATGTATAAAGATAAAGATACATAAATAAAGTCAGTCATTCAACATAAATTTTTCTAAATGTTATGAAAGAAAATAGACAAACTTAGTTTAATTCATATGCATGTTATGAAGGAAACCAATCAGATTGTGAAATCATTTAATGACAACACAACACCAACTAACTCCGTAGATAAACGCAAAACAACCATGTCACCATCATCTCTTACCTAAATGAATATGTATTTATTTAGACCATAGAATATAGCTTAGAATATAGCTTCAATGATGTTTTAGCCCATCTCGAATCAATCCTTGAGTAAATAGATGAACAAAATTGTTACATTATGCCACTTAATAAGTCTACACAATGCATGAATGCTATAAGCCAAGCTTTGATAGCGGAACCAAACCTAAATTGAACATGTTAGGGAAAAAATGTTTGAAAAAATCTCCACTAACTTGGAATGTTTAAAGATAAAGATACATAAATAAAGTCAGTCATTCAACATAATTTTTTTTAAATGTTATGAAAGAAAATAGACAAACTTAGTTTAATTCATATGCATGTTATGAAGGAAACCAATCAGATTGTGAAATCATTTAATGACAACACAACACCAACTAACTCCGTAGATAAACGCAAAACAACCATGTCACCATCATCTCTTACCTAAATGAATATGTATTTATTTAGACCATAGATGTTAAGAAGCTTTAACATACTAATTTTGAAACATAGTTGTCTATATAGATGTTCTTGAAGTTTTTTCTGTTTCATTGCAATCAGTGTAGTCAAATAGCGAATAGCGCAAAATAGCGTAAGGCTTGCGCTATAGCTCACGCTATTTGATCCACTTTTTTTTGCATTTTTTAATAACTAATCAAGTATATTATATTTAATTGAAATTCAATTCTATGTTTTTGCATATTTCATGCCATATCCAAACCCGTCAATACTCCAAGTACAAAAACTATCATACTTTATGCATGTACTTAATATTTGTTGATGTAAAATGCAATTATGTTAGATAAAATTTAATAATTTTATATTATACATTGAAAATAATTGATGGCTCATGATATATTTGTCATATAGAGTTTAAAATCTAGTCTTGTATGTGTCAATTATGATAAAATATATTCTTGTTTTGTGAGTACTGATGATAAAATTATACAAACAAAATGCATGAAAAATACAATTTTGCATAAACTGTAAAATCTTTTCTAATGACAAGAATTAAGTAAGAATATAAACAACAAAAAGCAACGAAGTAAAAATAAAAAAATAAAAAAAATATTATTATGAGTAAGTTATTTTGTGTTTAGTGATCTCACTTAGAAGAGAAGGAAATATTTTGATACTTTAAGGGCAGCAAAAAAATTTGTTGTCCAGATAATAGACATATTGGAATTGCTTTTAGATATTGCATGCATCTTTTTTTTGATGATGCTTAAACAAACAAAGTAGTCTTTATTGTTTCTAGATATTGGATCTAATAGCCTAAACCAAAGAACATAGATATAGAATGGTGTATCTGGACAACGGTCCAACCAAATCAAGTTCTCAGTAAAAATAATAATTGTGAAATGCGTTGATAAAACTTGATGGAACACTAGCTAAAGCAATATGCAAACCATAGAAGGAAAAAGCATGCATGCAGAATCAGAAAACATTGTAGATATGGTTGCATCTCAATTGCCTTGGGCTTTAATTACTATACAAAATTAAAAATCAAATAGTGTGCTATTCTGCGCTATGCGTTATTTTGTGCTTCGATAAAATAGCGTGCTATTTATGCGCTATAGGGAACCCCTGCGCTAATTTAGGTTCCATAGCGCAGAGCAAGGTTATCACGATGCCAAGTCGAGCCACTACCGTCTAGAAGACTAGTCGACAAGTTGTCCGACTAGTCGACAAGTCTTTTATATACATATATTTATTAGACTTAAATATATAATATAATTAGATATAATGATAACATAATAATAGGTTCAAATTCAACAAAGATAACATAATAATATGTTCAAATTCAACAAATCTGTTAAAAAAATCAGTTAATTATTTTCTGTGTTACTCTCCATTTCAACTGCTGCATTTATA
This sequence comes from Allium sativum, assembly GCA_030737875.1. Classification (NCBI taxonomy): domain Eukaryota; kingdom Viridiplantae; phylum Streptophyta; class Magnoliopsida; order Asparagales; family Amaryllidaceae; genus Allium; species Allium sativum. The sequence continues at coordinate 730,442,962 of CM060910.1, forward strand.
ATTAAAAATAAATCAGTTAATTATTATTTTCTAAAAAAAAATAACATAAATTTAATCCATGTTGTAGTTGTTTGGCTTTGCTTGTTTTGAAAAAAAAAATACATTAAAAAACTCTCTTTTTATACATTTAAAATCATTGAACTTGAAATGCGTTTTTTCCATTTCTTCCAAACAATATAGATCAGTTTTAAAACTTAAAATTCTTTTGAAAAATACATATGCCTGGTTAATTAGTTAGTACTTACCTTTTAGAGGAGAAATTTTTAAATATATATGTTAGTATATATTATTTGACAGAAGTATGGTTTACAGTAAACCATATTGTTTCGCAGAAGTATGATTTACATTAAAATGTATCCAATATGAACAAATATGTACGTATATTTGTAATTTTTTGACACATTACAATATTAATTTAAAAAGATAGCAATCAATTTATTCTATTACAAACTCTCATGTCATCATATTCTCAAGCACAGTTTACGTTTGACTTTTGGGTCAAAAAAAAATCATGTAAAATACTTGGGGCTGGCAGCGATGAGCAGGGCAGAGGAGCAGTGGTGAGCCAAGACGAGAAGCAATTAGTTTTTTTTAATCGTTGTTCGATTTCTGTTATCACGAGGAATATCGATGTCGACTTAACTCAATTTAGGGTTTCTGGGCTCAATTTAGGGTTTTCTGACCCATTATCGTCGAAATCAAAAAGTCGAATGTCGTCGAATTTTTTTGAGCAACTCGACGACTAGTCGTCGATGTGATAACAATGACGCAAAGCTTGCGCTATGCGTTATTTGGCGCTATAGCACATATTGCAATAAGGATTATTGAATATCATTGGTCTACAACTGGTTTTTTTATATCTCATTGTTTGACAATTTTCAAAATTCTATTTAATTTTTTAGTTGTTATTGCATGATGAGTGGTTGATTCATACCTTTACATATAATATCTTGTTTTGTTTATTTAATGTTTGTTACTTTGTGAACTTTTTCTTGTCTCCTCAAAACAAAAAATAGAACACACATGTTTGTTTCATAACCTTATATCATGCTTTCTTCACATAGTAGGGGAACGACCATCAAGATCAGGGCAAGTTATTTTAAATACGATTAGAATTGTTGTCATAAATTTATTTAAAACATGATAATAAGAAAAAAGAATTAATAACTACATTAATCCTTTTGAAAAAAGGTTCAAGCACTTTACTCATAAATGATGAATTTACAATGAACCGTGATAACATCGCATAAAACGAAGTAAAATGTTAGATTCTATCACATCGTTAAAACCATAATCTAGTAAATAGATAAATTCCAAAATGTGCGTTTTTAAATTGTTCATCCTGCATTTGTGGTAACGTAACACAAAATCACATTACCTAAAATATATTCAAGGGTATTTCTTTGACATTGTTATTTCCATCTCAGTCTACACAAATTGAATCAATCTAACACCATAGTTAACTATTTTAACACAATTAGCGTAAAAAAGTCAAATGTGAAGACAAAATAACCTCCAATTTGTGATTTTCATGTTCAAATTTAAATTTGAATGAGCATGTATATTCATTGCTTATGAAATTCATTCGGAGACTTTGTGCATCTTAGTTCAAATTTGTATTATGACATATATACTTAAGAAAAATGACAGTTCTAAAAACATAAGTAAACAATTAAGGATAAAATTTTGAAATAGGCTCGTGGAAATAGCTTATATGAAAATTAGGCTTGCTTCAGAACTTAATATGAAACTAGGCATGTTTTGATTTCCTGAGTAGTTAGTATGCGCATTTCATAGGCATGAACAAAATTGTTCATGCGCGTTTATGGAATGCGCATGTAAAAATAAAATAAAGTTTCATACCACAAGTGCGCATGAATAAATTTTCATGCGTAAACTAAGTTTTATCCTTCAAAACATCAGCTAGCCTCAATTTTTTGCATTGAAACGTATATGTATCCAAATTGCATGTATATTGAGTAACATTTTCGACATTCAACGTCGTCTTGAAATCAAATACATTACATATTAGGCAATCCCGTAATACATTATTAAATACAATACAAGAAGCAAAATTATTATCGGAGAATATGTTCGAACAAAAGTATGAAAATTTAGATATTACATAAAATAAAACAATTCAATAACTTAATCATGACCATCGAGTTCTTGAACTTGAACTGCTTCCTCTCAAGTCTTGCAGAATCCTTTTCAAACGTCTTACTTCGGCCTGCATTCCAAGGTCATATTCAAGTCTCCTAGCACACATTGGAGGATTAAACCATTCAAAATAATTACAATATTGAACTTCCTTGGGGTTCATCTTGTGTTTGCTGTATGCCATAAAATCTTCGTTCTGCATTAGTTTCAGTTTTGCGAACTACGACCATGCATTCATCTTCACAATAACATTCTGAGTATGTCCTTTTGACATAGCAGTAGGAACAAGATATAGATGCTCAAGCATAATCCCGTCAACGAAGATTTGTTGACCCGGTCTCTATTTTGCAACAACTGCTCGTAAACGGCCATTTAATGTTGTTTCGGAATGTACAACATGTGGTATTGGATCGAATTGTTTATCCACAACATAATCCATCGTGTAGTTGTGACTGTCAACACCAATAATCTTTTTCGTTTCAAAGTTGTCGCAATACTTCATCAATGTGTCGTCATAAGTTTCCCAATTTTCATGTCTTAGTACGTAAAAAAATATAAAAATCGATAAGATGAACAATCGTCGACATGACAAAAGAAGGAAAAAACCAAAAAAATATTACTTTTGCAATCCGCAATTGATTAGAAGATTGAAGTAGTTGCGAGTTGCTAGTAGATTAAAAATCAAAAATTGTTCAAGGTTGAAATAGTTGGTGAATAAGGATTAGGGTTGGAATTTGAGATTTTGAGTTTGTTTTGAGAATGGAGGAGAATGAGGGAAGATTGAAGCTGGCTGTGTTGAAATAGTGTAAAATGTTTTTGAGCATTCCCAGACTGGTCATGAACAATTTTTTTCATGCGCACTTTTAAAAATTAAGAGCTAACAAACAGTTCCACGTCGGTAGGCTTGAAATCATTTGCAAAAAAAAAAAAAAAAAAAAAATGGATAAAATTTTCGAATTCAAAAATAAAATAAAGGTGGATTCCCAGTGCCAAAGGCTCCCGTACTCAAGCGCGAGAGGACTTCCCAGGTCAGTCTCCCATCCCTGTACTATTCTCACGGCTTAAATTAAGATAAACACAACTCAAAACACTTCCATTAATCATGCCTTTTATGTTCTTTAAAATTGCTTTGGTCTATTTAGAGCTTAACCGATATAAAATGTCCAAGATACGTGCATATGATTTTGAATAAGATTATAATTACAATAATTACTTTATTTATAATTTGAAATTTGACATATACGAATTAATGAAAAAATAAAATTATATCGGATACATTGATTATTCAAAAAATATTTCAACTGATTTACCATCTTAAAAGTTGAAATTTACAATAAACTAATAACACCATATAAAAAAGTACGATACCAAAATTTGTGTTACATCATTAACATATTTAACCACAACAATCTCAATAAATAGACCGATCAATAGATAATTATATGTATCTAGTATGCAAGTCTTTAGAATTATTTTCCATCCAAAGCAATCTTAAGTTTTAACAAATCTCATTTCCAAATTGCATATCCCATGTTAATAATGGTGTGATACGAAATTGAAATAAGATAATATTCCTTGACAGTATTATATTCATCTCAGTCCACGCAGCATCGGTCTAACGACAGAGTTATTTCTTTGACATGATCATCGTAGAAATAATTAAAAAAAGTAAATAGATTTTAACTATCAATTTAATGGTTTCCATGTCCAACTTTGAGTCTGAGTGAGCATAAATATTGAAGGGGCTTATGATCATAGCTGTTAATGACGCATGACGACAAAAGACGCAAATCTCCATGGAACCTTGACGCATGACATGACAAATGACACATGCCTTTTCAATCTACTGCAAATATTTAGAATTTTTTTATAAATTTAATGTGTAACAGTTAATTTTAAAAATTCAACATAAATACTATTGTATACTAAAATACATGTAATATTTTTTTAAAACATTTTGCAAAAAACATCATGAAATATAATATCATAAGCATTTAATTTCAAGCATAATAACCTTTAAAAGACAAAATTCAAGATAATGGTAATGTTATTGATAAACTGGAAATCTAGATTTGGTCTAGCAACCATATTTTCTAAATCAATATATGCATCATCAAAGTCATAAACTTCAACATCTTCTCGATTCATCTCATATATCGATTGACATTTACTGGGTACAAACGTAGTAGGAACAAACGGTTTGAAGTTTGTTGGAGATTAATTTGAAGAAAAAAACATCCATTTGAGATTATTTGTTTGGTGCAATAGTAATTAAAATAAATAGTTTGAAGTTTGTTCGAGATTAATTTGAAGAATGCGACTACTCAAGTTTAACTATGTAAGGCTAAATTAACACTAGAGGGGGTGAAGAATATTTTCCGGATTTTTTTTAATGTTTTTTAAATTTATACTCAACAATTCAAACTTGATGATCACAACTGCAAGCATAATCAAAATAAATGCAGAAATTAAAAGCAAAGAGTTGAAGAAAACACAAGAATTTTTTTTACTGGTTCAGATTTGCTCCACATCCAGTCCTGTACAATGTCTTATACTTTTTTTTTGTCTTTTCAAAATGACTTTAGAAACGATCTCCATTTCAAGACTACGAAATATACTCTTTAGATTTTCCAGGCTTTAAGCCCACCCAATGAATTCAAACGGGACATCACCACACATTTAGGTTCAATTTATGACCGTTGAAATGAAAGGGTTTTCTCTATTTTTGGTAGAGATTGAGAGCGATAACACTAGGAAATCATAGGATGCATTTAGTTGTATGGAATTTCACATCACTTTTAATCCTGTCTATGCGCATATCTTTTCAGTAAAAACAATCATTTACAAAGTGCATCCTCCTAACTTAGCAACATGGAAAGGGAAAATGCAGACAATATGATTAACGATTTGAAATCTGGTGTTTACAGATGAGGGCGTAATGCATGCGAGGTAGACCCGTAGCATCGTTCACATGAGTTGAGAATCTGGTGTTTACAGATGGGTGGGACATCACCACACTTAGGTTCAATTTATGACCGTTGAAATGAAAGAGTTTTCTCTATTTTTGGTAGAGATTGAGAGGGATAACACTAGGAAATCATAGGATGCATTGAGTTGTATGGAATTTCACATCACTTTTAATCCTGTCTATGCGCATATCTTTTCAGTAAAAACAATCATTTACAAAGTGTCCTCCTAACTTAGCAACATGGAAAGGGAAAATGCAGACAATATGATCAGCGATTTGAAATCTGGTGTTTACAGATGGGGGTGTAATGCATCCGAGGTAGACCCATAGCATCGTTCACATGAGTTGAGATCTGGTGTTTACAGATGGGTGGGTAATGCATGTGAGGTATATCCCTAGCATCTTTTGGATGAGCTTACATCAATGGTTGTTTTAGCAAGATATCATATCCATCTTGATTTTTCTACTTATTTTAAGGCGGCTATAACAACAACAATAATAATTGAAGCTGGCTTCCACCGACGAGGTTGAGAGTTTGATCCATACCAGTTGCATTGTCCATATGATTTTTCGGAATATGCGTCAGAGGAACGACTCAGGGTTCTGCATAGTTTACAAGCGATAGCTTTGTAAATGATAATAATTGAAGGCTATTTGGACATGGTTATTGCTAAGCTGGATAATTTTTTGGACAGTTTTGTCAAAATTGTACCATACGATATTCTTTTATAAATTTTTGTATGCATCCATTCTATGTTTCTGAGGGAAATAAATTATTATCAATATCTCTCTTTCCAAATTGAAGTTGCTTTATTTCTTCACAAGATGGCATTTGGTTTATAAATTTGGCATATGTGATTCTTATTTCCGTAGGATGTGAAAATTTTATGCATTGTTTTCATTCCTTTAGTTAACAACTTTGATAATTTTGTTCTCAATTTACAATTGTTTATTAAATCCGTTGGTATTTTTTAATAGGATATTGTCATGTATGTGAATTCGCCTGGAGGGTCGGTCACAGCTGGTAGTTTTTCTCATGATTTATCTTCTCCTAAGTTTTAAGCTAATATGTGATTGAATATCATAGTGATCAGTATGCCCATCTTTGCCTTCACCTAGGTATGGCAATATTTGATACCATGAGACACATACGACCAGCTGTTTCTACTGTTTGCGTTGGATTGGCAGCAAGGTAAAATCTTATTTTAATATCCATCCCTTGGATGTGTTAAAACTCTGGTTATTTGTTTGCTTAACCAGGTGCATGTATTTGACCAGACATCCATGCACAACACAGTTTTCTTTTTTTGTGTTGTACTTTTCTATAGAGCAAAATGAAATTGATTAAACTAGTGATATCCGTCAATTTGAATGTATTCTATTTCTACGTCTAGGGAATTCTGGAATTGTATAATTTTAGAAATCAAATACATATATACCGACTGTAACTTGACCATGCTTTGGAGACTGATGACTTATCGAGACTCGGTACTCCACCTAATGTGTAATGTCCGATAGCAAGTTTAGGCCATCATAAAGTACAAGTGCCTTGTCATAATTCCAAATGAAAAAAAAAAATCATGTGTTAAATGCTACATGTTTCGTTATTGTTGGTGAGTTTTTTCGTTCTACTAACACCCAACTGGTATTGTGTTTCCCAATTATCGAAAATAAGTCTGAGATTTCTTCCAAATTTCTTCTATAAAATACATCCATATTTAAACAAAATGGTGAAATTCAAGGAAATATTTGGGTAACTTTTTTAGCCTTAACATGTGCCGTTAGGACACAAATTATCATTTTTCATGAAGTGCATGCAATATATGACCAAATAGCTACTCTTAACTTTGGGAAAAAGTAAAAAAGAAATAAAAAGAATTGTACAAAATGACAAACATCCTTGTCCCAATTGGTTAAGACGTTGGGGCAAAACGCAAGAGGTCATGGGTTTGATTCCGTTGGACCTCCTTGTCATGATAATATAGTTGTATATATAAGCATCCAATTTCTAAAAAAGAATTGTACAAATAGGTTCTAAAAAAGGGTGGGATGTAAATCAAATAAGATGTGAAAAGAGGGATGTCTTCCTAATTTCCCTTATTATTGCTTAAGCCGTTTAAATTTGCTCATAGCCGTAGACCGGCTTTGTGCCGATTGTGGTGGTCTGCATGTATTTGTGGTATTTAGTAATCCCAATAATGGGTCAATTTTTGAAGGAAATTGTAGTTATCACTGTGGGTGCAAATTGATATCTTGTCTATCACATCAGGCGACATGTATGTTGTGGATGTCAAATTTAGAATTGCAATAAAAGCTTAGTCTGCATCAAGTGCCTTTGATGTGCTGTTTTAAATGGCTCATACATGTTTGTAGAAATATGTGCATCTAATCATCATACAATTTATCTAATATTCTTTTATAGCTAGTGTTACTGTCATGCTACACTATTTCACTTTTTTTTTTTCTCTTAAACAGTATGGGAGCGTTCATTTTATGTGCTGGCACAAAAGGTACTAGATTCTTTCATTGCAACCATAATTGGTCTATTGTAAATTTTTCTTATTTGTTACTAGTGTATGACATGCACGGTGTGCACACAGTTACATGATACAAAAGATGTGACGGAACATAAAAAATTAGAAAGGTATTTATGTATCATCAACGATGATTGAAGAGCAGCACACTGATGAATTTTGTACGGTCAAATCAATCCTTAGTAGTTGAGATGTAGCTAATATCCACACTCCTGAGAAGGGAAAAAAGAAAAATTCATGTACCAAATTTATGCAGGAAAACGTTATAGCTTACCAAATTCAAGGATAATGATTCATCAACCTCTTGGTGGTGCTCAGGGTGGCCAAACCGATATTGATATCCAGGTATGCCATTGAACTTTGTTTTGTAGTACAAATTGTTTTATATTTTGGGTACAGTTTGTAAATGTAACAGTCATCACTTGTCCTTCCTAGGAACATACATGCAATGCACCCTGTTGCATCATTTATACCCTCAAAATATAAATTATGTCAATTTTAATCAATAGAAAAAAGTATGTCAGCTGGCAATTTCATAGATGAGTGCGAGCTCAACATTTTCAAGGAAGCAAAGCTTTATATGAAAATTTTACAGATAGGTTTTGACCTTGAAATCCTTTTGCTAATTAATAAAGACTTGTTTGATGATATGCATGAGCTTGCAAACATCTCCATTAGCTAGTAAACTTTATTCATTAGCAAACAGGATACAGTTACTTAGTATGAAAAAAAAATTCCCCCTTCTTTCTACATTGATAAACAATATTTTTTACTTCAATTCGTTGAATATAATCAGGCGAATGAGATGCTGCATCACAAAGCCAATTTGAATGGATACATTGCATATGCAACTGGACAAAGTTTAGAGAAAATAAATCAGGATACAGATCGTGATTTTTTTATGAGTGCAAATGAAGCCAAAGAATATGGTTTAATCGATGGTGTGATTACAAATCCATTCAAAGCACTTCAGTCAGTGCCTCAAAATGCATAAAGAGGATTCAGCTTCAGCTGCTTCTTTGTTTTGTTTATGGGCAAAAAGCGCACTGTTAAAGAATTAGACAGAATTGTTTGTTTATGGTTTAGTAGATCTTATAAGCGTAGAATAGGGTGCTGTATTGCTTTATTTATCTGACAACGGTTACGATGCTTCAGTGAAGTATTCATTTGATTATGGTGCCGGCCTTGGATGGTTGATAGTCCACCTAGTCAAGGTTGTAAAATTCGCTAGACGGATGATGGATGGTAAACATAAACAATAGATTAATTGTCAAAGTTGGAATTTACCTGATTATGGTGCCGGCCTTGGATGGTTGATAGTCCACCTAGTCAAGGTTGTAAAATTCGCTAGACGGATGATGGATGGTAAACATAAACAATAGATTAATTGTCAAAGTTGGAATTTACCAGAGCTAAGTGTTTTTGTTGAATTCATGCATTTTTAGATTAAATTTTAGTATTAACTGATTTACATTAATTGTCAAAGTTGGAATTTACAAGAGCCAAGTGTTTTCATGCATTTTAGATTAAATTTTAGTATTAACTGATTTACATTGGGGCGTCATGGATTTGATTTGGAAGTGATCACGAAGACAAAATTGCTAAAACCAAAATAATTTGATGTTTATAAAAGGTGTGAAGCTTAAATTGGTATATGGACGATGTTTGTAACCTTGTTTATATGTTTAGATAATGGGATAGGATCAAGAGCAGCAGCATCCCTTTAGCCTCTCTAATTTCCACCACACATTCCTCATTATCTCTCCTTCCACTAACTCTCTCTATCCATTAATTTATTTAATTACAAATACGTGGATACAATTTGGATGCAAATGAGGTGCTATGAAATTGGAGTGCCATAGAGTATGTCTTAGATAATTGAGGTATAGATGAGAAGATTAAGACTAGCATAGCCTAGAATGATTTTTGAAGTACTTATCTGTGATACTAGTATTAGGTAGTCTCTTATTTGTGATTAATGCTACCCGAAAGAGGTGGGGCCTCGACTCACGTAGAACATAGCGAACGGGTCGTTGGCACTTCCACATCAAACATGTCTCTTTTTCGACCGCTCTTTAACGCGAAGTAACCCTTCTATTTACTTTTATGGGAAAATCAGATTCATATTCGTTTAACTCATCTTCGAGCGCAAATAAAATTAAGAATCTATTTTATGTAGTGAATTAACATTTAAGTTATGCAGCGGTATAGGATCGTGTAGAATGGAGAATATGATGTAATGTATATTATAAAGTAGAAAGCAATAAATCACACAGTCGATTTATACTGGTTCGGACCACTGTCCTATGTTCAGTCCTAGACTCACTTCTGGTATTTCACTAACACTAAAATCCTCACTTCACCCGGAAGAATAGGTACACAATTACCCGAACACACGAACGGGATTTCTTGCCTCAATCACTGAAGAGGTCTTCAATAATATAGAATAATTGTTGACTCTTTCGTGTTCTTGATAACACGGATTGTCTAATATTAAGTACACCCTTCCTATAGCCTTTCCTTGATGATAATCGTGAAGTATGTGAAGGAATATGGAAGTTTAAAAGTCTCAAGTATGAAAATAGACTGCCTTTTAAATCTTAGAGAGCTTTGAATAAGATAGAGAATTAGAATAAAATTCAGTGATTGGATCAATTAATCAAATCTCTATTTATAATATATAAAAAGATACAACTGATCACGAAAGGTTTTGATGAAGAGTTATGAATTAAATAGTTGTGTCTCTTCATAGAAGTTGCAATCTTTTAGAATCAGATGTCTAAAAATAATTTTCAAATGTCTGTTTGTATGTTAAAATTAAAAACGCAAGGAAATGGTGCATTTCAGAATAAATTCAGACGTCTGAAATATTTGAAACAAACGTCTGAATATTGTATTTGAAAACAATCTGTTTCAGCAAACAGACGTCTGAAATTTTTAGACCAGACGTCTGTTTTCTGTTATCAGCCTATACCTTGCCTATTTTATAATAATAAAACTATATATATAAAACGTGTGTGTGTAATCATCAAGGAAGACTTTAACATATAAATCTAGGACTAACAGACTTTTACAACATATAAGTGATCTTCGTTTTGTGTTCTTGAATCTGATTGTCAAAATATCTTCCTGCAACATAGAATTAGCCGATAATATATATATATTTGCTTGCATAGTTGTCATAGTCAAAATAATATATATCGGGATTCAACATTCTCCCCTTTTTTGACTAATGACAACTATATAAGCTCCTCTTGTCAATATGCATATAATGTTACTTGTTTCTCCCTCTTTGTCATTTGACAAAAAAGAATAATTGTTAGAGAACTTAAGCACGTATATAATACACATAAACACACATACAGAAACAGACAAGCAAGCATATCATCGTACATAACACAGATCAGCACATAATAAAGTCTTTATGCGAAATAAAAAGAAGTACCAAAAAATATTACAAACCATGGAAAGAGTTTAAGTATTTTTAAGCAAAATACTTATGCTAGCATACCGTGAACCACGCTTGCCATTCTTCTGAAGTAGATGCAACAACAGTCGTTCCACCATCTTTGTGAGAGCCTTCTTCAGAATCGAGAACCTCTTCGGAGCTTGAAGACCATTGGAATGGAGCTGGAGCTTGGCCCGAAGAAGTGCTAGTGCATGAAAACTTTTCTCAAATTTTATTCAAGAAACCTTTGATCGAGTTAAACTTTTTGTTCGTTTGCTTTTCAAAACACTTTAGGTCGTTATGAAGTTTTGATTGATTGCGGAAAAGCGTAACCAAAGCTTGTTTAGAGGAAGTATCGGGAGAAATGATTTGAATGTCTTCCTCTTCTTCTTCCCTCAGACAATGACGATGAGAAGGCTCAGTAATTAGAGTTTCCGGTTGAGCAACAACGTGTTGAGTCCAATCCTCAAAAGACATATATTCTAAAGATCGTGGATTCGGATTGATATTCATTTCTGCGCAGATTCAGACGTCGTAGTTGCACACATCTCCTTTGCCAATGATAAAACATTTTGAGTTGTCTCCGAAGATAACTGAGCCACCGTCAAAGTATGAAATATTGGTTAATATATCTTTGTCTCCAGTCATGTGTTTTGAGCAACCACTGTCCAAGATCCATTTTCTCTTTTTGAGTGAGACCTGCAAAAAATATTAATAAGCATATTGGTACCCACTTTTTGATAGGGTCCTAAGAGTTAGGTCTTAGGAAGCCAAACCCAAGTGGGTTTAGTATCCCTTTTATATAAATAATTGATATTATTATGTACAGATTCCAAAAAAATTAATAAATATATTTGTTTTTGATCAAACTATTATTAGTTTTTAGAATCCATATTTTGATATTTTTTATAGATTTAGAAATGTTTTTAACTTTTGAATCAGTTCTCCTTTTTGATTTTTCATTTCTCTTTAGAGGAATTTTTGATTCTTTTCTAAATCCTAAGCCATTTTTATTTGAAGATGGTCGAGAATTTTCTATGATTTTTAATAAGTTTTCTCTACCCTTGTTAAAATTTGATACATTTTTAGAGATGCTTTCGAACTTAGCTTGAATACTTTTATTTTCTAGCTCTAGTTCTTTTACTTTAGTTTTCAACATATGATTTTCAGAACTAATTTCATCATTTTTTGACGTTTGAGTTTCAATTTCTTGACTCAAAAGAGAAATCTGGCTATATATACTTGTAAGAATTTCTTGAACTTTTTCAAGTTCTTCTTCTAAAATTATCTTTTCATCTTTCAACATATCACTTTCAAATTCAGCTTTGCTCTGATTTTCACGAGTTTCCTTAAGTTTTTTCCTTAATGTTTTTATGACGTTTAAAAACTCAGAATTAACTTCTATTAAATCTTCATAAGATAAGTCACTTACATCAGATTCTTGAGCCATGAAGCACACATTTGCCTGCTCATTGTCGCTTTCATTATCACTGTCCCTTTCTGACGATTCTGAATCTAAGCTGTCCCATGTAATAAAAAATGCCTTCTTTTTGAATTTATCTTTCTTATTTTTGTTGTTGAAGTTCTTCTGATTTTCTTTCATCTCTGGACAATCTTTTACCATGTGACCCTTCTTATGACAATTAAAACATTCCAATTTTGAGGAGGAGGAAGGTTTGTTTGAGCTACTCTTTTTAAAATTTCCTTTTCTATATTTTAGAAATTTCTTAAAATTCTTGGCAATAAAGGCTAAATCTTCGTCCTCTCATTCAGATTCTTCTTTATCCGCATGAAATGCCACGTTCTTTTTCTCTTGAGCTAATTCTCTTTTTGCTTGAAGATTAACATCATAACACATAAGATTTCCTATGAGTTCTTCAGGTTTCATAGTTGACAAATCATTAGCTTCCTCTATGGCCAATACTTTTCTCTCCCAATCTTCGATTAAAGAATTTAGTACTTTTGACACAATATCAAAGTCACTATATTTTTCTCTTAATCCTATCAATGCATGTAAAATGTCTTGAAATCTTGAGTACATTTCATTTATGGTTTCATTTTGCTTCATTTTGAAGTTTTGGAATTGATTTTTGAGCATAGAGATTTTTGTTTGTTTGACCTTGTTTGTTCCTTCATGAATAGCTTTGGGTGTCTCCCATATCTGATATGCTGATGTACAAATACTCACTCGATTGAATTCATTTCTGTCGAGAGCACAATATAGCATGTTCATAGCTTTTGCATTTGCATTGGCTTCATCTTTTTGAATTACTGTCCAAGTTGAATATTCAGTTGTAGGTGCTGTGAACTCTTTTTGAGTAGCATGCCATGCACTAAATCCACTTGCTTGCATATAAATTCTCATTCTTGTAGCCCAGTAATTGTAATGTAGTCCATTGAATAGTTGAGGTCTTTGAGTAGATTGTCCTTCGACGAAAGAAGTAGTTGAGCTAGTATTTGGGTTATTCTCCATTATACCAAAATATCGAATAACGGTGTTACGGTTATAGGATGACCTTGCTCTGATACCAAATGAAAAAAGCTATGCATCGGTATAGGATCGTGTAGAATGAAGAATATGATGTAATGTATATTACAGAGTAGAAAGCAGTAAATCACACAGTCGATTTATACTGGTTCGGACCACTGTCCTACGTCCAGTCCCAGACTCACTTCTGGTATTTCACTAACACTAAAACCCTCACTTCACCCGGAAGAATAGGTACACAATTACCCGAACACACGAATAAGATTTCTTGCTTCAACCACTGAAGAGGTCTTCACTAATATAGAATAATCGTTGACTCTTTTGTGTTCTTGATAACACGGATTGTCTAATATTAAGTACACCCTTCCTATAGCCTCTCCTTGATGATAATCGTGAAGTATGTAAAGGAATATGGAAGTTTAAAAGTCTCAAGTATGAAAATAGATTGTTTTTTAGAACTTAGAGAGCTTTGAATAAGATAGAGAGAATTAGAATAAAATTCAGTGATTGGATCAATTAATCAACTCTCTATTTATAACATATAAAAAGATACAACTGATCACGAAAGGTTTTGATGAATAGTTATGAATTAAATAGTTGTGTCTCTTCATAGAAGTTGCAACCTTTCAGAATCAGATGTCTGAAAATAATTTTCAGATGTCCGTTTGTAAGTTAAAATTAAAGCCGCAAGGAAACAGTGCATTTCAGAACAAATTCAAACGTCTGAAATATTTGAAACAGACATCTGAATATTGTATTTGAAAACAATCTGTTTCAGCAAAGAGACGTCTGAAATTTTTAGACCAAACGTCTGTTTTCTGTTATCAATCTATACTTTGCCTATTTTATAATAAAAGAACTATATATATAAAACGTGTGTGTGTAATCATCAAGGAAGACTTTAACATATGAATTTAGGACTAACAGACTCTTACAACATATAAGTGATCTTCGTTTTGTGTTCTTGAATCTAATTGTCAAAAGTATCTTCCTGCAACATAGAATTAGCCGATAATATATATATATATTTGCTTGTATAGTTGTCATAGTCAAAATAATATATAGCGGGATTTAACATCTTTGCCCGATTCCTCGGCTAGTTCAAAAGGCACCTTCTTTGTCCAATCAGGTGTGCTAGGCGTACATGTTTAGTAGGAGATGGTGCTATTGGTTTGGCGGCCCATCTAACACAGAATTCGAGGTGCGTAACCTTCTATTTTTCGTTTCAAAGGGGGTTGACTTAGTTGTGTTCTGTACGCTACTAGGAATAACATCCACAACTTCTCGAAGCTGCGCACCTCTTTACTTGAAGCGCGACATTCAAGTCGGTACTTATCACTGCATCTGGCAGTGAAGGCTCACTTGCTATAATAGTATCGACAGAGGAGACGAATACATATGACTTTTGATTATGATATTCCTCGGTCGTCTTATATTAGGAGATCCAGGAGGCATTCCTCCCTTCTCGCCGTCTGAATTGGAACTGCTTTCCTTGACAGAGAGATGTTATGAAAGATCTTCGCTTCCACATTAATTTCTTTTTTATTTTCGTTGATTCAGGTGTTGTTATTGTAATTTAGTGCAATTTATTGATTTTGAAAACATCCACTCCCCCTTCCCTCTCCAAAACCTCCCGGGTGACCCCTCTCCTTTTTAATCCTTTGTGGGTGTGTCATTTCTATGATCTGTTGCAATTCGTAAGTATTGAATGAAATATACTTTTTCCATTAAGCGAACAGGTGTGACTGTTAAGTGAAAGGATGTGACTATTAGAAGCATGCTTTTTCGTGAAAAGACACTTTGCGAAAAGACACTTCGTGAAAAGACACTTCGCGAAAAGACACTTCATTTCACCAACGGTCATATTTCCCAACGGTCATATCTCGGCGAAAAGACACTTCATGAAAAGACACTTCGCGAAAAGGCACTTCATTTCGCCAAACGGTTACATTTCAGCGAAAAGACACTTCGCGAAAAGACACTTCCTTTCATAGAAAGAGATGCGTCTGTACGAAGAGGTACGAGTACAACCGTTCGAAAGAGATGCAATCGTACGAAGAGGTACGGGTGCGACCGTTCAGAAGAGATGCGACCGTACGAAGAGGTACGGGTGCGACCGTTCGAAGGGATGCGGATAAACTATAAATAAGGAGGAAACCTGATCACTTTCCTCACTCACTGAATTTCCAATCCGAACTTCCTTCTCTCTTCTGTAATACTCTTATAAATAATCACAGAGTGACATACTCATTACAATCTCGTGCAGAATACGTCTGTTGTATCTTGGGAGAATTTTGAAATAAAATTCTTAAGGAAATTGTTACGACAAGCCTCAGACATCATCGGGTTAGATTTCTAGTTTATTTGTATATTTATATACATTATTCTATAATCTCTCCTTTCTCTATGACGTTGTTGTTGTAAATTGATTACAACATACTTATTGCGAATATTGAATTCCAGAGTAGTGGAAATTCAACTTATAAACTTGTGCGACGAGTTTAGAATTGATTATTCTCTGTTTTGGTATACAAGTTCGGAGATGGTAACAGTTGAATTGTCAACAAAGGATGAGGTAGAAAATCAGTTAAATAAAAAGATCTAGATATTGAGATCTGATCGAAGTGGAGAATTTGAATCACCATTTGAACAATTCTGTGCAGAAAATGGAATAATTCATCAAACAAAAGCCTCATATTCACCACAATAAAATAGTGTTGCCAAGAGAAAGAACAGAACATTAAAAGATATGAATAATGTGATGCTATTGACCTCTGGCTTACCGACGAACTTGTGGAGGGAGCCTTAAATATATCTAATCATATTTTAAACAAGGTCCCTCACAATAAAACAGAAACACTTCCATATGAGTTATGGAAAGGGCAAAAACCAAGCTTTAAATACCTCAAAGTGTGGGGGTGCTTGGCAAAGGAAGCAATGGCATATTTTGAATCTGTATGTTGGAAAGAAGCAATCCAAAGTGAGATTGTTTTAATTCTAAGTAATAAAACTTGGGAAATTGTAGATATTCCACCTGGAATAAAACCAATTGGCTGCAAATGGATTTTCAAGAAGAAAATGAAACCCAGTGGCTCTATCGATAAATATAAAGCCAGATTAGTAGCCAAAGGATATCGTCAAAAAGAAGGTGTAGACTTCTTTGATACTTATTCACCGGTTACATGAATAACCTCAATAAGAATGCTAATAGCAATTGCATCCATTTATAATTTAGAGATTCATTAATTGGATGTAAAGCCAGCATTGTTAAATGGCAATCTCGATGAAGAGATCTACATGGAGCAAGCAGAAGATTTCATTTCAAAAGGAAATGAAAACAAAATCTGTAGATTAGTAAAATCATTATATGGACTAAAACAAGCTCCAAAACAATGGCACGCAAAATTTGACAGTGTCATGATGAAAAATGGTTTTCATATAAATGAATGTGATAAGTGTGTTTATTGTAAACAAGTTGGACAATCATATGTAATGATTTGTCTATATGTAAACGATATGTTAATATTTGGTCCGAATTGTAACGGCCCGCCCCGCACTAGCCGACATTTCCCCGAAATGCGCTGTGCCGATGTCCAACTAGCATGGGACGGTCGCCAAAAGAAAAGAATGAACTAACAAAGGAACCTGTAGAATGTCTCACAGCGCATGGAATAAAATATAATAATAACATAACTTTGAATAAAACAGGCGAGACAGTGCATAAGCTGAAAACTAAACCAACATGACCATCACAGCAGCGGAAATCCAAATACAGCTTATGATCCAAACCATCATTATTACAACTTTCAAAACTGTCTCTAAAGCAAAAGAAAGAAAAGGTACACTACTAATGCCCAGAGTAGTGACCACCAGCGACACAGGGAGAATATCTATATATATCATACGTGGAAGCCTCCTGCTCGTCTCCGGATCAGCTACTCGTGCATACCACCTAATCTGTCTCTAGTCTGCTCGTGTGAGCACCCAGAGTAATAAGAAGAGACATAAAACTCTGGGTCAGACAAAAGTCTGGTGTGAGCGATAAGCAGCTAAACAAAACAGAACAATAACAGGTATAATCCAATCATACCTGAACCTGGACCTGCAACCAAAGAGTTAGCACTACATACTGTACAATACTCTAAGGTGCCACTAAGCATAAGGTGTAAAGATACGGGGGAGGGGTGTGTATGTCATGGTGATGTCAAACAAATCAAGCATAGCAACCATCCTCACATCTCTCACTCAGTGCGTAAAGCATACGATATCCACTACTTTGGTCACCTAATCCTTTGGGCCTTGACGAAGTCCAACTTCGTATAACTACATTACGAGCCCCTAATCCATCTCTCAGTGATGAACCAAAGTTATGGACACCGATAACCCCTTTGCACACGTCCTGCAGCAAAGCCCAAATCATGAAGTGAACTCATTGGTTCCCATCTGGATCCTGAGCTCTAACTTCTCCTTTGGACTACCTTTGCATCTCGGGTTTTGGTCGTCATCTTCATTCGGATCGGTCTTCCTTCAGTTCTTCTCCTCGGATCGTGCTACCCTGAGTGGTTCGGTTCGCGCTTACCATCGGATCGTGGTCACCACCTGAAGACGGTTCGGGTCGCCAACATCAACTCGTGGTCCTCCAGCTCCATCGGATCGGTTCGAGTACCCTTCAGCGGATCGGGTCGGGGTCTCTAAGTCCATCGCCACGGATCGGTTCGTGACAAGCTCCTTCGGGTCGGGTCGCGCTTCATCAGTTCGTGGCGCCCCTGTCGGATCGGCGTCGTGCTTCCTTCTGGCGATCGGAGCTGCTAGCGGATCGTGAAGGTGGATCGTGGTGGAGAGCTCGTGACGCAGCATCGGATCGGTTCGTGATACTCATTCGCGATCCGGGTCGAGGTACTCCAGTTTGGGACATAGCACTGCATCAGTTCGGGTTCGTGGGTCTAACCACGATCGGTTCGTGGGACATGGGGGCGATCCGATCTGGTCCTGTACATTTTTCTGCAACTTCTTTCAGTGACTGTTTACGCCACCCGACGGCGTTTTTGATCAATCTAACTATTCTAATCAATTGCAAAGCAAACCATACAGTCATAGCAACATGTAGAAACATCCACAAACAGCAAAACAACAATATGATATGTCAAAACGGATCAACCATACCCAAAAACCCATATTTTCCCCTTAAGCATGTTTAAGAAAATCTAACGATAGGATTAACAAAACTTAACCAAATCAATCCAAATTTCTAACAGAGGTCTAAAATAACATTTAAGAATTTATACATATTTTTCTAGATTTTTAACATGCATAATTTCGCTAATTATCACTAATCACCCCTTAATCTCCTAAATTCCGGGATTAACAAAATTAGTCGAAATTAACCCAAATTCATATCAGAGGCATAAAATGGTGTTTTAGAATTTTAGGAATTTTTCTAGATTTTTCTGAGCCATAGTTTCGCTAATTTTCGCTAATTACCCTAACTAGCCATAATTAGTGAAAAACTAAGCAAATCACTCACCTTTGCCACAATTTAACTTTCAGAACTGAAACTCCTCTGATATAGATCTAATCTCTATGTGTTCCAGCAGCTCTATCCCAAATCCTATGCTAATTCGCCTTGATTTGATGTAGTTTTGCTTAATCTTTGATTAGAAAGTGATTAGAGGTGATTTGGAATGATTCTAGATGTTGGAGGCCATGACTAGGGTTGAAGAAAATAAGTGGCGGCTGGAAAAATGATGTAAAAACCGAAATCCTAACCCTAGCAGCCCTTAAATACCACTAATCCTGAAATCCCCCAATGGGCCTAATTACTAACTACCCGGTTAAGCCCAATTAGCTGAAAATAACCCTTTAAACCTTAATTCAGCCATATCTCCCAAACGGTAAGTCCGTTTGACTATTATGACCACTCTACGGAAAGAGAAACCATCATCTGGAGCTAATGGAAGTGGTTTCAGATCAAAATTCCAAACCAATCAAAAGTTATGGACGAAACAAGATCAATTAGGGGCAAAACGGTCATTTAAAAATCGGCAAAAATCATGAACATGGGAAATGACCCTACTAGTCGTTTCCCAAAGTTACATGACCATACGACTTCGTATCAAAGAGAAATAAATATTCTATGATCTTCCGATGTGTAGAATGCGGGTCGTTGCACTCTCCCCCCTTAAGAAATTTCGCCCCCGAAATTCCTTAACTAAGAAACAAACAATGGGTCTCGCATGCCTATCAACCAATTTCAAACAATCAAACATACATGATAGCACAACAAGCATATCCTAGCATGCGGTTTACTAACAAGGGAAGAACCATCGCCCCTTGGACTTTCACTAATTTCGCTGTCTCCCTTCGTAATTTCTTCGTATCGTCCTCGACAATGCGAATCGGTCTCGCGGTTCCCAACCGCCTTGGGTTATATTTCGATATCGTCCAACCGGTTTGGCGAAATAGCTAAATCAAAATCATGCGTAAACTTCCTTAACTGAGAAACATGAAATATGTCATGTACTCCTGGCATCTTTTTAGGTAAGCCAACCCCATTCGTCAAATTACCAACTACATTCCAAATGTCCTTTCAAGTCTAACCCGAATCTTGCCTACATCCATACTACACGTCCAACGTATATTCACTTCCTAGAGGCAAACTAGATCCATCCAATGAATCCAGGTACTCCACCTATATCTGTACTGTACGTCCAACGTACATTCACCTTCCAAAGGTGAACTAGACCCATCCAATGAATCCAGGTACTCCACCTATATCTGTAGTTTACGTCCAACGTACATTCACCTTCCAAAGGTGAACTAGACTCATCCAATGAATCTAGGTACCCTACCCATATCCGTACTGCACGTCCAGCGTACATTCACCTTCCAAAGGTGAACTAGACTCATCCAATGAATCTAGGTACCCTACCCACATCCGTACTGCACGTCCAGCGTACATTCACCTTCAAAAGGTGAACTAGACTCATCCAATGAATCTAGGTACTCTACCTATGAGTCCAAGTCCAACTTGAAACTCCTATTTCCGCTGAATCTCCAAGATCAACGGACGCTCCACAATTCCCAAACATACTTCAAGTCTAACGTAAAGTATCTTCGTATCCGTTATATCACCATGACTAACGAACTCGTCCCATTTCCATTCAACAGAATCCTACAGGTGATAGTCTACTCAAAAGAAGAAAGGTACGAACAAACATAACAACCATAGCATCCATCAAACAAGTCGTATCTATCACCTGCTAAAAGCCATGAATACATCAATACCTATAAGTCCGGTCCAACCAACATCAATAACTAATGGAAGCCTAGCCTCCAAACGGACTACCGTACGTCCAACGCACGTTTATCCTCCAAGGATAACTAGATCACGTCCAACGGATCTAAGGTAACGGGCGTCCCCAGATACCCCTGCTTTTAGTCCGCCTGAAACACTCGAGTCCCACCCAAGTCTATCCCTTATCTTGCTGCCCTCTCGAGTCCAACCCGAGCCAATCCAATTCCTTGCAGCTTCCTCGAGTTCATCTCGAGTCAATCTATCACCCATAAACTCAGACCCAGTCTTGAGTATCCATTACCTACAAACTCTAGTCCAACGTGAGTCGTCTCCCTATTCGTTGCATCTCTAAGATCAATCGAACATCTACTTTCTTTTACGAGTTCAAGTCCAACTTGAACCGTCCTAACCTTCGTTGTATCTTCCATGATCAACGAACACATCCTATTCCTTCAAAAAGAACATCAACATAGGGTCCTAAACAATCCATTGCTTCGCATATTTCTCGAGTCCCACTCGAGTCATCCCATAACTCTATCGAGTCTAACTTGGGCAGTCCATACCATCAAATAGTCTTATCACGTCACGGCTGCCCATCACTGCTCGAGTAAACCAAGATATCATCCAATGAAAATCACAACAACCACTTATCTCTCACGCAGACCATCCTAGTCGACCTCGACATTCCCCGAGCACAAGCCCCAAAGGCCTAAACCAATATCAGACAAGCACCCAAGGAACATCTCCTCCGAGTTCAGACAATCTACGTGAGATGATATGAGTAAAACATCCAAACACTCAAGCATCCATAACTGACTCTGGCTATCCTCGCCAATCTTGCTTGAAACTATCGTCGATCGCATGACCAATTCCTGACCAAACTACTGTACATCCAATGTACATTTGCTTCTTTAACTCTCGTTATCATCTTCATCATAAGGTAGGCGATCCAATACCACCTTTCGTCCATTATCCACTCTAATGGTCGTCAAAGACTCTTCACAATCTACTACCACTCCATACATTTGGAGTCAATCGACTCCCAAAATCAAGCCAACCCTAGTAAAGCTCGAAATAAAGCAATCAAAACAAACATACATCCATGACTCGATAAGACCAAATTACAACAAGTCATACTAAGGTTAGTCAAACCACCTATCGGGCTTGTCACTACTAAAGGTCTATCGACTACCTCAGGTTCCAATTCCAACCTATCTACCAGGTCACTAGGTACGAAGGAATGGGAAGTCCCGATATCAAACAAAGCTAGAACATGAACATCTTAAATAGAAAGCATACCTCGAATAACGACACCTTTTTCCTTCTGCGCCGCAGTTGGGGCATTCGACGAAGAAGGAACAGCGTTGATAGCATATGCTTTCACGATCTGCTTCTCCCTAGGAGGTTGTGGACATTCATTCTTGTGATGTCCCGCCTGGCCACAATTAAAGCACTTCCTTTCCCCAGGCTTTTCTCGACAATCTCTGGCATAGTGGCCCTTCTTGCCACAACTAAAGCACTCGCCATCTTTCTTATTCTTCTTACTCTGACCATCCATGGTTTGGTCTTGTTTTCTCTTATTATGGGAATTATTCTTGCCTCCACCGCCTGCTTGCGGCTTTGGCTCCTCTGCAGGTGCAGTAGCGACCTCAGTCTTTGGCCTAGGGTAAAGACTCTCTGACCTTAATGCCTTTCCTATAATTGATTCAAATGTCTCATCGATGTGGTTTATAAGCCTTTTCCCCAAGTACCCATCTAAACCAGTTATGAACTTCTCGTTCTTCTTCTCAGCAGTATCAATCAAAGATAACCCATATTTAGACAAAGTGTCGAACTCAGCAACATATTCTGAAACTGTCCTTCCATTCTGCTTAAGCTCCAGAAAACTTCTAAACAATTCTGACTTTTGTGCAGCTGGGATAAACTTATCGCTGAAGCGAGCCTTAAACTGATCCCAAGTAATCTGATCTTCTGGAGTTGCTGCCTTAATAGCATTCCACCAATTCATCGCCCGTCCTTGCAGCTGACGGGACGCTAGCCTTCTTTTCATTGCGTCTTCAATACCCAAGTCTTCGAAGATACGTTCACAACTATCCAGCCAATCCTGAACATCCGTAGCCGACTCCGTTCCGTGGAACGGCTTCCCACCAAGACTAGTATAATCCTTGTTAAGCTTGGCGAAATCGGCCCTAGGCGCCTGCACTACTGGACCACCACCACCATTAGCAGTATTAGGAACTGCTCCTTGAACATCTCTGATCATCTCTCTCATAAAGTTAGTAAACATCGTTCTCATGTCAGTAGCGTTTCCATTATTGGCTCCTCTACCAGTACCCCTCGTATATCGGCTCATCGTTCAATCTGTGAAGAGAAAACGATTAACCATCTCCATAGTGGTACTAGTGCAGTGCGACTTCATCCTTACATATACTACTAGTGTATATATATATATATATATAGTTTTTGAAAACAAAAATATCACAAATACGCGCTCTCATATACGTACTACATCTCCCTGGTGTCTTTCCCTAGGTTAACTGCGCAACCTAGAGCTATGATACCAAATGTAACGGCCCGCCCCGCACTAGCCGACATTTCCCCGAAATGCGCTGTGCCGATGTCCAACTAGCACGGGACGGTCGCCAAAAGAAAAGAATGAACTAACAAAGGAACCTGTAGAATGTCTCACAGCGCATGGAATAAAATATAATAATAACATAACTTTGACATAAAACAGGCGAGACAGTGCATAAGCTGAAAACTAAACCAACATGACCATCACAGCAGCGGAAATCCAAATACAGCTTATGATCCAAACCATCATTATTACAACTTTCAAAACTGTCTCTAAAGCAAAAGAAAGAAAAGGTACACTACTAATGCCCAGAGTAGTGACCACCAGCGACACAGGGAGAATATCTATATATATCATACGTGGAAGCCTCCTGCTCGTCTCCGGATCAGCTACTCGTGCATACCACCTAACCTGTCTCTAGTCTGCTCGTGTGAGCACCCAGAGTAATAAGAAGAGACATAAAACTCTGGGTCAGACAAAAGTCTGGTGTGAGCGATAAGCAGCTAAACAAAACAGAACAATAACAGGTATAATCCAATCATACCTGAACCTGGACCTGTAACCAAAGAGTTAGCACTACATACTGTACAATACTCTAAGGTGCCACTAAGCATAAGGTGTAAAGATATGGGGGAGGGGTGTGTATGTCATGGTGATGTCAAACAAATCAAGCATAGCAACCATCCTCACATCTCTCACTCAGTGCGTAAAGCATACGATATCCACTACTTTGGTCACCTAATCCTTTGGGCCTTGACGAAGTCCAACTTCGTATAACTACACTACGAGCCCCTAATCCATCTCTCAGTGATGAACCAAAGTTATGGACACCGATAACCCCTTTGCACACGTCCTGCAGCAAAGCCCAAATCATGAAGTGAACTCATTGGTTCCCATCTGGATCCTGAGCTCTAACTTCTCCTTTGGACTACCTTTGCATCTCGAGTTTTGGTCGTCATCTTCATTCGGATCGGTCTTCCTTCAGTTCTTCTCCTCGGATCGTGCTACCCTGAGTGGTTCGGTTCGCGCTTACCATCGGATCGTGGTCACCACCTGAAGACGGTTCGGGTCGCCAACATCAACTCGTGGTCCCCCAGCTCCATCGGATCGGTTCGAGTACCCTTCAGCGGATCGGGTCGGGGTCTCTAAGTCCATCGCCACAGATCAGTTCGTGACAAGCTCCTTCGGGTCGGGTCGCGCTTCATCAGTTCGTGGCGCCCCTGTCGGATCGGCGTCGTGCTTCCTTCTGGAGATCGGAGCTGCTAGCGGATCGTGAAGGTGGATCGTGGTGGAGGGCTCGTGACGCAGCATCGGATCGGTTCGTGATACTCATTCGCGATCCGGGTCGAGGTACTCCAGTTTGGGGCGTAGCACTGCATCAGTTCGGGTTCGTGGGTCTAACCACGATCGGCTCGTGGGACATGGGGGCAATCCGATCCGGTCCTGTACATTTTCCTGCAACTTCTTTCAGTGACTGTTTACGCCACCCGACGGCGTTTTTGACCAATCTAACTATTCTAATCAATTGCAAAGCAAACCATACAGTCATAGCAACATGTAGAAACATCCACAAACAGCAAAACAACAATATGATATGTCAAAACGGATCAACCATACCCAAAAACCCATATTTTCCCCTTAAGCATGTTTAAGCAAATCTAACGATAGGATTAACAAAACTTAACCAAATCAATCCAAATTTCTAACAGAGGTCTAAAATAATATTTAAGAATTTATACATATTTTTCCAGATTTTTAACATGCATAATTTCGCTAATTATCACTAATCACCCCTTAATCCCCTAAATTCCGGGATTAACAAAATTAGTCGAAATTAACCCAAATTCATATCAGAGGCATAAAATGGTGTTTTAGAATTTTAGGAATTTTTCTAGATTTTTCTGAGCCATAGTTTCGCTAATTTTCGCTAATTACCCTAACTAGCCATAATTAGTGAAAAACTAAGCAAATCACTCACCTTTGCCACAATTTAACTTTCAGAACTGAAACTCCTCTGATATAGATCCAATCTCTATGTGTTCCAGCAGCTCTATCCCAAATCCTATGCTAATTCGCCTTGATTTGATGTAGTTTTGCTTAATCTTTGATTAGAAAGTGATTAGAGGTGATTTGGAATGATTCTAGATGTTGGAGGCCATGACTAGGATTGAAGAAAATAAGTGGCGGCTGGAAAAATGAAGTAAAAACCGAAATCCTAACCCTAGCAGCCCTTAAATACCACTAATCCCGAAATCCCCCAATGAGCCTAATTACTAACTACCCGGTTAAGCCCAATTAGCTGAAAATAACCCTTTAAACCTTAATTCAGCCATATCTCCCAAACGGTAAGTCCGTTTGACTATTATGACCACTCTACGGAAAGAGAAACCATCATCTGGAGCTAATGGAAGTGGTTTCAGGTCAAAATTTCTTACCAATAAAAAGTTATGGACGAAACAAGATCAACTAGGGGCAAAACGGTCATTTAAAAATCGGCAAAAATCATGAAAATGGAAAATGACCCTACTAGTCGTTTCCCAAAGTTACATGACCATACGACTTCGTATCAAAGAGAAATAAATATTATACGATCTTCCGATGCGTAGAATGCGGGTCGTTACACGAATACCCAAGTAATATAGTCCATAAAGAAAATGTTAATTAACAATTTCGATATGAAAGACTTAGGAGTTGCAAACGTTATTTTGGGAATCAAAATAATGTGAACACCTAATGGAATTGAATTATCTCAGTCACACTATGTAGACAAAGTGATTGAAAGATTCAAAAACTTTGGGATTAAAGAAGTACAAACACCTTTTAATCCATCAGAAATACTGCATAAAAACATTAATGAAAGTGTGATTCAACTTGAATACTCTCGTGTAATAGGATGTCTAATGTATCTTATGAACTGCACGAGACCAGATATAGCTTATGCAGTAAGTCGATTAAGCAGGTATACAAGCACTCCAGGAAAGGAACATTGGAAAGCACTAATGAGAGTGCTATGATATTTGAAAATTAATACAAAGTATTCCTTACACTATGGAAAATATCCAGCCGTATTAGAAGGATATAGTGATGCAAACTGGATTGTTGATTCAGAGGAATCAAAATCAACAAGTGGTTATGTATTTACCCTAGCAGGGGCAGCAGTGTCATGGAAATCTTCTAAATAGACATGCATAGCTCGATCCACTATGGAATCAGAGTTCATTGCATTAGATAAAGCTGGTGAGGAAGCAGAATGGTTTCGTCACTTTTTAGAGGATATCTCATTCTGGCCTAAACCTGCACCGGCCATATGCATACACTGCGATAACCAAGCAACACTAAGTAGAGCGCATAATTCTGTGTACAATGGAAAGTCACGGCATATTCGTAGACGCCATAACACAGTTAGGCAGTTACTCTCAAATGGAACTATTTCCATAGATTATGTGAGAACAAATGATAACCTATCGGATCCGTTTACTAAAGGTTTATCAAAAGAGAAAATTGACTGCGCATCGAGGGGAATGGGTTTAAAAGCCTAAACCAACAAAAGTTATCTTATACGGAAACCTATCCTAGCGACTGGAGATCCCACGGACTAGGATCAATAGGAAAACCAGTTATGAATAACTCAAGACGTAATGCATTTTTGGACACAGTCCTACTCCATTCCTATAGTGCACCATATAAATGCATGCCTACAGAAGTATTACAAGGTTAAAACTATGTTTTTTAATGATGACCATATGTTGAAAATAACAAGTGGGGTATATGTAGGATACTCCTAATGGTTGCGATCACCTATGTTAGTGTGAGCTGGGTCGGCTCTACGAGAATTTTAAAGGCTTAAATTCTCTATAACACTCGCAAAACCAAGAAGTGTTCAAAACCAAAATGAACACAACCAAGAGATTGGATGAGAAGGGAATCAATGCTTCATAAATCTTATTGTCTGGATATACAATAACGGCTGACGGTTCAAGATGAAATAATTCACCGATTAGCCAAGTAGATCCGATATGTTTTAACTAGGGAAAGTTCAAAGTGAAATATCTACTTATCCACGATAAAGCATTATTCCATATGTACTCTGTGATATTTCGCTTTATGTGGGGGAAAAGAATATTATCATTCATGTGGGGGATTGTTGCAATTCGTAAGTATTGAATGAAATATACTTTTTCCATTAAGCGAACAGGTGTGACTGTTAAGTGGAAGGATGTGACTATTAGAAGCATGCTTTTTCGTGAAAAGACACTTTGCGAAAAGACACTTCGTGAAAAGACACTTCGCGAAAAGACACTTCATTTCACCAACGGTCATATTTCCCAACGGTCATATCTCAGCGAAAAGACACTTCACGAAAAGACACTTCGCGAAAAGGCACTTCATTTCGCCAAACGGTTGCATTTCAGCGAAAAGACACTTCGCGAAAAGACACTTCCTTTCATAGAAAGAGATGCGTCTGTACGAAGAGGTACGAGTACAACCGTTCGAAAGAGATGCAATCGTACGAAGAGATACGGGTGCGACCGTTCAGAAGAGATGCGACCATACGAAGAGGTACGGGTGCGACCGTTCGAAGGGATGCGGATAAACTATAAATAAGGAGGAAACCTGATCACTTTCCTCACTCACTGAATTTCCAATCCGAACTTCCTTCTCTCTTCTGTAATACTCTTATAAATAATCACAGAGTGACATACTCATTACAATCTCGTGCAGAATACGTCTGTTGTATCTTGGGAGAATTTTGAAATAAAATTCTTAAGGAAATTGTTACGACAAGCCTCAGACATCATCGGGTTAGATTTCTAGTTTATTTGTATATTTATATACATTATTCTATAATCTCTCCTTTCTCTATGACGTTGTTGTTGTAAATTGATTACAACATACTTATTGCGAATATTGAATTCCAGAGTAGTGGAAATTCAACTTATAAACTTGTGCGACGAGTTTAGAATTGATTATTCTCTGTTTTGGTATACTAGACGTATAGCATGATCAAAGTTCAAATTATGATCCAAGTAAAGATGTTCATCGTTGTGCAGTTAAAGCGTTTAGCGACTCTATAGCGGCAGAGGTATAAAAAGTTGTAGGGGGATAAAGCGGATATGCAAAACGGTTCATTAAATGTAAAAATGAACCTCATATTACAAAATCAAAGAATATTTCACTAGATTTGATGTCTATAATAGATTTCTGCTTTATATAGGACACTTAAGCCTTAAAAATTAGCTCTTTACGACAATTTTTTTTGATTTGTTAGTAAAGAGATCTAGTTAAATCAACCTCTGTATATTGATATTTCTAAAGTGGATGCTAAAAATCATTGATTTAGCAGATGCAGCGGAAAATAGCGGGACTTAAAGCTGATCTACTGTTCATCGAGGATAAATTGAAATAGGGTAGCGGCGGAAGAGTGTTACGGGCTATAGCAGGGATATTGCGAGGCTTTAACTGCATAGGACTTCATCATAGCAAAAGCTCGAACCTTCTGAATTAGAGATGTTTAGCGTGTTTAACAAATATAACAGGCGTGTGGCAAGCATTGTATCTACCAACCAAATCAACAACTGTCATTTACTGTTAATGGCAAACTAAACTAAATATTATTGGAAAAGAACATCCATCAACCAATCAAGTTAAATAACATCTGACTACATGCATCCAAGTACTAATAAAACTGATGCGAATGAATGGTTACACCTTATTAAAATAAGGTTAAAAAAAATTGATACATCGTGGGCACAACTAGTTTGTTTTTTTGTTTTCTAAATTGCAGTGTGAACTTTGCACTGTATAAATTCATATCAGAACGCTCAGCGTCAACCAGATAATCCATAGAAGAAATGAGTGCACCCTACCATGAATCAAAAGAAGCAGAAGAATCCTATGTAAACCCAAGTTTGATACCAGTGCTAAAGAAATCATTCCACATGCTAAGCCTAACGCTTCTAACCCTACTTCTTCCACTATCGTTCCTCCTACTATCAAAGCTCACTATTTCACCTTCAACCTCCTTGCTCCATTACATCATTCTACGCCTCTTCGTCTTCACACTCTCCATTTCGTCTTTTCTCTACTCCCTAACGGGGTTTGTGCCCAACCCACACCCGTGCATAGCATGGGCATCCATTATCGCATTCCAAGCATGCATCACTTTAGGAATCGAGTCAGCCATATCACAAGGAATCATCAAATCCCAAAGTTCAGATCACTTTACACACATTGCGGGGATCAAAAGAGCGATGTTCTTCTTGGGGATGTACCAAACAATGCTACACTGGAAGAGGGTGTTTGTGAAGATTGTAGTGGACGATACGGTTTATGGGATGGATGTCAAGGAGGGAAGAGTCGATAAGGTTGCTATTGGAGCAGCATTTACCGGGTTGTGGGTTTGGATGTTGAGAGACGAGGTCGAAGTAATTGTAATGGCTTCTTTTGTCGTTGGAGGCGGATTGAGCGCCTATGTTGTTTGGGTTGTCGCCTTTTTTACATTGGTTATTGGAGTAATGAGGGTCGTGGAATTGGTTTTTGGTGTTGGAAGTTGGCTGCTTTTGGCTTTGTGGCGCAGGAGTGGAACAGTGTGGAATTGGTTTTTGGTGTTGGAAGTTGGTTGCTTTTGGCTGTGGCGCAGGAGTGGAACAGTCGTCCGTACGAGAAGGATTTCTGTTTCAGATGCTGATGAAATTGTTTTGATGGTCTAAGAAGGTGGTGTCCTTTGTATAAACCGTTTGACATTTGGGATTCATTTTTTTCCAACATCTAACTATACATGGTACATGATCACAAATAGTAACGGTAAGAGCAAGAGCAAGAGCGTTGCAACTTGTAAAGGCAAGAAGCCATTTTGTACATTCATATGCACCCAAGTATATGGCACTTCACAATAACAGAAATATGTATAAATGATTCTTGAACCAGTACATAGAATGTCAGCATAAAATTTCTTATGTGTCTGCAAGCGCATCATTTATCTACAAATATCATGCACAACGACATAGCTTGTAGATGTATAAGAAATAAGTAAAAACATACTTAAGAAGTATCATTAAAATATGTAATATACGAACAAGTTGCACTTTCCTTCTTTTCGTTTTTCCTTTTCTTTTTCCTTTAGGCTTACAAGCTCTCCATGAAACTAGGGTATCCATAAGATCTCAAAAACTTCTTCATCACAAGAACTAAGATAGCAACGGTGAGACCAAAAGCAGCAATGGAGAAGAGTCGATCATTGTTTGGCTGTTGAGTTCTCTGAACCATTTGCCTTGTTTCGCTTCTTGGGTCTCTCACCTCGGCCGTAATACCAACTCTAACTGGAGCTGCTTCGGCATTGGCATGTGCTTCATGCACATTATCTATAGCTGGCATCTGCTCAGAATCTGGATTTGGTGCTTCATTAACTGGAGCATTTGACTCGGGTTGTTCAGTTGCAGCGTTTGTGGCAGGTGCTTCATTGTTAGGCGGTTGAGTTAGTTGAGGCACTGCTGGTGATTTGCTCAGCATGTATTCATGAATCTGTCAGCATATTCTTAAAAATTAGCTCATTCACCAATTTCAAAGACCATGAAATAAAAATTTATCATTACTTAGTATTCTGCAATCAAAAATGCGTTCAGCAATGACAGTCACCTAATTGATTGATAGAAATTAAGTGACCAGAAAACGCAGCTTCATATCCTTAATTCTTCAACTACACAATCACTCGAGTGCGTAACCGGTGCATTGCACAAGATAATTTTGTTAAACAATAATATTTATATTCTAATTATTGCTAAAAACACTATTTTTTATTACAAAACATATGAAAATTTTATTGTGATACATCAATCATAAATTAAAATGATATTCAATCCTCGAAAACTATAGATCTCTGTAGCAACTAATGTCTTAACTGAAAAACATAATCATAAATTTAAAATGTTGATACTGTAGAAGTAGATAATTTCATGTTATATGATATATATTTTTCATCTGTAAAGATGAATAAATAACATTATTATTTTTATTAATATAATTATTGTGTATGCATTCAACTCTCATTTTAAGGGTTTATAAATGGATTAGTGAGTGTTAAATAATTCAACTTATTTGAATAACTTGAATTTATAGTCAACATAACTAATTCGATAAAAGGAGTTGAATGCAAAAAATTTATCCCAAAAAAAAAAAAAAAAAAAAAAAAAGAATAACTCTGTACGTATTAGTAATTGAGAAGAGTATCTTGTAGCCGACCTATCTACATGTGCGTTTTTATCCATTTTCTAATTTTTGTTTTTAAACAGTTCTATCTTTGAAGTTGTCCAAATTTCATGTTATTATAGTGGGGTCATACTTATCATTTTAATAATTGCAAAATAATGTTGTGTAACATTTATGTGAGTTATGAGTTAAGTAAGGTTGGATAATATATTGAAAGTGGGTAAGTTTACATATCAATGAATCTGTGCGTTCACATCTTAATCTTATAAAATATAAATTTATCTTTTAAAAGTTGCCAAAAAGTAAATTATTTTATGTAATAAACGACATTTTTTTTACATAAATGAATTAGAAATTAAAAGAGTTATTATAATTAAGTATGCATTTATGTTATGTGATTAAAAAATAATGTATTTGAAATTTTGAATAAAGAAATTATATTATTATACTTATACATACATACATATATATATATGCACACACACATACATACGTGTGTGTATATATATATATATATATATATATGTGTGTGTGTGTGTGTGTGTGTATGTGTATGTGAGTGTCCGTGTGTGTGTGTGAGAGAGAGAGAGAGAGAGGGGGGGGAGAGAAGGGGGGGGGGGGGGGGGTAGTTTAAGGAAAAACCGGAAAATAATTTTAGTCTAAAGGACAACAAAATGATATGTTCATGTAGCATTATGAAAATATAATGTTATACTCATGTACCATTTCACATATACAGTGTTATGAAAAGATGCTGCTTGACCTTTTAGCAGTCAAGGCAATAAGAATAAGTGAGCCTAGCTTAATAAAACCATTTTTAAATTAGTTCAAACTAATAGTCCTAACATATACCCTTTTTTGGCAAAAGTTTGCTTAGTTTAGATTTTTCATATATCATTTTATATACATAAGTTACTGACCTGGTGTTACACTAGTGTTACAGTATATAAACTTTTTTTTTCTCCTAGCAGTTCAGTTTGAAATAAAATCAGTTATAGCAAGAAACAATATTAAGTACATCAAAAAGAATATGGAACTTGATATTTGTAGCAAAAATAATTTCCTACAAGTAAGAATCTGCGGGATCTCAACCAAACAGGATGACAACTTAAAAAAATGTATTTATAAAGTGATGCATACATACGCATGTATTGTATTGGAAATTCAATAATCAATAATGCAGTCATGTAAGAACAAAAATAAAACTGGTTATGAACATACATTAATTTACAAATTATATACCAATAATTTATTTCATAGCATTACATGTGTAATGCTATATGAATAGAGCATTATGTATGTGTACTGCTATATGCATATATCATTTTATTTTCCTTCAGATTAAATTTTAAAACTTGTGTCCTCCAAACTAAAATTGTTTTCAGTTTTTTCCTTCAGCCTAATTCCCTTTATATATAGTTAAACATATATTTAAATAGTTTAAATTTAAGATTTACACAGTTAGCTAGATTTATGGACTTGAAAGTAAAATATTAGGAAAGAATTGAGAAGTTTCTAGTTACGTAATTGTAAAAAAAAATGTTTAAAGTTAAAATTCTGCATTGTAATAGTAATGTATGACAAATTCATTTAGTGAACATATTACAAAATAAATTTGTTATTATTGTTAAAAGGAAAATAGACTAAAGGACAAACTTAACCAAAAATTTGATGAAAATCATGCAAAGTACAGTATTTTGGGAGAAATACACATTTTAGTGTAAAAGGGGAAAAGATAGTGAGCACCCTGAATTCCACTTTTGCACTAAAATGTGCCATTTTCTCTAAATTTCAAACTTTGCATACTTTTCACTAAAAAAAATTGCTAAGTTTGTCCTTTAAAAGAAAATCCTCTATTGTTAGTGTATACAATTTATGTTATGTGATTTATATATTTTTGTATCTAAATGAATTTCTTTTACCAATTTGTTCATGCATTTGTAGTATAAAATTGAAACTTCTGTTTTTTGGATTATTTAATAAATATAAGTTGACTGAGTTTATCAACTAGTTTAAAGATTAAATCATTTAATTAACTTAAATGCGTAGGCTTTGAAGTAAAATATTGTAAGAAAGCCAAGAAACGTTTGTAACTAATTGTAAAATGTTTGAAAATCAGCTATTTAAATGTAAAATAGTATAAGAAGTTTACTTGAATAATGGTAGATTATATGATTTTAAAAATAAAATATCTAAACTGGAGAGAAATAAGATAGCTCCTAGAATTAACAAGGAGCTTAAAATTCTTCTATTATTTAATAGATTTAAGCATGTTTATGACATGATACGCCACTGCTATTACTGGAAAAGGGCGATTCTAGCAAATTAAGTTTTTTATATATATATATACATATATATATATATATATATATATATATATATATATGCGCATTCCGGGACACCACTGTTTTGAAGCTCCCCTTTACCACCCTAAACCTACCATGAGCTATACTAATCCAAATCCAACAACATTTTGTAGATGTTCAATCCACGTATAGATTATCATCTATTCAAATTTTGAGTTCGTTCCGACATTCGTAACATTTTCAAACTCTTAGCTCAATTATTCACCATTCGAACATTTATTCGAACCGTTAAATTTAAACATCAAATATATTATTCTACGAATGTCGGAACGAACTCAAAATTTGGATAGATAATATATACGTAGATTGAACATCTACAAAATATTGTTGGGTTTGGATTATCATAGCTCACGGTAGGATGGGGGTGCTGCAAAACAGGGGTTCCCCGGAGCGCTCCTTATATATATATATATATATATATATATATATATATATATATATATAGAGAGAGAGAGAGAGAGAGAGGCTCCAGGGCACCCCATTTGCACCTCAACCAGACCTTAGTATTTATTGTTAAATAAGTTAGTGGAGGGAGAGAGAAACCAGAATATGTGGTGGAAATCAGGGGGCTAAAAAGGGTGCTGCACTATTTGGGGTGTTCCTGATCCTATCTCATATATATATATATATATATATATATATATATATATATATATATATATATATATATATATATGAGGAGGGTTCAGGGCACCCCTATTTTGTAGCACCCCTTTGGCCCCTCATCGTGATCCACTCATTTATATTTAAAAGACTTAGTAGGGGGAGAGAGAGTTAGTGGAAGGAGAGAGAAAGAGGATTGTGTGGTGGAAACAAGGGGGCTAAAGGGGTGCTACACTATTTGGGGTGCTCTTGATCCTACCTCTCTCTCTCTCTCTCTCTCTCTCTCTCTCTCTCTCTCTTTTAAACCGGGCATAGAAGATAACGATAGAAAACCTGATCAATAATATGTTGTCTCTCCGGAGTGCCAAATTTTGGTGCTTCAATACGGGATTTGATGGCAAGTTTCTTCCTCTCTTCCTTGCTGTAGTCCAGAGAGCCAATTGCACCGCCAGGATTAGTTGGCATGAAAGCAATTAGAGCAACTAAGGCTGTGCGAACTGGATAAAATAAATAGAAATTGTCAGCTACCATCCCCCATTATGCCATTACTAACTATATATTTACAATGGTAATCATTCTAAGAAAGCATTCTCTAGCATCTCAGGATGAAACACAAAATTCATAAATGTGGAGTATGCATATTCTGTTGTTAATTGACCAACTATCTTTAACTACGTATGTCATTGAAAAAGTTAGCAGGCATGTGCCTTTGAACATTCTGAGATTAGAACAAGACAATTTCCTTCCCCGTGTTTGGTTATAAGCTGATTAAAGAGCACCCAAAACATACGTTCATTAGGAAATATGCAATAATGATTGCCCAGGCAGTACACAAATGAACAGGTACTAATTTTTATTGGGGAACCAGTACAAATCACTATAAAACCAGGTAAAACATGATTCAGCGAATCAAAATAAGATACGTCTACAGATATAATAAATGATTTCCAGCTCTCCAGTATCCCAAATGGCACTTATATGCAGTATACATTGTAGAAAGCTAGAACTAGATTGTAAAAATTGAAACACATTCTCCATCACAATCTAAAATCAACACAGCAATACACTTAAACAAATATCCATTTCAGTTGCTGCTGAATTTTATTTTAGCTACTGAAAAATTAAGATATAGATAATTTATACTATCTATTTTATCAGGCGAATCATTATTAGCAGTTCAAATAGCAGGTTTGGTAACGATATAATATGCACTGAACCATGGTTTAATAGTGCTGTATTACCATAAAATGATAACCGGTAAGTTTTGTGATGCAAACTACAACTTGGCCAATAAATGTTGTTATAAATATAAAAGCAAAGTTTTTTTAACCAGGACATGTTCAGATGTGAGTGGTCAAGATCAAAAGCAAGCAAACTCTCCATTTGCATATGAGCATTACTCCTATCTATATTTAACTAAAAAAAAAAAAAAAAATGGTAGAATCTTCATTCAGCCTGAAGTTTTAACTTACCACTCCAGGATGGCTGCCAATGCTCGGGATGGTAATTTGATATGCTCAAGCATATCTTAGTTTGAGTTTCAAATCGGCCATTAGGCTGAAAAGAGAACAAAATCAATTTCGACAAATACAAACAACATATTAATGCAATGTCAACATTAGATATAGTATTGCAAAATGGAGTTATTACCGTCAGAAGCAAGAAAGAAGGTGGCTTAAACGGGTACTCCGCTGGCAATTGAATTCTTCCATGATATATCCCCCCTTCAAATTCGGTATCTGCTGGTCCTCGGATTGCAAATTGCCACTCAAATATATTTTCCTGAAAAAATACCATCAAACGAATTGAATAAACCTACAATATTACACATCGTTCCTCGATTCTCGAATTCATCCCAATAGTTAATGCCTGGAACTTAATTACCCTCGATATCGATAAAAAAAATTATCAGATCCAGGTCAATTTAACTAGATCTCATTTCAGATTTGACATAACCATCGGAAAGGACAAGAAACACAAGTAATCAAAATGAATTCGAAATATTAGAGCTTGGATTTCCTCGTACCTCGAGCGGAAGGCTCATGAAATCATCGGATGGGTTAGCCTGCATCTCCTTCACTTCCTGAAGGATCCTCTTGACTGATGGGTTCTTCATGTTATACTTCTCCGCCATAGCTGTTAGCGCACGATAAGAGCTCGGTGCACGTTAGAATTAGATGCTACTTCAAATTTGTTTACTTTTTTGGGATTAATTACGCTGAACGGGGATGGAGATTTATTCAATAATCCCAGTGTGGAAAATTATGACGTGGACTTTGGATACGTGACCGACTATCATTGGTTAGAAAAAATGAATTAACGAAATAATCTGGTGCCGCTGAGGCAAAATCCTATGAGAATGATATCGTACGGTGCTACTGTTTACACCTTGGTTCATATTTCCGGTCACCTTTCTAAATTTAATGTAAATGATTACCTTTCATATATTCTTCTAGTTATCATATATTATTTTTTCACTCAATTATTCACTATCTTACTTGTCCTAAGAAAAACACGTACTTTTCTACAGTTTCAAATCCAAACCCTAACAAAAGCAGATGTTTTTTTGTGTTCAATAGAGATGGAAGATAAGATAAAAAAGAGGTTAGAATTGATTGATTTTTATTGTTTTCTATTATGTTATAGAATATGTGGCTAGAGTTTCTTTAGTGGTTAGGGTTTTTCATTGCGTTTTACGATATTTTATTCGCTCCATTAAAAATTTCAAACTTAGATGACATTAAATTTGACGACGTTGTAATAGAGATTGACAATGTAAGTTTTGACTTTAAGGTTTTTATCCGTATAACTTACGTATCTTCTTTTACAAATTGATACATTTTTTTTTTGGTCGTTTGATAGATGGGGTATTTGAATGATGATAAATTGAACGATAAACATGATGGTTGTGATAATATGATGTAAGATGTTCGATCAAATGACTCAAAAGACATAAATGCATGACGTAAGTGAGGCATGAAGCATTCGTGTAGAGGAAGGTGGTGGTGACCTCTCCATTTTTAGGTTATTGATATAGGTGTAAATCGATCGGACCGGACTGGACGGACGTGTGTTCAGTTTCTATCCTAAAAAAAACCGGACTGAACACGGATCGGACCAAATTTTTTCTCCGACAAATTTCGTTGTCCTAAATAAAATCGGTCGGACACGAACATATGCTTTTCGGACATGGACACGATCAGACTCGGTTGGACATGGCTATTTATATCACATTTTGTACATTATACTAGATTTTCTCTCAACTATACGCCGAATTACAAGTAATTCGGACGAATTCGGACGAGTCCGGACCGAACATGATTTTTTTTCATACAAATTATGTTGTCCTAACTCGTGTCCTAAATGAAAATCGAACGGACGAATTTTGGTCACGGACACGAACGAACGTCGGACATTCGGACAAAATTTACAGCCATAGTTATTGATTTAGACGGTGGCCAACAGAGAAAATTTAAATTATTTGGGGTGCTTTTAGTTTTGATGGTCAGAAGTGAAGATCGGGGTGTGAATAGTAGCATCCTATATGTAACATTTAAATTCGAAATTGTTGTTTCAACCACAAATGAAGAACCGGTTTCATGCAAAATCAACCTAAACCCTTGCAATATTCGACCTCGTGAATTTCTCCCCGTCCTTTTCAGATCCACATCTTTTCACCGTTTTTTCTTCGGTCGTTATAGCATCATCTTTTCTGATTTTGACAGCTTGTTTTATAAGTATATCAGTGCTTGTTGTACGTTGGTGCAAAAATTGGATCAGAGCTTATTAGAGGTGAGTATTTATTGGTTAAACCAAATAAACCAACCAAACCAATTAAGTTTGGTCGGTTTGGTTTAATTTTCCTACTTAATTGGTTGGTTTTTGTTTTTAAATTATTTTGGTTTATTGGTTGGTTTTGGAATTTAATATTTGAAAAACTAACCAATTAAACCAAATATAAAAATCAAGCTATTTTAAAGTTAAAAAATTACCACAAACAAAACTATTATTTAGAATATTTTAATAATATTATTATTTTCCTTTCAATTCATATTAATATTTTTTGAGGATGAGTTTGTTTTTATAAATATTTGCGTCACGTGGACTCAGTTAATTACTTTAATCATTTGTTATGTCTATAACTAAAAGAACAAATTAATTTAAGGTAAACCAACAAACTAACCAAACCAAACCAAATATTATCGGTTTGGTTGGTTTTAAATTTATTTTATTTGGTTTGGATTGGTTTATGTTTTTTGAATGATTATTTTGATCAGTTCAAACCAAACCAACCATTAGCTAAGCCTTAGAGTCTATGGATTAGATGCCATGGGTTGTAGGTATACATAAATCTAATTAGAGTTCGATATCAAAGATAATTGTGTAATGTATCTATTAAATAATAGTAAAACAGAACCTTTTAAAGATTTCTATTCAGCTTAAACTCTCAGAAATTTTGTATTGGATTTGAAATTTAACATCATACATAACTTTTATCTTTACTAATACTTTCAATGCTTTTTTTTTCTTTCAACGTGAACTATAAAAACTACTTCTCTATAAATAGTAACAAATTTCAGTATCTTTTAAAAATAGAATCAAGCGGTTAAACCTCTTTACAACTTAAAAACAATCACTTCATGCTTAAAAATAGGATCATACGGTTAAAATTCTTTGCAAATTCAAGATACGTCGCAATTTTTAAAAGTAGAATCTAACAAATAAACATCATTTACAAATTCGGTGCTATTAATTAATTGCATAAAAAAAAAAATCAAAACTAACAAAAAATTAAATGTTGCAACTTAGAAATAAAAACTTAAATCAAGTACACATGATTTCAACATAAAAATATAGTTAAGTATTTGTGCAAAATATTCTCTTAATTGTGTTAATCTTACATAATTTGTAGAAAAATAATTCACATGTGAAGCATATGTTATCATCATGCGCAAAGCTAATGCCGTAGCTCTCATAAAAATAAGTAATTTTTTACCTAGCTGTTAATTCAATATTCAAAAGTTAAAGAATTTTTTTCTCTTATTAATTCTAAAAGTACTTCATTCTCTCATTGATTGTCTCTATATGCTTTACTTAAAATCTTCGATATTTACTCGCTATTGTAATTATAACAATATTTATGTTGGTTCCCTCTTTTATTGTTTTACATTTAAGTAGGGTTCTAATTAATTTTATAATGTAAATATTTCTTTTAGGTTTTCTTATTCTACTTGACAATTAAGTACATATTTAAAAATTAATTAGGTGATCTTAAGTTAAAACTATTCAAAGAACAAATATTTGTTAACGGGTCTAATAGATTCTAAAAAATGACAATTCAAAATGTATGTCAAATTATATTGTCAAAATGATAAAGATAATTTTTTCTTCAAGTCCTCATAGTTTAAAATTTCGATAATATATATTAATTATTACGATATTGTTATTTTACCTTTAAATATCAACATTTAATAATTATTACAATTATTTGTTAACTTCTCCTAAATTTTCTTATATTGTTTTACATTCATTTTCATATACGAGATTTCCATATGGTCTCAAATTTAAACATTTGAATAAATCTAATTAAGAAATAACTATTTTTTGATTAATAAATCATAAAAATGAAAACTCACCATATGTACACCCCATTCGTATGAGCAAAA
The DNA here is from genome assembly GCA_030737875.1 of Allium sativum. Taxonomy (NCBI): domain Eukaryota; kingdom Viridiplantae; phylum Streptophyta; class Magnoliopsida; order Asparagales; family Amaryllidaceae; genus Allium; species Allium sativum. Next base: position 730,483,269 of record CM060910.1, read on the forward strand.
ATGTTAAATTAATTTTTCGTTCAAGTCCGCATAGTTTGATAAAAAGTAAGAATAACAAACACCACACTCTCTAACTCTCTCCCTTAATTTTATTGATAGGAAAAAATGTGTTACAAGTTGTATATCTTTGCTCAATGCATAACTTTCTTAAATAAAGAAAATAAAGAGATAAAGACTGGGTAAAGGAAAGTAATAAAGCATGATCTATCCTTTCATTAGAAAAGAAATAGGCTGCAATCTTGCATATATCTTTCCTGTTATTCATATATCTTTCCTTTTATTAGACTACCTAATAAAGTCTGCTACTATTACATATATCTTTCCTGTTATTAGACTATCTAATAAGGTTGCAAATAAACTAGTTGTCTGCCTCAATCTTTTACCCTTAATTGGTTGTTAATACTCCCCCTCAAGTTGGTGCATAGATATTTGTCATGCCCAAGTTGCCAAGCAAGTAATGAAAAATTGCACTTGAAACGCCCTTGGTTAAAATGTCAGCTAGTTTATCGCCTATTCTCACAAATGGAATGAGATGACATTCTCCTCTAGATTTTGTCGTATAAAGTATTTGCTCACTTCTGTGTGTTTTGTACGATCATGTTGTACAAGATTTTGAGATATGGCAATTCCCCCTTGTTATCGCAAAAGAGTTTCATTTCGTCATTAGGACCAAATCTGAGCTCGGTCATGATTTTTTCCAACTATATCAACTCTTGTTGTCCTTTAGCTATACCCATAAACTCAGCGTCGACACTGGAGAGAGCTATCACCTTTCGTTTTTTTACTTCTCCATGTCACCAAATTGCCTCCAACAAAAGTGAAATATTCAGAAGTGAATTTTTTGATCATTAATGTTTCCTGCACAATCTAAATCTATATACCCATCTACTTTTAGGTGTCCATTTCTCTTAAAGTAAATTCCTCTACCTGGAGCACCTTTTAGGTACCTGAGAATTCGAAACACAGCTTCCATGGGATGCTCACGCATATGCAATATTCGGTCTGATATAAGACAAATAAATGAGCTAACCAACTAATTGTTGGTATCTTTCTGTGTTGGCTGGAACATGAGTCTGAAAAACACCTAACTTAAGGTTTTGTACAATAGGGGTATCTACTGGTTTACAATCAAATATTCTCGTTTCAGTTAACAAGTCTAACACATACTTTCTTTGAGACAGAGATATACCTTCCTTGGATCTTGCCACTTCGATTCCAAGAAAATATTTTAGTCCACCTAAGTCCTTCATTTCAAATTCCTCCGAGAGTTTCATTTTCAATCTTTTAATTTCCTCTTGATCTTTTCCAGTGATTATCATATCATCTACATAGATAATCAAAACAGCTATCTTTTCATGGCTTTTCCTATAAAACAAAGTAGGTCAGAATCACTTTGAGTGTACCCATATTTACTCATAACATTGCAAAATCTCCCAAACCATACTCTACGAGATTGTTTCAGCCCATATAGCACCTTCTTTAATATGCAGACCAACTATTGAAACTCCGAATGACTACTGTACCTAGGTGGGATTTCCATATAGATTTCTTCTTCGAGTTCACCATGAAGAAAAACAATTTTCACATCAAACTGATGCAAGGGCCAATCAAGTTTAGATGCAAGAGATAATAGAATTCTAATGGTATTTAGCTTAGCAACTGGTGAGAAAGTTTCCTGAAAATCAACACCGTGGGTTTGTGTAAATCCTTTGGCAACTAATCTAGCTTATATCGGTCAACCAAACCAGTTAGACCATATTTTATAGTGAATACCCACTTACAGCTTATTGTCTTCCTTCCTTTTGGTAAGCTTACCAATCACCATGTGTGCTTTTTATCTAATGCCTCCATCTCCGCTCTTATTACTTCCAACCACTTAGTATTGCTCATTGCTTCGTCAAGTCGTTCGGGAACCCGAACAGAAGCAAGAGCAGTGTCGAACACCTTAAGGGGCCTAGGCAAGTGTTCTATTGTCACAAATTTACTAATTGCATAATTTCCTTCACTGTCCTCATCATGTTTGAACCTCTTAGGAGGTTTCCCTCTGTTATGCCTATCAGGTAATTTGTATCTTGTATTAGAAACTTGTACCTCATTCTCGAAAGATTGATCATGTTCTGGTAGAAGGGACTATATCAATTGTCTTTGCTCATTTTCTAGTTCCATACTGAGTTCATTCCAGCAATCAACGCTCCTTTTAGACTCAGCTTGACATGGGGCCACTGTAGGTGCTAGATTTAATTCCTACACAAAGCTCCCTATCTGGACCAAACTCGGAATAAAGGCTGAAGATGGGTTCGGGTTAGTAGCATCATCTTGGTTTGGGTCACTATCAGCAGTTGAGTTTGATTCAGTAACAGTAGCTTAGGCCGGGTTTGCAACAACACTTCATGTGTTAATATTACCATACAGACCCGATTGCTGCCAATTTTCATTCTCAAATGAACTCTCCACCTGAGAGTGAATTGCATCGTTTCGAGAGAAAAATCTGATTCAATAAAGGTGATATCCATGGGAGCAAATAACCGTTTAGAAATAGGATTGAGGCATTTATAACCTTTCTGGTTTTGACCATACCCCATAAAAACACACTTTTATGCGCAAGGTTCCAATTTTGACCGTCTATGTTTTTTGTATATGGACAAATGCCACACAATCGAAAACCTTATGTGGGAGATTCAAAATCGAAGGGATTTGTACATGTAAGGAGAGTACTTGAACTGGAGTTCGGAAATTTAACACACATGATGGCATGCGGTTCATTATGTTGGAGAATGAAGTTTTGATGACAACAACCTTATTTCAATATTAATTGATTATAAAATATATACTAACACCTTAATCTAGAATATATATATATATATACACACACACATATGCATGATTTATATACAGGAATTAATACTGAAGACTGTACAGTTTAAGAGCTTCTAGAGATTCAGAGTTCAGAGATGATTCAAGACTTATGAGTAATCAAGATTTCAAGAGTTCAGGATAAATATAGTAATAGAGTCTAGTTTATGTACGACTCTGAATAATATTCCAAGTTCAAATTCAAATTCTGTTTTTCAGTTTTTGATTTTCAAACTTTAGATTTTATTTTCAAATTCTATCTTCAATCTTTGTTAAGTTTCTCTATTTTATTTTTGATTTTAGACTCAAGTTTTAATCTATAAGTTTTATGTATATTTATAAAATTATATGCTTTTATATACTTTATATTTATATAGTTTTAAACTTTATATTTTTATAAATATGATGATATATTTTATATTTATGTTTTCATTTGATTTCATACTTTACAATATTTATTTATAACACTATGTTTTAATTCAAGAATTTCCAAAATTATATATTAAAACATTTCAAAAATGCTCAAAATTCAATTTTACAAAGAGATATGTCGACATACATAATAGGCCATGTCGACATATAATTGTCATATTTTTTATTTTGAAAGGAAGTCTCTTTTCACTATTTGTAACGTTCCAGAAGCGTTGCAACCTTTCAAATCCTATAAATAGGGGCTGATTTCGATTTTTTTCATCATTCTTCTTCTCCATCTTCGTCCCCATTCTTTACACCATTAATATTTCATATTTTTATGATTTCTACACTTATATTCTGCCGAATTCAATTCTATTTATATAAAACTTCTCCTCTTCTCACTCTCTACTCATTACTCTCTGAACCGAAGTGTCATTGAAGAGTTATATGGCTGTTGTAATTGTTTGGGTAGTGTTTGGGAAAAGATGTATTCCTTGTAGCCTTGAAATCAAGGAAACGGAGCGGTGTTAACCTTGTGGCCGGGAAATCAAGGGGAATATACTTGATTAAGGGTGTTTGGAATCGGTGGTAACCTTATGGCCGTGAAATCAAGGGTGTTGTACTTGGATATTGATATAGTAATAAAACTTTGCGCAATCCAGCGTCGCGTAGGACTGGACGTAGGAGTAATCCGAACTAGTATAAAATTCAGTGTGTTCTTTCCTTTTTTGTATTTTATTTTTGTTTATTTTTGTGTTTGTTTTTTATTCTGTGTCTGTGATTATCTCTGTGGTGTGTGATTCATATAGTAGATCATATAAGTTTTAGATTTTGTTAAATTTCTCAAAAACACTTTTCACCCCCCTCTAATGTTAATTTTGCCTTAACGATCCATTCCGCAATCCCTAACAGATTAGGTACACGGTAGTGCCGTAGTGGTAACTACATGAGCCCAATAGATTTGTAGTACTTCATACTTAAATAACATAGACCAAGCTATTTATAAAACATGTCTGTATTTTTGTTCAGCCACTCCATTCTACTGTGGATTTCTGGCACAACTCGTTTCATGGATAATCCCTTTAGAGTGAAAAAATCCTTAAGTATGCTATTCGCAAGCTCACCACCATTGTCACTTCTTAGAAATATAATATTCCGACTAAACTAATTTTATACCAAATTAAAAAAAAATGTGTGTCTCTTCATCTTTTGTTTTAAGGACGTACATCCACGTCATTTAGTACAATCATCAATAAATAGTACAAGCCACCTACTTCCAGCAGATGAATTAACCGGAGTGGCCCCAAACATCAGAATGAACCAAGTCAAAAGGTTTAGTACTCTTATTCAAGCTATTAAGAAAAACACATGATGACTGTTAGCTATAATACAGGTTTTGCAATCGAATTTTTCATTCTCATAGCCAGAAAATAAACTTGGGTAAAGTCTTTTTAGGTACGCAAAAGATGGATGTCCTAAGCTCTTATGCCACATCCAAACGCAAGAGATCCGATTCATTGTTGAACTCGTAGAAAATGAGCCTTTCCAACCACCATGTCCTCCAAATGATAGAGTCTCCCCCTTCTAGTATCACATCCAATTATCTCCTCTGTAAGAAGACCGTGAAAAATACAAAACAGAGGATACATGAGAGCAACGCAATTCACTTCTTCACAGATCTGACCAACAAACGATTATTTGGTTGTTAAAGAAGGCACGAGTAAAGTATTTTATAAAGTAAGGGAAGATATAACAACCCGAATTTTTAACAAACAATAATTAATTAACAGATTAGTTAATTAAGGAATAAAATGATAAACTAAATATTAATTGGAAAAATATCGAGAATTGAGTAAAATGGCCTTTACCGTTGCGTTTATTACAAAATTCTAGTTCAGATAGACTCCCGGTTTTCGTAAATCGGATAATGTATGAAGAAGTTATGGGTTTAAGATGATTAAACTATACTTAATATTCAGATAAATAAATAAACCCAGGAACCAACGGTAAATGGGCGAGCCAATCCGAAATGGGTCGACATATGGGTCGATTCATGTCTACAGCAGGTCGACACAGGTTTAAGGTGGGTCGAACCACCTTAGAGAATTTTCTGAACCTGGGCTGCTTTTGAACCCGGACTATTTCATATATATTATTCATACGCTAACTCATCCTACGGTGTACAGATGGATTTAAAAATCTCACATCTAATGGTTTAAGATTGTCCTAATTAATCTATAAGTATGTTGACTTTCTCTCTCATTTTCATGCACACACAAACATTCTTCATTTCTTTCTTCCTCCAAACTATGTTTTAAAATTAAATAAGAAAAATGAAGGGGTGCTGCTAGAAGATAGATTAACGAGGACAATTCAACTTTCTCTACAACAATAACTTTCACAAAGACTATTTCTGAATACAGCCAACATCTTTGTGAGTATTACCGTGATTTCTAGATTTCTTCTAAGTTACAGTTAAATAGATACAATAGTTGTTGTAGTAAGCTAAATAAAATGAACTTTTGGTTGTAAAATATATTGGATCTAAAAGTACCAGTACTTATAAGTTTATATGTTATTTTAATTACTATCAATTACCTATTCATTTTCAGTTATTATCTGTTTGTATGTACATCTCTCCTCCTTGTCCCTTTTCTGTTCTTTATCTTATTTACGAAATTATTATGCCTTTATCATTTGTATTGCATAGAGTTGGAAAAGTATGAAATGACATTAAAAAGGAAAATTTGTCATATTAGAATCTATACTGTACATTGGGATTATCATAAAGGAAAAATGTGTAAACATGAATATGTTTAATTTAATTTTATATTAAGAAGACATTCCAATTGTAAATATGTATGGCACTGAATAGGAAGAACATAGTATTTGATGTTGATTTGTGAACATAACTTGGAAAACATGTTACTGATTGTAAACGTGTTAGTATGACATTAATTGGAAATATGTTAAATTGCCATTTATTAATTTGTGAGCATGACATTGATTGGAAAACATGTATTTAATATTAATATGGTATTATTAGGAAAACATGTAATTGACTTTAATTTGTATATATGTTTATGCTAATTTGTCACTTATGTTAATTAACATTAAAAAGGATATGTTAAATTGAGGAATATGGTTTTTTGTCACTTATTGACATTAAAGATGATACGTTAAATTGAGGAATATGGTAATTTGTCACTTTGTTAATTGACAATAAAGAGGATATGTTAATTTGAGGAATATGGAAAATTGTCATTCATGTTAATTTGGGAAAAGTATGTGATTAAAATGTTTATGTTCATTCATGTTAATTTGGGAAAAAAATGTAAGTTAATGTTCATTCATGTTAATTTGGAAAAACATGCAATTAAATGTCTATGTCCATTTCATGTTATTTTGGGAAAAACATGTTAATTAGACATTCATGTTCAATTGATGTTAATTAGACATTTATGTTTATTTTGGAATGCATGTTGTTTAACATCAATTTGTAAACATGTTAATTTGGCACTAATATTAGTAAACATGTTATTTGACGTTAAGTACGAAAAACACGTTAATAATACTTAATATGACATTAAGTAATCTATAACAGCCTGCACCTCCGTTTGCTCAAGATGTTGTCCCCAGCTTAGCCACCGTATCGGTGTGGGGTTTTGTACCTCAAAAGGCCTCGGCGTTAGTAGGAGATAGGCTCTACTATATAAGTCTGCACTTTCACATAGGCTTCCACGATGTGGGACTTATATTTCATTAGAAGTAAGGGTGTTAAATCCCCCCCCCCCAAAAAAAAAATCACAAAGCCCCAACGTTCTTTGTTGGCTTACGAACACCTCACCCAAGCGCTGTGGTCCATACAGGAGCCAAAATTCTGACTAGGTATTGGCTCTGATACCACTGTAATAGCCCGCATCTCCGTTTGTGCAAGATATTGTATCCAACTTAGCCACCGTATAGGTGTGGGGCTTTGTTCTTCAAAAGATCTAGGCGTTAGTAGGAGATGGACTCTACTATATAAGTCTGCACTTTCACATAGGCTTCCACAATATGGGATTTATATTTCATTAGAAGTAGGGGTGTTACATATTGGATCAAGACCCGAAATCGAAACTCGTACCCGGCCTGGTTTGGATGGACGGACAGAGGACGGCGGCGCGCGCGCGTGTGGTATAGTGATGTATGGTCTCGCTCCTCACAACAAAGTACCACTGTAAAAGCTTGCACCTCCGTTCGCACAAGATATTGTCCCCAATTGGCCACCGTACAGGCGTGAGGTTTTGTTCCTCAAAAGGTGTAACACCCCATATTTTCTGTGAACATAAAAGTAACAAATAAGGGAATATTTAAATTATAACTAAAGAATTAAGGGAAACGGGTTACACCATTGCGTTCGTCTCGAAATTCTGCTTGGAATGAGTCCAAGTTTGCGTAAATCGGGCTCCGTATGAAGAAGATATGGCCTTCAGAAGTTTCAATAAAAACCAGCCCGAAATTCAAAATTCAGATTTCGAAATTCAATACAGACGCCCGGGCTGGGCGGGAAAATTCCCTCCCAGGACCCAGGTCGACCTGGGGGTCGACCTGGGTAAACAGGTCGACACTAGGGTCGACCTTAGGGTCGACCTCCCCCCCTCCAGATCTGGAGACAAATCCATTTTTCTGCACCTGGACGCCTTTCTGACTGGATTCGTGAGCTCTAACCTATTTAAACACCCCCAAACCTAGCTTTCTCTCCATACAATTTCATTCTGCCTATACTCTGCCTCTATTCTAATTAAAAATAAAAATGACGTCGTTACTCTGCTAGAATCAAAACTAGAACTAGTGCATCTTCTTCCAATCTGAATAGAATTAAAAGAGGACAACTATTTTCTAATCTAATCGATAGTCTACGCCAAAGAAGAGCTATTCAGTATCAAAATACAGATTCCAGAATACAAGAATCGTTCCCTTTTTGTGAGTACATTTATTTTCAGATATAAAGTTTAATAATTATCTTGACATTTTTGTGAATCTGAATCTGAGGTTATGCATACTTTCTGCGGATCTATCTTGATTGTGACTGTTATGTATCTGTTCCCTCTTTTCATCCTTTTTTTATAGCCAGGCTACCGCGAGCCTGCGCCAAATCTCATAAGGGATTAACGCACGAACGCTAAATTTTGGGACATATAATGGGTAATGCATAATTGGACATGACTGATCTTTGACTGATTTGAGAAATGGATATATGTTGTAAATTAGATCTAGATCTGTGTATACTCTGTAATTTGGAAGAAGAGAAATCATTGTATGATAACATATGACTTGAAACTTGGGGGACATAATGCATATTAAAATTAAGATCTGATTTTGAGATGTTATAATTTAAAGATCTAGACTTTTGGGTAAATTTTATGTAACGATTCATGACTTGAAAAAGGAATATGTGACTTAGGCGTAAAGACCTATATTAAAATAGGATAACTATTAATGTGAATGCACCTAAAATTGGATTTTTGGATATTGGCATTAAAGGCTATAATTTGACATAATTCATATGGTATATCATGATTTGGGCTTTTACAGAATATTATGTACTATGCCAAGTTTAACTAAAAATTTGGGCATATATTGTATTATGAATTATGACCATGATTTAGGCATGTAAGTTTATGCTTAATTTGTGATTAGGCAAGATATGTAAATAGAATTTTAAGAAATTTAAATCTGCTAAATCTTTTATCTGCTAAATATGTTATCTGCTTTGCCAATCTGTTGAATTTCCTAATCTGTTGAATTGCCTAATCTGCTAATCTGTTGAATCGCCTAATCTGCTAGTTCTGTTATCTGTTGAGTTGCCTAATCTGCTAATCTGTTGAATCGCCTAATCTGCTAGATCTGTTATCTGTCGAATTGCCTAATCTATTGAAAGCTAAATAATTGTAATTTAGGTATGAAAATCCGTAGGCTCGATCTAAGATTGAGTAAAACATGGAAATCTGATTAATCTGCTGTAACCTATAAAGAAGTTTAATCTGTTAAATGGACATAATTAGTCTGATATCTGTATAATCTGTATTGGAATAAATTGGCTATGACACGAGGTTAGACTCTGTTTGCGGTAGAAGCCTACCCGGAACCAACCGGCTTAACCAACAACCGCAAACTGTCAGTCTAATATGAGAGGTCGTAGGCATAATTAGAATATGCTTAGACACGAGGTTAGGTCTGGCTTGGGGCAGAAGTCTGCCCGGAAACGCCCGGCAAACCAGCGGCCACAACCTACCGACCTAATGTGAGAGGTCTATGCATTAATATTTAATTAATGCAAATTTAAGAGAAATGTGGTGTCTAAAAATGTGTTGGGTGGATAGGGTTAAACCAACTGGACTGATGAATTTACTAAACCCGTTTCGTGAATCTGTAGGCCCAATACAAAGTTAGACAATCTGTAAGTCTGTTAAATCCGTACATCTAATCTGTTAATCTGAAAACTTGTTAACTTGATTGTCTAATCTGTGAACTAGTAATCTGAACTCTGTCAGAAATTTGTAAACAAGTTAATCTGAAATCTTTTAGTCTGGGGACACAAGGTTAGGAGGGGAATTACTTGTGTCATCTGTTATGTGGAACCCATATTAGTCAGTAACCCTTTCTGGTATCAAAACTTTGATCCCACGCTGTGTAGGGGTCCTGGCACGCTTACTGAACTAATTATAAGCGGTTCATTCTGATAATGGCGAGGGGTGTTGATGGTGCGTTCCAACCGGGTCATATGCGTGCATGAATCCGGTCTGCTCTGAGGATGTAAGACACCGTGACATCTGTAAATAGGTCTCCACCAATAGGTTTCCACTTTAGGGAGTGATACACCTTATTGTGGGGCCGACACAGGGTATTTATGTATTAGGAAGCCGATCTCTTGGAGATAGGACTTAGGGTATACTTAGTTCTGTCTATTTCTGTGGGTACCGTCTGTTTCTGTTGGGTGGTAACACCTGTCCGTTTCTGCGTGGTACCGTTTGTTCGGGTGGTAAAGGCCCATTACTAGTGTACACCTAATTATAGCATTCTGTTTCTCTAGAGATTATCCTGTTTCTGTTTCAGTTTAGACATTAGGGTACACCTAGTTCTGTCTATTCTGTGGGTACCGTCTGTTTTTGTTGGGTGGTAACACTTGTCTATTTTTGCGTGGTACCGTTTGTTCAGGTGGTAAAGGCCCATTACTAGTGTACACCTAATTCTAACATTCTGTTTCCATAAGGATTATTCAGTTTCTGTCTATGATTCCGTTTCCGATTCTGTTTCTGTACCTTCTGTCTGTTGGGGTGGTAAAGGTCCATTAGTTGGGTGGCAAAGGCCCATTATTAGTATTTTGTTTCCGTACCTTCTGTCTGTTGGGGTGGTAAAAGCCTATTATTAGTATTATGCTTCTGTACCTTCTGTCTGTTAGGGTGGTAAAGGCCCATTACTAGCATTCTGTTTCTGTAGAGATTATTTTGTTTCCGTTTCTATTTCCGTTTCTGTTTCAGTTTAGACATTAGGGTAACACCTAATCCTGTTATACTAGTATTAGTGCAGAGAAGTGAAAACTAAGTAAGAAGCTTAGCTCAGCCTATATCATTTCGTTTCTGCTATTAACCTGCTAATCCTGTTATGGTTATCTCTCATCCAGTTTTATTTACATGTCATGATACTATTATCTGTTTATATGCTGAAAGTCACTGGACTCACCAGACTTATGTCTGACCTAGTTTGTTTCGCCTCTTTTCTTTCAGTTCCCCCACAGGTTCTCAGGGTGGAAACATAGGAGCTTGATTCAGATTCTCTCTACTTGAAGTGTTCGAAGTATTGCTTGGCTTTGGTTCTATCTTTCCATGGCAGTTTATATTGGGGATAATGGCATTAAAAACTATGCATTCTAAAGGTTTTTGTGCAAGACCGATATTTATGTACTTAAATTCCGATATTGTGGTTTTGAAAGATGTAACTAAAATCATTTTTGTTTCTGTTGTAATAAAGTTATAAAATTTTCAAGTACTACTTTATCTGTCTTGTAAATATTCTGTTCTGTCTACTAAAATGCTTCACCGAAGTTAAGGCATTCCCTTTGTGAGTGACCTTAACGGAGGTGGGGTGTTACAACTTGGTATCAGAGCTGAAGGTTACCAAATTCAATAAAAAGTTTTTGAAAAAACTATTTTCAAAAAGGTTTTGAAAAAAAGGAAGTATTTTCAAAAGTAGAGTTTATTCTGAAAAACATAATCTCCAAGAGCCATATATCTATCTTTTGATTTCCTGTTTAATCTTTATTTCCTTCTTTTCTGAGTCTTCGGGGCTCCTGGCTTTCTGGGAGGTAACCTCATCGCGACATGGTTCCATAGGCATGATGAGACTACGGCGTTTTTCGAAGGGCAAAGAAGTGCCTAACTTCCATCTGTAGCCGCAGTAATTTCACTTACGGCTAATCCTCTTCCGAGCTTTGTAAGGTTTTCCATGCGATGAGGGCAACTTTGGAGAAAGACTTGTTAACATGTAAGAAGACTGGTTGTTTTCAGTGTGGTGAGACATGACATCTGATCTAGGATTGCCCCAGAAGGCAGGGGCAAAAGGGTAGAATCATCTGGAGGGTAGATGGATACTATCGTAGTTGGTGGACATGATAGTGGTGGAAATTTTTTTCCTTAGAAAGTTTAATTTCCTTATCCGATCATTCTGGCATTTTGATTCTGTAGTGAGTCTCTACTATTCTTGTTTCTGATCCCGCTATAGTCTCAAGCCCCATGAGGGTTACGACCCATCTGTTTGTGATAAGTTGGGGTTTGAAGGTATCTATGTTAACAGTTATGTTGACTGTGATGCATACATTTTGGTTTTTGTAGGATATGATGGGGTTTTATCATGCTTAATTTCCCAAGAATCATTTGATAATCTGGTCTGTACCAGTAGTCTATAAGTATATGAATATTTCTGATAAGGTTAAGGGTTTTTACTCAAAGCGTGAAGTAGATTTCCAGTTGGACATTTGTTTAATGGGAGTAATTCTCTGAGTGTCAATATGATGTTGATTTCGATCTTCGGGGTTGATACTTAGGGAGTTATTCTCTTAAACCGATGTATAATGGGAACCAAGCTTTTGTTTTAATTGTACTTGCTTCTATCACTCGGCTTTATCCTATCTACCGAATCTTCGACCTTTAGGTAGAAACTAATGGGTGTAAACATGTGTTTGAGACATGTTATGTTTGATGGTTGCAAGTGGATGCAAGTGATTGCTAGTGGTTGCTCGTAGACGCATATACACACACTAGGCACTAGATCGGCTCAAAAACACTCTCATACTGCATATGGATGTGTGTGCATTTTTCAATTTTTATGGATGCAAAATGGTTGACTCATCACAGGGATGTTGCATTTGGATGAATGGTCATGCACACATATAGAAATGATATGTATCAAATAGGAAAACTGCATATATATTGGACTCATGGCACTGACATAATTCGCATTAAGGAGGTCAACTGAATCAGTGGACCGCCTGATCTTTGCATTAGATAAGGAACATAGACACACACTTTTGCATATGTTCATACAACATTAGAAGTTTATAAGGACAATGGATGCTTGTGGATAATGGTTGAGTAGATGGGTGATTGGATGGTAGGACACATTCTTCTTAACTTGAAGATTTCGGGGACGAAATCCTTTAAGGAGGGGAGTATGTAACACCCCGTATTTTCTGTGAACATAAAAGTAAAAAATCAGGGAATAATTAAATTATAACTAAAGAATTAAGGGAAACGGGTTACGCCATTGCGTTCGTCTCAAAATTCTGCTTGGGATAGAGTCCAAGTTTGCATAAATCGGACTCCGTAAGAAGAAGATATGGCCTTCAGAAGTTTCAATAAAAACCAGCCCGAAATTCAAAATTCAGATTTCGAAATTCAAAACAGACACCCGAGCTGGGCGGGAAAATTCCCGCCCAGGACCCAGGTCGGGTCGACCTGGGGGTCGACCTTGGTAAACAAGTCGAAACTAGGGTCGACCTTCCCCCTCCCTTTTCCAGATATGGAGACAGATCCATTTTTCTGCACCTGGGCGCCTTTCTGACCGGATTCGTGAGCTCTAACCTATTTAAACACCCCCAAACCCAGCTTTCTTTCCACACAATTTCATTATGCCTATACTCTGCCTCTATTCTAATTAAAAATAAAAATGGCATCGCTACTCTGCTAGAATCAAAACTAGAACTAGTGCATCTTCTTCCAATCTGAATAGAATTAAAAGAGGACAACTATTTTCTAATCTAATCGATAGTCTACGCCAAAGGAGAGCTATTCAATGTCAGAATACAGATTCCAGAATACAAGAATCATTCCCTTTTTGTGAGTATAGTTATTTTCAGATATAAAGTTTTATAATTATCTTGACATTTTTTTGAATCTGGATATGAGGTTATGCATACTTTTCTGTGGATCTATCTTGACTGTGACTGTTCTGTATCTATTCCCTCTTTTCTTCCTTTTTGTTTATAGCCAAGCTACCACAAGCCTGCGCCAAATCTCATAAGGGATTAACGCAGGAATGCTAAATTTTGGGACATATAATGGATAATGCATAATTGAACATGACTGATATGAGAAATGGACATATGTTGTAAATTAGATCTAGATCTGTGTATACTCTGTAATTTGGAAGAAGAGAAATCATTGTATGATAACATATGTCTTGAAACTTGGGGGACTTAATGCATATTAAAATTAAGATCTGATTTTGAGATGTTATAATTTAAAGATCTTTTGGGTAAATTTTATGTAATGATTCATGACTTGAAAAAGGAATATGTGACTTAGGCGTAAAGACCTATATTAAAACAGGATAACTATTAATGTGAATGCACCTACAATTGGATTTTTGGATATTGGCATTAAAGGCTATAATTTGACATACTTCATATGGTATATCATGATTTGGGCTTTTACAGAATATTCTGTACTGTGCCAAGTTCAACTAAAAATTTGGGCATTTATTGTATTATGAATTATGACCATGATTTGAGCATGTAAGTTTACGCTTAATTTGTGATTAGGCAGGATATGTTAATAGAATTTTAAGAAATTTAAATCTGCTAAATCTTTTATCTGTTAAATCTGTTATCTGCTTTGCCAATCTTTTGAATTGCCTAATCTGCTAAATCTGTTGAATTGCCTAATCTGCTAATCTGTTGAATCACCTAATCTGCTAGATCTGTTATCTGTTGAATTGCCTATTCTGCTAATCAGTTGAATCGCCTAATCTGCTAGATCTGTTATCTGTCGAATTTCCTAATCTGTTGAAAGCTAAATAATTGTAATTTAGGTATGAAAATCCGTAGGCTCGATCTAAGATTGAGTAAAAAATGGAAATCCGATTAATCTGTTGTAACCTATAAAGAAATTTAATCTGTTAAATGGACATAATTAGTCTGATATCTGTATAATCTGTATTGGAATAAATTGGCTATGACACGAGATTAGACACTGTTTGCGGTAAAAGCCTGCCCGGAACCAACCGGCTTAACCAGCAACCGCAAACTGTCAGTCTAATGTGAGAGGTCGTAGGCATAATTAGAATATGCTTAGACACGAGGTTAGGTTTGGCTTGTGGCAGAAGTCTGCCCAGAACCGCCCGGCACATCCAGCGGCCACAAGCTACCAACCTAATGTGAGAGGTCTATGCATTAATATTCAAATTTAAGAGAAATGTGGTGTCTAAAAATGTGTTGGGTGGATAGGGTTAAACCAACTGGACTGATGAATCTAATAAACTCGTTTCGTGAATCTGTAGGCCTAATACAAAGTTAGACAATCTGTAAGTCTGTTAAATCCGTACATCTGATCTGTTAATCTGAAAACTTGTTAACTTGATTGTCTGATCTGTGAACGATCTGAACTCTGTTTGAAATTTGTAAACAAGTTAATCTGAAATCTGTTAGTCTGGGGACACAAGGTTAGGAGGGGAATTACTTGTGTCATCTGTTATGTGGAACCTATATTAGTCAGTAACCCTTTCTGGTATCAAAACTTTGACCCCACGCTATGTAGGGGTCCGGGCACGCTTACTGAACTAATTATAAGCGGTTCATTCTGATAATGGCGAGGGGTGTTGATGGTGTTAGAAACTCTATTGTTGGATTTTGATGACAACAACTATACAATTATACCAAAGAACCTTTAAGCTAACCTACAGGTACATGGGTATCAAAAAGAGAAATATATGATAATATATGCATATTGACATATTGACAGGGGAGTTACATATACAGTTGTCATTATCAAAAAGGGGGAGAATGTTGGATCTCGCTATATGGCGTTTTGATTATGACAACTATACATGTACATATATATTATTATCGACTAAACTTTGTCTTGCAGGAAGATACTCAACAACAGATTCAAGAGCTATAATTGAAGATTAAATATGTTATAAAGGTCTGTTAGTCTTAGATATTAATGTTAAAGTCTTCCTTGATGATCACACACACACATTTTATATGTATATATCTTCTCTTATATAAATTAAGCAAGGAATAGTCTGATAACAGAAAACAGACATCTGGTCTGAAATTTTCAGACGTCTGTTTGCTGAAACAGAATGTTTTTAAATACAATATTCAGACGTCTGGTTGATATATTTCAGACGTCTGAAATGCCCCCGAAATACACTATTTCCTTGCTGATTTGATTTTTAAAATAAACAGACATCTGAATTTTATTTTCAGATATCTGAATTCCGAAGAGTTGCATCCTTTATGAAGAGATACATCCATATCTCTTCATTAAAACTCTTCACGATCAGTTGTATCTTTTTATATATTATAAATAGAGAATTGCTTAGATGATCTAATAACTGATTTTGATTCTAATTCTCTCTATCTTATACAAAAGCTCTAAATTCTAAAGTGATCTATTTTCATACTCGAGACTTTTAAACTTCCATAATCCTTCACATACTTCACGATTATCATCAAGGAAAGGCTATAGGAAGGGTGTACTTAATATTCGACAATCCGTGTTATCAAGAACACAAAAGAGTCAACAATTATTCTGTATTAGTGAAGACCTCTTCAGCGGTTGAGGCAAGAAATCCCGTTCGGCTGTTCGGGTAATTGTGAACCTATTCCTCCGGGTGAAGTGAGGGTTGTTGCGTTAGTGAAATTCCAGAAGTGAGTCTGGGACTGGACGTAGGACAGTGGTCCGAACCAGTATAAATCGACTGTGTGATTTACTGCTTACTACTGCTACTTTAGTATTCTACCATATACATTATATCATATACTCCATTCTACACGATCCTACCGCCGCATAGACTCTTTCAGATGGTGCGTTCCAACCGGGTCATGTGTGTGCATGGATCTGGTCTGCTCTGAGGATGTAAGACACCGTGACATCTGTAAATAGGTCTGTGCCAATAGGTTGCCACTTTAGGGAGTGATACACCCTTTTGTGGGGCCGACACAGGGTATTTATGTATTAGGGAGCCGATCGCTTGGGGGTAGGACGTAGGATACACTTAGTTCTGTCTATTTCTGTGGGTATCGTCTGTTTCTATTGCGTGGTAACACCTGTCTGTTTCTGCGTGGTATCATCTGTTCGGGTGGTAAAGGCCCATTACTAGTGTACACCTAATTATAACATTCTGTTTCTGTAGAAGTTATTCTGTTTCCGTTTCTGTTTCAGTTTAGACATTAGGGTATACCTAGTTCTGTCTGTTCTGTGGGTACCGTCTGTTTCTGTTGGGTAACACCTGTCTGTTTCTACGTGGTACCGTCTGTTCGGGTGGTAAAGGCCCATTGCTAGTGTACACTTAATTCTAACATTCTGTTTCTATAAGGATTATTCTGTTTCCATTTCCGAATCTGTTTCTGTACCTTCTGTCTGTTGGGGTGGTAAAGGACCATTAGTTAGGTGGCAAAGGCCCATTCTTAGTATTCTGGTTCCGTACCTTCTGTCTGTTGGGGTAGTAAAAGCCCATTATTAGTATTCTGCTTCTGTACCTTCTGTCTGTTCGGGTGGTAAAGGCCCATTACTAGCATTCTGTTTCTGTAGAGATTATTCTGTTTCTGTTTTAGTTTAGACATTAGGGTAACACCTAATCCTATTATACTAGTATTAGTGTAGAGAAGTGAAAACTAAGTAAGAAGCTTAGCTCAGCCTATATCATTCAGCTTCTGCTATTAACCTGCTAATCTTGTTACGGTTATCTCTCATCCAGTTTTATTTACATGTCATGATACTATTATCTGTTTATATGCTGAAAGTCACTGGACTCACCAGACTTATGTCTAACCTAGTTTGTTTCGCCTCTTTTCTTTTCATTTCCCCCCGGGTTCTCAGAGTGGAAACATAGGAGCTTGATTCAGATTCTCTCTGCTTGAAGTGTTCGAAGTATTGCTTGGCTTTGGTTCTATTTTTCCATGGCAGTTTATGTTGGGGATTATGGCTTTAAAAACTATGCATTCTGAAGGCTTTTGTGCAAGACCGATATTTATGTACTAAAATTCCGATATTGTGGTTTTGAAAGATATAAGTAAACTCATTTCTGTTTCTGTTGTAATAAAGTTATAAAATTTTCAAGTACTACTTTATCTGTTTTGTAAATATTCTATTCTGTTTACTAAAACGCTCCACCGAAGTTAAGGCATTCCCTTTGTGAGTGACCTTAACGGAGGTGGGGTGTCACAAAAGGTCTTGGCGTTAGTAGGAGATGGGCTCTACTATATAAGTTAGCACTTTCATATAGGCTTCCACGATATGGGACTTATATTTCATTAGAAGTAGGGGTGTTACATAATCCTTTTGGGAAAACGTGTTAACCTGAATGAGTTACAATTAATATGACATTAAGTAATTATTATGGGAAAACATGTTAATTGGAATAAATGGTACTTGATTGGAAAATAACATGAAAATGGAGAACATGTGAAATATACTTAATTTAATATTAAGCAAATATGTCATGGGAAAATATCAGGATCATATGTAATTAAGTAAAACAAGCTACTGTAATCTATATAAATCTGAGCAGGTGCTTGTATGTTTGGGGGAGGGTTGTACATAGAATAACATTTATAGCAAATGTCGTTTACTGTGACACCCCATATCCGTTAATGTCACTCTTTATCAGAATGCATTAAGTTTCGTGAAGCATTATAGGTAAACAGAAACAGAAATATCACAAGACAGATATAAAATAACAGCGGAATTTAAAACTTTATTTTTCAAATAGAAAACATCGTGGTCCAATATCCAGTTACAACATAAGTATGAAATACAGAAAACCCATTACATCAAATTAAAATATCTTCCTTGTACTAAAATCATCAGAGTACAGTAATATAAAATCATAGTCCCTAAAAAGAACCATATCAGAGTAGACAGGAAATCAAAGTGGTACATCTAAGCAGCTCAAAGCAGAAATAGAAGAGAGAATCTTAATCAAGCCTGAGTATTCCCATCCTGAGAACCTGAAGGGAAGGAAGAGATAGAAAAGGAAACAAAACGGGTCAGACATAAAGTCTGGCGAGTCCAGTTACTTTTAGCATATAAATAAGTAAAAGCATCATGACATGCATATAAACTGGATGAGAGAGATAACAGTATCATAAGACAGGTATAACAGAATGAGTAGGATAAGCAGAATAAACAGAACATAATAGGTTATGCTTCCCAAATACTTTTCTCTACACTAATACTAGCATAACATAAACAAAATGATCCAAATAGAAACAAAATGGTAGACTTAGGTGCACTTCTAGTGATAGGTTTTATCCCGAACAATAACATGCAACCCAACAGATATAACAGGTGTTACCCTAGACGATAATAACAGGCTCCTAAACAAGCAGAACTAGATGCACCCTAATTACTACCCCAATCGATCGGCTCCCTATCTTGTAGATACCGAGTGCTGGCCCCATACTAGGATGTATCACTTCCTAAAGTGGCAACCCTTTTTTCCGATAGGCACAACCATATCTACTGATGTCAAATCTGTTTAATTATGATTTAGGTTATTAATAGGCATAGGTTTAGATTCAAACTTATAAACATGCGAAGATTACTTTTAAATGTTTATATCTAAAAATAACATGAACTCACAGGGACTGGATCTAAAGAACTGAGAAAAGAGTGTTGATGTTGAAGTTGAGATTCTTGAATACGTATAAATCGTTGTTGCAGAGAAATAGGCTAATTCAGTCTGAGTTGGGGCAACATCCCATTATCTCCATTGTTTTAGATGAATAAAACAATAGAAATGAGGTCCTATATATTGCCTCAAGCCAATGAATAAGGTCAAGAAATGCGTCCAGGTTCAGAAAAATGGACCTGCCCCAGATCTGGGTGGGGTCGACCCCGGGGTCGACCCTAGGGTTGACACCCCTATGTGTGGGTCATAGGTCGACCCCCAACGGGTCGATTTCCCGCATCTTCCCACTCTTGGATTTTTGATTTATTTTGAACTAGTTTATTAATATATATTTTGCTTTTATGTATACAAACTTCAAACCTTAAAATTTCTTTATACGATGTCCGTTTTACGCAAACTCGGAGTCTATCTTAAGCCGAATTCCGAGACGAACACAATGGTGCAGTCCGTTTTACTTGGTTCCCAATATATAATTAAGTATTCTTTAGTTTATTGTTATAATGTCCTTTAAAATTATGGGGTGTTACATTCTCCCCTACTTAAAGGGTTTCATCCCTGAAATCTCTAAGTTAAAAAGAATGTATATCTTAACATCCATCATCCATCAACTCATCCACCAATAAGGGCACTCATTATCCTTAAAAGATTTCTAATTCTTATATGAACATATGCAAAGGTGTGTGTGTATGTCCCTATACTAATGCGAAAGATCAGGCGGTCTACTGATTCAGTCGACCTCCTTAATGCAATATATATCAGTGCCATGAATCCAACATGTATGCAAATAGTCCTAGTATATCATGTAAATGCTATATGCTTGCACAATCATCGATCCAAATGCAACATTCATGTGATGATGCACCCATTTCCATCCATAAAAGAAAAATATGTACATGCATCCATATGCAGTATGAGAGCGATTGAGCCGATCTAGTGCCTAGTGTGTGTGTGTATATATGCATCCACGAGAAACCACTAACCAACACTTGCATATACTTGCATCCATCAACATAACATGTCTCAAACACATGTTTACACCCATTGGTTCCCTGCCTAAAGGTCGAAGATTCGATCGATAGGATGTAGTTAATGACAAAAACAAGTACGAATAAAAGCTTTGGAAAAAGAAGTTAAGTACATACCCTTGAACAGAAAAGGGTACGAAGCGCGAATCTTGTCTTCACTCTCCCAAGTGGCATCCTCGGGGTCTTCTCCCTATTGAACTTTCATCAACTTGACCTCTCGGATGCATAGCTTCTTTATCCCTGATCCAATAATATAGGTAGGAAATCGTCTAACTGTCGCCTCCCATTCCACCTCTACTTCCTTTAGAATACTCAGCTCGACTACTTTTGCGGTATCATGCAGGCACTTCCGTAAATGAGAAACGTGGAAAACATCATGAACACCTGCCTACTCTCTAGTAGCTTCAACCTATAGGCCATTTGGCCTAATAATTCTGTTATGGGAAATGGCCCTACAAACCTTGGAGCTAATTTCCTTACAGGCCCAAAGCAAACCACATTCCTTAAAGGTGATACCTTAATGAAAACCATGTCTCCCACTTCAAACTCAATATCAGTCCTTCTCTTATCTGCGTAGGACTTCTGCCTGTCATGAGATGTCTTCATGCGTCTGCGGATAAGAACAATCCTCTCTGAAGTTTCTTTAATCATCTCAGGTCCAAGTACAAGCCTATCTGTAGATTCCCATCAATAAGTCGATGATCTACAGGGTCGTCCATACAATGCCTCGAAGGGTGCCATGCCAATACTAGCATGGTAACTGTTATTATAGGCGAACTCTACCAAAAGAAGATGCTCCTCCCATGTCCGTCCGAAGTCTAGGATACACAGTCTTAAAAGATCCTCAAGAACTCTATTTACCCTTTCAGTCTGCCCATCGTTCTGAAGGTGATAAGCGGTGCTCAAACACAACTGTGTACCTAATGTGTAACAACCCGTATTTTAATAACATGTTATAACCATAAATCAAGGTAGAATTAAATTTTAAAATAAGAACCAAGGGAAACGGGTTGCGCCATTACGTTCGTCTCGAAATTCTGCATGAAATTGAGTCCGAGTTTTCAAAAATCGGAGTTCGTATGACCAAGTAATGACCTTCAGAAGTTTCAAGAATTTGAATAAAATAAAACAGCTCGAAAATAAAGCCAGAAAAATCGAAATTCAAACCCAGAGAAGGCTGGCGGGAAAATTCCCGCCCATATACCCAAGTCGACTGGGGAGTCGACCTCCCTCCAACCAGGTCGACTGGGGAGTCGACTGGGGTGTCGACCTCCCCATGACCAGGTCGACTGGGGGAGTCGACCCGGGGGTCGACCTGCCTCCCGAACCTATTTCCTGAACCAGATGCATTCTGATGTATTTAGACTTGTTTCGTGACCAGATTCGTGACTCTAACCCTATATAAACTCACCCCCAGCCTCATTCTCTCCACACCATTTCATTCTGTCCTTATGCTGCTTCTGAAATAATTAAATTAAAGAAAGAATGGCTACTTCTTCTTCGTCAAGACAATATCTAGGAATTGCAAATTGGGGGTTTTCAACTAGAACAAGACTAAACAAATAGAGATTCAACAACTGCAACAACCGTTTCTAGAATCAAATCTCTGCACTCTAATTCTTGATCCACGCTCCGTAAGTTCTAGTTACTTTGAGATTGAAACATGTTAAATTTGATATGGACATGGAATAAAATGAAATTGGACCTAAGCTTGATTATCTATTTGGATCTGTTCATGTCTCTTCTTGAATCTATGATTTTGGGATTATTTCTTATCTACTGAATCATGCCCATTCATGTTGTTGGACCTAGTTTATTATTCAAACGCTAGATTGTAACATAAATTCTTGGATCTTGACTTGTGAGAATATTTCTATTTGGGGCCTATTCATGTTGTAAATCAAATTCTTTCATGTCTATAACCTTAATATGCCTATGACTACGACGATGAACATAAGACTATGCCTATGACTAAGAACATAAGACTATGCCTATGACTATGAACATAAGACTATGCCTATGACTATGACGAGGACAATTGTGGCTAATCACCTACGACTCTTGACTATGAGAATTATTACCTATGATTATGAACATAAGGCCATTATCTATGACCATGACTTTGAAACTATTATTAATTGCCTATGACTATTTGCCTAGAACTATTTTTGATAATTATCCATGATTATTGTGATGAGTCGCTTATGATTCATAACTATGAGATTTCTACCTATGACTATTGGGGTTAATTGCCTAAGACTATTATAGTTGATTGTTCATGCCCATAACACTATAGTTGAAAACCATGTTGTGCACCGAATTGGCATTTTGTTGGATCGTATACCTAGGGTGTGACTTGCTTAGTTTATTCACTATTATGTACACCAAAACCATTGGATCCATTATCCTTGTATTTGGCTTGCTTTTGCATGCCTATTCTTTTATGTCAGCGTTTACTATGACTATCGCCTTATCTTGCTAGATTTGGAATCCTATATGCCAGTGATGTTGTAACCAATTTATGTCATGCTAGTCTTGTAACCCCTTTTATCGCTTTATGCTCGTCCCTCTTGCCTATCATAGTTTTGATGTTATTATGAGATTTGGATTTATTTGTAGTATGGATTGATCACGTTTACATGCGATGGGAAAACGATTTGGGTAGAATAGGCTAAACATGAATTGGTTATGAACATGAATTATGAACTTGATAAAAGGCAAAACTTGAAACATGAACGCTGTTATAACCTGAACCTGGATATGGACATGAAACTCGCCATGAAACTTGACACGAACTTGACATAAAACTTGAACATGGACATTACACTTAGAATGAACTTGAAAATGGCCAACTCGAGGTTGGGTTGAGTTTGCAGTGTAATTCTGCCCGGAACCGCCCGGCAAATCCAGTTACTGCAAACAATAGGATCCAATGTGGGTAGTTGGTCATATCGCACTTGAAAACCCGAGGTCAGACTGAGTTGTGATATAATTCTGCCCGGAACCGCCCGGCATATCCAGTGACCACAACAATAGGTCTGATGTGAGAGGTTAGGGTGCATTAATGAATTAATGCCACATGATAGGGTTAAGTCATGAACCACTTGAATATACTTAACCAATTTGACACGATGATTTGATAGGGTTAAGTCATAAACCGCTTGAATATACTTAACCAATTTGACACGATGATTTGATAGGGTTAAGTCATGAACCGCTTGAATATACTTAACCAATTTGACACGATGATTCGATAGGGTTAAGTCATGAACCGCTTGAATATACTTAACCAATTTGACACGATGATTTGATAGGGTTAAGTCATGAACCGCTTGAATATACTTAACCAACTTGACACATGATTCGTAGGGCTAAGTCATGAACTTGAATGACAACATTTAGCCAATTTGACATGACACGTAGGCGGGTTAAGTCACGAACTTGAATGACAACACTTAACAAACTTGACATGCTAGACTGATGGGGTTAAGTCTCGAATTTAAATGACAACACTTAACCTACTGGACGGAAACCCTAGTTACGCGGTCCTTTTCAGCAGTAACCCACTAGATGTATCACGTACCCTGGAACTAGGCAGGGTGGGGCACGATTAATGGGTTGATTGTAAGCGACCAGAACGATGGCTGAGTTGGTGCGCCATTGTAGGTTCAGGCGGACTATGGTCGTGTACGTAGTCCGGAGTTGAAAAGCAGGCATTGGGCACCGATAGGTTTACACTGTGCGTGCTTGATTCGTGTCGGTGGTTGGCACCCTAGGGCTTGATACACCCTATGGTGGACCTAGCACAGGTGACTACATTTCGTGATTGGGCCGTATGACACAGACACATGAACGAGTTAGGACTTGTAGGAAGCCGATCGATTAATAGATCGTACATGGAAAAAAGGTGTTGTTCGTTAGGTAGCATAATCCCTAGTGGTCCTAGGTGGCATAAACCCTAATCGAATCTAGAAAATGTTCAGTAGGTAGCATAATCCCTGGTGGTCCTAGGTGGCATAAATCCTAGTTGAACATGCGATAGTTCATGATAAGGAAACCTAGCCAGAACAAGGGTGACAGTCCAAACGATTTTAAGAATGGTGGCACTACGTTGAAGTAGTATAGAATTACGTGATGAAACCCATACGATATACGGCAAGGGACTGTACATAAACATGGAAAGGATGATATGGGTTGGGGTACTAGTACAGTTGGTGCAGAGAATGTTAAACATGCGATGCAATACGTAGCTTGTCTTGTTACCTTAGTTTATCTTGTTACCGTAGTTTATCTTGTTATCTTAGTTCAACTGGCCTATCTTATCATCATCCTTATGTTTACTTTCAGTTTATACATGTCATGTTACTTTTACTTGTTTCTATGCTGAAAGTCACTAGGACTTACCAGTCTGTATGACTGACCCGTTTTGTTTCGCCTTTTTTTCTTCCGTTCCCCCCCAGATTCTTAGGGAGGAAGCACTACTACTTAGTTTGGACTTCTTTCTGCTTCAAGATCATCATATATGGCTTGGACCTTTCTTGGCTATGGCTGCTTTACTGTTTTACTTGGGGAATGATTTATGACTATAGTTTTATGCTTCTTTACTATTGCAAGACAGATTTCGATGTAATGGATTTAATGGCATTTTGATGTAAAAGGCTTTAGACCTTACTAGATTTTAAAGAAATGAAATTTGGTTTTTCTTCCGCTGTTTTATATATGTTCTGTCTTGTAATATTTCTGTGTATGTTTACCTAGATAATGCTCCACCAAAGCTAGTGCATTCCCCTTGTGAGTGACCCTAGCGGAGGTGGGGTGTTACATAATGCCTCCTGCAAGCTCCTCCAAAACTCACTGGTGAATATGGCGTCACAATCACTCACTATACTGGAAGGTACTCCATGTAGACGGACCATCTCACGAAGATAAACTGCTGCCAACCATGTTGCTGTTCTCTTACCCTTAACAGGAATGAAATGAGCGCTCTTAATAAGCCTGTCAACTATAACCCAAATACTCGTGTTGCCTTTCCTCGATATAGGCAAACCATCAACGAAATCCATAGAGATGCTCTTCCACTTCTATTGTGGGACCTCCAAAGGATGAAGTAAACCACCGGGCTTCCTTTGCTCAGCTTTAAGTTGCTGGCAAATCAAACATAGAGAAACAAACTTCGCTACATCTTTCTTCATGCCAGCCCAAAAGAAAACCCTCTTCATATCTCTATACATCTTATCACCGCCTGGATGGATAGTCATCCTAGAATGGCGAGCTTCCTCAAGGACTGTCTTCAACAAACTCCCAACTCGGGGAACACAAAGCCTTCCATCTCATTGCAACCATCCTTTGTCATTCGTAGAATATCTCCTGAGGTGACTAGAAGTCTCCCCTCTACTGAGCCTATCCAAGATGTCTGCTATCTGTGGGTCCTCTCGCTATGAAGTTCTTATCTGATCCAAAAGAGTAGGTCGCACCTCTAATGATGCCAACAAACTAGATGCAAACTCGGTAGAGGGCCTAAAATTGAAGGTCGATATACACTCCAAGTTCCGCCTCTCTACAAATACAGGACTCAAGGTCATCCTCTGCCAACTTAGTCCATCCACCACTACATTACCCTTTCCAGGGGTATAAGCCATCTCAAAGTCATAGGACGTTAGGAAATCTATCCATCTTTTTTGCCTCAAATTGATATCCTTGTATGAGAACAAATACATAAGAGATTTATGATCGGTATACAACTCTAACTTCTCTCTAAGTAGATAATGACGCCAAGTCTTAAGCGCGAATACTATGGCAACCAACTCTAAGTCATGGGTATGGTCGTTCATCTCATGAACTCTTAAATGTCTACCACCGTAACATACTACCCTTCCCACTTGCATCAAAATAGCACCAACCCCTGTACCACATGCATCAGTGTATACTATGAACATCTTGTTCCCATCAGGCATAGTTAAAACTGGGGCTGTTGTCAAAGCCCTCTTCAATCGCTGAAAAGCATCCTTACAGTCAACATCCCAAGAAAAGGTCAGATTCTTCTTCGTCAATCTGGTGAGTAGTGCTAATATCTTTGCGAAGTCCTTAATGAACTTCTTATAATAGCCTGCTAAACCAAGAAAAATCCTCACCTATGTTGCATTCTTTGGAATCTGTCAACGTTGAACTGCAATTACTTTCGCGGGATCCATTGCTATCCCATCCTTAGAGATCACATGCCCTAGAAATCTCACTTCCGTTCTCTAAAAATGACATTTGCAGAATTTTGCCTTAAGCTGGTGCGCTCGGAGAGTCTTCAAAACCTCATGTAGGGAATGCTCTTCCTCATTCTTTGAGAAAATCAAGATGTCATCGACAAAGACCACAATGAACTTATTCAGAAACTCCCGAAACACCCTATTCATCAGATCCACAAAATAGGCGGGTGCATTCGTCAACCCAAAAGGCGTGATGAGCCACGCGAAGAAACCATTAGGAGTTCTAAAAGCGGTCTTGTCTATACTGTCCTCGACCACCCTCAACTGATGAAACCTCGTGGCCAAGTCTAACTGGGAGAAAATAGATGCACCAACAAGTTGGTCAAACAGATCATCTATTCTCCGAAGTAGGTGCCTATTCTTTATAGTGAGCTTATTCCACTCCCTATAATCCATACATAAGCGAAGCGAGCCATCTGCCTTAGTCACGAAAATGACTAGAGCACCCCATTCTGATATGCTTTGCCTAATTAACCATTTCTCAAATAGCTCCCCTACTTGCTTGCTGAGCTCCCTCCTTTCTCTCGGAGCCATATGGCGCACTGGAAATGCAACTGGCTTTGCATTGTCCGCCAAGTATATCCGGAAATCAATCCCGCGCCTTGAAGGTAAGCCCCGAACCTCTTTAAAAACATCAGGATACTCACAGACTACTGGTACAGATCATAGATCATCGATATATGCATCAAGCGACTCTAAGAAACTAAGCATGACAGACCCCTTAGGGTCACAAGAAATCTCGAGAGTCCTCCCATGGCAAGTCAAAAGCCTAATGACTCTCCTCTCATGGTCCAGAATGGCATCATACATGGCTAGCCAACCCATCCCTAGAATCAAACCACAGCCCATGAAACCAAGCACATATGCATCGCACTTAAACTCGACGCCCAATACAGATATCTTCAAACCCCGACAAATCATAGACAGATGAGTCATGCCCCAATAGGGTTTGAGAATAAAAAGGATCCAAAATCATACTAGCATTAAGGTGCAAAGACTCAACCATAAAATCAGATATAAAAGAATGTGAAGCGCCAGAATCAAAAAGAGTTCTAACAGGATGATTGGAAAGAGAAATCAAACCTTCAACAGAAACTTTCCTACATCTATCCAGTACACCGGCCACAAGAGCATTCACCTGCCCTCCAGAAGATCATGCCCTTTGGCCCTGTCCTTGCTTCTTAGGGCACCCCTAGTAAAGTGTATGACCTCACCACATTGGAAACAAGCATTCTTCCTTTTTCTGCAATCTTTGCTCAAATAACCCACGTATCCACAACTATGACATATCCTCTTTTCTCAGGCTTTGTCGTTCTTTCCGCCCTTCTTTTGCTATTATTGTTCTTTCTTGGGCCACACTTTCTTGTGTCCCATCATTCTTATCTTCTTTCTTTTCACCTTTATCTTCTTCATGCATCAATGCCATATCAACGAGTTTCTCTAAAGTTTCCCCCATCAGAATATGAGACATAGCCAATCCATGGAGGGGTTCATTCAACCCTCTTGCAAACCTCAAAGCTTTCTTGTGCAGGGTATTCACTATCTCCAAACCAAACCTCACCAACTGATTGAACTTATTGACATACTCTTTGATAGACATGCCACCTTCCTTAAGTGTTAAAAACCTTTCCATTTGCACACTCTCTTCTTCATGAGAAAGAAACTTTATCTCGAATATCTATCAGAAATCATCCCAAGTCTCAATTGGACGCCATGCTTGCATCACTTCCCACCAAAATGAAGCCTTATCTTTCAGCTGCCAAATAGCCAACTGAATCTTCCTATGGTCATCAACCTCAAAAAATCCTAAATAAACCCTCTGTCTCTATAAGCCAATTCCTTGCTTCTACAAAAGTTTCAGTTCCTCGGGAAGGCTTTCCTCCCATAGCACAGAAATCCTTGCTTATCTTGGAGAAATTATCCGCTCGCGGAAAAGGAGAAGAGGGAACAGCGGCTGCAGCTGGGGGAGGGGCGTCTTCTTGGGCTCCAGTAAGTGCCGAAGGCTTAAGATATCTACGGAACCAAGCTAGTATCTTAACGCTCTTGGGAATATTCGATTTCCCGGACATGCTGAAAAGAGAAGGAAAAAGGACTTAAACAGAGAATACTTTCTTTTTGAAACCTTTTGAAAACAATTTTCAAATCCTTTAATCCGATCTGGTAACCTTCAACTTTGATACCAAATGTGACACCCCACGTCCGTTAATGTCACTCTTTATCAAAATGCATTAAGTTCAGTGAAGCGTTATAGGTATACAAAAATAGAAATAGAAACATCATAAGACAGAGATAAAATAACAATGGAATTTAAAACTTTATTTTTCAAACAGAATCATCGTGGTCCAAAATCCAGTTACAACATAAGTCTGGAATACAGAAAACCCACTTCATCAAATTAAAATATCTGCCTTGTACTAAAATCATCAGAGTACAGTAATATAAAATCATAGTCCAAAAAAGAGCCATGTAAGAGTAGATAGGAAATCAAAGCGATACATCTAAGCAGCTCCAAGTAGAAACAGAAGAGAGAATCCTAATCAAGCCTGAGTATTCCCACCCTGAGAACCTAGGGGGAAAAGGAAGAGAGAGAAAAGGAAACAAAACGGGTCATACATAAAGTCTGGTGAGTCCAGTTACTTTTATCATATAAATAAGTAAAAGCATCATGACAGGCATATAAACTGGGTGAGAGAGGTAACAGTATCATAAGACATGTATAATAGAATGGGTAGGATAAGCAGAATAAACAGAACATAATAGGTTACGCTTCCTAAATACTTTTCTCTGCACCAATACTAGTATAACATAAACAGAATGATCCCAATAGAAACAAAATGGTAGACTTAGGTGTACACTAGTGATATATTTTACGCCCAACAATAACAGACAGCCCAACAAATATAACGGATGTTACCCAAAACGATAATAACAGGCTCCTAAATAAGCAGCACTAGATGTACCATAATTACTACCCCAATCGATCGGCTTCCTATCCCATACATACCCTGTGCTGGCCCCCGGTAGGATGCATCACTTCCTAAAGTGGCAACCCCTTTTTACGATAGGCACAACCATATCTACTGATGTCACAATGTCTTAATTTCCCAAGCAATCTGGACCCATGCATGCACATGACTCCGTTGGAATGCGCCGTCAATACCTCTACCTATATGAACCTCTTATAATCATATCAGTAAGCATGCCCCTGACCCCTACCTAGTTCGGGGTCCCCCTATGATAGCTGTATGGGTTACTGACTGGTACGGGTCCCACACAACGTATGATACAAGCCACCCCCTAGGCTTGCATCCTCACTACTAGGATTTTCACATGTTATGCTTAACAGATAAACACGCTCACATAACCCCAACATTTAAAACATATTAAGTTTGTCGGGTTCGTGTAACCCCCTACTGTTTTAACAAATTTAATCAACCTTCCATTGATTCAAACAAGTTTACTTAACTCTTCCACAATTTGATAGGTTCATGTAACCCCTACAGATTTAAGGAGGTTAAGTATTACAGGTTAACATGTTACTATCATTTCCCATTCATGCATGTTAATGCACCAGACCTTTCACATTAAGTCGAGCACTTGTGGATGCTACATATGGTGGGTGGTTCTCGGCAGACTTCTACCACACATTAAACTTAACCTCATATCTTAGTACCGTTATGTGTACATTTACGCACTAGACTCCATACATTAGATTGACCACTTGTGGATGTTGGATTTGCCGGGCGATTTCGGGGAGACTTCTACCATAAGTGTGATCTAACCTTGTGTCTAAGTGCGATTACAGTTTCTATTTACTATAATTTTAGGCATACTCGTTCTTAGACAATTATTCATGTTCATCATAGGTATGCCCCCAAATCCCTAGTCTGATTCACGAATAGGTTATGCCCCAATTTATCTTTCCCAACCATTCCCAATTTTGTTCACAAATTTCAACGATGAGCCTAGGCTATAAAAATAAAAAAGGAAAGAGGGAGAGAGGAGACAGAAATAAGCATAATAACAAAACATGCATATGATGATTAAATTGGGAATAATAACATAATATGCATATGATGACAGAATTGGGCATATGAGAACTGAACAGTAGATTAGGTGTATGAGTAATGGCAGATCTGTTTAATTACGATTCAGGTTATTAACAGGCATAGTGAAACACCCTACGTTCATTAATGTCACTCACAAAGGGAATGCATTAACTTCAGTGAAGCGTTATAGGTAAGAGGTGCAGATAAATTACAAGACAGATAAATAAAGTCAATTTATAAGCAATGTAGTTCAGTCAAGCTTTTACAACAATTGACTCAATCATACTTAAAAGTATTACATAAAACTTCTGTCTTGATTCAAAAACTTCTAAGTATATAAGAAGCATAAAACATAGCAAAGTAGCATAAGTCCCTAAATTAAAGTGCAATCACAGCCATAGCCAAAGATAGGTTCCATGCCATACATCATAGAATCTCCAAGCTTGGAAAGAGAAACGGTCCAAACTAAGCTGAGCTATTCCCTCCCTGACTACCGGGGGGAGGGGGGAACGGAAGAAAAGAAGACGAAAGAAAATAGGTCAGATATAAGTCTGGTAAGTCCAATGATTTTTTAGCATGTAAACAAGATAAAGGATCATGACATGAACAAACTGAAAATAGGACAATACCATAAAACAAGATAACTTAAGACAAGATAAGGCAAGGTAAACTGAATGTGCTTCTACTCTTTCTCTACTTCGCTACTACCCTGTTATTCTATTTCTATATCTCTGCACCGCCTAACTAGTGTCCCAACTAGTAATCTGTATAAAATGATAATATTACAACGTGATCCCATTCCCTGCAATTGTGGTAGCCTTCAGGTGTACATCTAGTATGAGGATCTTACCTCAATCAGCCTAATTGCCACGAAGATGTTAGATTTACCCTTACTACCCTATCGATCGGCTCCCTACTTGTATGAATGTTCCATGTGTCTATGTCAATCGGCTCTCTCTTGCGTGTTGATACCCTGTGCTGGTCCCACCATAAGGTGTATCAATCCTTATGATAGCAACCTGACACGATTCAAGATGCACAGTGTGTAACTACTGGTACCCAGTGCCTGCTTTTTCCCACTCCGGAGTATGTGCACGCCCGTAACCCGTCGAAACCTATACTGACTTATCCCCTGCCGCTATTTTGACCGCTTATAATCAGCCCAGTAATCGTGCCCCACCCTGCCTAGTTCAGGGTACCATGATACATCTATGTGGGTTACTGCTGAAATGGGTCCCCATTACTAGGGTTTCCTACTGGTTAAGTTTGTGGGCCTATATATACAAATATTACCCACCTACATGAGATGTACTTAACCTTTCCACCGATTCAAGCATATTTTTTTAACGGTTAAGTTTGTGGGCCTATATATACTAATATTACGAGATGTACTTAACCTCCCACTGATCAAGTCAATACGTATTATTGGTTAAGCTTGCCTTAACCCTATCTGCTTCGTTCATGTAATGTTGGTTAAGTGTTGTCCATTCTTGTTAACTTAACCCGCCTACACATCATGTTGTATTGGTTAAGTGTTTTCTATTAACTTAACCCTACTCGTTCATCATGTTATATTGGTTAAGTGTTGCCCTCTTGTGTTACTTAACCGTACCATGCATCATGTTATATATATTGGTTAAGTGTTGCCTTCTTGTGTTACTTAACCCTACCATACATCATGTTATGTATATTGGTTAAGTGTTGCTTCTTGTGTAACTTAACCCTACCATACATCATGTTATATCAGTTAAGTGTTGCCTTAGTTAACTTAACCCTACCATACATAATGTTATATATTGGTTAAGTGTTGCCTTAGTTAACTTAACCCTACCATGTGATTAATTAACATGTTGTACGGGTTAAGTGTTGCCTTAGTTAACTTAACCCTACCATTTGTTTAATTAACATGTTGTACTGGTTCAGTGTTGCCTTAGTTAGCTTAGCCCTAGCATTCTTAACATGTCCTATTCATTAACATTAATTGATTTATTAATGCACCAACCTCTCACATTAGATCTGTGTTGTTGCAGTTACTGGATGTGCCGGGCGGTTTCGGACAGTTTTACACCACAACTCAATCTAACCTCGGGTTTTTCTTGGGCATGATGCACTAACCTCTCACATTTGTTGCGGTTATTGGATGTGCCGGGCGGTTCCGGGAAGTTTTACACCACAACTCAATCTAACCTCGGGTTATGCATGCTCATCCTTTATTTAATTTACATATTCGTCATTTATGTCAAGTTTATATGCAAATTATCCACAAGTGTTGTCATGTCACATTTGCTATTTAAATTATGTTCATAATTAATGGTATACAAATTATACCATTTCATGCTATTAATCATTTACATGATTATGAGACAATCTATGCTATTAGCAAGTAAATTTAATGTTTTACCCCAACGTTTCCCCCCGTTATTCGTTCGCATTGTTTACATAGAACGTTAGGCTCCCAAATTAGCCTAACTCATAAACAAAAGGGAAAAGAAAGGAACATGTAGCATTCCAACGACACAAAACAACATGAATCTAACTAAGCATGTGTAATACAAATTTTTTCATAAACAATACAAACTTAATCAAGCATATCAATGTGAACTTGTACTTGAGTTAGATCCAATTAACATATGAACAAGAATTTACATAGATCTTAAACATATGTATTAACTTGGATCTAAACATGTAAGCATATATGAACATGACATAGTTTATGAACATATACATAACTTTACATAAAAGCAAGCGTGTAGATCTAAACATATAAGCATATATGAACATAACTTAGTTTATGAACATGTACATAACATAACATAAAAGCATCACCATATTAATATACAATATAATAGGTTCAATTGTACAAATCACAATAGTCTCATAGGCATAGTTAATTTCAGATTTGTCATAAGGATAAACATGAATCAGAATCACAATTAGGCACAATTCTAGATTCAATTTATTTCAAGTCATGACTTTTATATATTTAAATCTGAAATATAACTGAACTTACAGAAAAAGAACAGTTCTTATATTCTGGAATCTAATTTTTGAATTTGTTAAGCTATTCCTTTGATGTAGACTATTGATGTTCTTTTAATTGATTTCTAGTTGAAGAAGATATTCTAGTTTTAAGAAGACAGAGGCTATGCTAATTCAGAGAGAGACAGCATGATGACTTCATAGAATGTGTTTATGTGTTTTAGGTTTAGGGTTTGAGTTGGTTATATAGAAGTCTAGGATTAATTCTAGCCTTTAGATCAGTCTAGGAATAATCAGAGCCATCCAAACCAAAGAGATGTGTCACTCAACCAATCACAGTATGACAAATAAGCCCTAATACATCAGAATTCGTCACCGGGACAATCAGAGAAGGCCACATTAGCTCAGAACTACAGAAATCGTCACAGGAACTGGATCTCGGAAGGGGTCTACCTCCCTTAAGGGAGGTCGCCACTTATGCCTACCCCAATTAAGGGGGGTCGGCACCTATGTCGACCCCCCTTAAGAGGGGTCGACACCATTTGAGCGGGATCTTTCCCGCTCACTCGTATTTGACTTATTTTGGTTCTGGAGATGATTTTGTGTGTATATATACTTCCTTACGCGTATATAAACTTCTACGGCTTATAACTTCTTCATACGTTGTCCGATTTACAAAAACTCGGACTCTATCCCAAGCAGAATTCCAAGACGAACGCAATGGCGTAACCTATTTCCCTTAATTCCCTCGTTTAAAATTAAGTATTCTTTAATTCATTACTTTAACATTCACAAAAAATACGGGGTGTTACATTCTCCCCCCTTTAAAGGATTTCGTCCCCGAAATCTCTAAGTTAAGAAGAATGTATCCTAACATTCGACATCCATCTACTCAGCCATCAATCACAGGCATCCATTATCCTTAAAATGATTTATAATGCTTTCATGATCATATGCATAGTGTGTGTACATGCCCTTATCTAATGCAAAATCAGGCGATCTACTGATTCAGTTGACCTCCTTAATGCAAATTAAGTCAGTGCTATGAGTCCATCATATATGCAATTATTCCTAATCGTACTTTATAACTTCTACATGAGTTCTCAATCATTCATACAAATGCAACATCCATATAATAACACATTAAGTTTCAATCCATATATATACACATATATGCATATGCAATATGAAAGTGACTGAGCCGATCTAGTACCTAGTGTGTGACCACTAGCAACCACTTGCAACCATCAATCATAACATGTTTCAAATACATGTTTACATCCATTGGTTTCTACCTAAGGATCGAGGATTGGACCGATAGGATATAGTTAAAAGATAAAGACTAGCAAATAAACTTTACAGAAAAAGAGAGATCAAGGATATACCCTCAAAAAGGGTATGATGCACGTATCTAGTCTTCAGTCTTCTAAGTCGCATCTTCTTGAGCTTCACTCCATATTGCTCTGACTGTCTTAACTTCACGGTTGTGTTGCTTCTTAATTTCTGTTTCCAGAATATGCGTTGAAACTCATTTCACTGTCGCCTCTAGTTCCACCTTTTCTTCTTCTAGTATACTTGGCACTACAACTTCTGCCGTGTCATGCTAACATTTCCTCAAAAGGTCTTCGAAAATACTATTCACCCTTTCTTTCAGAGGATGATAAGCGGTGCTCAAACATAACTGCGTACTCATGGCTTCTTGCAAGCTTATTTACTAAAGTGACTAGAGGTCTCTTCTCTACTTAATTTATCCATTGCGTCAGCTATTTGAGAGTCTTTTCTTTGTGAAGTCCCTATTTAATTCAAAAGCGTAGGTCTTACTCCTAGCAATGCCGACTACTAACTTTACCGAAGGTTTTAAAATCAAGGTTTGATATGTATTCTGAACTTTTCCTTTTCATATAAAGAGGACTTGAAGTCAACCTTTTTCTTCTTAAGGCATCCGCTACGACCTTACCCTTACGTCAAAATGGCGCCTAGTCCTGTGCCGCATGCATCCGTGTACACCGTAAGCCTTTTACTACCGTAAAGTAAAAGTCAAAATTGGGTCTGTTGTAAGAGCCCTCTTCGATCGTTGGAAAGCGATATCACAACCAATATCCTGAGCAAAGGTTAAATTTTTCTTTGTCAATCTTGTAAGTGGGCCTAATACCTTCGCAAAGTCCTTAATGAACTTCTATATTAGCCTGCTAGTCCAAGAAAGCTTCTTACTTCTATTGCATTCCTTGGGACCTTCCATTTTTGCACCGCAACTACTTTTGTGGGATCTACTGCTATCCCTTCTTTGGACACCATATGTCCAAGAAACCTTACTTCTTCTCTCCAAAAATGTAATTTTTGGTGAACTTCACCTTAAGTTGATGCGCTTGGAGGGTATCCGAGACTTCCCTTAGATGCAAAGCATGTTCTTCCTCATTCCAAAATATCATCTATGCACAAGCAAAGTGAACCATCCGCCTTTGTAACGAAAAAGACAAGAGCACCCCATTCAGAAATACTTCGCCTTATGAACCCTTTTTCAAGTAACTCTTTTACTAGTTTACTGAGCCCTTCCTTTCCCTTGGATTCATGTGTCGTACAGGTAATGCAACAGGTTTTGCATTGCTAACTAGATATATGCGGAAGTCTATCTCGCGTTTTAGGGGACAAACGCCTAACCTAATCAAAAACATCTGTGTACTCATGGACTACTCAAATGGATCGCAAATCGTCGATAGATGCATCAAGTGATTCTAGGTAGCTAAGACAAACCGATCCCTTAGGATCGCACGAAATCTCGTGGGTATTCCCGAGGCCAGTCGAAAGTCTAACTGCCCTCCTTTCATAATTACTAGCTAACCAATCCATGCCTAGAGTCAACCCATAGCCCATGAAACCAAAAACACAAGCATTACACTTAGACTCAATACTTAATATAGCTATTCTCAAATCCTTACAAACCAAAGATAAATGAGATAAACCACTAACTGGATTTGAGACAATGATGGGGTCTTCTACTATAGAAGCACTAAGGTGCAGAGACTCAACTATGGAAACAAATATAAATGAATGTGAAGCGCTAAAATCAAAAAGAGTACTAACAGGACGATCAAAAAGAAAAACTAGACTTTTTCGACAGAAACTCTACTACCTCTCTCTCAGGTACGCTAGCGGTGAGAGCATGCACTTTCCCTCCTGAAAATCCTGTCCTTTGTTCTTGCCCTCATCCTTAATTATATGACCCGTTATACCATAATAACGACACTTCCTCTTGTCTTAGATTTTTCTATTCTTTCCTCCTTCATGAACCAAGTCCATATCCATGAGTTTCTCATCCTTGGGGTTGTGTTCCTTAGCCAAACTCCCTTATTCTCATCTTTGCCATCTTTGTGTAACTTGTTGACAAGTCTTTTGAAAGCTGCCTCCATCGCACGGAAAACCCTACAAAGCTTGAAAGAAAATTAGCCGCAGGTGAAACTACTGCAGCTATATATGGAAGTTAGGCTGCAACTATATATGGAAGTTGGGCATTTCTTCACCCCTTGACAGGTGACGTAGGCTCATCAAGCCTACGGAACCATGCCACGATGAACTGCAACTATAAATGGAAGTTGGGTTGTAGCTATATATGGAAGTTGGGCATTTCTTCGCCCTTTGATAGGTGTCGTAGTCTCATCAAGCCTACGGAACCATGCCGCGATGAGGTTACCTCCCAGAAAGCCAGGAGCCCTGGGACTCAGTAAAGAAGGAAAACAAGGATTCAAACAGAGGATCAAAAGATAATGCACTCAGTAAAGAAGGAAAATAAGGATTCAAACAGAGGATCAAAAGATAATGCATATGGCTTTGGGGAATATGCCTTTAAAACAAAACTTATCTTTAGAAAATGCATCTTTTAAAACTGTTTTGAAAATAAAATTTCAAATCTTTTATCTGATCTAGTAATCCTTCAGCTCTGATACCAAGTGAAAGACCCCACGTTCATTAATGTCACTCACAAAGGAAATGCATTAACTTCAGCGAAGCATTATAGGCAAGAGGTGCAGATAAATTACAAGACAGACAAATAAAGCAGCAGAAAATAAAGTCATTTTATAAGCAGCGTAGTTTAGTTAAGCTTTTACAGCAACTGACTCAATCATACTTAAAAATATTACATAAAACTTCTGTCTTGATTCAAAAACTTCCAAGTATACAAGAAGAATAAACATAGAAAAGTAGCATAAGTCCCCAAATTAAAGTGCAATCACAGCCATAGCCAAAGATAAGAGGTTCCAAGCCATACAACTACTGCAGCTATATATGGAAGTTGGGCATTTCTTCGCCCTTTGACAGGTGTCGTAGTCTCATCAAGCCTACGGAACCATGCAGCAATGAGGTTACCTACCAGAAAGCCAGGAGCCCCAGGGACTCAGTAAAGAAGGAAAACAAGGATTCAAACAGAGGATCAAAAGATAATGCACTCAGTAAAGAAGGAAAACAAGGATTCAAACAGAGGATCAAAAGATAATGCATATGGCTTTAGGGAATATGCCTTTAAAACAAAACTTTTCTTTAGAAAGTGCTTCTTTTAAAACCGTTTTGAAAATAATTTTTCAAATCTTTTATCTGATCTAGTAATCCTTCAGCTCTGATACCAAGTGAAACACCCCACGTTCATTAATGTCACTCACAAAGGGAATGCATTAACTTAAGCGAAGCATTATAGGCAAGAGGTGCAGATAAATTACAATACAAACAAATAAATTAGCGGAAAATAAAGTCATTTTATAAGCAACGTAGTTCAGTCAAGCTTTTACAACAATTGACTCAACCATACTTAAAAGTATTACATAAAACTTCTGTCTTGATTCAAAAACTTCCAAGAATATAAGAAGAATAAAACATAGCAAAGTAGCATAAGTCCCCAAATTAAAGTGCAATCACAACCATAGCCAAAGATAAGAGGTTCCAAGCCATACATCACAGAATCTCTGAGCTTGGAAAGAGGAACGGTCCAAACTTAGCTGAGCTATTCCTCCCTGACTACCTGGGAAGGGGAGGGGGAATGGAAGAAAAGAAGACAAAAGAAAACAGGTCAGACATAAGTCTGGTAAGTCCGGTGATTTTTCAGCATGTAAACAAGATAAAGGATCATGACATGAATATACTGAAAATAGGACAATACCATAAAACAAGATAACTTAAGACAAGATAAGGCAAGGTAAACTGAATGCGCTTCTACTCTTTCTCTACTTCGCTACTACCTTGTTATTTTGATTTCTATATCTCTGCATCGCCTAACTAGTGTCCCAACTAGTAATCTGTATAAAATGATAATATTACAACGTGATCCCAATCCTCGCAATCGTGGCAGCCTTCAGGTGTACATCTAGTAGGAGGATCTTACCTCAATCAACATAATTGCCATGAAGATGGTTAGATGTACCCTTATACCCTATCGATCGGCTCCCTACTTGTATTAATATCCAATGTGTCTTTGTCAATCGACCCTTTCTTGCATGTAGATACCCTGTGCTGGTCCCACCATAAGGTGTATCAATCCTTATGAAAGCAACCCGACACGATTCAAGATGCACAGTGTGTAACTACTGGTACCCAGTGCCTGCTTTTTCCCACTCCGGAGTATGTGCACGCCCGTAAACTGTCGGAACCTACACTGACGTACCCCCTTCCGCTATTTTGACCGCTTATAATCAGCCCAGTAATCGTGCCCCACCCTGCCTAGTTCAGGGTACCATGATACATCTATGTGGGTTACTGCTGAAATGAGTCCCCGTTACTAGGGTTTCCTACTGGTTAAGTTTGTGGGCCTATATATTCAAATATTACCCACCTACACGAGACCTGCTTAACCCTCCCACCGATTCAAGCATGTTTTTTTTAATGGTTAAGTTTGTGGGCCTACATATACTAATATTACCCACCTACACGAGATGTACTTAACCCTCCCACTGATCAAGTCAATACGTATTATTAGTTAATCTTGCCTTAGCCCTATCCGCTTCGTTCATGTAATATTGGTTAAGTGTTGTCCATTTATGTTAACTTAACCCACCCACACATCATGTTGTATTGGTTAAGTGTTTTCTATTAACTTAACCCCACTCGTTCATCATGTTATATTGGTTAAGTGTTGCCCTCTTGTGTTACTTAACCCTACCATACATCATGTTATATATATTGGTTAAGTGTTGCCTTCTTGTGTTACTTAACCCTACCATACATCATGTTATATATATATATATATTGGTTAAATGTTGCCTTCTTGTGTTACTTAACCCTACCATACATCATGTTATATCAGTTAAGTGTTGCCTTAGTTAACTTAACCCTACCATATATCATGTTATATATTGGTCAAGTGTTGCCTTAGTTAACTTAACTCTACCATTTGTTTAATTAACATGTTGTACTGGTTAAGTGTTGCCTTAGTTAACTTAACCTTACCATTTGTTTAATTAACATGTTGTACTGGTTCAGTGTTGCCTTAGTTAACTTAACCCTACCATTCTTAACATGTCCTATTCATTAGCATTAATTGATTTATTAATGCACCAACCTCTCACATTAGATCTGTGTTGTTGCGGTTACTGGATGTGCCGGGTGGTTTTAGACAGTTTTACACCACAACTCAATCTATATTCGGGCTTTTCTTAGGCATGATGCACCAACCTCTCACATTAGATAGGTGTTGTTGCGGTTACTGGATGTGCCAGGCGGTTCCGGGCAGTTTTACACCACAACTCAATCTAACCTCGGGTTAGGAATGTTCATCCTTTATTTAATTTACATATTCGTCATTTATGTCAAGTTTATATGTAAATTATCCAGAAGTGTTGTCATGTCACATTTACTACTTAAATTATGTTCATAATTAATGGTATACAAATTATAGCATTTCATGCTATTAATCATTTACATGATTATGAGCCAATCTATGCCATTAGCATGTAAATTTAATGTTTTACCCCAACGTTTCCCCCCGTTATTCGTTCACATTATTTACATAAAACGTTAGGCTCGCAGATTAGCCTAACTCATAAACAAAAGGGAAAAGAAAGGAACATGTAGCATTCCAACAGCACAAAATAACATGAATCTAACTAAGCATGTGTAATACAAATTTTTCATAAACAATACAAACTTAATCAAGCATATCAATGTGAACTTGTACTTGAGTTAGATCCAATTAACGTATAAACAAGAATTTACATAGATCTTAAACATATGTATTAACTTGGATCTAAACATGTAAGCATATATGAACATGACATAGTTTATGAACATATACATAACATTACATAAAAGCAAGCGTGTAGATCTAAACATATAAGCATATATGAACATAACTTAGTTTATGAACATGTACATAACATAACATAAAAGCAACACAATATTAATATACAATATGATAGGTTCAATTGTACAAATCACAATAGTCTCATAGGCATAGTTAATTTCAGATTTGTCATAAGGATAAACATGAATCAGAATCACAATTAGGCACAATTCTAGATTCGATTTATTTCAAGTCATGACTTTTATATATTTAAATCTGAAATATAATATAACTTACAGAAAAAGAATAGTTCTTGTATTTTGGAATCTGATTTCTGAATTTGTTAAGCTATTCCTTTGATGTAGACTATTGATGTTCTTTTAATTGATTTCTAGTTGAAGAAGATATTCTAGTTTTAAGAAGACGGAGGCTACGCTAGTTCAGATAGAGACAACATGATGACTTCATAGAATGTGTTTATGTGTATTAGGTTTAGGGTTTGAGTTGGTTATATAGAAGTCTAGGATTAATTCTAGCCTTTAGATCAGTCTAGGAATAATCAGAGCCATCCAAACCAAAGAGATGTGTCACTCAACCAATCACAGTACGACACATAAGCCTAATACATCAGAATTCCTCACCGGGCCAATCAGAGAAGGCCACATCAGCTCAGAACTACAGAAATCGTAGGGGGGTCGACACCTATGTCGACCCTCCTTAAGAGGGGTCGACACCATTTGAGCGGGATCTTTCCCGCTCACTCGTCTTTGACTTATTTTGGTTCTGGAGATGATTTTTGTGTGTGTATATATATATACTTCCTTATGTGTATATAAACTTCTACGGCTTATAACTTCTTCATACGTTGTCCGATTTACGCAAACTCGGACTCTATCCCAAGCAGAATTCCGAGACGAACGCAATGGTGTAACCCGTTTCCTTTAATTCCCACTTTTATAATTAAGTATTCTTTAATTCGTTACTTTAACATTCACAGAAAATACGCGGTGTTACATGGTTTAGATCCAAACTTATAAACATGTCTAGATTACTTATTAAATATTTATATCTAAAAATAACATGATCTCAAAGGGACTAGATCTAAAGAACTGAGAAAAGAGTGTTGATGTTGAAGCAGAGAATTTTGAATACGTATAAATTATTGTTCCAGAAGAATAGGCTAATTCAATCTGAGCTGGGGCAACATCTCATTGTCTCCATTGTTTTAGATGAATAAAACCATAGAAAAGAGGTCCTATATATAGCCTCAAGCCAACGAATCAGGTCAAGAAATGCGTCCAGGTTCAGAGAAATGGATCTTCCCCAAATCTAGGTGGGGTCGACCTGGGGGTCGACCCTAGGGTCGACACCCCTATGTGTGGGTCGACCCTAGGGTCGACCCCCAACGGGTCGATTTCCCGCGTCTTCCGATTCTTGGATTTTTGATTTATTTTGAATTGGTTTGTTAATATATACTTTGCTTATATGTATACAAATTTCAAACCTTAATAACTTCTTCATACGATGTCCGTTTTACGCAAACTCGGAGTCTATCTTAAGCAGAATTCTGAGACGAACGCAATGGTGCAGTCTGTTTTATTAATTCCTAATATTTAATTAAGTATTCTTTAGTTTATTGTTATAGTTTCCTTTAAAATTACGGGATGTTACATTTACAACCGTGCTTATTAATGAACTTAAACCTGCTAAGTTAAACCTATAAATTAATAAGCTAAGAGGTCCCATAGTCCTGTTGTTGTTATCCGGTGTTGGGAATCTTAAATTCTAGTTTGAGGTGACAAGCCGACGGGGTGACTTGTGTCAATCTTGTTGTGTGGAACCCGTATCAGTCAGTATCCCTGTTAGTATCTTAGAGAGGGGCCTCGCAGTAGGTAGGGGCCAGGGCACGCTTTACTGATCAGAATTGTAAGAGGTTCAATGTGGAAAGTGAATACGGGCACATTCTGGTGGAGTTATGAGCGTGTG
Organism: Allium sativum; assembly: GCA_030737875.1. Lineage (NCBI taxonomy): Eukaryota > Viridiplantae > Streptophyta > Magnoliopsida > Asparagales > Amaryllidaceae > Allium > Allium sativum. The sequence goes on from CM060910.1 coordinate 730,526,272, forward strand.
CATGGGTCCAATTAGGGGAAACTAAGGCATTTTAACACCAACAAATAGGTTTGTGTCCTATTAGGGACTGATACACCTTACTACCGGGGTTGGCACATGATATTTTTATAGTGGGGAGCCGATCGCGTGGATAGTAATTAGGGTAAAACCTAATCCTGGTATTCTAGTAGAAGTGCAAAACAGTCAATCTGCCTAATCTAATTTCTATAACTGTTGTTATCAACATTGTCTTTTTTATCAAAATTGTCAGTCTTTATTATCAGTTCGTATCATTTATTGTTCACCTTTAGACATTTATAGGCACCTGTGGCACTACGTCTGTTAATGTCACTCATTAAGAGAATGCATTAAGTTTTGTGAAGCGTTAAAGGTAAACAGAAACATTACAAGATAGATGTAAAACAGCAGCGGAATTTTAAAACTTTATTTATCATAAAACATCGTGGTTCAAAACATAGTTACATTATAAGTCTGAAATACATAAAACCCAATACATCAACTTTAAACTTATGTCTTGTACTAAAATCATCATAGTACAATAATAAAAGAAGCATAGTTCCCCATAAATATAGCCATAGTAAAGAAAGTACGAAATCAAAGCAGTACATCTAGCAGCTCCAAGCAGAATGAAAGAAGAATCCTAATCAGGCCTGTGTATTCCCGCCCTTAAAACCTAAGAGGGGTGGGGGGGATGGAAGAGAAAGAAGAGCAAACAAAATAGGTCAGACATAAAGTCTGGCGAGTCCAATTACTTCTCACTACAAGAAAAATACCCTATTGCAACTAGCTATTTGCAACAGGCTTCAAATGACAGTTGCAGTAAATGATATTTAGCAACAGGCCTTTTGTTGCTGTTGCAATAGATAAGATTTAACAACAGGCTTATTCTTCCTGTTGCGAAAAGCATATTTTTCGCAACAGCGATTTCGTGCCTGTTGCAAAAACATACTTTTAGCAACTGGACTTCCATTCCTGTTGCAATAGGAATATTATTTGCAACTACACTTTCAAACTAGTTGCAAGAAATATATATTTAGCAACTGTCTTTACAGTTGCGATAACTGTAATTTTTTTGCAAGTGGTAAAGCCTGTTGCGAATAACGTACTTTTGAAAATTATTTTTTCTCCAAGTAATATTCGGTTGTAATATAAGAAGTATAAGCATAATAGTTTATATATATATATATGTGTATATATTTGAAAATTATATGATTAACATAATATTTATGAGTTATATTATATGAGTTATAATATTTGAAAATTATTTGAAAATTATATGATAAACATAATAGTTCTGAAATAACAAGTAATCAATAAAAATTAGTAAATAATGAGTTATATTTTACTAAGTAATTAGCATAATATTTATTAATGTATGATATTTGATAATCATAATTTAGTTCCACTAAGTAATATAAATTAGTAAATTAAATGATTCCATTCCTATGCAATTAGTCACGCCGTCCAGGAGCACTACAGTAACTCAATTTCAAAAGTATATACTTAACGTATTATTGAATTTCAAAAGTATATACGCCGTCCAGGAGCACTCCACTAAGTAATAATGGGTTTAATTGTTTCCTCCGTCTTCAATCGATCCACCGCCATTCGACATCTCATTCAATCGATCCGTCCAGAAGCTCTCAGTTCGTGCCAACGTTCAATCTCCAGTCTCAAAATCGATCCACTTCGTGTCGACGTTCTGGTATCAGGTAAAATTCAAACCCGACGTTTCCTTCGTTGTAATTGTTTGCTCGATTTCGATTAATCCCCATCCTGTTTGAATCTGTGATGAAACAAATTTAAGATTCAATTTTGTTTTACTGTAGAAGCTGTTCTCAAATCAGTATGAAACTATTATTTATGAAACTGTTTTGTTTTAATGTAGAAGCTGTTCTCAATTTTGTTTTAATGTAGAAGCTATTTTAATGTCGGTCAAATAAATTACTATGGCAGTGGCTGAACTAGAGCACAGACATTTCATGGAATTTGTAATTAGCTTTGCATATATTCATAAACTAAAATCATCAGAAGATTCATAACTAAGGCCTATATTATTAGTTTAAATATAAATGCAAACCTTTTTGGAAAATAATCGGAGACCCTAACTGTTTCACATGTTTTTTGGGACCATATCAGCAGAGATTGGTCTCTGTGAGAATTTTATTAACCTTTTGCTAGATATAACTTGAAAGGAAAGAGTACTCTTGAGCGAATGAAGTTAAATACTCTTTACTGTTAGCATGTTGGCTCAAATCCATAACAAGAGTACTGTCCTCAAAGACATTAAAAGATTATGATATATTTGATTCTAAATGTATGTTTATTAGTTTATTGAAAGGGTATGGTATACTAAATGTATTTGAATAAGTGAAGTGTTTTCTTACCTCACAATTCAAGGAATGCACATATATATAGGTATCTACCCCTGTGAAACCTGCATAAATCATTTGGCTACCACTTGCGGATGAATAAATTAAATCATTGTTATTTTAATATGTATTATTAATAGCAATTGTTTGGTTATTTAGTGGTTGGGAGACAATCCAAATAGCTTAGCGGGTAAAAAGTTCATTCTTCCTTTCTTAATTTATAGTTACCATAGAGACGACTACAATTTTAATACATGCATATTTCGTAATTTCAAGTTTTTGTGTGATATCGAGTGGGTGAAAATTCTTCATTCAAGCTTAAGCTAATAGAATTTTCACATATCATGCATCTATCATTTTAATTTGGCTTATGATAGAATCTGCAGCAGTGCATGAAAGTACAATTAGATATTGTCCTTTTGATTTACACAATAGCAATGAAATGAAAAAAAAACTAACTCTTATATGCAACTAGGCCAATTTTATTTCAGCTTGATGTGCAGGATTAAATAGTAATATACCAAAACATGGATTAAATTCAAACCTTGATCCTTTGATCAACGATCCGATACATAATCAATTTGCTTCTTATATCTACTTGGATAATAAACTATAAACTGGTTCAAAATGCCGCTTTGCTTGGTATCAATTCTGTACGCTATATGTATATGAAGATCTACTGATCTCGCTTGTCATTTATTTCACCTATGTACAATCATTAGGGAGCTGTCTTTTTAATTTCTTTTCTTTTTTCCCTTTTTCTACTTTCGGTTTTTTCTAATATGATATTTATTATGATTGTCAATCTTATTGAACATGTTTCAGTGTAATTTTGTTTATTTCGGTCAAAGTACTTTTGTTTTTATCCAAATCTTTATATATATCTAAAAATTTCTCCTTCAAAGAAACCCCACCTGTATTTAGAGAATGCCTTGGATGGATAATATGTATTGCATATAGTTGGCTTGGCCTTTTGCGTATTTAGTTTGCACATAGTCGATCAATTTTTTTTTACTGGCATGTTGTTTCCCTTTGTGTAGGTGGTGTATCTATGCATTTGTTATCAATGGCATTAGAAGATTAAATCTAATGAACATGCAAAGCAATTCGTTAGTATAATATGATATCACCTTGCACACTATAAGCATCTTGATTACTGATATGGAATGGAGTTTTGCTTCCACTTAAGAGTAGTAGGAAGTTCCGTGTTCCTATTGTGTGCAATGTTCAACAAGATAATCTTTGGGAGGCATGACAATTAGTCTGTATGAGAAACTAATTTCACTGAAATGCAGGCCTGCCAAAATGCAAACTGAAATACAGCTAGCTGGTCATTGTACTACTAATATATTTACTTAGACTCGTCTTCCCAGGATCAAATAAAACACTGTAACCATTTTTCTTTCCAATAATACACTATTATCATAACACACTCTAATATATGATATCCACCTTGATTTTATTTCATTTTTTGAGACATTTTAGTTAATAGTTGTAAATATGCTTTAACGACTACAAAATTATGTAAATTTAAAATCACATTCTAAAATTAAAAATAGCATCCGTGCATGTAAATTTGAGTTTTACGTGTATCTTTCTCCATTGTTCTCTCTTATGTAGCTTAAAACAAATTGTTATCATCTTAATCTTTTATTTAACAAACACGTACATCCATGTAGATAGTCATAATTCATATGTTCTTAATTATATTTTGCAAACTTGCACAATCAACTGGACAAACTATTGCTAGATCTGTTAGAACACATGAGCTTGATACATCTTATATCAACTATGACTTGAATATACTCAGTGCACATTTAACTATCAATTTGAACCACTCTTCTGTTCACAACACATCTTTAATTTTGCTACATTTTTTAAAGATTATCACAGCTGCATCAAACATGTCTGCTTGTATCTTCAGTTGCTAATGTGGGTGAGTGTATATTATTCAACTATTAATTTATAAATTAAAATGAAAAAAGTGTTATATAAGGAGAGGTGAAACTATATATCTAAGCAGTGACCTAACCCAGGTAAAAATGAAAAATTAATTATGTGATCATGGTATAAATTAATACTTATACTTTTCCAATCTTTATTTCAATCCCGCTTGAACATCAAATGGAAAACATCAAAGAGATTATGTGTGTGCATCATGGTTTATGCACAGAATTCAACATAAATACGTAATGCGCAAGTTCTACTGGTCTCCTTAATATCAGTGGTATTCCAAGAGGCTATGACTTGGAGTGAATTTAACTAACATAGGAGGTTTTCCTTAAAGATGGAAAAAAAATTTGTAGGTAGTTTGCTTACGTGCATAATCAACTAAACCAAAGTTTGATATTCTTTAGTTAGAAACCAAGAATTAGTTTTTTTTTAAATTTAGTCGGATTAGGTTTCAAGTACAAAATATAAACATTCTAGGCTGCAGGCAAAACATGGCTCGTTTTAGGGGTTGAAAGGGTTTTAGGTTCCGACTACCCACTTATCACTCACACCATTGATCGATTTTGGGAATTTCAGGTTTTTAGGAAAGGCTAAGATATTAGAGGATCGTCAAGATGGACAAAACATGGATCTATCTACCAAGGTTTAGTTAGTTTTGGTTATTAATTTCATAGTTGCAATTATTTAAGTTTGATTACCAATATTTTCATGTTTTATAGAATGACAGAAGAATATAAGCAAGCTGTTTGGAATTTTGTATATGGGCATGCAGAAAGGGAGGGAAATCCGAAGAAAATTATTTGTCCTTGCTTAGAATGTCGGAATCTTAACAGGGAACCGCCAAGGAATGTTGTGTCACACTTGATTTGTTATGGATTTGACCCAACATATGATGTTTGGATTTTTCACGGGGAAGAACGTCCTTCACAAAATGAAGGTAATCAAGGTAATGAAGTGTCAGATGCATATAGAATGTACTTGGATACACAAATATGTAATGAGGAGATGGAAGGTCATGCTAATGTAAGACATGGAGAAGGGATTAATGAGATCCTGAAGAATGTTGAAATTCCTTTGTATCCCGGGTGTGCAAGCTACACAAAGGTATCAGCTATAATAATTCTTTATAAACACAAAGCTCGAAATGGTTTAACTGACACAACATTTACGGAACTTCTTAAACTTTTGAAGGATATGTTGCCTGTAGAAAACACGCTTCCTAATTCCACGTATGAAACAAAGAAGCTGCTTAAATCATTTGGTTTAGGCTATAAGAAAATACATGCATGTGTGAATGATTGTTGTCTATTTCGAAAAGAGCTTGCACATAGTGATTTTTGTCCTAAATGTGGTAAGTCTCGTTGGAAAAAAAGCAAGACAAAGACAGACGAAAAGGATGCCAAAATACCTATGAAGAATTTGAGATACTTTCCAATAATACCTAGATTGAAAAGAATGTTCACGTCCTTAGAAACATCAGAGCAATTGAGATGGCATAGCAACCATAAGAGTGAAGATGATAAATTACGTCATCTAGTGGATTCTTCTCAGTGGGCTACAATTGATAGGATGTATCCATCTTTTGCATCTGATTCACGAAATTTAAGGCTTGGTCTTGCAAGTGATGGCTTTAGTCCCTTTGGCAATTGGAACAGTAAATATAGTTGTTGGCCTGTGTTTCTTGTTGCGTACAACTTTCCTCCATGGCTTTGTATGCACAAAGACAATATGATGTTATCTTTATTAATTCCTGGGCCACGACAACCAGGAAATTACATCGATGTGTATCTGCAACCACTTATTGATGATCTAAAAAATTTATGGGACAAAGGGGTAAAGACTTATGATGCGTATAGTCGTAGTGAATTCAAATTAAAAGCCATTTTAATGTGGACAATAAGTGATTTTCCAGCTTATGGAAATCTAGCAGGTTGCACAGTAAAGGGTAAAAAAGCATGTCCTGTTCGTGGCGTCAATACTTGCTCGACATGGTTGCCTTTTAGTAGGAAGTGTGCTTACTTGGGTCTTAGGAGATTCCTTGACCCTAATCATGAGTATCGTCAACGGAAAAACTTGTTTGATGGAACTGTAGAGAATAGACAAAAGCCTCCAGTACAAACCGGTACTCAAATCTTTGATTGTATTAAAGATATTTGTAATGAATGGGGAAAAAAGCCAAAGGAGGAAAAGAAAGGGAAAGAAATAAAGAAAAGGAAAAGGGGAGATGGGAAGAAAAACCGAAGTCAAATATGGAAGAAGAAGTCGATATTTTTTGATGTGCCTTATTGGGAGGTAAATTTTAGTTTAAAATTTTTATCTATCAAAGTATCTAGTACTTTTTCGTTAGGTATTTACATGAAATTATTTTTATTTTTTCAGGCACTTCCTTTGCGTCACAATCTAGATGTAATGCATGTTGAAAAAAATATTGGTGAGAGCATTCTTAGCACGTTACTTGATATTAAAGGGAAAACAAAAGATGACATCAATGCACGTAGAGATCTAGAAGTAATGGGTATTAGAAAAAAGTTGCATCCCATAGATATAGGAAGCAAAGTGTTACTTCCAGCTGCACCATGCACTTTAACTGACCAAGAAAAAGAGATATTTTACTATAGAATGAGTAATTTAAAAGTACCTGATGGATATAGCTCCAATATTGGAAATTGCTTTGCAAAACAAGATAAAATTTCAAATTTGAAGTCTCATGATTATCATGTTTTGATGCAACAACTATTATCTGTATCACTGCGAGGACTTCTACCCAAAGCAACAAGGAATGCAATACTTCGATTATGTTCTTTTTACAACGACATTTGTCAAAGAGTGATTGATAGAGATAAATTAGAATTCGCTGAGAATCAGGTTGCTGTAACACTATGCGATCTTGAGAGATTCTTCCCTCCTTCCTTTTTTGATATCATGGTTCACTTGACGGTACATTTAGGGAGAGAAGCAAGAATTTGTGGTCCAGTACAATATCGATGGATGTATCCGTTTGAGAGGTAAGTTTTTAACATGAGTATATAAAGTAGTTAATGGTGTATGTATTTATTAGGGCATTTTATGTATGCATCTTGATTATAGGTATATGAAAACATTGAAAGCATATGTTAAAAATCAAGCTCGGGCCGAAGGGTGCATAGCTGAGCGCTATTCTTCCGAAGAATGCATGAAATATTGTGCTGAATATATTAAAGATGGGTTAGAAATTGGGAAAAAAAGAAATAGAAATGAAGTGCAACAAAGTGATTCCATACTTGAGGGACGCCCTATCTCCAAAGGAAAACCTATGGTAGTCACCAAGGATGTGATTAATGCTGCTCATCGGTATGTGTTGTTCAATACCGAAGAAGTGGAGCCGTATATAGAGTAAGTATAAAGTTAATACAACTATTATATTTGAAACAACTTAATTTTTGATTCATGCATTTTCATGTACAGAATGCACAAAGAAGAGCTAAAATGTTTGCATCCTCGGCTTTCACGAGATGATGTAGAACTTTCAAAGCTGCATTCAAAGACATTTAGCGATTGGTTTGAAAAAAAGGTTGAAAGTGTTATAAATTTTGTTTGAGATAAATAACTTTGAGGTAGAAGTATTTTTATATACTATTATGTTTTTTTCAGGTTAAAAACGATAGACAAACATCGAATGTTAGCGAAATAGTACATTGGCTTTCTTATGGACCTCGCCATCAAATAATATCTTATACCGGCTATGTTATTAACGGTCGACGTTTTCATACAAAACAGTATGAGAAGTCTACACAAAATATTGGTGTTTCTATCGAGGCAAGTACTATTCATGAAGATGGGTCCATTGAGAAAATAATTTACTATGGGGTTCTACGTGAGATTTTATTACTAGACTACCGCCGATTTCGACTTGTCCTGTTTAAGTGTGACTGGGCAAATATTAATCGTGGAGTGAAGGTTGAAGATGGATTCACATTAGTCAATTTACACCAGTTCCAAAATCAATTTGCAAGTGACCCTTTCATTTTAGCTACGCAAACTACACAAGTATTTTTTTGTAAAGAAAGCAACTCATCAAATTGGTATGTTGTATTGAAAGCACCACCTCGAGGTTTTCATGAGTTACAAAACTATGATGAGGATGAAGGATCAACTAGTAACCCTGTAGATGAGTCACAAATTGTTGATAGAGATGTAGACAATGGAGACGAAAGTTACATAAGAAAGGATTGTGATGGCATTTTGGTATGAAATAAACATCTTTTATTGCTTTTTGTCATATAACCAAATTCAATTCTAGAAAAGTATTTCTGTTTATTATTTTCAATAATTACCATTATATATGATTTTTATATATAAGATTCAAAATTTGGGATTGAACTTACACTGATATGCAACTAGACCTAGACATGAAAATCCAATATTGTGTCACCTTTTTTCAACGGATTAGGCACTAGTAAATAGACAAGGCATGCTATTTTGACGTGTATTCTATTTAGCTGACATTTGCATGCTGTATTCTATATAGCTGACATTTGCATGCTGTATTCTATTTAGCTGACATGCATGCTGGATTCTATTTTGACGTGAAAATCCAAGTACCGTCACTTAGCTGACATTTGCATGATGTATTCTATTTAGCTTCTAATTGTTATGGCATAACACGATTTCTCCTTTTATTGTTATTTGTGGCAATATGTATACTGGTATTTTTTATTGTTGTTTATTATACCGTTTGTGTATTTCAGATAAATTCTTCCGTACTGGTAATATGCTATTTCTAACACTTTGTATACTGATTTTTCTTTTTCTTTTTTTTTAAGGTTGAAGATAACTGAATAAGAAGTATCAATGGGGAAAAAGGACCAAGACTTAACAGAGGTAAGATATTTAGAAACATGCAAGTAATCAATTTTTATGTAGGAATTCCTGTCGAAACATGTTATGTGCACTTTTTCTCTTTATCATTTATGTCTTTTATTGCGTGATACAGTGTGCATACAAACAAAATTAGCTTCAACTTTTAAAATATTGACAAAAACTTACTAGATGAGGCTGCTTAGTTTGCACTGTCCAAAACAAATGAAGCACAAGTTTGGAATGTCGTCATGAATGTAAACTAAATGTAAACTGGTTTGCCAAAATTAGTGATAAAACGTTGCATGAAAATGATATTGAACTTAACATCTATTCGACCATGCACACCGGAAAACATCTTTTGCTCGGTATACGTTGCGTGAAAATTAGATTGCATTGTCCAGTACCTCAAATACCTCAAAGACACCTCAAAGAAGCTAAAATAATATTTGCAGCTGCTACATATATGTGTGTATATGTGTGTACATATATACGTATATGTATATGTATATGTATGCCTATCTGAACACCCAAGAGCTGTAGTTCTTTGTTTTTCTATATCTGACCAGGGTATTGAACTGTTGGTTGACCTTGCTTGGATTGAAAAAAAAAACAGAAAAAGGGTAAACTGTTTTACATATAGTTAGGTTTATTTTGCACTAACATCTAACCTGATGTTGTGTATGTTATTGCTACGCAGTTGCTTCTAGTTTGACAATTGTATATGTTTGTAATTGTCTTTTATTTATTCCTAAGCGCAAGTGATGATATGCGTGCTCTTGCCTGTTAATTCCAACAATGTATCATCATCATCGTAACATGCAGAGATCAACTGCTTATAAATAAAAGATGTTTGTGACAAATTCGCATAATATACATAATCATTTTATAATTTTGAACAAGTTGAAGCATATACACGTATGGTTTTGTTATGCTGGCATGTTATGTGCGCACGTGTTTGCTGAAATAGACGTTGCTAAAATGAAGATAACTCTTGATAAACTTATCCGGAATTAGCAATCTAATACTTTCCGGGAGAGCTTAGAATTTATGCTACAGCTTAGTATTTATATGATCCCAAAATTATAAAGTTGAAGCTTATTTATTAATTCTTTTTGTTGCATCAGCTAACCATATTCCTTTTAGCTAACCTCGTTTGTTGTATGCTAATTTTAGAGCTCAATTGCAGCACTAAGATGATCAAAAAGGCAGAGTTTAGCTGCACTTATAGCTTCGCATGCATTCGACGATAATAAAGTTAAGAACAGTGGTGTAAAAATAAAAGAAAAGGGTGATGTTGAAGTTGAAGCTGCTCAGATTTTAAACACTAATGTTAGAAGATTTCCTCGCAAGCGTCCTTTTCAGCCTTGTGATGTTGAAGTTGAAGCTGCTCAGATTTTAAACACTAATGTTAGAAGGTCTCCTCGCAAGCGTCCTGTTCAGCCTCAACCCGAGGAAATTCAGCATCAACCCGAGGAAATTCAGCCTTTTTCTGTTTCTCCTGGCCCTAATTCAAACCCTTCTCCGAATATTACTCCAAACTTAGCTGACACGCCTACTGCCATGGACCCGGATGTTTGCAATGAAGATTGTCGACTAGAGCCGGCCAAGAAAAAAAGAGGAAGGACGACGATGAAGAAATTTTCCTTGATTCCTGACGACAAGCCTGAAGTGGAATTCAATGATTTAGGTCAACCGGTAGGTGTCAATTCTCGTCACTTGTCATCTTACATCGGTACATTAGTAAGGGAAATGGTTCCTTTGACCATTAGTGAGTGGAAAAAAGTCGACAAGCACCTAAAGGATGATTTATGTACTTGTATACAGGTATGACCATTGTGATTTCTGTTTTTATATTTTTATTTGTTTCTGTCAAGTTTTTGTATTTTACCTTAATTGATTTCTTTTTGTAGAAACTATGTTAGATAAACCAATAAATCGAAAATTCTAAACAATTATTGCTGTTTTTATATTTTTATTTGTTTCTGTTTATTTTCAGCTTGTTTTCAATACTTAGTTCCAACTTTGATACTCATTTTGTTCTTCTATTTGTCGTTGTATCTCTATGCTGTCTAATTGTACAATGTGCTCTTTCATATATAAGACATTAACCACTTGATACGTTAGCTGTGCTATTCTAATTTCGCATTCGTTCATCATATCAGCATTGTCTATGGAACAGACCTTGTGTTTCATTTTTTAAATTTCACCCTTGCATATGTCATTTAAGTGGCTGGGGGATTACTATTCTACAGGATTCCACTTATTCTAATATGATACATACTTCCTTGATAACTACATGATTTTCGTATGAACCGCTTCACATAAAAAGTGCCATGAAATATATATATGGTGAAATGTCTGCTTTAATATTCCACACTTTGTGCCACTAACTCCCCCTTGTGCAAAGCAAGAGTACTGTCCTCAAAGACATTAAAAGATTATGATATATTTGATTCTAAATGTATGTTTATCAGTTTATTGAAAGGGTATGGTATACTAAATGTATTTGAATAAGTGAAGTGTTTGCTTACCTCACAATTCAAGGAATGCACATATATATAGGTATCTACCCCTGTGAAACCTTCATAAATCATTTGGCTACCACTTGCGGATGAATAAATTAAATCATTGTTATTTTAATATGTATTATTAATAGCAATTGTTTGGTTATTTAGTGGTTGGGAGACAATCCAAATAGCTTAGCGGGTAAAAAGTTCCATCTTCCTTTCTTAATTTATAGTTACCATAAAGACGACTACAATTTTATTACATGCATATTTCATAATTTCAAGTTTTTGTGTGATATCGAGTGGGTGAAAATTCTTCATTCAAGCTTAAGCTAATAGAATTTTCACATATCATGCATCTATCATTTTAATTTGGCTTATGATAGAATCTGCAGCAGTGCATGAAAGTACAATTAGATATTGTCCTTTTGATTTACACAATAGCAATGAAATGGAAAAAAAAACTAACTCTTATATGCAACTAGGACAATTTTATTTCAGCTTGATGTGCAGGATTAAATAGTAATATACCAAAACATGGATTAAATTCAAACCTTGATCCTTTGATCAACGATCCGATACATAATCAATTTATTTCTTATATCTACTTGAATAATAAACTATAAACTGGTTAAAAATGCCGCTTTGCTTGGTATCAATTCTGTACGCTATATGTATATGAAGATCTACTGATCTCGCTTGTCATTTATTTCACCCATGTACAATCATTAGGGAGCTGTCTTTTCAATTTCTTTTCTTTTTTCCCTTTTTCTACTTTCGGTTTTTTCTAGTATGTTATTTATTATGATTGTCAATCTTATTGAACATGTTTCAGTGTAACTTTGTTTATTTCGGTCAAAGTACTTTTGTTTTTATCCAAATCTTTATATATATCTAAAAATTTCTCCTTCAAAGAAACCCCACCTGTATTTAGAGAATGCCTTGGATGGATAATATGTATTGCATATAGTTGGCTTGGCCTTTTGCGTATTTAGTTTGCATATAGTCGATCATTTTTTTTACTGGCATGTTGTTTCCCTTTGTGTAGGCGGTGTATCTACGCATTTGTTATCAATGGCATTAGAAGATTAAATCTAACGAACATGCAAAGCAATTCGTTAGTTATACATTTTTTTTTAATTTTTTTTCTAAAGGCAACTATGAATACATCATGAAGTCTTTCAATAATATGATGCGTTTTTATTGTTGTTTCTGCTGTGCAGACGAGATTCAAGGTAGATGCAGTTTACAAGGACTTGCTGTTTCAGATGATGGGAGCACGATGGAAAGAGTTAAAATCGAGATTGGTTTTTGCTATTAAATTGGCGTCTGCTTCTCTCGACTCTTCTTCTAGGTTAGCCATGCTAAAACCAGTTAACATAAAGAGTGATAAAGAGTGGAATGACTTTGTAAAGGAAAAACTGTCAGAAAACTTTGAGGTAATAAGATTTATCGGTTATAAATTCAAATTTAAATTACATTTTACTAACGAAATTGTCTTGTGTAGCAAACCAACAATAAATTTAAAGCAATTAGAGAAAAGAACAAAACTCCACACACAATGGGTAGAAAGGGCTACGCAAGGTTAGCAGAAGAAATGGTAAGAAAATGCATGTTTGGGTTATGTTTACATCCATTATATATATATATATATATATATATATTCTTCGTTTCTTACTTTTTTTTTGGGTAGAAAATGGAAAGTGGAACATCGGATGTTAGCCGAGACGATCTATGGTGCAAAGCCCACATAAAAAAAATGGAAAGCCGCCGAATTCTATTGTGGCTAACTGCATTGTAAGAATTTATTTATATTAATATTGTAACTTTGTTACATACATGCTTCCGTTTTCTCTTTTTGTGATGAAGATGATGATTCTGGAGGTGAATAACTGATACCATAATTAGTTTTTATTAGTTGGAAATACTTTATGATCATATGAATAAGAGTGTCAAAGGATTTTCTGCAATTTCAACAATATAGTCTCTGTTATAGTGTACACATTAGTTTACTGGATTACATGCCAATCTAGATAGTTAGAAGCAGTACATATTTCATTTATTAATGTTTTTTTTTTACAAAAATCTGCAGGCTAAGATAGAAGAGCATAAGAGTAGCACTCATAGCTCTCAGGGAGTGTCATCGATAGGTGAAGATGGAGTATCGAAGGTTTTTGGCACCGAGCATAAGGGAAGAGTGAGAGGACTAGGCTTTGGCATTCTACCATCTCGAATTGGTATTCGTGCAAGCAATTCAAAAAAGGTGTCTGTATTGGAAAACCAAGTTGCTGGCTTGACGACTAAAGTAGAAGAGTTAACTAAATTGGTCATTACAGTAAGTTATAGATAGTTAGCCATATTTATGAATATATGATATGTTACAGTAAGTTATAGTCTCTAACATTATATATTTTACAGAACACGAATGGAAAGAGGATCGATAATGCACCACATTCAGAGACTCCTCGTGCTCATACGACACAGGTAATATATGGTTTGATTTCGAAAAATATTTTGATGGTTCTATTCTAATGATGTTTGGCTTGGTTATGGGATAAGACCATCAAAACAGCCGTTTAGAGCCTTCAGTCACATATTGTTGATGACTAAGCTAATTTGCGTTTAGACTGGCTTTGGATTGGGTAACCTATGATGCATCATATGCGTTATTTACATTTTACAAATTAGTTGATGACTAAGCTAATTTGCGTTTAGACTGGCTACAACACCATAAATTTTTGTCCTTTTTTTTTCCTTAAAGCTGACGACTCAACAATATAGTTGCATGAAAATATAAGATACCATATAAATAACATGTAGCAATGCATTGAAACCAAAACCGTTCCCAAAATTTTAGAGTTGTCTACTTTAGTATTTATTCAGAAACATTATCATGGAGTAAAGAGAAAATTGGTATCATATAGATCCTGAATGACATTGACAAGATCAATGTTAAAAATTTATCCAAGTTCATTGTAAGAACTTATTGATGAAAATGGAAGATCTAGAGTTGTCTACTTTAGTATTTATTCGGAAACATTATCATGGAGAAAAGAGAAAATTACTGTCTTAGATCCTGAATGACATTGACAATACCAATGTTAAAAATTCATCCAAGTTCATTATAAGAACGTATTGATAAAAATGGCAGATTATTAGAAAATGGTAGGGTTGAAAAGATCAAAGTTTGACTACTATAATAACAAAGGTTTTGTTTTCTTTTAAAAAAAAATTCATGCAGAAACATTGTTGGCTTGACATTGATATGAATGGATTTCCTTTAAAAACGGCATCTAATAAATCAATATATGCTACATATTAAATTATAATTGATGATTAATTATAGTAAGGATTATTGATTCAAAACTGCTACTTTAGCACATAAGGGATAGAATCAAGTCACCTTATATAGAGCAAACTGCTGCTTTAGCACCTAAGGGCCAGGATCAAGTCACTTTAGCACATAAGAGCAAACTGTGCATGCTACTGCATTAAAACATTAAATTTCTTTAAGTTTTTTTCTGTATCTTTCCATAAACATAGAAACCAATAGATAGTGGCTTCAACCGTATCCATAACCATTGATTCCAATATATGATTTTCATCATTTTCAATAAAAGATGAGTCAGTCATAAAATCAGTGTTGAAGAAATCGGTAGACTCGTGCTTAAAAGTTATGAGAACAAACATTGAGTTCAAAGTTAACTAAAAAAACAAATAAAATGAAACAAAAATTTATAAGACAGCAGATTTTGTATATATTTTTTAAGAATTTTGATATAAAATAGCGTAACTTTGGCCAAATCATCTCAGTACAAATGTAGACATTTGCATATGACAGAAGATGCCCGCTTCATGTATGTTCATAGCATGAAAAATGAGATTAGCACCCCAAAATGATTTGGCAAAATATATAAGGCAAATACTTCTTTTCTTTCAAATGAGAAGCATCAAAACAATATAAATATTTTTTTCAGGTGAGAGCAAAAATAAAATTACATTAGAGTAAAAACAAAACAGTCGCATGATGCACAAAAAAAAAAATTAACGTTTCATTTTGTGGCAAAAAACAATGCTCTTCACACCCTTGGTTTATTTGAATATTTGATCATCTATTTTTGAATTTAGAAGTTCCAAGAAATCGATTGTAGTATAAATAAACGATGAACATATGATTTGAAAACCATAAATATCATCAACTGCATCTTTATAGGTTAAGAGATGAATACACTAATTGTAGAACCATTTACAAAAAAGTGTGTGGATATATGTAATCAAGCATATTATAAAACAAACAGCCAAAAAAATGAAATGCTTCACATCCTTGGTTTATTGAATATTCGATCGACGACTTTTGAATAAACACCTATCTTTTTAGTCAATAACATTACGATTTGAAAATTTTATTTATGTTCATTAGAGCTCAATCCAAAGTGTTTTGAAGAAAATATTTAACTTGAGAAGTTATATTAACGGCAAGTTAAACCTGTGATAATTAAAATAATAAGTAGGTGAATCCAACCAATCTTAGTTGAAATGGATACACAAAGTTTAAATAGCATGGTGATCTGTATTTCAGGAGGAACTGGTTATTAAAACTTTTATGAGAATGAGTCTTGGATGTATACTAAAATGAAATGAAGATGTATGCTTTGAGTAATTGAAAGGGGTGATTCAAGAATTTGAGAATAGTAGAAATAAAAGCCTTGCTGCAAATAGATCCTCATTTCCAGAACTTAAGCTTTGTACATACCCATTTTTTCACTAATTTACTTCTTGATATGATTAGTATGACTTTGGATTTAATCAAACTATGTAAAAACTTTATCAATAAAAGTTTTCTGTCAGTTCAATTTATGTGTATAGGAAAAGGGGGTTAGGATATTGTTATATGAAGATTTTACATGCAACTTATGAAATTTAAGCGAATTGAGAACTCCAAGAATGGATGGAAAGATGATTTGCTAAGTAATCATGTGTAACAATCCATATTCTTACATTTTCGATTTATATACGTTTAGATTTGCAATCCCAAATAAAGTCAAGTGGTGAGAAGACTATTTTTCTTTTTCTTTTTGGAACTATATAGAAGAAATTGAATGTGAATTCGCTATAATTTAACAAAAATTGTCGCTTGTATTAATAGTGAAATGAATTCTCAGAGAAATAAATCTTACTTGGAGAAATACTGAATATACCAGATAATGATATTAAGTTGTAGTGATTATAATTGAAAATGATAAGGCATACATAAACTACTCCAAGAAGTAACATTAGAGGAATCCGTCAATTGTCAATCGATCATCGTTTTATCGATATGCAAATCCAAACTGAGTCAGTAAATGGCGTTCCTTGGAAAACTCGCTTTGCCCTTATGCTGCCCCATGTTGTATGATCATGATTGACCGACGACTACATTAGGTAAGGCTGCCGCAACAACTACAGCAGCGTCTACTACCAAAACAGCGAAAACAATGTATATATATATAAAAGTGAAAACTGAAAAAAAGAAAAGGGGAAGAATAGCGCAACAGCATGGTCGCTGCTGCTACAAGTCTGCTGCCACGAAGACAGCAGCAATTTAGAGAAAAAAAGAAGATAAAATAAAAACCGCACTAGAAGGAAATGAGGGCTGTACTTGGATATGCAGCATCATGGTTCTAATATTAGCAAGTACATAGAATATACATAGAAGCCAATTCATAGTTTCCATTGTTTTATGGATAAACAGCAAGTTCATGCATAATTTATCTTGCTTTCCTCA
The DNA here is from genome assembly GCA_030737875.1 of Allium sativum. Lineage (NCBI taxonomy): Eukaryota > Viridiplantae > Streptophyta > Magnoliopsida > Asparagales > Amaryllidaceae > Allium > Allium sativum. The sequence goes on from CM060910.1 coordinate 730,543,707, forward strand.
CTAAAATAGACTTTGGCCTTAATGTTACATTACAAAAATAAACAATAAGGGGCTGTTACATTACAAAGTCATAAACTTCAAGTTTATGGCTTCAAGTTCACAGTTAACGCCATAAACAAAAATAAACATTGTTGATTTCTTGGTTTCTAACATAATTGTTGATGTCTTGGCCACATGCAGTGCATTACAGCATAGTGCAGGCACTGTTACATTACAAAATGATGAAGTCAAAAGTGGGTAGGCAAAACAATAAGGGACCAGATGTTAATTATGACAGTGATCCTATTCTTATCATTATTTGCAGTACAGATTATTATTAGTTTTCTGAATAATCAAATGCTTATCATTATTTGTGTCTATTATGTGGATTCTATTCTTCCAAAGGCATGGCAGCAACTAGGATTTGGTTGTAGGAAACACAAATTAGGTATAAATGCTACTTGAATGTTTGTTTTACCAGGAGAAAGAAAATTAGTGTACCCAAGCATCCATCCAATTTTTTCAGCTCTGTTTCAACTCTGTTTCAGCCTTTTTTTTGTAGTCGCATCGTGAAAGTAATAATGTGCAAATTGAAGATCGTCAAAATAGCAAAAGTCCCGAAAGTTTTCTTAAAAGGAAGTGCAAGCTATTGGATTTGAGCAAGAACATAGTTGCAGAAGGAACGATTGCAAGCACCGATCCGAATGCTACGGTACACTTTATGAAACTTGGGCACGACTTCTGGAAGGTATGGGTTAATAATGTGATCACCTTGATCTTAGTGTTCTGGGTAGTAAGTGGTTTTATTAAGAAAAATTGGAATTTGTACAGTTACTCATACCGTAAGATATAAGCTCGTCAAATAAGTGTTCCGGTTTTTTATGCTTGCAAGTTAAAAGCTTGTCATGTTAATATAGCTTACAGTTTGTTTATTATATTATCATTAGTTGATAGAACATGTACAAAAAATTCAACTGCAAGTCAAAAAAAAAAAAAAAAATCTTTACAAACATTTGAACATGTCACATATGGAGGAGAACCGAAGCATTTTTCTATTTGATGTGGCACAACTGCACTAACAAATCTGAGTGCATATATACTTCATTATCAATGGGTTAACCCTTCATTATCAGAGCAGAGATGATCCAATACCTTCATAACTATAGTATGATTATCGATTAATATTAATTAATCATCTGAAACGCTATAAGCAAGTATATATGCAGCAATATTATATGTTTATCCTCTACAAATTGTGTGCAAGCTGTATTGTTTTTGCTAGTTAAACTATTTATGGTTTTCAGGTTTCTTTTGTGATATTTTTCTTGTATTGCTCAACTTAAATTATAAATAAGAAGATGCGAGACACAAAGCAACTTTCAGAGCTTCTATCTTTCTAATCCACTTTTTTTTTTTCAGTATGTTGGTCTTTGCTTTCACTATTTGCATTAAAATTAGAATTTTAATGTGTATTGTATTGCTTTTGGAAGGTATGAGTTAACGTAGCCGTGGATCCTGAAGCTTTTCTACTTAGGCCTAATTCAGAGATAAACACCATTAAAGAGGCCGTTGGAACAACCGTGGCGTGGCACAAAGACTTCATTTCACTAGAGTAATATGTGCTGCTTAGCTTTTAGATGTTATGTTATGCTAAATTTTGGAATTGTTGGTACGGTGTAACGGTATGCATTTATATTATGTATGGATCACGTTTGTTACTATGCTAATTTTGGAATGTAACTTCAACTAATGTTTTGGAATGTTCTAAAGTTATTCAATCTATTGTTTTGTCAATGTCTTTTCGAATGCACGTGTATTTATTTGTAATGTCTTATCGTTACTACAGTAAATTATCGAATTTAGATATTGATGAATTGAATGTAGCATCTGCAAATGTCAGTTGCAGTTGAGTCATTAGCAACAGTAAATAGCAGTTGTATTTGAACTTATTGCAATGGTCAAAAACAATTGTGGTATCACTATCTGCTAAAAATTAAAATTACCTATTGCAACGGTCAAAAACAGTTGTGGTATCACTACCTGCTAAAAATTAAAATTACCTATTGCAACGGTCAGAAACAGTTGTGGTATCACTATCTGCTAAAAATTAAAATTACCTATTGCAACGGTTAATAACTGTTGTAATTTGACTTACTGCAACTGTCAAAAATAGTTGTGGTATCTTGTTTGTTGATACTTAATATGGACTATACAACGGTCATTTGTTGTTGCAAAAGGAGATATTGCAATAGCAAAAGTCCGTTGCAAAAAGATATACCGCAACATCTTATTGCAACGGGCAAAAACTGTTGCAGACCTTTGGCAATTCGGCTATACCAACAGGCGCTGGCCTGTTGCAATAGGCCTACTACAACAGATTTTGCCTGTTGCGATAGGGTATTTTTCTTGTAGTGTTTAACATATAATTAAGTAAAAGTATCATAACTGGCATATAAACTGGATAAGAGAGACATAGCATATAAGGCAGGTATGATAAAGTAAACAGGATAAACAAAATAGAACATGAAATGCGCTTCTATACTACTTTTCTCATTCTCTGCACCAATACTAGTATGTATAATTGTAACATGATGATCCCAACCAGTATAAGATGGTAGACTTAGTTGTACTTCTAGTGAGAGGTTTTAACCCCATACAATAACAGGTAGCCCAACAGAACTGACGGGTGTTATCCCCAAACGATAATAATGGACTCCTAAACAGACGTGACTAGATGTACCCTAATTACTACCGCAATCGATCGGCTCCCTAACCCTCGTTGATACCCTGTGCTGGCCCCACAGTAGGATGTATCACTTCTTAAAGTGGCAACCCTGGTACAAACAAGATGCATAACCATATCTACAAATGTCATGGCGTCTTAATCCTCCCTGGTCTGGACCCATGCACGCACATGACCCAGTCCGAATGCGCCGCCCACACCTCCTCTCAAGCAACCTCTTACAACCAGCTCAGTAAGTGTGCCCTGACCCCGACCTAGTTCGAGGTTTCCCGTTTGATACCGATATAGGTTACTGACTAATATGGGTCCCACATATAAGATGATACAAGTTTCCCCCTAGGCTTGTATCTCCACTACTAGGTTTTCCATAGGTTATGCCTACTGGTTTCTCAAGGTTGCATAACCCTAAAAAGGTTAAGTTTATGGGCCTATGTATACAAATAATACCCATTAACCCAATATTTACTTAACCCTCCCACTGATTCAAGCAAGTTTACTTAACCCCTACTTAAGTTAACAAGTTCATGTAATCCTTAAGAATCAAAATAGGTTAAGTATTACAAGTTCACTATCATTTCCATTTATGGTTATAATGTGCTAGACCTCCCATATTAAGCCTACAACTTGTGGATACTGGATATGCCGATTGGGTCCACGCAGACTTCCTCTACAAGTCGGACTTAACCTCGTGTATTAGCACGTTATGTGTTTATACACCTAAACCCCTCACATTAGATTCATTACTTGTGGTCGTTAGATATGTCGGGCATGTTCGAGTAGACTTCTACCATAAGTCTAATCTAACCTTGTGTCTAAGCGCGGTTACAGTTTCTTATTACTGTAATTATGGGCATTCCATTCTTTATTTAACAATTATCCCTATTTCATTATAAGGTTTTCATGCCCCTTTTCCAAGTCATATTCATCATGTACCATATGCCCAAAATTAGGATATTTAATCACAATTTGATTTATGCCCCAAATCCATATTCATATATTTTATTCAAGTTATGCCCAAATCTCCCAATATAAGTTATGCTCCAATTCTAACGTTTTCCCCTCGTTCCCAATTTCACGCGTTCGCATATTTCAGCGATATGCCTAGGCTCGAAGGTTGTCTGGCTATAAAATAAAAAGGTAAAAGAATAAGGGAAGAGAACATAAGTAATCATAATAACAAGATTGACATATGATGAAAGAAATAGGCATAGCAACTAATAAACATATAGTGACAAATTTGGGCAAAATGACAAGATAGGCATAAAGGAACAGATCTGATGAACATGTGATGATAGAACTGATTAGGCATTGTGTCATGATCATAAACATGCATGATGAGATCTAATCAGTGAATTAGATGTACAAAAAATGGCAGATCTAACAAGATAAATAGGAATAGGGCTAGATCCAATTCATAACCATGTCAAAATAACTTAGATACTCAAGTAGTGGCAGATCTGGTATGATTCAATTGGTCACAGGCTTAGATCCAATTCATATCATGTCAAGATTAACTTTTAAGTATTCATATCTAAAAATAATGTAGACTCACTGTGATTGGATCTAAGAACAGAAGAATAATTGCAGATGTTGTAGAATAGGTCTCTAAATCTGAATAACTTGATTGCAGAAGAAGAATAAGCTATTTTCAATCTAGGCAGAGGCAACATCTAGTTCTCCATTGTTTTAGAATGAATAAAACAATGAGAATGGGGTCTTATTTATAGCCTAGGGTTCACAAATCTGGTCAGAAAACAAGTCTACATACGCAGAAATGTACCAGACTCGGATTTAGGGATGTCGACATGGGTGTCGACACCCTCTTATGGTGTCGACCCATGGGTCGAAACCCCTAGGGGAGGTGTCGACCCCAATAGGCTTAGTTCCCGCGTTGTCCTGGCTTCGATTCTAGGATATATTTTTGAATTTCTGAAATGTTTATTTTATATATAATTAGCTTATATATGTGTTAACTTCAAACCTTAATATCTTCTTCATACGATGTCCGTTTTACGCAAACTCGGGGTCTATCTCAAGCAGGATTTCGAGATGAACGCAATGCCATAATCCATTTCACTTAATTATGAACATTTAATTAAATATTCTTTAGTTTATCATATTTATTGTCATTAAAATTATGGGACGTTACATTCTCCCCTACTTAAAGGATTTCGTCTCCGAAATCTCCAAGTTAAGAAGAATGTATATCCTAACATCCATCATCCATCTACTCATCCACCAGTCACAAGCATCCATTGTCCTTAAAAGTTTTCTAATGCTTGTATGAACATATGCAACGGTGTGTGTATATGTCCCTATACTAATGCGAAAAAATTAGGCGGTCTACTGATTTAGTCGACCTCCTTAACGCAATGTATATTAGTGCCATGAATCCAACATGTATGCAAATAATCCTATTATAACATGTAAGTTCAATATACGTGTGCAATCATTCATCCAAATGCAAAATCCATATGATGATACATCTACTTTCATCCATTAAAAGAAAAAAATGCATACATCTATATGCAGTATGAGAGTGATTGAGCCAATCAAGTGCCTAATGTATGTGTATATGCATCCACGAGCGACCACTAGAAACCACTTGCATCTACCTGCATCCATCAAACATAACATGTCTCAAACACATGTTTACATCCATGGGATTCCTACGTAAAGGACATAGATTCGATAGATATGATATACTTAAATGATAGAAACAAGCATTAATAAAAGCTTTGGAAAGGAAGTTAGGAACATACCCTTGAAAAGAAAAGGGTACAAAGCACGAATTTTATCTTCGGTCTCCTAAGTTGCATCCTCTTGGTTATCTCCCCACTAAAATTTCATCAACTTTACTTCTCTGTTGCGTAGCTTCTTAACCTCTAATCCAAGAATAAGGGTTGGAACTCGTCTAACTGTCGCCTCCCGTTCTACCTCTATTTTCTCCAGTGTACTCGGCTCAACTACTTCTGCGGTATCATGCAAACACTTCGATAAATGAGAAACATGGAAAACATCATGAACGTCGGATAGTCTCTTTGGTAGCTTTACTCTATAGGCCAATTGGCATCCTTTCTGTTATGGGAAATGGCCCTACAAATCTTGGTTCCAGTTTCCTTACTGGTCCAAAGCGAACCACATTCCTCAAAGGTAACACCTTGATAAAAACCATGTGTCCCACCTCAAACTCAATATCAGTCCTTCTCTTATCTACGTAGGACTTTTTCCTATCCTGAGCTGTCTTTATGCGTCTGCAGATAGGGTCAATCTTTTCTGAAGTCCCTCTAACCATATCCGGTCCAAGTAAAAGTCTTTCTGCAGATTCCCACCAACAAGATGGTGATCTAAAGGGTCATCCGTACAATGCTTCGAAGGGTGCCATGCCAATACTAGCTTGATAACTGTTGTTGTAGGCGAACTCTACTAAAGGAAGATGCTCTTCCCAAGTCCCTCCGAAAGTTTAGGATACACAGCCTTAGAAGATCCTCGAGAACTCTGTTCACCCTTTCCGTCTGTCCATCTGTCTGAGGATGATAAGCGGTGCTTAAACACAGCTGTGTACCTAATGTTTCTTGCAAGCTCCTCCAAAATTCACTAGTGAAAATGGAGTCACAATCACTTACGATACTAGAAGGTACTTCATGAAGACGGACTATCTCACGAACGTAAATTGCTACTAACCATGATGTCGTCCTCTTACTCTTTACTAGAATGAAATGAGCGCTCTTAGTAAGTCTGGCTACTATAACCCAAATGCTAGTGTTGCCTTTCCTTGATCTAGGCAAACCATCGATGAAATCTATAGAGACGCTCTCCCACTTCCACTGTGGGACCTCCAACGGATGAAGTAAACCATCGGGATTCTTTTACTTAGCCTTGACTTATTGGAAAATCAAATATTGAGAAACAAACTCTGCTTTATCTTTCTTCATCCTAGCCTAAAATAAAACCCTCTTTATATCTCTATACATCTTATCACTGCCTGGATGTATAGTCATCTTGGAATGGTGGGCTTCCTCAAGGACTGTCTTTAACAGACTCCTAATACAGGGAACACAAAGCCTTCCATCTCGTCGCAACCACCCTCTATCATCTATGAAATATATACTGAGGTGATTAGAAGTCTCTCTTTACTGAGTCTATCCAAGATATCTACTAGCCCTAGGTCCTCTCACTGCGAAGTCCCTATCTGGCCCAACAGAGTAGGCCACACCTCTAATGACGCCAATAGACCAGGTATAAACTCGGTGGAGGATCTGAAATCAAATGTCGATATGTACTCTAAGCTTTTCTTCTCCACAACAGAGGACTTAAGGCCATCCTCTGCCTACTCAATGCGTCTGCCACTACATAACCCTTGCCAGGGGTATAAGAAATCTCAAAGTCATAGAATGCTAGGAATTTCATCCACCTTTGTTGCCTTAGATTGAGATCCTTTTGTGAAAACAAGTACTTAAGAGATTTATGATCGTTGTACAATTCGAACTTCTCTCCAAGTAGATAATGGCGCCAAGCCTTAAGCGCAAATACAATGGAAGCTAACTCCAAGTCATGGGTAGGGTAGTTCTTTTCATGAATTCTTAGTTGTCTTCCTTCATAACATACTACCCTTCCCTCTTGCATCAGAACCGCACCAAGCCCTGTACCACATGCATCAGTGTATACTGTGAACACTTTGTTCCCATCCGGGGCTATTGTCAGAGCCCTCTTCAATCGCTGGAAAGCATCTCACAATCTACATCCCAAGAAAATGTCAGATCCTTCTTCGTCATCCTAGTGAGTGGGGATGATATCTTTGCGAAGTCCTTAATGAACTTCCTATAATAGCCTACTAACCCTAGAAAACTTCTCACCTCCATTGCATTCTTTGGGATATGCCAATCTTGAACTGCAACTACCATTGCAGGATCTGCTGCTATCCCATCTTTAGAAACCACATGCACTAGAAATCTCAGCTCTTTTCTCCAAAAATGACATTTGGAGAAATTTGCTTTAAGCTGGCGCGCACGGAAAGTTTTCAAAACCTCCCTTATATGTAAGGCATGCTCTTCCTTGCTCTTTAAGAAAATCAAGATGTCATCAACAAAGACCACAACGAACTTATTTGGGAACTCCGGAACACCCTACTTATCAGAACAAAAAAATAGGCGGGTGCATTCGTCAACCCAAAAGGCATAATGAGCCACTCAAAGAAACCATTTGGAATTCTAAAAGCGGTCTTGTCTATACTGTCTTCGACCACCCTCAACTGATGAAACCTGGTGGCTAAGTCTAACTGAGAGAAAACAGATGCACCAACAAGCTGGTCAAACAGATCATCTATCGTCAGAAGTAGGTGCTTGTTCTTCTTGGTGTGTTTATTTAATTCTCTATAGTCTACACATAAGCAAAGCGAACCATCCGCCTTAGTAGCGAACACCGCCGGAGCACCCCATTCATATATGCTTCGCCTAATAAACCCTTTCTTATGTAGCTCCCCTACTTGCTTGCTAAGCTCCCTCCTTTCCCTTGGAGCCATGTGGCGCACAGGCAATGCAATTGGCTTTGCATTTTCCACCAGTTATATACGGAAATCAATCTCGTGCCTCAAAGGTAAGCCCCTATCCTCCTCAAAAACATTAGGATACTCACAGACTACTGGTACGGATCGTAGATCATTTGTAAATGCATCAAATGACTCTAGGGACTAAGCATGACAAACCCCCTAGAGTCATAAGAAATATCGAGGAACCTCCCATGGCAAATCAAAAGTCTAACGACCCTCCTCTCACAATCCAGAATGACACCATACATGGCAAGCCAATCCATCTCTAGAATCAACCCATAGCCCATGAACCCAATCACATATGATCGCACTCGACGCCTAACACAGATATTCTCAAACCCTGACAAATCATAGATAGATGAGCCGTACCACCAATGAGGTTTGGGACAACAATGGGATCCAAAACCATACTAGTACTAAGGTGCAAAGGCTCTACAACAAAATCAGATATAAAAGAATGAGAAGCGCCAAAATAAAAAGAGTTCTAATTGAATGAATGGAAAGAGAAATCAAACCTTCAATGGAAATTTTTCTACCTCTATCTGGCACACTTGCCACGTGAGCATGCACCTGCCCTCTAGAAGATCCTATTCTTTGACCCTGTCCTTTATTCTTCGGGCACTCCTCAGAAAAGTGTCCGACCTCTCCACAATGAAAACAAGCGTTCTTTCTTTTCTTGCAATCGTTGATCATATGACTCTCTCATCCACGATGATGACATTTCCTCTTATATCGAACTTTGCCATTCTTACAGCCCTTCTTTTGTTGCTGTTGTTCTTTCTCGAGCCACACTTTCTTGTTTTGTGTTTCCTCAATCTTAGCCTCTTTATTTTCACCTTTATCCTCCTCATGCATCAATGCCATATCAACAAGGTTCTCAAAAGTTTCTCCCATCAGAATATGAGACATAGCTAACCCATGGAGGGGTTCATTAATCCTTTAGCAAACCTCAAAGCCTTCTTGTGTGGGGGTATCCACTAGTTCCAAACCAAAACTTGCCAATTGATTAAACTTGATAACATATTCTGTAATAGTCATGCTCCCTTACTTAAGCGCCAAAAACCTTTCTAGTTGCATACTTTGCTCAGCTTGAGAAAGAAACTTCATTTCAAATTCTGTCGGAAATCACCCCAAATCTCCACTGGATGTCCTGCATGTGTCACTTCCCACCAAATCGAGGCCTCATCTTTCAACAGCCAAACGACTAACTGAATCTTCCTACGATCATCAACTTCGAAAATTCCAAAAAATCCTCTATTTCTTTGAGCCAATTCCTTGCCTCTATGAAATTCTCAGTTCCTTTGAATGTCTCCCCGCAAATAACATGGAAACCTTTGCATATCTTAGAGAAATTATCAGCACGTGGAGGAGGAGGAACAGCGGTTGCAGCTGGGGGAGGAACGTCTGCTTTACCATTGACAGGCGCCATGGCCTCTAGATACCTACGGAACCAGCCTGGTATCGTGACGCCCTCAGGAATAATAGGTTCCCCAGACATGCTGAAAAGAAAAGGAAAAGGGATTCAAATAGAGAATCGAAAGATATTACATATGGCTTTGGGAATATGGTTTTTTCAAAACAGACTTCTCTTTTGAAAATGCTTTCTTTTAAAACTCTTGAAAACAATTTTCAAAATCTTTTATCCGATCAGGTAACCAGGCTCTGATACCAAGTGTGACACTACACGCCCATTAATGTCACTCATTAAGAGAATGCATTAAGTTTCATGAAGCGTTAAAGGTAAACAGGAGCATAAACATTACAAGATAGATGTAAAATAGCAGCGGAATTTTAAAACTTTATTTATCATAAAACATCGTGGTTCAAAACATAGTTACATCATAAGTCTGAAATACATAAACCTAATACATCAACTTTAAACTTCTGTCTTGTACTAAAATCATCAGAGTAAAATAATAATAGAAGCATAGTTCCCCATAAATATAACCATAGTAAAGTAAGTACGAAATCAAAGCAGTACAACTAGCAGCTCCAAGCAGAATGAAAGAAAAACCCTGATCAAGCTTGAGTATTCCCAACCCGAGAACCTGGGGAAGGGAGGAACGAAAGAGAAAGAAGAGGAAACAAAATAGGTCAGACATACAGTCTGGCGAGTCCAGTTACTTTTAGCATATAAATAAGTAAAAGTATCATGACAAGCATATAAACTGGGTAAGAGAGATATATCATATAAGGCAGGTATGACAAGGTAAACAGGATAAACAGAGTAGAATATGAAATGCGCTTCTCTACTAGTTTTCTCTTTCTCTACACCAATACTAGTATAACTGTAACATGATGATCCCAACCAGTATAAGATGATAGACTTAGGTGTACTTCTAGTGAGAGGCTTTAACCCCATACAATAACTGGTAGACCAAAAGAACTGACCAGTGTTATCCCCAAACGATAATAACGGGCTCTTAAACAGACGTGACTAGATGTGCCCTAATTACTACCCTAATCAATCTTCTCCCTAACCCTCGTAGATACCCTGTGCTGGCCCCACAGTAGGACGTATCACTTCCTAAAGTAGCAAACCCGATACAAACAAGATGCACAACCATATCTACAGATGTCACGGCATCTTAATCCTCCCTGGTCCGGACCCATGCACGCACATAACCCCGTCAGAATACGCCGCCCACACCTTCTTTCAAGTGACCTCTTACAACTAGCTTAGTATGCATACCCTGACCCCGAACTAGTTCGGGGTTTCCCGTTTGATACCGATATAGGTTACTAAATGATATGGGTCCCACATACAAGATGATACAAGCTTCCCCCTAGGCTTTTATCCCCACTACTAGGTTTTCCATAGGTTATGCCTACTGGTTTCTCAAGGTTGCGTAACCCAATAGGTTAGTTTATAAGCCTATATATACAAATATTACCCACCAACCCAAGATTTACTTAACCCTCCCACTGATTCAAGCAATTTTAATTAACCCCTACTCAATTTAACAAGTTCATGTAATCCTTAAGGATCAAAACAGGTTAAGTATTATAAGTTCACTATGATTTCCATTTATGGTTATAATGCACTAGATCTCCCGCATTAAGCCTACAACTTATGGATGCTGGATATGCCAGTTGGGTCCGGGCAGACTTCCTCCTTAAGTCGAACTTAACCTTGTGTCTTAGCACGTTACGTGTTTATACACTTAGACCCCTCACAATATATTCACCACTTGTGGTAGATGGATATGCCGGGCGGGTCCGGGTAGGTTCTACCACAAGTCTAATCTAACCTCGTGTCTAAGCGCGGTTACAGTTTCTTATTACTGTAATTCTAGGCATTTTATTCTTTATTTAACAATTATCCCTATTTCATTATAAGGTTTTCATGCCCCTTTTCCAAGTCATATTCATCATGTACCATATGCCCAAAATTAGGATCTTTAATAATAATTTGGTTTATGCCCCAAATCCATATTCATATATTTAATTCAAGTTATGCCCAAATTTCCCAATACAAGTTATGCCCCAATTCTAACGTTTTCCCCTCATTCCCAATTTCATGCGTTCGCATATTTTAGCGGTATGCCTAGGCTCGAAGGTAGCCTGACTATAAAATAAAAAGGGAAAAGATGAAGGGAAGAGAACATAATTAATCATAATAAGATTGACATATGATGGCATAAATAGGCATATCAACTAATAAACATATAGTGACAAACTTGGGCAAAATGATAAGATATGCATAAAGGAACAAACTGATGAACATGTGAATATAGAATTGATTAGGCATAGTGTCATGATCATAAACATGCATGATGAGATCTAATCAGTGAATTAGATGTACAAAAAAGGGCAGATCTAACATGATAAGTAAGCATAGGCCTAGATCCAATTCATAGTCATGTCAAAATAACTTAGATACTCAGGTTATGGCAGATCTGATATAATTCAATTAGTCATAGGCTTAGATTCAATTTATATCATGTCAAGATTAACTTTTAAGCATTCATATCTAAAAATAACGTAGAATCACTGTGATTGGATCTAACAACAGAAGAATAATTGCAGATGTTGTAGAATAGATCTCTAAATCCGAATAACTTGATTGCAGAAGTAGAATATGGTATTTTCAATCTAGGCAGAGGCAATATCTTGTTCTCCATTATTTTATAATGATTAAAACATTGAGAATGGGGTCTTATTTATAGCCTAGGGTTCACGAATCTGGTCAGAAAACAAGTTTACATACGCAAAAATGTACCAGGCTCCGATCTGGGGGTGTCGACATGGGCGTTGACACCCTTATGGTGTCGACCCATGGGTCGACATCGTTAGGGTAGGGGTCGACCCCCAACGGGCCTGGTTCCCGCGTTGTCCAACCTTCGATTTTCAGATAGATTTTTGAATTCCTGAAATGTTTATTTTATATATAATTAGCTTATATATGTGTAAACTTCAAACCTTGATATCTTCTTCATACAATGTCTGTTTTATTCAAACTCGGGGTCTATCTCAAGCAGAGTTCCGAGATGAACACAATGGCACAGTCTGTTTCCCTTAATTCTGAATATTTAATTAAGTATTCTTTAGTTTATCATCTTTACCATCGTTAAAATTATGGGTGTTTCAACACCTACCCTTTTATTACACTAGAACCATTGTTTATCTGTTTTACTTAACTTAGCAAGTCGAACTGGTAATTACAGCAGCTTATCAGGCTTTTATATCTGACTTTTTTCCTTTCTTCATTTTTCTTTCTTTCCTCCAGGCTTACAAGTAGAATGTACATAGTTCGGATTTCTTTGATAGCTTTATCATGATGAATTTCTGCAAATTGGATTACTTCGTGTTCTCTTCCAAGGCTAGATTGTATCTTTTTGACTATATTTGGGGATAATATTATTTTACTATAATGTTGTTTTGATTGAGATTTTAAGACATGGCAAGTTGTGACTATTTGGTTAAATGAAGCAAAGATGGTTTTGCATTTTGTAAAATGGAAGTTTCTTCTTCCGCTAAATTTAATTTCTTATGTCGTGTGAAATCTTAGCCTCTGTGATGTTTTATGTCTTTATACCTACAATGCTATATACTTTCTTAATGAAATACTTATATGGATGACTTAAAGGAATGTAGGTGTTACATTTGGTTTTAGAGTCTAAGGTTACTAAGATCACTAAAGTTTTGATTTAAAAGAAAGAATTTTCAAAAGAAAATGCATTTTTCCAGAAATCAAAAGTTACTTTTGAAAATAAAATATTCCCTAGAGTCGGTAAGCACTTTCCTTTGACTATTTCTAAATCTTTATCTTTTAGTTGAGTTATAAGGCATTCTATCTAAGCTTCTCCTTTATAAGTAGAAATTTTGAATAAAGGACAAACCGTTTAGCTTAGTGGTTGAGAAGAGATGATGTTAAAAAGGAACTTGTTGCTAGACAAATATTAAAAAGGGTTAATCATGTATGGAACTACTTTATTAGTTTAATAGTTGAAAAGTAAGAATAACCTAAATTGATTGGTTAAGAAAAAGGAATGCACTTCCATGGTTGGGTTTGAAATTAACATAGAAAACGTCATTGCAAGAGTGAATGGATTAATGCAGAATATGGGATGTATCGTATTGCACACTAACCGTAAACTTAAAGATAATTCAAAATATCTTGCAATCACATGTTTCTATAAAATGGATTTTCTGACACTCACTACACCATAAATGCTATTTTGCAATGGCTTGGTGCCGTTGCAAATTCATTTTGCAACGGCTATTAGCCTTTGTGAAATTGGGGGTTACAAATATTTAGCAACGACTCAAAGCTGTTGCTACATTTTATTTTGCAATGGGCAATGTCTGTTGTAAATTATAAATTTGCAACGGACATTGGTCGTTGCTACTTTTGGTTTATCAACGGCTTTTAGCCGTTTCTAATTTGTATAATTTCATAAAAAAATTACTGGCTTTTGCCCTCCTTCCATACGTCATACCCTGTAAATTTGACACGATATCACAAATGAAAATTTACTATACTGTATATTTCTAATAGATTCAACATAAAAACCAAACTTCAGAACAAAATTTTGAAGCTCAATAATACATACCATTACAAACTTTAAAGTTCTAACTGCTTATAGCAGCAAATATGATATTACCATGCATTACAAAGTTCATACCAATTTTACAGGTTCAGTTTTGCTATAATTTGGTGTAAGAGACAAATCCATGAATCAAAACAACTTGATAATATTACTCATTCTCAAATTCCTCGGTGATATTTTCAGCTTCGATAGTCATATCCTCCTCAGTAATAACATGTGCCAAAGAAACCTTTGAACCATGTTGCTCATTTCTTTCTGTAGTGGTTCGGTAGAACAAAAATAGATGATTGCGCTAAGTAATAATTGCAAGTACTATTAATATATAGATAAACCAATGTACAAGAAATAAATCGTACCTAATAAGAATATCCATATCTTCAACATGCTTGTTGCTCATATCGTTAAGAGATGTACTTGCCTTCTTCCACTATTGACTAGCAGCGTTAGCTGTGTTTGTGCTACAATAATTGTAGCTTCGTCAGACAATAATAAATCGATTTCATTGTAGAAACCACATATTTAAACTTACCCTTTAAATTGCCCATACAATAGTCGAAATTTGAACACAAGGGTAACAAATGATGCAGTCATATTACACTAATTCATACTTATTTACCTAGTATCACATGTCATATAAGTAGGTCGAGAACTAAATACTAAGACATTGGAGTTGTTTTTGCAATTCAATTTGACAAAACATCCCGAGAATGTCTTATGTGACCTTAAAAGATGCATTGTATACATACACACTTATTTACATTTATTTAAACAAATCAAAAATTGACAAACTCAACAATTTTTTGATTTAAATATTAATAATAATAGGATAGTGCACATGAATCATGTTCTATTTCATCTAATTATACATTGGAAAAAAAGTATTAGTTGGATTTACAAAAGTTTTACCCTTACTTGTCCGTTTATACAACATCAAAGTAAGTCTTTGCATAATTAAATAATAAAAAATCTAAAATATCCAATTAGACGAATACAACATGAATGGCTTGTTAGACATATAATTAAGGGGGTGACCTATTGAGATGTAAAACAATAAGTGGAGCCACATGATTTGTTTTTATGCCATACTATTAAAACCTAATGTTAAATCTCAAATTGTACACAAACTTCATAACAGTTAAGATTAAATTTATAATCATAGTCAAAATAAAGAAATAAAAAACATGAAAAGACTAATTAGGTGAATACTTAACTTTCACAGGTGTAGTAGAGTATTAGTATCCAATAACCAGTATATACTCAAATATGTATATAGGTCGACTCGTATGGTGTTTATCAGAAGTGAAATGTACTTGCCTAGGTTTTACCCCTGTGTTTTCCTCAAAAGACATATGAAGAGCTCCAGGTATTTGGGCTTATGAAAAATCAGATGCTTACTCACAATTATTGTTAACAAAATAAATAAATTGGAAATCTAGTGACCTCTTGAATGGCCCTAAATATACACAACTTTACACATTCGTTTGGTTTGGAATCCCTTTCTGCACCAAGTTCAAATGTTTTGAAACCTGGTTTTCTAAAAATTGTAGGACGTGCAAATTTTCATCTATATTTTTAAGATTCTATTCAGAAAGCAAACAAACACTCACGGTTGGTCCAATGCAGATTTAAACAAGGTTTACCAATCATATACTTGGAACTACATGAACATGTAATATCTTTCTTAAAAAATGAGAGCCTGATGAATACTTGAAAATCATGCAATTCAGAAATCATGGAGTAGTTGTTAGCTACATAAGAAAATAGAGAAGGGGGATGTTGTTTGTTAGCGAGGAGACATCAATAGAGGATGGTTGTGCAATGCTAATCGTTTAGTTCGGAGCGGACAAATACTACAAATATGTATAACATATAAGGTTGCAATAATTATACAGTCGCTATAAAGTCGCTATCATTATAATGTGTTTCTCAAACAAATTGCTGATTTAGATAACATATAAGGTTGCAATTTGCTTCAAAAAAATATCCACTTATAGTTTTAACAAGCTCTCAATATGCAGCTATAATCTCCATGAATGAACAAAGCTAGATTTATCATTATATGCAATATACATGACCATAACGATTGACAAGGATTTTCAACTTTTATATCTTTCTCAAACTCCGCGTGAAGCACACGTAAGTCCGCATGGACTTACTCGTATGCGTAATTAAATTGATGCAGAATGATCTAGGATAGTAAATGCTCCTCCAAGATATAATTATTTTCTCTAGAATATTATTTTTTGCCTTAAGCTATGACTGAATAAACTTAACATGAAAGATAAAATCACTACGTCTACCAATATAGATCAAACATGAAATCTCTGCTCTCAACAAAAAAAAAAACAGGGATTGCTTATGTTTTAGTTGCCCTTTGTTATAGATCACTGTCGGGCAACATCAGAAGGAAACTTAAACATCAATAGCATCAAAAATCATGGAATCAATCCAATTTTCGCGTAGTTTGCCAAGCATCGACTGTATTCAAGCAAGTCGAGAGTTGTCTACAGCATTAAAACACCACCATAAATTAAAACGGCTTTAATTATCCAAGGCTGCCAATATCCATTTCCATAACAAAACCTTACTAATGCTTACAACAATGGAAAAGAGCGTATTTTTGCAGCATTTCAGGTGACTTCAAAACATGTTTGTCACCTTCAGCTGGAAATTTTCCAGCGAGGCTGCAGGTCATCCAACGGAATCAAATACAACTTCATAATCATCAAGAACGTACTGTAGATTAAATTATTTTCCCAAACTTCTTTCTAGGTTCAAATGGAAGCAACTGAGTAAGAAAAAAGAGCGGATGACAATAACACATGAACTCGAAACAAGTTGAATGGGAGAAACTTGCATATCGAAATCATCCATGTAATTACTAATAAAAAAGGTCATAAAATATACTCAGCATACGAAATATCATGTGGAATGATGGAATACGTGCAACGCAAATTTTGTTTGAGAAACACCAAAATAAAGAACAAAATAAACAATGAAACTAACCATTATCATGTGGATTCAAGTCATCCAGTTGGAAGGGCAAGCATTATAATGTGTTGAAAATTTGTTTGAGAAGCAGATGAACTTTCAGATAATTGAGGATCATATGCAATCATTTTATTTTTGCAAGTTCGCTCCAACAATGCATGTCCTACACCCAACATAAATAAAACACGATGTTATAATCTATTGTTAGTACTATGATTATTATACATATTTTATTTGTGATGTTAACAATCTGATCTGGCATGCATGTTCATTTCATACAACTATTTAACAAAGAAAGATAAATTTAGAGGGATACCAACATAGATTTTTGGAACCAGTAACCTCCGTCCCCTGCTTCCTTTTGTTGTTGTTGTAGAAACGGAAGGCAATTGTGATGCCAGCAATAGAGGTTATACTAATACAAAATAATATGCAAGGGAAAAGGACAGCTTTGTTAAATAGTTTCTTCTTTTTACTATTCATGGTTGTATCACTTATATTCTGGTAAAATGCAGTTACCTAAAACAAGTAGTGCAATAATCCAGTAACGAAGGGTCATTTGACAAATTGTAGAATTCAGTGTGAAACTATATACGTTCAAAGACTTGAATGTAGAATGTGTGATTATAAGAATATTTACTAGGAAAAATTACTACCCAGTCCGAAACAAGCAGTATCAAACTATTCAAAACATGTATACATGTCAGTATTTAGTCTCCTCTTTTTTTCTAGAGAAGACATGCACCCTTGCTACAGATGTGAAACTTTCAGGTAATAGCATGCAACATTATTGTATCTACACGAAAAATGAGCTAAAATAGGAAACAAAATTTCTATCAGCATACAGAACCTAACATTTAAATATGATATTCATTTACATGTTTAAAATAGTTTTGACAAATTGAAAATTTAACATGTACCAGAGATAAACATCAACTGACATATGAGAACACGCATTTCAATCCATAATGCTATTAAGAAGAACATAAAATAAGATCACTGTCTACTATATAATATTTATAATCATGGATTAACTGGTATTTAATACTTAATATGTTACTCGTATTTAATTATGAAACTTCCCAGGCACTTCAGTCCTATAGCAGTTGAACAAAATATATATAACACATTTTTAAACAACTAATTGCGCAATATTATAATAATTAGAACAGCTAGCACATGGACTATCCACTTCGTTTGACTTATTTTGCATACACAAATGATTTCACAATATTGCTAGAAGCCTAGAAATGGATCTGGCAAAATACCTGCTGTTAATTTTCATACATATATTCATGATCATTTAGTCAATGTCACAAAGAAATGGAGAAAATGAACAAGATAACCTTCCACCCTCCCAAAAACCGCAAACAACCACCGAATTCCTCTGATAAATTCCACCACTTCCCTCTTGCAACTCATCCACAGTCCAAGCTACTTTGGAGCCAGAAGATCCCCAAACCCGCAACCATCATCTACAATCAAGAAACCGCAAATTCCAAAATCCACTAGCACCACTTCCTCCTCCACCGAACTACAATCGAACTACCATCAATTCACCCAAATCGCAACCAAAATCGTCTGCTCTGAATCGCAGCCAGAATCAAACTCCTCACCGCAATCACTCAATATGTAGCCACAAAACAAGTCCACAAGATGACCAGGAGAGGGAGACTATGATCAGTTGAGGCCGACTATGATTAAATCAAGGTCTCGTATTCTCCAGATTTAGGGCGCAACGTGTTGGTTTTTTTCTCTATGAATAAAAAAAAGGGAAAGTAGAAACAGGGGTGTACTGAATAGGAATATTGGAGGAAAGTGGGAATGGGGGTGTGTTGAATTATATCGTAGGATGAAGTTAATTTTAGAATGGATAAAGTCCGTTCTAAAATGTAGAACGGCTGGTAGCCATGCTAAACAAATTTGCAATGGACTTTAGCCGTTGCTATTTCGTAACGGCCAAAAGCCATTGTAAATTTCCGCAATGGGGTGTTGCGGAATTTCCTGTATGGTGTATTGACTATGCAAATTGATTTTTATACGTTTTCAGTAACAATTAATTAGGTAACTTCCAAAAAAGTGAATTTAAGGATGATAAGTGAAATGTCAACATGAGTATGCTAATGGAAAAAGGATTATACGGAACATATAAGTAGTAACAAATTGGACATTAAGAGAAAAAATGTAAAAGGCAAGGATGGTGGAGGAAAGAATGTTGTCTATCTTTAGTTCTTGCTAGCTTTCCTATTCAGTTTAGAAATATTTTGTCTTTTTTCCTTCGATGCGTTGGCTGCTTGGCGCCTCAACCACGATAAGTTGAATCTTTTAGAGCGTTTATATTATAGGGGATAATGGAGCGGTCCTTTATAGATAGAGTAAATCCTTGAGGGAATGATGACAGCACTAGTGACTGTTCTGCACTTAGACCTAGCAATAGTTTCTGAACCCTGCAGGGATCGGCTTGATTACCTATTTATCTAGGTTGAGTTGGGGTTGAAACTAAAATCTTGATGTTTGGGGCATTTCTGGGAATGGATTAGGTTGTCATGATTAGGCCTCATATGACATATTGATTTACAAAGAGGGGGTAAATTACGAGCCTAAAAGTTGGTGTAGGCTTTAATATGACATATGGACTTATATGAAAAAGTTACAGGCCTAATATCTGTTAAGTATTTCTAGGGCTATTTTTACTGCAAGAAGAATATAGTCGGGCTAGGACTAATTTTTGACTTCTTATGACCGAAGGGCCAGTCATGTTGATGTTCCTATTTTTCTCAATTCTCAGTGCATCTCTAAGAAGTATCAGTTCGGTTCTCTTTGTGCTATATATATATATTCCAAATAGAAAGTGCTTGAAAGATTTTCTCTAGGAGAGAGAGATAGATTAGTTTTCAAATGGGTATGCTACATTTGTAGCATTTTTGGATAAAGCACATACAGTAGGTGAGAATTGAGTTTCTCGGTTTTGTTTGAAATCTTTCCTAGCTAAGGGAATATACCATCAATAGATGGGTTGGTGGATTAGGCAAGCTATCGGTATAATAAGTCGTCTCAGATGTTGGAAGGAAAGAATATTTTACTCCCTAAACCCTATCTTTTGACTTGTGCATGTATTTTAAGGAAGTCATTGGATTTCAGTTGTAATGAAAAAGTTTCAGAAAAATCCAAGTAAAAGGATTTTTGAAATGATTACATTCCTAGACACGAGTGTTGTAACACCCCACCTCCACTAGGATCACTCCTTAGAATGTACTAGCTTTGGAGGGGCGTTATTGTGAAGGTAAACATGCACAGAGATATCGCAAGACAGAATAAATATAAGTAAATATAAGTAAAGCAGCGGTAGCAGATAAAAACCCATCATCATCATCTCAGAAAGTCGACATAGTCAAGTACATAATATCAAAATGTCATGATCCAAAATACATCATCAGTCTAGATACGTGGTAACAAAATACATGGTAAAACATCAGTACTAATCCCCAGAAATAAAAGATAAGCCACAGCTAGCTCAGATCCATACATGAGCTATCCAATAAGCAAGCCAAAGATCCACTAAGCAGATGTAGCCCCTCCCTGAGAACCTGTGGGGGGGGGGGGGAACGGAAGAAAAGAAGCGAAAGAAAATAGGCCAGTCAAAAAGACCGAGTAAGCCCTACTACGATCAGTCTATAAACTAATAAAGTTAACAGTATGATGGAAACTGAGATGAACATACTGGAAACAGATAAAGGTGACATCACATAGACGGGATTAAACTTTGCACCACAGTGTACTAGCAAACCCACAAAACAGATTTTGATCCCTTAGCCCAAACTTTGGCCCAATAACATGAAGTGACCTTAGTATAAGGTCCAGCCCAACGGTCTAGTCGATCGGCTCCCTATAAATCTAACACGTCGAGTGTTGGTGTCCATACGGCCCACATGGATGTAGTCAGACTGTGCTGGGTCCACCTTCGGGTGTATCAAGCCCTACGGTGTCAACCCCAGACACCCAAGCAATAATGCACAGCCTAAGCCTACTGGTACCCGGGCCTCGAGTTTGTCCAACATCGGACTACGTGCACGTCCGTAGCCCGCCGGACCCGCACCGCTGTACCACTCAGCCGTCGCTTTGGTCGCTTACATCAGTCCAGTAATCGTGCCCCGCCCTAGCCTAGCCCCTAGGGTTGTGAATGATACCAAACTGGGATTACTGCTGGAACAGACCACGTTGCTAGGGTTTCTAAGAGGGTTAAGTGTGGTTTTAACCCCTCACTAATCCTGGATTAAATTAGTTAAGTGTAACCACTTAACCCCATCTAATCCTCGCATCCCCATTATTGGTTAAGTATTAGTGGGCCATGACTTAACCCTAATCATGAGGCATTAATTACTTAACGCACCCAACCTCTCACATTAGACATCCGTGGTTACCTGGGAAGATTTACACCACGTCTAGGTCTAACCTCGGGTCTTACGGTGCAACATGACCAACTACCCACATTAGACCCCACGTTGTGGTTACCTGGGAAGATTTACACCACAACTAGGTCTAACCTCGAGTTGGCCATATCATGTTATCTAATGTCATGTCCACATTTACAAGTTAACATATAGTTGGGTAGACCTAACTTAATAGGTAAATTCCCAAGGGGTAGACCTAACTTAATAGGTAAATTCCCAATCTTTTAGTTTCATGTATTTTTACGTTTACCCAAACCCTCCCAACGTCATTATCTCGCTTATATATACGTCATAACGCATAAGGGTAAAAAGGTAACTTCGCAAAACATACATGATGAACTTCACATATCATAATACACATGCATACATGTTAAACTTGCAAATCATGTCATAGTGAACTCGCATAAACATGCATAGCTTATTAAATATGCATAACATGGTAAGGTGAACTTGCATAGTCATGCATAACCCATTAAACTTGCATAACATGGTGAGGTGAACTTGCATAAACATGCATAATCCATAAACTTGCATAACATGGTGAGGTGATCTTGCATAAACATGCATAATCCATGAAACATGTAGAACATGACATAATAAACTCGCATAAGCATGCATAACTTGTGAATCATGTAAAACATGGCATAGTAATCTCGCATATGCATGCATAACTTATAAAACATGTAAAACATGGTATGGTGAGTTCGCATAAGCATGCATAACTTATGAACCATATAAAACATGACATAGTGAGTCCGCATAAGCATGCATAACTTATGAATCATATAAAACATGACATAGTGAGTCCACATAAGCATGCATAATCAACTAAACCCACATAAATCTCAACTTTCACCAAACATTAACTTTAGAGTTTGTAAAGTGAAGGTAAGAGGGCTTACAAATATAAACAAGTCACAAATCCACCAAATAAAATGAAGAAGCCCTTTTAAAAACTCAAAGCAAAGCCTCAAATAAGAAAACCCTTTTGCAAAATCCCAAAACACAAACTTTAGCAAATCAAACTTGCTACTTAATGAAGTATGCAAGTTATTAAGCATTCATACAACATAGAAAAGGTTGTATGATCATCATATCTTCATAGGATTTAACTTTGAGGAAGGTGGAGGCTAGGTTTTAGGTGGAGGCCATTTGAGGATTCAAATTGACATAGTTTAGTTGCTAGATTGATTAATGAGGCTTTAGGGTAGGATTAGGGGTATATTTATAGAAGATTAGAGTGTTTTTAGCCCTAGGATTAACCCTAGATTAAGTTTGGCCCGTCAGATCTCGGATTTCTCTAGAACCAAGCCACATGACCCAACCCAAATCAGAAATGGTGCACCAGGCTGAGCTGCCTGGGCACCCCCTGTCGACAGGGCTGTCGACAGGGCAGTCGACACCCTGGGTGCCCTGTCGACATGGGGCCCCCTGGCGGGAATTTTCCCGCCTAACCCTGATTAGCCCTAATCCGTTTTGTTTAATTTGAAATTTAAATCTGTTTTTAGTATAGGAGTTTCTGAAAACTTCAATGGGCCTTAACCGGGTCATACGGACTCCGATTTTCGAAAACTCGGACTCTACTTCGCGTATTTTTCCGAGACGAACGCAATGGCATAGCCCGTTTCCCCTGATTCTGATTTTAGAATTAAATTCTGCCTCGATTTATGTTATAACAGTTTATTGAAAATACGGGTTGTTATATTCTCCCCTCCTTAAAGGATTTCGTCCCCGAAATCTTCAAGTTAGGAAGAACATATCCTACCATCCAACATCCATCTACTCAAAACATCATCCACGAGCAACCATTGTCCTTAAAAGATTCTAAATGCTGTATGAACATATGCAAAAGTGTGTGTATATGTACTTATCTAATGCGAATATCAATGCAAAATATGTTAGTGAAATGTATCCATATGTATGCGAATCCCTAACATAATGTATAATATCTACATGCGTGCTCAATCATACATCCATATGCAACATCCATGTGATTGCATACAAATTTCATCCAAGAATATGCATAAACACCCATGCACATGCAATATGAGGAGTGTGTGAGCCGATCTAGTGCCTAATGTGTATCATGCATCCACGAGTAACCACTTGCAAACACTTGCAACCACTTGCAACCATCAAACATAACATGTCTCAAGCACATGTTTCATCCAAAAGGGTTTCTACCTAAGGTTCTCATGACAAGCTTAGCACGATAACTAGATAAATATGGATAGCAAGGAGAAAGTTACGCTAAATAAAGGAAAGAGATTGAGAGTGTACCCTCAAAAAGAAATGGATAAAGCCCACGCATCTTCTCCGCGGTTTCCCAAGTTGCGTCCTCTTCGGCTTCACCCCATTGAACTTTCACCAATCTGACCTCACGATTCCTTAGCTTCTTGGTCTCTGTCCCCAAGATACGAATCGGAGCTTTCCTTAAAGTTGCTTCTTTCTCTACTTCCACGTCTTCAAGAGTGCTAGGTTCAACCACCTCAGCGGACTCATGCAGGCACTTTCGGAGATGCGAGACATGAAAGACATTATGCACTCCGGACAGCTTCTCGGGCAATTGCACTTTGTAAGCCATCTTCCCAATTCTCTCAATGATGGGGAAGGGTCCAACGAATCTCGGTGCTAACTTCCCGACAGCTCCAAACCGGACCACATTCCGTAAAGAAGAGACCTTCACGAAAACCTTGTCCCCAACCTCAAACTCTAATTCGGACCTTCGTCTGTCAGCATAGGATTTCTGCCGGTCTTGGGCCGCTTTCATCCGTCTTCTAATCAACTCGACCTTCTCGGACGTATCCCTAATCATGTCGGGTCCAAGTATAAGCTTATCCGTGGACTCCCACCAACATGTAGGTGACTTGCACGGCCTCCCATACAAAGCCTCAAACGGCGCCATCCCTATGCTCGCCTGATAACTGTTGTTATATGCAAACTCGACAAGAGGAAGATGGTCTTCCCAAGCACCACCAAAATCCAGAATGCAAAGCCTCAACAAGTCCTCAAGTACCCTATTCACCCTTTCTGTTTGGCCGTCTGTTTGTGGGTGATAGGCCGTACTCAGGTTCAACCTTGTGCCCATAGCCTCCTGCAAACTGTTCCAGAACTGACTAGTAAAGATGGGGTCTCGGTCACTGACTATGCTGGAAGGGACTCCATGTAGCCGCACTATCTCTCGAAGATATACTGATGCTAGTCCAGATGCGGTTCTTTTGCTCTTTACTGGGATAAAATGAGCACTCTTCGTGAGCCTATCCACAATGACCCATATGCTCGTATTCCCCTTCCTGGACCTTGGAAGCCCATCAATAAAGTCCATAGAAATGCTCTCCCACTTCCATAGCGGGACCTCTAGCGGATGTAATAGCCCACCGGGCTTCTTTGACTCAGCTTTTACTCTTTGACAAATGACACATCTCGAGACAAACCCCGCCACATCCTTCTTCATTCCAGGCCAGAAGAAAACGCGCTTCATGTCCTTATACATCTTATCACCACCTGGATGTATGGTCATCTTGGAGCGATGTGCTTCCTCAAGAACTTTCCTCACCAAGTCTTCTACCATCGGAAAACAAAGCCTTCCATCCCTCCTTAGCCAACCCTTATCGTCTATAGAATATCGAGCAAGGTGACTAGATGTCTCCCCTCGAACCAGCTTATCCATGATCTCCACTATCTGAGGGTCTTCCTTCTGTGAAGCCCCGACTTGATCTAGAAGGGTAGGCCTGAGCTCTAGAGATGCCAAGGAACCGGTCACCGACTCCATTGCCAAAGAGAAATCAAAGGTCGCCAAGAACTCTAAATTCTTCATTTCAACAAATAGAGGACTTAGTGTCAACCTTTTCCTACTCAACGCATCCGCTACAACATTCCCCTTGCCAGGGGTATAGGATATCTCAAAATCATAGGAAGCCAAAAATTCCATCCATCTCTGCTGTCTTAGGTTCAGATCTTTCTGCGAAAAGAGATACTTCAAAGACTTATGATCAGTATACAGCTCAAATCTCTCTCCCAGAAGATAATGACGCCATGCCTTGAGGGCATATACAATCGCTGCCAGCTCTAGATCATGAGTGGGATAATTCCTCTCATGCACCTTAAGTTGCCTCCCACCAAAACATATAACTCTGCCCTCTTGCATCAGAACGGCACCCAATCCCGTGCCACAAGCATCAGTGTACACGGTAAATATCTTACCACCATCGGGTAAGGCTAGAACTGGGGCGGAGGTAAGGGCTCTTTTGAGTCTCTGAAAAGCAAGCTCACAATCCATATCCCAAGCAAAGACTAAGTTCTTCTTCGTCAACTTAGTAAGAGGAGCAGATATCTTTGCGAAGTCCTTGATGAACTTTCGATAGAAACCCGCAAGACCCAGAAAGCTCCTCACCTCGGTTGCACTCCTTGGAGTCTTCCAATCCTGAACTGCAACCACCTTAGCGGGATCCACCGCCAAGCCTTGCTTGGATACGATATGCCCAAGAAATCTGACTTCCCTTCTCCAAAAGTGGCACTTGGAGAACTTAGCTTTTAACTGGTGTGCTCTGAGTGTGTCCATCACCCCTGCTAGGTGCCTCGCATGCTCTTCTTCGTCCTTAGAGAAAACCAGAATATCATCAACAAAGACCACGACAAACTTATTCAAGAATTCCCGAAACACCCTACTCATCAAATCCACAAAATACGCGGGTGCATTCGTCAAACCGAACGGCATAACAAGCCATTCAAAGAATCCGTCTGGAGTTCTGAATGCAGTCTTGTCTATACTGTCTTCAGCCACTCTGAGCTGATGAAAACCCGTAGCAAGATCAAGCTGAGAGAAAACAGAAGCACCAACAAGTTGATCAAAGAGATCGTCGATCCTCGGTAACGGGTGTCTGTTCTTCTTAGTCAGCTTATTCAATTCTCTATAATCCACACAGAGTCGAAGAGAGCCATCTGCCTTAGTTGCAAACACCACAGGCGCTCCCCATTCGGATATACTCCTTCTGATGAAGCCCTTCTCAAGCAATTCCCTCACTTGCTTGCTCAGCTCCCGTCTCTCACGCGGAGCCATATGCCGAACGGGCAAAGAAACAGGCTTAGCATTGTCTACCAGATAGATGCGAAAGTCAATCTCTCTTTTAGGGGGCAACCCCATAACTTCTTCAAACACATCTGGATAATCTCGGACCACCCTTACAGACTGAAGGGCCTCCTCTGGTGAGTCGAGAGATTCTAGGTAGCATAACATGACGGGATTCTTCGGATTGCATGAAATCTCTAAGGTGTTGCCCAGGCGAGTCACAAGCCTTACAACCCTATGCTCACAATCCAGAATGGCTCCATATCTAGACAGCCAATCCATGCCCAAGATCAATCCGTATCCCCTGAAACCTAGAACATACGCACTACACAAGAACTCAACGCTGAGTATAGAGATCCTTAGATCCTCACATATCATAGATAGATGAGCAGAACCCCCAATGGGATTCGAAACACAAACGGGATCATCCACTAAGCTAGTACTGAGGTGCAAGCTATCAACAAGATCAGATGAAATAAAGCTATGAGATGCACTGGAATCAAACAAGGTACGTACTGGAAGATCAGAGATATAAACAAGGTTCTCAACAGAAACACTACCTCTCTCGGGAACTGAAGCGGCATTGAGAGCATGAACTTGCCCTCCTGAAGATCCAGCCTGTCCTTTCTTCTTTGGGCATTCTTTGCTGAAATGCCCAGTCTCTCCACAAGAAAAGCATCCACCACTAAGCTTCCTTTTCTTCTTCCTGCAATCCTTAGCAAAATGCCCAGCTATGCCATAGTAATTGCACTTCCCCTTGCCTTTATTGTTGCCCTTCTTGTTCTTATTCTGATTTCCTTGACTGCTTTGACCTTGGTTGCCTTTGCCTTGAGAATCAGCCTTCTTTGCTTGAGTATCGCCCGACTTGACTTCCTTCTTTCCATCTCCCTGAAGTAGAGCCATATTGACCAAACTCTCGAAAGTGGCTCCATGCGGAATATGTGACATCGCCAAGCCTTGTAGCGGCTCATTCAATCCTATGGCAAATCGAAGAGCCTTCTTCTCCGGGGTGTTAACTATATCCAAACCAAAGCGGGCCAGCTGATTAAACTTGTTCACATACTCCTTGATAGACATGTCACCTTGCTTTAATGAAATGAACTTCTCCATTTGTAAATTCGCCTCGGCTGAAGATAGAAACTTGGTCACAAACCTAGCCCTCAAATCGGCCCAAGTCTCAACAGGCCTCGTCCCATTGGTGACCTCCCACCAATAGGCCGCCTCATCCTTCAAAAGCCATACGGTCAATAAGATCTTTCTCTCGTCATCTATCCCAAAGATGGCAAACAAGTCCTCCGTGTCCTTCAGCCAATTCCTAGCTTCAACGAAAGATTCCGTGCCTAGGAAATTCTTGCCTCCCATTGCCTTGAAGTCTTTACAAACCTTTGTAAACTCAATCTGAGGATGCTGAGGGGGAGGAGGGGGAAGAGGAGCCTCAGCAACGGGAGGGGGAGGAACATTAGCAACGGGAGGGGGAATATTAACTGCTGGAGGAGGGGGAGCAGGGACCACCGGAGGAGGGATATTAGGGATAGGATTCTCAACTACAGGAGGAGGAGTGGGAGTAGGGTTGGCGGGACCAGCTGCCGCCCTAGCTTCTAGAAGTCTCCTATACCAGAGTGGTACGTTCACTCCATCTGGGATGTCAAGATTCTCAGCCATACTGAAACAAAAGATAAGATAAGATCAGGTCAAGGGAACGAAGGATAACGCTGATGGCTTTTTGGGGATTAGCCTTAAAATAATCTAGACTTTATTTTGGAAAATACTTAGTAGGTTTTTGAAAATAGTTTTTCAAAAGGTTTTTTTTTTCTTTTCAAAAGTTTTGTTCAATCTTGTTAACCTGGCTCTGATACCAAATGTAACACCCCACCTCCACTAGGATCACTCCTTAGAATGTACTAGCTTTGGAGGGGCGTTATTGTGAAGGTAAACATGCACAGAGATATCGCAAGACAGAATAAATATAAGTAAATATAAGTAAAGCAGCGGTAGCAGATAAAAACCCATCATCATCATCTCAGAAAGTCGACATAGTCAAGTACATAATATCAAAATGTCATGATCCAAAATACATCATCAGTCTAGATACGTGGTAACAAAATACATGGTAAAACATCAGTACTAATCCCCAGAAATAAAAGATAAGCCACAGCTAGCTCAGATCCATACATGAGCTATCCAATAAGCAAGCCAAAGATCCACTAAGCAGATGTAGCCCCTCCCTGAGAACCTGTGGAGGGGGGAAACGGAAGAAAAGAAGCGAAAGAAAACAGGTCAGTCAAAAAGACTGAGTAAGCCCTACTACGATCAGTCTATAAACTAATAAAGTTAACAGTATGATGGAAACTGAGATGAACATACTGGAAACAGATAAAGGTGACATCACATAGACGGGATTAAACTTTGCACCACGGTGTACTAGCAAACCCACAAAACAGATTTTGATCCCTTAGCCCAAACTTTGGCCCAATAACATGAAGTGACCTTAGTATAAGGTCCAGCCCAACGGTCTAGTCGATCGGATCCCTATAAATCTAACACGTCGAGTGTTGGTGTCCATACGGCCCACATGGATGTAGTCAGACTGTGCTGGGTCCACCTTCGGGTGTATCAAGCCCTACGGTGTCAACCCCAGACACCCAAGCAATAATGCACAGTCTAAGCCTACTGGTACCCGTGCCTCGAGTTTGTCCAACATCGGACTACGTGCACGTCCGTAGCCCGCCGGACCCGCACCGCTGTACCACTCAGCCGTCGCTTTGGTCGCTTACATCAGTCCAGTAATCGTGCCCCGCCCTAGCCTAGCCCCTAGGGTTGTGAATGATACCAAACTGGGATTACTGCTGGAACAGACCACGTTGCTAGGGTTTCTAAGAGGGTTTAGTGTGGTTTTAACCCCTCACTAATCCTGGATTAAATTAGTTAAGTGTAACCACTTAACCCCATCTAATCCTCGCATCCCCATTATTGGTTAAGTATTAGTGGGCCATGACTTAACCCTAATCATGAGGCATTAATTACTTAACGCACCCAACCTCTCACATTAGACATCCGTGGTTACCTGGGAAGATTTACACCACGTCTAGGTCTAACCTCGGGTCTTACGGTGCAACATGACCAACTACCCACATTAGACCCCACGTTGTGGTTACCTGGGAAGATTTACACCACAACTAGGTCTAACCTCGAGTTGGCCATATCATGTTATCTAATGTCATGTCCACATTTACAAGTTAACATATACTTGGGTAGACCTAACTTAATAGGTAAATTCCCAAGGGGTAGACCTAACTTAATAGGTAAATTCCCAATCTTTTAGTTTCATGTATTTTTACGTTTACCCAAACCCTCCCAACGTCATTATCTCGCTTATATATACGTCATAACGCATAAGGGTAAAAAGGTAACTTGGCAAAACATACACGATGAACTTCACATATCATAATACACATGCATACATGTTAAACTTGCAAATCATGTCATAGTGAACTCGCATAAACATGCATAGCTTATTAAATATGCATAACATGGTAAGGTGAACTTGCATAGTCATGCATAACCCATTAAACTTGCATAACATGATGAGGTGAACTTGCATAAACATGCATAATCCATAAACTTGCATAACATGGTGAGGTGATCTTGCATAAACATGCATAATCCATGAAACATGTAGAACATGACATAATAAACTCGCATAAGCATGCATAACTTGTGAATCATGTAAAACATGGCATAGTAATCTCGCATATGCATGCATAACTTATAAAACATGTAAAACATGGTATGGTGAGTTCGCATAAGCATGCATAACTTATGAACCATATAAAACATGACATAGTGAGTCCGCATAAGCATGCATAACTTATGAATCATATAAAACATGACATAGTGAGTCCACATAAGCATGCATAATCAACTAAACCCACATAAATCTCAACTTTCACCAAACATTAACTTTAGAGTTTGTAAAGTGAAGGTAAGAGGGCTTACAAATATAAACAAGTCACAAATCCACCAAATAAGATGAAGAAGCCCTTTTAAAAACTCAAAGCAAAGCCTCAAATAAGAAAACCCTTTTGCAAAATCCCAAAACACAAACTTTAGCAAATCAAACTTGCTACTTAATGAAGTATGCAAGTTATTAAGCATTCATACAACATAGAAAAGGTTGTATGATCATCATATCTTCATAGGATTTAACTTTGAGGAAGGTGGAGGCTAGGTTTTAGGTGGAGGCCATTTGAGGATTCAAATTGACATAGTTTAGTTGCTAGATTGATTAATGAGGCTTTAGGGTAGGATTAAGGGTATATTTATAGAAGATTAGAGTGTTTTTAGCCCTAGGATTAACCCTAGATTAAGTTTGGCCCGTCAGATCTCGGATTTCTCTAGAACCAAGCCACATGACCCAACCCAAATCAGAAATGGTGCACCAGGCTGAGCTGCCTGGGCACCCCCTGTCGACAGGGCTGTCGACAGGGCTGTCGACAGGGCAGTCGACACCCTGGGTGCCCTATCGACATGCCTGTCGACATGGGGCCCCCTGGCGGGAATTTTCCCGCCTAACCCTGATTAGCCCTAATCCGTTTTGTTTAATTTGAAATTTAAATCTGTTTTTAGTATAGGAGTTTCTGAAAATTTCAATGGGCCTTAACCGGGTCATACGGACTCCGATTTTCGAAAACTCGGACTCTACCTCGCGTATTTTTCCGAGACGAACGCAATGGCATAGCCCATTTCCCCTGATTCAGATTTTAGAATTAAATTCTGCCTCGATTTATGTTATAACAGTTTATTGAAAATACGGGTTGTTATAAGTGTAACAAGGAGGTGTTTTATGGAAATTTTTGGAACCACTTTGAGTCAAAACCCCATATGCGTAAAGTTTTAAAGAACAAGAATTTTGAAAGACTAATGAGTTTTGATATGAAATTTGTATTTTGGAAATTTCATAAAAGCAACTATATATGTTTCAAAAAGAAAATCTTTGCAAATTTTGCCTCATTAAGATTTTTCAAATAAGTTTTTTTTAAAAACATCTATAGGTAAAAAAGGGGAAGTAAGTGAATATTGATGCGGTTGGACAATATAAGTGGAATGAGCCAAGGAGCACAAGATGGGTTAAGTAAAGACTAGAAATGTAGAAAGGAGGAAAAGTGCGACTTTACTTGTAAGATTAAGTTTAGCTTTTGGATTAGTTCACTTGAAAGTTTTTCCCCGAAGCGATTAAGATAAGTAAGATGAAATAACTTCACTAAGGGATTCAAGTTTCTTACCCACATTCTTTTGAAAAATATTTCCTCCTTGATATTCTATTTGTCGCTTCTTTCTTTGATTAGGCACTTTCTTCTAGTATATCCTTGAGAAGTGTAAATCTTAGGACTTGAGCTAATAAAAGATAGGATATGATTGAAACATGTGTTTGAGACATGTTATGTTTGATGGATGCAAGTGGATGCAAATGTTTTCTAGTGGTTTCCAGTGAATGGATATACACACACATTATGCACTAGATCGGCTCAAACACTTACATATTGCATATGGATTTGTGTGCATTTTTATTTTCAATGGATGAAAATGGTTAAGTCATCACATGGATGTTGCATTTTGGTGAATGGATGTTGCATACATATAGAATTTACATGTACTATTAGGATTCTCTTGCATACATATTGGATACATGACACAGAAGTGAATTGCATTAAGGACGTCAACTGAATCGGTAGACAACCTAATTTTCGCATTAGCTTAGGGACATATACACGACACCTTTTCATATGTTCATACAAAGCATTAGAAATTCTAAAGACAATGAATACCAGTGGATGATGATTGAGTAGATGGGTGTTAGCATTCATAACATTCTTCTAACCTTGGAGATTTAGAGGATGAAATCCTTTAAGGAGGCGGGAATGTAACAACCCAAATTTTTAACAAACAATAATTAATTAACGGATTAATTAATTTAGGAATAAAAAGATAAAATAAATATTAATCAAAAAAATATTGAGGATTGAGTAAAACGGCCCTTACCGTTGCGTTCATTACTAAATTCTGGTTCAGATAGACTCTTGGTTTTCGTAAATTGGATAAT
Source organism: Allium sativum (assembly GCA_030737875.1). Taxonomy (NCBI): domain Eukaryota; kingdom Viridiplantae; phylum Streptophyta; class Magnoliopsida; order Asparagales; family Amaryllidaceae; genus Allium; species Allium sativum. The sequence goes on from CM060910.1 coordinate 730,576,640, forward strand.
ATATAAAGAATTTATGTGCTTAAGAAGATTAAACTAGATTTAATATTCAGATAAATAAATAAAACCAGGAACCAATAGTAAATGGGAAACCCAGTCCGAACTAGGTCGACACATGGGTCGACCCAAGTCTAAGGCAGGTCGACCCATGGGTCAACACAGGTCTAAGGTAGGTCGACCCACCTTAGAGAATTTTCTGAACTTGGACTGCTTTTGAACGTAGACTATTTTATATATATTATTCATATGCTGACTCAGCCTAAGGTGTACGGATGGATTTAAAAACCTAATATCTAACAATTTAAGATTGTCCTAATTAATCTATAACTAGAGTGGTTATCTATCTCATTTTCCTACAAACAAACATTCTTCGTTTCTTTTGTAACGACCCGGATTTTTGGTTAATTTATTTTAACCATTTAATCTTATTTTAAAGGTTGAGTTGACAATATAGATGAATTTTTATTTTGAGTTATCGATTTAATAATCGAAACACGATTTATTTCGAATATATATAATTATTGTAATACGGAAATCTGAAATAATTCAATTCGAAGTTTAAACTGAATCAAAATAATTCCAATGACCAATACAAATTCTATTTGAATTTGAACAATAATAATAATAATTTACTTTCGAAGAATTGATTATTTTTGAATTTAAATTTTATCAATTTAATATGGTACTTAAGAACAATGAATTTGCAAACGATCTTGGTTTCCGACAAAACCAAATTTATTGGGTCTAGAACGTCAAACCATAGTAGTATGTCAAATTTCATCGCGTTTGGAGTTCATCTATGATAGTATTTAATTGATATTTCATACGTAAGTTTATAGATTAATAAAATAATAAATCGCTAGCTTCCGAGACACACTACTCATTTAACTTCTTTGGCACACCACTTCCTATTATAAATAAGGTAGCAAATTTCCCCATCTCTTTATCTATTATTCCTTTCCTCTTATCGTTTTTCCCCTTTCGGACAATTATAAATCAATACCATTTCCTCCATAATTCTTCAAAATTCCTAATAATACAAATTCTAAATGGAATCCAAAAATAATTGATTCGTTGATTTCATCTGTCTTTCTTTTCAAAAATCACATGCACATTGACGGGTTTGAGCATCACGCTCAATGCTCAGATTTTCACTCTGCGTGGACAAGAGCTAGGGGAGTTCGCGAGTTCAACGTGATGTTTCTGGGGTTGTTGCAGTGAAGATGAATGGAATCCGAATTTGGGTGGCGAGGTCGAGTGGTGTTCAAAGGGGCACGAATTGCTTAAGAGGGTGCGAATTCGTTGATTTGCTTAAGGGTTGCGGATGGTATTTTGGGAGCAGGTTGCGATTTTGAGCAGTAGTCGATGGTGAAATGGGAAGCCGAGGGATTCAGGTAGTTGCGACACTGTGAGGTGATCGATATGGTAGCAGTAATGTTGATGGTGTTTTTGGGACAGTTGAGGTTTTTTGTGAGGGGATGAATACGTGACAACGTGCGATGAGCAATTGCAGTGAGTCCCGTAGTGGCAGCGGTGCTGTTATAAACACATGAGTAGTAGGAAGGCACAAAGATCGATTAACTGGTGATGTTTGGGGAAAGGTGTGCTTGCTGAGTTCGATGGTAGCTTTGATTATGGAAAAAACTTTGAAGATGTCGGTACTTGCTAGTTCGAACAGTGAAGAAGCAGAAGACGAATTATAAACATGGATTGAAGGTATAAATTTAACAATTTACTTAGTTAATCAATAAATTTTATATGATCAAATTATTAATGTGATATATTTAAAATATACAAGGTTGGAAAAGCGTGAAGTAACACATTCGGGGTCAATCAGAATTAACTAGGTTTTAATTTAAATCGAATGGTATTCGATTTAATTTAAATTGGGACATTCAGAAATTAAAAATCATAGTGAGTAATTCTCACTCATAAATTTATTAAAATTATTTTTATCGTTAAAAATATATTGTTGGCTGCTTGGATGCATTTATAAATTGTTTATTAATTGTGATTATGATATATATATGTTATTTAGGCTTAGTGGTTGCGGCTATTATATATATATATATACACACATATATTGGTGGTTGGATATTTCCTGCAGTACCACTAGCAGATTCCCGCATTATCATTAGCGGATGACCCTATGCTTCCCACAATATGATAGTGGATGATCTTCTATACCGGGATATCCTGCCTCGAAGCAGGATGGGTATTATTTATGTTGGCTAACGTCTGTGGATGTAGGAAAACAGGTTAGAGGGATCCATCTGGATTCCTCAAAAATATTATTATATGTTTGTTTTCATACATATTATCATATATGATGTGTTAGAAAATTTGTGGTTCATAGTTGGGTGTTTTGATTGGTTGAATGTTATTGCCCTGAATATTGATATATAAATATATTGTAAAAAGGTGTTTTGAGATTTAAAAAGGGATAGAATTTGAATTTTGAATGGGTTAGGAAATATTAACTTGTTTTGAATAATAAAACCAAGTATTGAATTTATAAATGGTGTTTATAAATTGGATAAGGCGGGAAGTGAATTTATAAACGATGTTTATAAATAAAATAATGCAGGGAATTCAAGTGAATTTATAAACGGTGTTAATAACCAAAATGAAAAAAATTATCATTTGGATAATCTGGGAAGTTTAAATTCAGATGTGAATTCAAAAAGGGAAATTGAAATTTGTTTCAAAGAGAAATGATATATCTATTATGATATTCATCATGTAAATTGAATTAAAATAAATCCGTATGGATTTATGATTTGAATTCGATTAGATCAAATTTATTTAAATCAATATTTTCTAAAAAAATATTAGGATTGTATTAAACAAAATTTTAAATTTTAAATTTTGAATATGAAATTAGATTCACTGTATATATATAAGTTACAGTCAATAAAATATTCCAGAATAGGAATTGGGTTTCAAATGGATTTGAAATGGAAGCTTGTTTTAAATTATAAAACAAGGAAGTTAAATTATAAACGACGTTTATAAATTATCATTAGATAATTCAAGTATGAATTTAAAAATGAATTGGAAATCGTTTCAAAAAGGAGATGTCGGATGTTATTCTGGAATACGGAATATAATCGGAATTGAGATAATTCTAAGAATTTATAATCAGAATTCGATTATATCGAATTTTATAAATAATTTATTTATAAAGGGAATTGGAATTTAATATAGAAAATTGAGTTATAAATAAATTTATAACCGAGTAATGAAAAATCGACAATTAGAGATAATCAGAAATATTAAGCTGGATTTGAAAACTGGATCTAGTATATACTAAAATATATATTAGAATCAGATTGAAATTTAAATTAAACAAACTTTAACATTTATATTTAAATATAATTAAAACGAGCTTGTCACAATGCGGTAGTTCGTAATTTGACGCTTTGAACTTCAATTGAGTATATAGAATTGATTTAAGTCGGAATTCTTTGAAACATGAATCATCAGAAATGATTTGATAATAGTTTTCGGATGGAAGAGAAAAATGTGGATTTCGTCTGAAAGATTTTTAATAATGTCAAGATCAAATTTTCAGAAAAACAGCGCCATAACCATTATTAAACCATAACGATTTATTTAAATTAATAAAAGGACTTTAAGTAAACAAAAATCCGAATTTCCATTAGAAAAATCCAGACTTGAGATATAAAATAAATATGAACTCAAATGGAGTAAGTAGACTAATTTTTGAAACAAAAATCTGATTTTTAATTATTTAATAGAATTAACTAAATTGAAGAATAATTAGTTAATCGAGTTATGATACAAAATTGGGTTTCGGTTAAGTAAATTGAACTGGTGAATTCATATTCGAAGTCCAATATGAAACTTGAATTAAAAATGGAATAAGATTAGTTTATGAGAAAATTAAAATTGTATATGAACGTGATATGTTCAATTTAAAAGTGGAATAGGCAAAAGTGCTAATTAAAGAATAAATTAGTGAACTGAGTTAAAATGACTGGATTGAGTTGGAATAAATTGGAATTGGACGTGTATGTATAAAACATGTATGGAATGAAGAGAATGAAGTTTATAATTTAAGTGCCCAACAAAAAGGTACATGTTTAAATTCATATGAAATTTTATGCACCGAATCGGCAAGCCACTTGGCTTTTTGATTTTCTCTTTGAATGGAAAGGGCCTAGAGAGGCGAGTTGAGGTTTGAGCTATTGACCGGTACAAAGTAGGTATTGGCGAAATTTTCCGAAAATTTAAGTTAGAATATTTTTAAGAAAATTTGATAACTATAAATTAATATATCAATATCTATAGAATTCGATAAGGAAATGAACATAAAAATAGAATACTATAAACAAAAGGGAAATCTATAGTTAGATCTGGTAAAATAGAAAGAGAAATGTATACATGTTTTAAAAAATGAATAATTAGTTTTTATAGTGTTGATTATTCGAGGTAAGTGGTTTTATCTGTTTTGAAGTTACGGATGTTTTCAGTCAAGGTCTTAGACGTATTTATACCCCAACTTGATTGATTTCATTATTAATCAGTAAATAGAAAGGTTCATTCTCGCAGATCAATGTTTAAGTAAGATTTAGTTAAATGTAATATTTTGGATTGTTGCGGTGTTTTATGCAACATTCGTTTTAACACAAATAAGTGGAGTTTTGGAAATATAATAATATATATTTCCTAGGTATAGGAATGAATGGTCGTGAAAGGGAGAAATAATTGGAAATGAATTCCATTTATAAATAGAAAATATTTTCTAAGTATAGAAAATAAAAGGTGATAAATCGATTTTTTTTTCCAAAAAGCATAAGAGGCCAAGATGATTATTAAAAATATTAGGTTAACAAATACTGATTAGGAAAGGGAGAAATGATTAATTATTGAAATATTAATTAAGGGGCCCACTGATTATTTAATGCTTTGGATGGATGTTTGTTTTTCCTTCGATAGTTAAATAACCGACTATCCAAGTTTTTTTGACCATCGTTGTCAATATAGAGAGAGACTGGTTAGATTATTATCTGAGAAACACTCCTATTGGCAGTAGCTTTGCGAATCAGATTATTTAAAGACAATTGAAGATGAAGTAAAGTGCAAGGACTTTTTCTGTTAATCCTAGGTAGAAATTTCCTAAGATGGATTAAAGAGAATTGTGCCTTCGGTTTCATTCAGTCCCAAAACGAACGTGTATGAACGAATGTTTGATAGAGTATTTCCAATGATCGTATATGTTGGTCTGTACAAATATACATATAGTGGAGGGAAATTTATTCTCTTAGCATAATATCCAGAATATCTTTGTGCAAATCAATTTATGATTAAAGGATCTGACAATGTGGCATTCAAAGTGATTGTGATATCAATGAAAGGTAAGTAATCGTAACCTCAAGCCTCGCAACCGGGAAATGGTATAAAATCAGGTAGGCTGCATGGCTAAGTGTGTCTCACCCAAGTAGGATGTATTGTCACCTAATCTAGAGAAATTCCATTTGCTTCTTGAGTCTTTCGATGCTGTCCCTTTTGGGAAACGGTTGTTGATCCCAACCGTTGGTGACAATACATTCGGTATTCTTAAGCGAAATGAGGGGCTGGTCATGTTTAGCCTGAGTTGCAAGATGTTCTTGTTGAACCCGGTTTATTCCTCTCTAGAGATACACTGTCGGAAGGTGGTCCCATACCTTGCCAGTTGGAACCCATTATCCAATATGAGCCCGCAGTTTTGATTGTATACCACGAGTGTAGAGCGTGAGATGCAAGCGTTCTACTAGATTGTTATTTACTTGTTTTAGACACTATTATAATATTAAGAAAATATTGATTGCAAAGAATGTTTTGGGTTATCGTAACATAAAAACCATCCGTGTTTATGTGTGGATCAGTGTAATGATTATCCTTTCTTTTAAAAGAAAGATTTTTAAAAGTTAAACCAAGTGGTTGAAGTTTACTCACACCAGTCCCATGACTGACCTAGAGTTTATTTTGTTTTGTTTTACCCTAAACTCTTGGGTGCCCAAATTTGTACGTGCAGTCAAGTAGTTCAGGTATTTATAGATTATACTTTGAGGAGCTTGAAGCTGGCGGCTTTAGCACTATTTAGTTATTGTTATTTTCGCTGTTTTATAAGTGTTGTACTCTGATAATGATATGTTTATACAGCAAAATTTTTGTATTTCAAAAGCTTTTATATATATATATTGTATATTACAGTAAAGGGGTAATGCAAAATGCTCAAATATCTGCAATTTTAAGAATAAAAGAGCATAGTTTACCTGTCAAGTACCTTCGAGTTCCGCTGACGTCCAATTATATCAATGTGATGCACTGTTCTCCCTTGTTAAACTAGATCATTAATAAGTTCGAAGGATGGGATTGTAGTTTTTTAAGTACGGCTGGTAGAGTTGTGCTTATACACAATACAATAACTCCTATTCTTATGTATTGGCTGCTGATATACAATTTACCAGCCTCCGTGTTAAAGAAATTAGATAAACTATGTGCTGACTTTTTCTGGAAGGTTAAATTGCATAAAATATCGTGGGATATACTGTGTAGACCTAAGGTTGAAGGCGGCATAGGTCTACGGAAGTTTGCTAATTTAAACACTACTGCACGATTAAAATTACTATGGAAGTTACTGACAGAATGTTCTTTATGGTCGAGTTGGATACGAGCGAAGTACCTAAAAATTATGAATTTCTGGACTTCTCCTATTAACAACAATTTTTTGGGGAACTATGAAATAAATTTTCAGGCAGTGAGATATAGCCAAAAAAATTATGACTAGAATTATAGTGAATAGTGAACAAACGAATTTATGATTTGACCCATTGATAAATCACAAATTGTTAGTTGATCTAATTGGTTGGAGCCGTGTGCTTGTGACATCAGGTAGCGACTACAAAGTCAGTCGTATTCTACATAATTGACAGTGGCAAACACATTTATTATCTGAAACTAGGGAAGTAGCAGATCAAATAACACAAGTTCCCGTGCTTTTGGATCAGAATCAGGATTATTGGAAAATAAAAGCCACTAACAATTTCAAGTTTTCACATGTTTAGGATGCTATTCGAGAACACAAATAACAGGATCAGAACCTTAAGCTTAAGTGGAATGGTAAAGTGGCAAAGAAGTTCTCCTTTACAACATACATGGCATATCTAGGTCGCTTAGCAACTACAGATGGATCAAATACTTATGGAATTAGTTTTGACATCTTATGTGTTCTATGTGGTAACTATAATGAAAGTCATGATCATATTTTCAGCAATTGTGAATATTCAGCATACCTTTGGAATCATTTATGCTTCAAATTGGAAGTGCCTCTGCTCTCCGCCATTGATCTTCCAGATCGATTGTCACCGCTTCGATCTCTTTTACTAGTAACCTCTCTCTATAAGGCTTTCGCCTTTACTGCAGCATCTACTATTATTCACCAGATTTGGGTGGAAAGGAGCCAGCGGCGATGTGAAGCCAAATCACTGTCTGCGCCACAGAGGCTCAAGCCAGCTGAGATTGAAATTCGCCTTAAATTTGAATGCCGGTATACATTAAGCAAACTCCAAAGTGATGAAAAATTGCTTTTTCAATGATGGGGGGTAGACCTAAAAGATGCTTGATAAGCTTTACATGTTTGATGGCAATTTTATGGTGTAATTAGGGTAGACCGGTTGTTTTATTCGATTTAGCGGTGGTGTGTATTCTTGTCTGGTATTAGGCTTTCTGAAGCCCACGAAGGCTTGTTATTTTTTATTCTAGAGCCTGTTGTATATTATACTATACAGAGCTCTATAATAGATGATGTCGCACTCTTTTTCCTTACTGCAATGGTAAGGTTTTTTAAGGAGGCGAATCATGCTATTGGTTCTTCGACGTAATTAATAAAGAACCATATTTCAAAAAAAAAATGTATATATATATTATATTTTATTCAGCTACGATGTGAGATTCTGTGTTATTTCTACTCCTCTTCTATCTTTTTCTTCTTTTTTTCGTAATGATTCGTATTTCTATGCAATTTGAGTTGGACGTGTGCTGCATTTAGTCAACTCAGATACTACAGAAATTCGGGTCATTACAGTTGGTATCAGAGCTTAGGTTGAGCGAACTCCTAGGCTTTGGTAGGGTTTTACTCATTAGAGATAAGGTCATTAGTACCCTAGAATGAGTTGAGCGTATATATGTGAGAGTGTATTTGTTAATTGGTATAAAAGTTGTTTTATATTGTGTTGTCTTGTTTTCTTAGTAGCTTATGAATTCTGATCTAATCGTGGGACGCCATGAAGTCGATAGGAATTTCTAATCACTTGAGCAGAGCAATTTGACACAATATTGTTTTAAGTGGGTAAATGAAATAGTTTTACCCAAAATTCTATTTTGATAGAAAAGGAATAATTTACTTAAATTATTATAATATATGAATGTGTTGATTGTTAGGATTATAATCCAATGACTTATAGAATTGAAATGGTTATATATAACCAAATATAACTTGTATATGAATAAAATATATAAATATGATGAACTAAAATTGGATTCAGAATCAGAATTCAGAATTTAAAATCCTGGGTGTTTTAAAAAATAATTTCTAAAGTATATTAAACTAATATAGCTTTGTTTTTGAATAAAAATCATTTTTAAATGGATTTTTGAAAGTGATAAAGCACTAAACTCAATTCGGTCGCTGGAAAATAATTCTGATGATGACTACAACATCATCATTGGTCATTTTCGAGTTTCTAAGTGATGGATTGCTACCTTAGAAATGTTTTTGATGGAAAGTTGTTTGAAAGAAAACAAGTTGTTCGGAAAAAATCAAATGTTTTGAATTTGAGATGGATATATATATATATATATGTATGTATGTATGTATACATATTTATGTGATTTCAGAAGGATTTGAAATAAAAACTCGAGAATTTGAATTTTGAAATATAACTTTAACTTAAGCAAGTTAAATGGATTGAAGTAAATAAATTGATTTAGAATCAATTTGAATTAATATGAATGTAATATGAATTGGATATGAATATACTGGTTATTAATCATTCAGATTAAATGAACATAAACATATATGTGCAATATAAATGGAAACCAAAAGTTGATTGGAATTAAAATTTGTAGAAATATGAAATATTGAGTTTCAACAAAGGGGGTTCTTGAAAAGTTAACATGTTTGCTGCATTTTTCTTACCTTAGTAATTTTGGGGACGAAATTCCTTTAAGGAGGGAAGAATGTAACGATCCAGATTATTGGTCAATTTATTTTAAACATTTAATATTATTTTAAATGTTGATTAGACAATATAAATGAATTTTTTATATTGAGTTATCAATTTAATAATCAAATACGATTTATTTTAAATATATAGGGCTGGCAATTAGAACCAAAAATCCGAACCGACCCGACCCGAAAAGACCCGAACTGAATCCGATGGGTCTCGGGTCGGGTCTAGGTGATGAAAAATACCATCAAGACCCAATCAAACCCGACCCGCATAGGCCTGACCCGAAAGATCCGTCCAAAAAACATTGAAATGTACGCATTTTTAGTGTTATTATTCATTCGGACCCGAACCGACCCGAGCTTCTACCCGACCCGAAGCTCGGGTCGGGTCGGGTCCAGATTTTTGAAATGTATAGGTTAAACCCGACAAAACCCGACCCTCCTAGAACTGAGACCTGTCAGGTCGGGTCTGGGTCCATCGGGTCTGGTCTAATTGCCACCGCTACGAATATATATAATTACTGTAATAAGGGAATCTGAAATAATTCAATTTGAAGTTTAAACTGAATCAAAACAATTCAGATGACCAATATAAATTCAATTTGAATTTGAATGATAATAATAATTTATTATCGAAAAATTGATTGTTTTTGAATTTAAATTTTATCAATTTAATATGGTACTTAAGAACAATGAATTTACAAGCAATCTCGTTTTTCGACGAAACCAATTTTATTAGGTTTTAAACATCAAACCATAGCAGTATGTCAAATTTCATCTTGTTTGGAACTTATCTATGATAATATTTAATTGATACTTCATACTTAAGTTTTATAAATTAATAAAATAATACATCGCTAGCTTCTGAGACACATTACTCGTTTAGCTTCTTTGGCACACCACTTCCTATTATAAATAAGGTAGCCGATTTCCCCATCTCTTTATCAATTCTTCCTTTCCTCTTATCTTTTTCCCCTTTCAGATAATTATAAATCAATATGTTTTCCTCCATAATTCTTCAAAAATCGTAATAATACAAAATCTAAACGGAATCCGAAAATAATTGATTGGTTGATTTCGTATGTCTTTCCTCTCAAAAATCGCGTGTGTATTGATAGGTTCGAGCATCATGCTCGATGCTAAGATTTTCACTCTACGTGGACAAGAGCTAAGGGAGTTGGCGAGTTCAACGTGATGGTTTTGGGGTTGTTGCAATGAAGATAAACGGAATCCGAATTTGGGTGGCGAGGTCGAGAGGTTTTCAGAGGGGTGCGAATTGCTTAAGTGGGGTGCAAATTGGTTGATTTGCTTAAGGGATGCGGACTGTGTTTTGGGAGCAGGATGCGATTTTGAGCAGTAGTCGATGGTGAAATGGGAAGCTGAGGGATTTTGGTAGTTGCGACACTGTGAGGTGATTGATATGGTAGCAGTAATGTTGATGGTGTTTTTGGGACAATTGAGGTTTTTTGTGAGGGGATGAATATGCGACAATGTGCTATGAGCAAATACAGTGAGTTCAGTAGTGGCAGCGGCGTCGTTATAAACACATGAGTAGTAGGAAGGCACAAAGATCGATTAACTGGTGATGGTTGGGGAAAGCTGTGCTTGCTGAGTTCGATGGTTGCTTTGATTATGGAAAAAACTATAAAGATGTAGGTACCTGCTAGTCTGAACAGTGAAAAAGAAGAAGGCAAATTATAAACATAGATTGAAGGTATAAATTTAATTTACTTAGTTAATCACTAAATTTTATATAATCAAATTATTAATGCAATATACTTAGTTTATACAAGGTTGGAAAATCATGAATTAACACATTTGGAGTCAATCAGAATTAACCAGGATTTAATTTAAATCGAATGGTATTCGATTTAATTTAAATTGGGAAATTCGGCAATTAAAAATCACAGTGAGTAATTCTCACTCAGAAATTTATTAAAATTATTGTTATCATTAAAAATATATTGTTGGCTACTTGGATTCATTTATAAATTGTTTATTAATTGTGATTATTATATATATGTATACATATATTAGTTATTTAGGCTTGGTGATTGTGGCTATTATACACACACACACACACACACATATTGGTGATTGGATATTTCCTATAGTACTATTAGCGGATGCCCGCAGTATCATTAGCGGATGACCCTATGTGCCCGCACAATATGATAGTGGATGATCTTTTACACCATGATATTCTTCCTCGATGCAGGATGGGTATCATTTATGTTGGCTAACGTCTATGGATGCTGGAAAACATGTTGGAGGGATCCAGCTGGGTTTCTCAAAAATATTATAATTTGTTTGTTTACATATACATTATCATATATGATGTGTTAGAAAATCTGTGGTTGATAGTTGGGTGTTTTGATCGGTTGAATGTCACTGGCCATGAATATTAATATATAAAAATATCGTAAAAAGATGTTTTGAGATTTAGAAAGCGAAAATCTATTATTCTAAAATAGTTTTTTAATTTCGAATGGGCTAGGAAATAGGCCCGTCAAACTTGACCCTAACCGTTTTACCTGACCCATTTACCCAATTATTAAAAGGGTTGAGTTTTACTCACCTGTGTAGTTAAAGCGCTTAGCGGCTCTATAGCGGTGGAGGTGTGAAAGGTTGTAGCAGGGATAAAGCGGATATGCAAAAAGGTTCATTAAATATAAAAATGAATATTTAAAATTAGTTTGCTAACATTCTACATGATATTTGTTGAAGAATCTAATATTAGTCAAACTCATATTACAAAATCAAAGAATATCATGGTTATGTTCACTAGATTTGATGTCTATAATAGATTTCTGCTTTATATAAGGACTTAAGCCTTAATGATTAGCTCTTTACAAAACTTTTCTAATTTGGTAGTAAAGAGAACTAGTTAAATCAACCTCTGTATATTGATATTGCTAAAGCGGGTGCTAAAAATCATTGATTTAGCGGATGCAGTGGAAAATAGAGGGGCTTAAGTGGTTCTACTGTTCATCGTGGACAAATTGAAATAGCATAGCGGCGGAAGAGTGTTACGAGCTATAGCAGGGATATTGCGAGGCTTTAACGGGGCTTTAGCTGCATAGTTACCCACTTACGTGTTTATTTTTCTGACCAAATCCATTTAACAATCAAATGAACGGTTCAGTAGCAATCTCAACCCGTGTAACAACGTAACCCATTTACCCAAATTTTGAAGTAACCCTAGTTTTAGTTCCTCTAAATCATGAAAAAAAGTGGTGACAAAGAGAGGCAATTTTCATATTTTCAAATTTTCAATGAGTTTATTCTCCATCCAACTGTCTTAAGATAAACTAACGCAATTCGATTTCGAGTATCAAATACCGAGCCATGTCTTTTGTCTCTGCGTTGCTTTTTCTTCTTCCTTCTAGAACCTCGATTTATTGATGCTCAATGTCATTTAGAAAGGTATGTCTGTAGTTCTTGTGCTTTCTTCAATTGGTAATCATTTTCAAATTCCACGAGCACCTCTATCCTTTTTGTTTTGTTTTGCAACCACTTTGTTTTTCATATATTAGACAAATCGATGGTCATGTACTTTTTGATTTGGACATGAATATGGAATCACCGATGCTTTACATGAATGGTAAAATAGCGATGTGAGATTTGCTAACAGTTGACTTGGTGATTTGAAGAAACCATATTTTATTTGTAACGACCTACATTCTACGTATCAGAGGATCATAAAATATTTATTTTATTTTCATATGAAGTCATATGGTCGTGTAACTTTGGGGAATGACTATTGGGGTCTTTCCCATGTTCACGATTTTTGCCGAATTTTAAATGACTGTTTTGCCCCTAGCGAATCTTGTTTTGCCTATAACTTTTGATTGGTAAGGGGTTTTGATTTGAAACCACTTCCATTGGTTCAGATGATGGTTTACCATTCCGAGAGTGGTCACATTAATCAAATAGACTTAACGTTTGGGATACATGACTGAAATAAGGTTTGGCAGGTGAAAAACAACTTAACCGAGCTTAATTAGGTGATTGGTGGTTAGGCCCATAACCCATTTCGGGATTAGGGTTATGAGGAGGCTGAAATGATTTAGGAAACCATTTCATTTCAGTTTTCTAGCTGCCACTTTCATTTCTTCAAACCTAGTAATAGCCTCAACCTTCTAAACTACCTCCTAATCACATTCTATTCCAATATTAAGCTAAACAGGATCAAATTAAGGAAAATTAACATCAAATTGGGGGTAGAGCTGCTATGTTGTATTAGGATTTGAACCAAATCAGTTAGAGTTTCAGATATGAGATTTATTTGTGGCTAAGATGAGTGATTTAGCTTGTTTTTACACTAATTACGGCTAATTAGGGTGATTAGTGATAATTAGCGAAATTATGTCTTAGAAAAATATGTAAAAATTCTTAAATATTATTTTATGCTTTTGATATAAATTTGGGCTAATTTGGATTAAGTTTGCTAATCGTATGATTAAACATGATTAAGGGGATTAAGGGGATTAAGGGGAAAACTATGGTTTTGGGTATGTTTGATCCTAAATAACACACATGATTAATGTTTTAGTGTTTTTGATTGATTGTACATGTTAATATTACTATTTGGTACGCTTTGAGGTTGATAGGAGAGTTTGAATTGTCAAAAACGCCATTGTGTAGCGTAAATAGTTTGCTAGAAGAGATGCAGGGATCTGGATCGGATCGGCTCGTGCTACACGAAGCGAACCGGCTCGCTACCCCGACCCGACCTGCTCGCACTCGAGCAGATGGTCACGGGCCTCCATGAGAAGATGGTCTTCGAGCTTGGACAGTGCACCACGACCCGATGAGCACAACGATCGGAGTGTCATCCACGAACTGATCCGCTCTGATGAGGCATCACGACCCGAACCACGTAGCACCCACGAATGGATGCCACGAGCAGGAGATCATGACCCGAACCGGTGAAGGAGCTCGACCCGACCGGGAGTATGTATCACGAACCGAACCCAGGAGCTTGGCACGAACCGCGAATAGATGCTTCACTCGAACCGAACCGATGGAAGGGCACAACCCAAACCGAACTGGTGATCACGAACCGAACTGAACCGGAGAAGACTGAAAACCCGAGATGCAAAATAAGTCCAAATTAGAAGTTATTACTCAGGATCCAGAAGGGAACCAACGAGTAACTTCAAGAGGTGAGCTTTGTTGTGGAACGTGTGCAAGGGGTTATCGATATCTATAGCTTTAGTTCACCACGGAGAGACGGATTAGTGGCTATGGATCAGCACATTGGGATTATTAAGACTCCCAAGGGCAAGTGATCATAGCATGGCTATGGATCAGTGCAATGGGGCCATTAGGACTCCCAAGGGCAAGGTGATCGTAGTAAGGGATTAGTGGCTATGGAGTAGCGCAATGGGGTCATTAAGACACTAGGGGAAAAGTGGTTGTAGTAAATGATTTGGAGATCAAAGTGGTGGATATCGTATACTTTACGCACTGAGTGAGAGATGTGAGGTTGATTGCTATGTTTGATGTTTGCTATCACCATGACATTCACACTCCCATTTTACACTTTATGTTGGTGTTACCATAGAGTACTGCACATCTTGTTATGCTAACTCTTTGGTTGCAGGTCCAGGTTCAGTATGATTATTTGTACCTGTTATTGTTTTGTTTTGCTTCTATCTCTCATACCAGACTTTTGTCTAACCCAGAGTTTTATGTCTCTTTTTATTACTCTAGGTGCTCCTAAATGAGCATACTAGAGACAAGTTAGGTGGTTACGCACGAATAGCTGTCCGGAGACGAGCAGGAGGCTTCCACGTACTATTTACATATATTCCACCTGTGTTGTTGCTGGTCACTACTTTGGGCATTAGTAGTGTACCTTTTCTATTTCCTTTTTAGAGACAGTATTTTGATGGTGTAATAATGGTTTGGATCATAACCTGTATTTTGGATTCCGCTACTCTGATGGACATGGTTTAATTTTTAGCTTATGCACCGTCTCGCCTGTTCTATGTCAAGTTATGTTATTATTATATTTTATTCCATGCGCTGTGAGATATACTACAGGTTCTTTGGTGATTCATAGTTTCAAAACCCTTTTCCTTTGACGACCGTCCTGTGCAAGTCGGGCATTGGCACAGTGCATTTCGGGGAAATGTCGGTTGGTCCGGGGCGGGCCGTCACATTATTCGTATGTTCTGCCCGCTTCTACGTAAATGAATTTACTGGCATAGTGTTGGAGTGATTGAGTGTTTAAATTGTTACGGCTTTTACTGCACTGCACTATGATTTGTTATATCACCATAGACGTGCTTTTTTTACCTATGTTAAAGTATTATGTTCATTTAGCTCAGAGATATTTTTGGATTATAGTTTCGAGTTTTGTAAATAAAATGATTATTTCTTCTTTTTCAAAAATTTGAGTTTTATGATATTATCACACCAGATTTGATTTTGAATCATGTGTGGTAGTTTGAACGTTTTGGTTCTTTATGTTCACTAAAGTATTATTAAAATCACTAAGAATTATTATTTAATAAAGTATATAGTAGTAATGTCAATAAACATACTAGTGCCAAAGGATTTACATAACTGTTGTTTCTACAAATTTTGGATTTAAGGTTGACTGTAACAATTGACCAAAGCAAGTTAACACTTCTGTTTTCCCATTATTTTATACAAACCAATAATGGGTGGGGATATGGTAGTTGGTATATACATGGAAATGGTAAATACATATATAATAGGATTATCTTCAATTGTTATTCAATTTTCATGATGATTTATTTATCCATTTTTTTTGATCAGTTAGCAAGATACATTTTTTTGTAGCTCTAAATTTGTTTTTTAAACTAAAATGGTGCAAATAGACATCTAAAATTTGACTTTGAATAACTTTGTATACATCTTGTCCCAATATATACAACACAACCTTCTAACTAATTTTCAAATTATCTGCAAAGCTGCTAACAGCATGCCCATCTTTGGATGACTCGACATAAAATTAAGTCCAACTTTATATTCAACAATGCATGATTTTATATTATAGAGATAATGATGCTGGTCATGATACTTCCAACTGACATACTTTATATTCAACAATGAAGAATCACTTTTCACCTCTCCACATACATATGTGTCATTTAAGTAAGCCTTATTATGCATATTCATCCTTAAATTTATACATAATATTTTCCGTTGCATTTTTAATTCTTTGATCAAGCGTATTTGATGTTTACTGACACCTTTCATGAACAAGGTTTTGTGTGCAAATAAACTAGAATATGAATTCTTTTGACCGCATGCATATGTTTAAAACTGACAATTAAAATAAAGTAATTAAAGTTTTATGTACGAAAATAAAAATTATTCAAAAGTGTAAATTGAAGATAAACATATAGTTTTTTATGCACATATGGTGAAAAATAGTAAGAAATAACAACCAACTTGATATGTACAACCATCACCAATTTAATATACATCACTAAAATCAAAGTTAATGCTTACATCATCCATAAAACCTCTCTAAAGTCAAAGTTGATGTTTACTTCCAATGTCAGTATTTATTAACAATTATCCCTTATTGGAAGGCTTTACATCTGTTTAGATCATTATTTACATATGTACCTAAAAGTTATTATTACTTTGTATGCTCTATAACCAATGTATTAATCGTCAATTGGATGAATACAACTCATTCTACTTATGATATAATACAAGAATTGTTGCTAAAGTTTTGAAACTTATGTTTTCAATTTTTTGTAAAGGTGGATTATGGAGTCATTCAGATTTGTCCACTAACCATTGTTGTCAAATCATGCCTGCACAGAATGTATGATTAAGTAGTTGTATGGTCGTATTGCTAACTGAACATGTAAATTAAACTTGGTAAATATTGACTGATGCAGGACTGTTAGGAATTTCGTCTAAAATGAAATGATGATGGATTGATGCATTCTTTAGTTTTGGACAGAGCTTTTAGTCAATTGCCTTCATTCTTCACGGTTACACTTAGTTTTCTGGACCACGTAATGCAGTATTTACTTACGGTAAACTAATATCATTGAACGGAATAGGTACATTCAACATGATGTTATTGTTATAGCGGAACCGATTCAAGAAGATATCAAAATAACATCCACCGTTTTTAACAGAATATGAAATATGGCTGTTATTTCATTTGAACTTTAATACATTTGCTTATATTTATAATAGTATATGTATATATGTGTTCCATCGTCTATCCATAGATGATATGCCCGATGTTATTTTGTTAACAATGAAGAAAATAACAGTGGTATATAAATATGATTATTTTTCATAACTTAATAAGTAGAAAATTATCAAATCCATCAAAGAACTAAATAAACAAAATTGCTTAGGTTAAACATTTTAGTCCTTCCATACAAATATTGTGTTCACGGCTGCATTCTACAACTGCAGTTCTAGCACGCCGGTTAGTGAGCGTATGATAACAAATAGCTAAATTACAAAGTAGTCGACTCAAATATGTGGCGCAGCTACTCATTCTCAGGTCAGGTTTGCTTGTATATACTTCTTATGTTTATTTCATGGCCTCTTGGTACTTTGTGCTCATGCATGCTCGTGCCTACAATGGTATACACCGTGCGTGCATAAGGGTTGACATAACACTTTATTAAGAATATTGTTTGAACAATTTAGGTCAATAAATGATGATATAGTCCCTTAGTTTTGTTGAATATTTAGAAGATGATTTTAGCTATTGATGTTGACTGATATTTTACTTCCACTTGTCAGTTGGTTTTCATTTTTAAAAGTATCGTTGAACAAATTGTTCAAACACACGGTTGGAAAGAAGATTGGGTGCATATTCCATAATTATTTCAATAGACTGCATTTCATATCTAACAAACAAACATATATTTGCAGCAAACTTGTGAATTTAAGGTTTTAGCTTAGCATTATGGATTTCTTAGGAAACAACTACCCACTAATCATCAAAGTACAATTTCAATATCTCTGCCAAGTTCTCAAATAAGTTCAATTGCATCCTATTTTCTGATTAGGGCCTCTAACTTTAATTTCGTTATTATTTTCTAGGTGGTCTGGGTTTGGATGCTAGACAAAAGCAGTCGTACTTTCTGTATCTTCATTTCTATGAGTTTGCACAGGAACATTTTAGTTTCATTTCTAGTTCAGTTTTCCTATTTGTTAGAGAAAAATTTGGGTTGTGTAGAATTGACAATACAACAGTGCAGTTTTTCATTTATTGGTATTATCTTTGATAATATGATGTGCATAATTTCATTTTCTTGTGCAATTGTTGTATTTTTCATGCGGAATTGTTAATAAACAATGCGGTTTTTCAATTTTTAATGTTGATTTTAATGCTTAAGCTGTAGTTTTTGTTAATGGGTTGAGTCGGGTTAACCTTTCGTTAATCGGGTCGGGTCGGTTCGATCCATTTATTAGGCGGGTAAAATGGGTTGGGATAGTTTATATCTTAATAAGTCAGGTCAAATTCTACCCGACCCATTCATGACCTGACCTGACCCATTTGACAGGCCCTACTAGGAAATATTAACTTGTTTTGAATAATAAAAACTTGTATTGAATTTATAAACGGTGTTTATAAATTAGATAATGCGGGAAGTGAATTTATAAACTATGTTTATAAATTAAATAATATGGGGAATTTAATTGAATTTATAAACAGTGTTTATAATTGAAATAAAAAATTATCATTTGGATAATTTGGGAAGTCTAAATTCAGGTGTGAATTCAAAAAGGGAAATTGAAATTAGTTTCAAAGAGAAACGATAAATCTATTCTAATATTCAGAATGTAAATTAAATTAATATAAATTCTTATGGATTTATGATTTGAATTCGATTAGATCGAATTTATTTAAATAAATATTTTCAAAACAAATATTAGGATTGCATTAATTAAAAGTTTGAATATGAAATTAGAATCACTATTTATATATATATGAGTTATAATCAATAAAATATTCTAGAATAGGAATTGGTTTCAAATGGATTTGAAATGGAAACTTGTTTTAAATTATAAAACAAGGAAGTTAAATTTATAAATGAAGTTTATAAATTAAGCGAGATAAATTATCATTAGATAATTTAGAAGTTTAAATTCAAGTATGAATTTAAAAATGGATTGGAAATCGTTTCAAAAAGGGGATGACGGAAGTTATTCCGGAATTCGGAATATAAACGAAATTGAGACAAATCTAAGAATTTATAATTAGAATTCGATTATATCGAATTTTATAAATAATTTATTTATAAAGGGAATTTGAATTTAATATAGCAAATTGAGTTATAAATAAATTTATAACCGAGTAATGAAAAATCGACAATTAGAGATAATCAGAAATATTAAGTTGGATTTGAAAACTAGATTTAATATATATTAAAATATATATTAGAATGAGATTGAAATTTAAATTAAACGAAGTTTAACGTTTATATTTAAATATATTTAAAACGAACTTGCCGCAGCGCTTTAGTTCATAATTTGGCATTTCGAACTTCAATTGGGTATATAGAACTCAATTTAAGTTGGAATTCTTTGAAACAGGAATCATCAGGACCGATTTGATAATAGTTTTCTAATGGAAGAGAAAAATCTGGATTTCGTCTTGAAGATTTTGAGTTATGTCAAAATCAAATTTTCAGAAAAACAGCGCCATAACCATTATTAAACCATAACGATTTATTTAAATTAATGAAAGGACTTTAAGTAAATAAAAATCCGAGTTTCCATTAGAAAAATCTAGATTTGAGATATAAAATAAATATGAACTCAAGTGGAGTAAGTGGACTGATTTTTGAAACAAAAATCAGATTTTCAATTATTGAATAGAATTAACTAAATTGAAGAATAATTAGTTAATCGAGTTTTGATACGAAATTGGGTTTTGGTTAAGTGAATTGAACTGGTGAATTCATATTCGAAATCGATTATGAAACTTGAATTAAAAATGGAATATGATTAGTTTATAAGCAAATTAAAATTGCATATGAACGTGATACGTTCATTAAAAAGCGGAATAGGCAAAAGAGCTAATTAAAGAATAAATCAGCGAACTGGGTTAAAATGACCGGATTGAGTTGGAATAACCTGAAATTGGATGAGTATGTATAAAACATGTATGAAATGAAGAGAATGAAGTTTATAATTTAAGTGCCCAACAAAAAGTTACACGTTTAAATTCCATATGAGATTTTATGCGCCGAATCGGCAAGCCACTTGGCTTTTTGATTTTCTTTTTGAATGGAAAGGGCCTAGAGAGGCAAGTTGAGGTTTGAGCTATTGGCCGGTACAAAGGAGGTACTGACGAAATTTTCAGAAAATTTAAGTTAGAATATTTTTAAGAAAATTTGATAACTAGAAATTAATTTATGAATATCTATAGAATTCGATAAGGAAAGGAACTTAAAAATAAAATATTATAAACAAAAAGGAAATCTATAGTTAGATCTGGTAAAATAGAAAGAGAAAATATACACATTTAAAGAAATGAATATATAATTTTTATAGTGTTGATTATTCGATGTAAGTGGTCTTATCTGTTTTGAAGTTAAGGATGTTTTCAATCAAGGTCTGATAGGTAATTATACCCCAACTTGATTGATTTAATTATTAACCGGTAAATAGAAAGGTTCATTCTCGAAGATCAATGTTTAAGTAAGATTTAGTTGAACATAATATTTTGGGTTATTACCATGTTTTACACAACATTTGTTTTAACACAAACAAGTGGAGTTTTGGAAATGTAGTAATAAATATTTCCTAAGTATAGAAATGAATGGTCGTGAAAGGGAGATATAATTGGAAATGAATTCCGATCATAAATAGAAAATATTTTCTATGTATAGAAAATAAATGGTGATATATGTAAATGTTTTTTCCAAAAAGCGTAAGAGGCCAAGATGATTATTAAAAATATTGGGTTAACAAATATTGATAAGGAAAGGGAGAAGTGATTAATTAATGAAATATTAATTAAGGAGCCCAGTGATTGTTTGATGCTTGGAAGGAAGTTTGTTTTTCCTTCGATAGTTAAATAACCGACTATCGAAGTTTTTTTGACCACCGTTGTCAATATGGAGTGATCGTTGTTGGATTATTATCCGAGAACCACTCCGTAGTGGCAGTAGCATTGCGAATCAAATTATATAAAGATAATAGAAGATGGAGTAAAGTACAAGGGATTTTCCGTTAATCCTAGCTAGAAATTGCCTAATATGGATTAATGGGAACTGTGCATTTGGTTTCGTTCTTCCCCAGAACGAACGAGTGTGGACGAATGTCTAACAGAGTATTTCCTATGATCGTATATGTTGGTCTGTACAAATATACATCTAGTGGCACATAATTTATTCTCTTAGCATAATATCCATAATAATTTGTGCAAATCAATTAGTGATTAAAGGATCTGACAATGTGACATTCAAAGTGATTATGCTATCAATGAAAGGTAAGTAATCATAACCTCAAGCCTCGCAACTGGGAAATGGTATAAAATCGGGTAGGTCGCATGGCTAAGTGGGTCACACCCAAGTAGGGTGTATTGTCAGCTGATCTAGAGAAATTCCATTTGCTTCTTAAATCTTTTGATGCTGTACCTTTTAGGAAACGGTTGCTAATCCCAACCGCTGGTGATAATACATCCCGTACTCTCAACAGAAATGTGGGGCCAGTCATGTTTAACCAAGGTTGCAAGATGTTCTTGTTGAACCTGGTGTATTTCTCTCTAGAGATACACTGTCGGAAGGTGGTCCCATACCTTGCCAGTTGGAACCCATTATCCAATAAGAGCTTGCGGTTTTGATTGTATACTACGTGTGTAGAGCGTGAGATGCAAGCGTTCTACTAGATTATTATTTACCTAGACACTATTATAATATTAAGAAAGTATTGATTGCAAAGAATGTTTTGGGTTATCGTAAGGAAAAAACCGTTCGTGTTTATGTGTGGATCGGTCTTACGATTATCCTTTCTAAAAAAAGATTTTTAAAAGATAAACCAAGCGGTTGGAGTTTACTCACACCAGTCCCATGACTGACCCAAATTTTATTTGTTTTGTTTTACCCTAAACTCTTAGGTGCCCAAATTTGTACGGGCAGTCAAGTAGTTCAGGTATTTACATATTATACTTGGAGGAGCCTGGAGTTGGAGGCTTCAACGTTATTTAGTTATTGTTATTTCCGCTGTATTGTAAGTGTTGTACTCCGATAATGATATGTTTGTACAGTAAAAATTTTGTATTTCAAAAGCTGTTATATATATTATATTTTATTCCACTGCGATGTGAGATTCTGCGTTGTTGTTTCTGTTCTTCTTCTATCTTTTTTTCATAATGATTCATGTTTCTGTGCAATTTGAGTTGGACGTGTGGTGTATTTAGTCAACTCAGATAGTATGGAAATTCAGGCCATTACATCTTTCTTCCTCCAAACTATGTTTTAAAATTAAATAAGAAAAATGAGGGGAAGCCGTTAGAAGATAAATTAAAAAGGATATTTTGTAATGATCCAGAATTCTTAACCAATTTAAAACTGAAATTTTTGTTACTTAATTTAAATTTAAATTTGAATTGGATTTAAATATGTATGGTTAATAATATTTAATAATTTTTATTAGTTATATAATAGATTTTATTTTAATTATAAATTTAACGGATGAGAACTGATATCGAATATAAGTAGATACAATTTCTGTGTAACTTATGTTCAATATCGATTGATTTGTGTTTTGTCGTGAATCATATCACAATAATATCATTCTAGAAACCCAATGAGATTGAGTTATGGAAATTCATATTGTAATTTGGGGATTTAATCAAATCTTTGATTTGAGGAAATTAAAAATAAGGAATTGGGAAGAAAGTACAATCTTTTTGTCAAGATTGAAGAATTGAATGTTGGGAAACCGATTTAATTGCAAACTATGGTTGAAATAATGGGTAAGGATTTTCAAAGGAAACTGGGTTTTTGATAGCGAGTTATCAAATGGAAAGTTAAATTATGTTTTAAGGCTAAATTATTTTTGATTTAAAGGGTGTGTTTTAAAGGAGAATGGTTAAATATGGATTTTGTTTAACAAATCCAAGATGTAAAGAGATTTATTTGAAAGCTTGTATGTTCTATAATTGTGTTTTTAAAATTGCGCTTATTTTTTGGAAAGACCAGGATCAGATTTATGTCCGAAAACCATTCCAAGTAATAATACAACGTTGTGGAGCATTTGAAGATATTGAAGACGACATTGAAGACCAGGACTCTTCATATTGTAAGGACGACATGATGAATGTCTCGAATGGTTGTACCCCATTTGCAAATGGATTTTATGTCAATTAAGTAGCAAGAAGCCCGAACGTATGTGTAGGAATTCCGGATAGTGGTTTCGTTCAGATCCAGAACGGAGCTGTATGGATTGTGTGTCTGACATTGTAATTGACTGCGTAGAACTGATCTCTATTAAATATATATATTTGTTTGGTAGTGGATAATTTATTCTCTTGCTTAACACCCTTCTCTAAGATGTATGAACTTAGAGGTAATATATTAATAGAAATCAGTGATGCGTTGTGAATGGACAATGTGACATAGTTAAGTTATGTGACTAACTATGGATGATCAAAGCATGGCTTATTTAAGCGTAGCTTTGTGTATATCGGGACCTCGGCAAGCCTCACACCCCGGTAAATGGCCAAAACAGGAAGAAATGCGATAAGGTTATGGGGTGTTGTCTCCTTTTAGACAAAAGGTGTACTAGGGTATGAAGCCCAGGTATTGACCTATATGGTAAAAGCATCTACTTTTGTGGTTGTTGTTGGCGCACGCTCAGGAAGGTCGGTAACGTCCAAGAGATGACATACTTAGGTGTATTCTAAGTTACCTAGTTACAGAGGTAACCCGACCTTGTGTTGACATGAGGAGCATGAGTTGATCCTCGGACATCCCTCTAGAGGTATTCAAAATTCGGTTTGGAAGGAAGTTCCTTTGCCTGGTCATTGTTGGAAACCCAATCTTCGCTACGATTGATACATTTACTTTCGAAAGAGTTTTTCACACTACATTATAGTATTGAAAGAGGATTTTACGTACCAAAGGCATTTTTGACTGCATAAGGAGAAACTTCGCCCATGTGTGCATTTGCATTGTGTGTGCGCCGCGAGACCTTATGTTAGTCTCATTTTTCGAAAAGTTGTTGCGAATTTCTATGCACATAGAGTAAACTCATTCCATGTTAGCGGCGCGGTCCAATGAATTACCTAACTTTAAAATAAACTCTAAAAACAACTGTTTTGAGTTCTCACACCAGTCCTTGTTTGGAATGAGGCAGCGTGATAGGGGTTCTCGCTCTTGGTTTGGTGGCGAGTGGGAAACTCTTACCTATACTCATCCCAAGAGGGGTTGGTTAGGCATAACGCCATGACAGTCGGGAGGCTGGCCATAAAACAAGGTGTTGGGGTACTATTGTAATGCCACGGCGGTATAATAGCCGTTGTCCGATGGTTGAAAAAGACCAGACCATTACATCAGTTGGTTCCATAGCTTTGGTTTATACAAAGCTATGGGGTACAACACATTTGAACAAAAGGAAAGACTCATTAGAGTTATATTATATCATTAGAGATAGAGTTAGTAATGCCCTAGAATGAGATTTTGGAGTATTATATTTGAGAAAGCGTATTTGAAAATATGAAATGAGTTTTGAAAAGTTATGTTATAAGAAAGAAACATATTTTGAAAATATATAGTTAATTATAACCTGGATAATTAATCAAATAATTAAGGTTAAGTTTACATTTTGTGATTATATGTTATACATCCAAACCCCCGTGCCATGGAAGTAAGGATAATCAGTGGAATATAACACATAAAAAATAACAATAGAAAAGAAATATAGCATTACACCAGATAATGTACATCAAATTACACTGGATATAATATCGACATCAGAGTTACACAACATAACAGGATCATACTTAGTACAGAATACAGTTTCAGCTTAATATAAAATGTCTGCAGCATAATCAAACATAATATACATAATACAGTCTGGAACAGTATAATAGAAATGATAGAATCCATCTTCAGCTCCATCGCTATCTAGAATGAACCATCTAAAACCCGAATACAAGGTTTCCGGTGTAGAAATAGGGGCACTCGATTTGCAAAGTGAAACAAACTACGAGTCAGTCATGGAACTAGTATGAAAAATCTTACTTAATCTATTTAATAACAAGGTCAATCACAGGACCACGCCGCTAATGCGGAACGGGTTTACTCCATTGGATTGGCAGTGCATGAGATAAATTAAATTATTTAAACAACGCAATGCTTTTTAGAAAAATGAAGTCATTGTAAGACTCAGGTCCCATCACACAATGCAACGCAAGCCGGAGGATAGAGTTTTACCTTACAATGACCAAAATATGTTTGATACATATAAAACGAAATCATTTGATATTATTATTAGTGTCTATATGTTTCAAAAACAATTTCAATCATAATGTATCAATCATAGACCGCATGGGAACCATATATCATGTCGCCATATATAGGGTTACAATCAAAACCGTACAATATCGTATTTGAAGTTGGATTTCCATCACGAGCCAAGGCAAGGCTTCATCCTTACCGAATTCGAGACACTCTAGCCCATGCCTCAGGACCCAGACTCAGGTGAGCCCTTCTAGCATCAGAGCCGGTCCACACTTACATTAGTGGATAATAATTCCCGAACAATACGTTTCCCCGCCCTATGGGGTGTAAATCTGGTCAGTATATCGACCATACCATCCATTGTCCCCGTAATGACCGATATATCCGAGGTGCCTCACACTTTCCATCATCCACATAAGTAAAAATGTTTGGGATCCATTAGGGATGTCAATGGGTCGGGTTGGGTCGGGTTCGGGTCCGGTCAATTCGTGTTCGAGTTGAGTTCGGGTCGGGTCAGCTCAACCCGTTTGTTAAACAGGTCGAGTTCGGGTTGACCCATTTATAATCGTGCGGGTTTCGGGTTTGATTCTTGTAGCCTGTTAAGAAAAATATTCGTATAAAAAAATGTGAATTAATACGAAAACATGAAGACATAAAATATTAATAATCACTGCACTATCTTGTTTGGTTCATGTCAATATCACCACCATGTTGCCTTCACGTTGGAACAAGACCCCTCACGCGTTCTTACTTACCCTATTTCGTTCTACTTCCCACACGACATATTATTTCCTTCCCCACTGTTGTACTGTTGCAGTTTGAAGTAACATACCCACCCACAGACCTATCGAATCGCCACTTTTTCCCATCTTCTTCATCTGAAATATCATTTCTTCTAACCCATTCTTTCTTCACAACTCCTCATGCCAACGTCCACCCACCATGCAGCTGTCGTGTTCACGATTTATTTCCATGCAACCTCTTTATTTGTTCATGAACCCATCGCCTGCACTGTGTATCCCATTGAACCTTCTGCAACCATCAAACTCAACCTCCTGCTTAATTTCAACGTCGCCGCCACTAGAGCTACCGGACTTCGATCAATGACAACCCTCTGACTGCTCACTCCTGCCGCTTCTTCCCCTCTGGTCTGAACACGTGTCGACCCTCCTAGCTTTGGATATTTAACCAAACCCATGCGCCTATTTTGGCCTCGCCGTGACTAATCCTGGCCACCAGAATTCAATCGCAGCCGGCTAGCCCTAACTTTCACTGAGACAAGCTGATTTGCTTCAGGGACCAGGTCGAGATATGGTCTGTTGCAGGAGAAAAAGGATGGGGGAGCTAGGAGCATACGGGTGGTTCATATGTAAGGTGGATACCTACTGCAAGTGCAACCTTACAACCAACTACAGTTATATTTTGTTGAGTAAACGTGCAGGGAAAAGTGATTTCATTTTAATGCATTATGATCCTTAATTTTTTTAAATATTATAAACGGGTTAGGCAGGTCAAGATCGGGTTAGCGGGTCAACCCTAAACCCACCCGTTTTAAACGTGTCAATTTCGGGTTGACCTGTTTATGACTCGCCAACTAAACGGGTCGGGTTAACCTGCTAATTCCCGTGCGGGTTTCGTGTCGGGTTACAGGTCGGGTAGGAATTGACAGCCTTAGGCTCCATACCATGACACCACTCCTAGCTAGAAGGAAACGCATGTCCTTCCTGAGCTCCTCTCTCGTTTCTGGTTCACACCCGGGGTGTGAGGCTCGCGAATTAACGCTATACACAAAGCTATGCTATCAAAAGTCGTGCTTTGTTCATCAACCACAAGCCTCTGCTTTTCAACAAAATCCTTGATCACTTGCATCTTAGCATGCTATATTGACATTCCACGCCATGCGACTGATGTCTATCGATATACAACCTCTTAGCTCGTACGTCTTAAAGAAGGGTGTTAAGCAAGAGAATAAATTCTCTGCCACCAAACAAATATATATTTAATAGAGATCAATCAACACATAATGAAATCCAATGTCAAACATACGTCCATTTAGTAGTCCGTTCTGGGTCTGAACGAAACCGGAGGCACCTTGTTCCTCGTTCCATATGTCCAATACGGAAGAGAGGTCCTTGCACATCCGGACAATCAACAAATACGTCCGGACCACTACATTATAACCCTTTCGTGGGAGCTACCCATATACAAGGCATCAGTAGTAATCCATTCAATGTGAAGATCACTGGCCTTGCACCATCTTCATATCTTCGACTTTTAATCGTCGATCAATTGTTTGAAATGAGAATTAACTCGGCCTTTCCAAATAATTCACGTATACATAGAATTCAAATCAATTCTTTCCATGGTTAAATTATTTGATATTCACATTTCAGTTCATTAATATAATTTTCATGTCAAATGCAACCAACCATCAAAATATCCGAAAAACCAAGTAAAATCGGTTTATTACCATTCCACATCATTTATAATATTTTAGAACGATTTATCGCTATTTTTATTTGCATAAAAAATATCCCATTTTAATTAAACGACGCTTCAGCTCATTACGCGGCCCTACCGCTGTTTTTATTCAGATTTAAATTACACATTTCTCAAAATCTAGCCATTGGATTTTAACAAATTTAATATCGTTGGAAAGATCTTTCCAGAGCGAACCCAACAGTTCCAATTTCGGGAAAATCCGACAGTCGGATCTCCTAGTATGATCGTTTAAAGTTACGATTCCAAAACGCGTCGCAGTTGCGAGATTCGGTTTATTTTAATATATATATATATATATATAATTCATTTGACAATTTCCGAACCATTTTCACTTCAAAATTTTGGCTAAAGATGTTAAATTTCCGAAAATTTCGCCATAGCCTCCTTTGTTCGGAGAGCGTTTTGGAAAATTATTGGGCCGTATTAGGCACCCAATAAATCCAGCAACATCATACACAATTTTTAGTGACCAGTTCTATGCCCAAGGTAGTGTGTAAAGATCATAACTCTAGAGATAAATCTCATCACCTTGTCCAGTGTTGGAAAATAAATAATCCATGTGCCGTGTCTAATAACTAGAGAGATGTGAATTGTTGTCATTCCCAAACCTGTGTGGGATTTTTATTAATCTTGCCATTTACCTTTATATTTTATTTAGTCCATAACATTTCTCTATTCAACTTGTAATTCAATCATCGCCATACGAGCGTCTTGCTCATATGGTAATTCCAACCTCGTCATATAAGCTCCAAGTGCTTGTATGGAATATGATATGTTATGACATCAATAGTTCGTCTTCGGTTCAACCTGAAATTTAGTCATCGCCATACAAGCCTCTCGCTTGTATGGTAATTCCAACCTCATCACATAAGCTCCAAATGCTTATATGGTATATGATAGAGTATGCTATCTTCACGAAGCATACCATGTAGTGTAGTTCAAAATTAATTATTACTATCTTATGGCGTTGTCTATAATCTCACAAAGAACAACCATCACAGTGCATCCAATGTCATTCACAGGAGTTTAGATAATAAATAAAATTATGCAGCCAACTCATTAAGGTTTACCTATTTGTCGGGCACACAAATAAATTCTTTACTCAACAGCAAATCCATTTACCTGCTTAGCGTGTGTGTGTGTGTGTGTATGCATATCTAAGCTAAAAATAATATTTTTAGCGAACAAATATTTATTTCCATACATGATAATTTTTAACACTTCATATACATGTTAAAAATAATATTTTCAATGAACAAATATTTTAATCAACACCTGGTTATTTTTAATGCTTCATATACATGTTAAAAATAATATTTATAGCCAATAAATATTATTTCCACACACGACTATTTTTAACTCTTCATATACATGTTAAAAATAATATTTTCAATGAACAAACATTTCAATCAACACCTAGTTATTTTTAACACCTTATATAGATGTTAAAAATAATATTTTTAGCGAACAAAAATATATTTCAACACAAGGCTATTTTTAACACTTCATGTACATAATAAAAATAATATTTTCAATGAACAAACTGTTGTATATAACATTGTTGTATACACAATTATATGATTTTTGTTTGATGATAACAACCAAATATATATTATTATAAATGTGTTTGTTATTGTACTATCTCATACATACATCAAAGACATGAATATAATATTTATATTTAAATAGAATACGACTGTACAGACCTTTAAATATTCACACAGTATTTTATTTAAATATAATATTTTATTTCAGTATTCAAACAGTACAGATTTACAACTCCCCTATTTGTACATCAAAGAAATACAATACAGTAATTTTCAATTGATTCATATACACTTCAGTTCCTCACTACAACACTCTATCACTCTTTTGTACAATCTTTCAGATTTACATACATATATAGACACTCATACATTTCGCTGTCTATACTCGTCTTCCGTCTTCTGTCTCCATAGCATCTTTCAATCAGTCCAGTCATCATCTACCTATCATATACAGAAAATACACACAGTATCTAAAAAAGAAATAATATTCTAAATTCTAGCGAATAAAACTTTTATTGTAAAAATTTATTTGCCTCAGAATTTCGGTGTGTTTCTCATCATTTTTCGTGACTTGATCTGATATGCATATGTTTCTAGTAGCCACTGATCAGCCTCAACATGCCACACTGGTTTGCTGATCAGAATCAATGTCAAAACTAGCAGATTCTGAATAGCCACAACTCAGTGTAGCAGTCTGCTGATAAATAAATTACACGTGCACAATATTTGTATACACACGCTTTTGTGTATATATACACATATATAAATGTACAGGTGTATAGTCGTGGCATGCTCAAAGCAAAAGTGAACAGCCAAAGTGATCAAAACATCATATATTAGCAAAACAGAAAGTGATCGAACACACATGACAGTCGTGCAGATAAGAATGATCACTCACAAGATATGCACAAGTTCAAACATGGTGAAGTATGCAAAGTTCAAGTCTGACTGCTCAAACATGGTCAAGCCAGTGACATTGCATGAACAAATGCAACACAAACAAGTCAGGTTCAGTTTAAATGGATACCATGAAATCGTTCCAGACCCAAGCAAATGATCAAGTGCATGAACAAGCTACTTGGCTACAGCTAAAATGATGGAGTCACCATACAAATCATCGTGGAGAGCAGATGTTAAATACAAGCAGCTACAAGTGGTTCTAAAGGACAAACATATCTCTGCATGGTCAAGTGTACAACTCAGGAGTAGCTGAAATGAAGTATACACATATGATGCAGCATAAAGCAACTCAGTACTCCTGTATTAGCACAAAGCAACATGGTGACACAGAGGGTCGAAACAAAACAAAGCAACACAGCATGATTCACACTGTCAACATATACTTAACAATTTAGGAAGTAAACGAATTATGGATAAGCAATAATGAGGGGG
Source organism: Allium sativum (assembly GCA_030737875.1). NCBI lineage: Eukaryota > Viridiplantae > Streptophyta > Magnoliopsida > Asparagales > Amaryllidaceae > Allium > Allium sativum. The sequence continues at coordinate 730,607,758 of CM060910.1, forward strand.
TCATATTAATACTAGAATCATGACAGGGCTCAAATTCATGCATGAGTACAACATGCATATATGACATATTAGCAACAACAAAGTTGTCGAGTTTGACTTCTAAATTGCGTGCACGTGCATGGTGTTCAAATGTGTGAAAGTAGCAGTTTTACAGTACGGATGTATGTGTACAAGCAGTGATGATATAAGTATACATGGCTCAATACAGTAGCAATGTGCACATACACAAGGGTGCAGCAGTTTACTATTAGTGCAAACTCTAGCATGGGTGCATGCATGACATGTACAAGTCAATGATCAAATGCCAAACTGCTTTTAGGAATAGCAATGATGCATGGAGGGTAACATTGTAATTATATCAAGCATTTCAGCATCAAACTTATTCCACAATCACATTTTTGGCAAGTAATAAGAAAAAGCTTTAAGTAGCAGGATGCCAAATTGAAGAAAGTTTCAATTCTGAACAATATCAATGATGGGATACACAATGTTCTCCAAGCATATATCAGCAAAATCAAAAGCAACGTTTTTAGCAAGTATGCATTCACATGGCAAGATTGAAATTCAAGTTGAAATGGGTTCCCAAAAATACTCCAGATTTGGCTAAATGTATTTTCAGAAATGAATACACATGGAAATTCAATTTCAGATATGCACAAATTAGGTCATCAATCTGTTTTTGGCAAGTGGTTAATCATTGCAGAAATCTTTTTCAAAATCGTAAATACTTTCCAAAAATGCTCAACTTTTTTATAGCAACAAATCCCATCAGTAAAGACATTCAAAGCCATAGAAAACACTCAAGAAAATCCAAGGCAACAATTCAACAATCACAGTAAGGATTCATGACTGATTAAATCAAGGAAATCAAAAGAGGAAATTTTCGGAAACCAGGCCAAGCCATTTTATACAAAATCGGAGATTGCATTAAGGATTATATAATCCTATTTGTACAACACCATTACATCATAGGCTAAGTGATTGAAATCGAAACCAAGCAACTCAAATCAAAACTAAAAAGAATCAGAATACTCACGTTTTTCTTTTTGGGTTTCGATCAACAGAAAATCCAAATCGATCGAGCAAGAAGTAAAAAGGATCGAAGCTATCAAAGAAATCACTGCATCTTTTCTCGGCAATTGCGATCGAGTTTAGAGCACCAAGGAAAACCCTAATCCCCAAAGTTTGAATGGTCGCCATTCTATTTTTTCCATAAGACAAGTGTGATCGGCAAAAGGAATGGAATAGCAAAAGATGGTGGTCTAGACTTGATCAAGTGAATGTGCTCTAGTTTATTATAAAGGGGAGATTCAATTTTTTTATTGGGGTTTTTACTTTATTATTTTGTTGTTGTATTTTCTATTTGTTTTGCAAATCGTCTTACCAGTTTCTAAGTCTGTAAATCTAGGAAACCGGTTAGGGTATTAACTGGTAGTTTACTAGAGTCTGTAAAAACTAGGGTTACTAGTTATGGAGTTGCAATCAGGAGAAATATGATATAGGGGATTAGATCAGTCTAGGATTTTGAGCGTAGGGTTAGTATAGGAGCAAGGAGTACAAGTTTACAGGGTCTGTAAGCGGGATCTGTTACTAATACCTAGTAGAAACATTAGGAATGCAGCTGTAGGCAAGATTTGCCGAAGCTAGGTATCTTTGTGTGTTATTTATTTTCTGCATTTACTTACTCTGCTATTATCTGTGCTGCGATTATATTTAATAGCACTTTTAAACTGTAATAAACCCTATTCACCCCCACTAGGGTTAATCTAGATCTAATAAGTGGTATCAGAGCTGGTATTCTGTTAACTCTAGGTAATGGGTCATCCTAGTTGTCAGTCCATAGAGAGTCAGTCTAGTCGTATTCCAACTATTTTTAATGGTACAGAGTTTTTGAACTGGAAATCAGAAATGGAATCCTATTTAAAACCTGTTGATATTAAATGTTGGACTAGCATTATTGATGGGTATGATATGCTCAGTAGGAACGATATTGGATTTAATTCTTGTGCTATTTACATATTGTATTCTTTTATTGATGATATCCAATATAACCTTTTCTCTCATTGTTTGACTGCACAGGAAATCTGGAATAGTCTCAATATGAAGTATGGACAAATTGACAACAGCAGCTCAAAACCCAAAATGGTCATTTCAGATTCAGATCTATGCTCGGGAGAAGAAATAAATGAAAATTCAAGTAGATCATACGATGGAGACTCAACAGACAATGAGACTGAAAGCTTCTCATATGAAGAGTTGGCTAATACGTGTACTGATTTAACAAAAATCATTGATAAACTCCATCGTAAAAACAAATCTTTAAAATCTAAAATACACGAGTTGAATTGCAAAATTAACTGTTTGGAATCAGAATTTACAAATGTCATAAAATTAGATAATTCTAATTGTAAAAATTATTTGAAATTGAAAACTGATCTCGTTCATCTCAATAAAAACATTCAAAAGCTTGAAAAAGAAATTCTTATTTTAAAAGAACAATTCTTTGCGAAAAGAATTTAATAATTTTAAGGCCATCAAAAATTCCAAACATGAAATTGCTGAAAAAGAAAGCTTGTTGAAAAGTGATTTGATTTTAAATCAGCTTGAAAAAGAGATTGAAAATTTCAAGAAACTTGAATTTGAAAAACAAATTAAATTTGAATCTGAAATCTTTGAGTCCAAGACCAAAATCAAACTACTTGAAAACGAAAATTTGTTTTTGAAACAAAATGATACTGAAAGGAGAAAGATTAGCATTGATCGTTGTTCAAATCTGACAAAAGAAAATTTTGATCTTAAATCCAAAATTCAACGATTAGAATCAGCTTTGGATAAATTTTCTAATGGGGAAAATTCGTTGAATATGCTGTTACAAAACCAATTTTCAATTGGACATAAACGAGGTCTTGGTTTTGGGAAAACAAATATTTTTGAAAATTTGAACTCGTTTGATTTTAAAAATTCCTCAAACAGCTTTGGAAAGAGTCATTCTGAAAATTTAAACTCTAAAAGATTTTTGAATCACAAACGAGATGTTAATTTGTTTTATAACAAACCATTTGAACAATCTCGGATCTCGAAAGATAATAATACGGGCTTTGTTAAATTCAAACAAATCTGGGTTCCCAAAGGTACGAAAATAGATTCGAATGGATTGTTATACAAACAGGTTTGGGTATCGAAATATGTGAACACAACTGTGAGTGGGTTTATTGCTTTTGTTAGGCCACTCAATTCTCTTAACAGTTAGGTACCGAAGAAGGCCGAGGAACTGCATTGCTAAAGAAAAACTGGATTTTAACTGCTACATATCATAGAATCATTCACAGTTCCTTAGCCACATCTGATGATTTATAGATTCTAGTTTACATCGATTTCAGGTATGACCTCTATACTCATCTTTGTAAATATTTATTTCTTTTTGTGTATTCCTCTTTCCTTTTCTGTTTTTTCTGATTAGATTTGTCACTGTCATATCATTGTAATTTTTCTTGTACTTTCTTAGCTTCCAATTGCAGTACTCATGATCTTCTGGAAATTCACTTTATTTGAATAGAACTATGATGTTTTAATTATTTCCAGATCTTGAATTTAAACTTGTAAATATATGCAATTATTTTGAAGTTTATTTTTCTGATTTTTGAATTCCTAACAGTGATGAAGTATTCTTGTTCTATCTTGGACACTATTAATATGAATTCTAAATTTTTGAAGATCTGAAAAACAATTGAAATTTCACACACCTATGCTGTTTTGAGTTTCTTCTAATTCATTTTAGAAAAGTTTGAAATATTATAATCATTACAGCACACTGCTACTTCTCAGTCGTGATAATTTCACTGATTTTCAGATTGGCTCGGAAATTTTGAATTGTCTTGAATCATTAGTGATACATCCTGAAATTCATCTTTGTTCATGATCATTATGGTTGAAATTTGTTTGTTTGAAATCATCTGAAATTCATGATATTTTGAATATCAACCTCTTAATCCTAAAATTATTAATCTTATGTGATTAATTCATTATATCTCAAACTTGACATTGATTCAAGTGATTTCAAATAAATTATATTTAATTTTCTCGATCATGAATATCTCTCAAGCCTGATGTAAATGATCTAAAATTACTCTTGTACTTATAAGAGATACTTATGAAAAAAATCTTTCAAAGTCTGGTCTTAAAACTCACTGTTATTTCATGATTATTTGATTTGAATATATGTTTGTTTAAAATCATTTGAAATTTTAGATTTATTGAAACACACACATATCTTGGATCTAAAATTTATAATCTGGTGTGACTGATTCATTAAATCTTGATTTTTCACTTTTCCTTAAACGATTTAAAATAAACTAAATTTTATCATGGAATATATTTTGTGACCATCAGAAACATCTTCTGACAAGTCTGCTGTGCTATTGGTTTTGTCTGCTGCTCTGATAAAAGGAACCTTTTTTGAAAATGATTTTGAAACTGCTTGTTTTGGTCAAAATGGTTACTTCTCTGATAAATGAAGTTTATGTGCTAAATTTGTCTGATTGGCCTTTGTGCTTAAAATTCTTTTGTCTGTGATATACTTGTTTGTCTCCAGTGTCTTGTTACAATCCTCATTGGTTGAGACATCAGGTGGTATCAGTTTAGAAGTGCTGAATTTGTTTTTGCTGTATATGTTTTAAATCTCTCATGTCTTGTATAGATCTTTCATGTCCCTCTTCTAACTGATTTTCAATTTTAATTTATTTATTGTTTATTCATTCAGAAACTGAAATCAATAACCAAACCAAACTGTATTTATAATTCACCAAAATTATTATCAGATTTTGAAATTGTGATTGTGACTGTAGTATATTTCACAACAAGAGGAGATTTTATTTAAATTTTTCATGATGGTTAAACATTTATTATAATATCTTTAAATTGGCAATTATTTCACGACCATCTCCTTTATCTATCCTCATTCTGCCATCTATGATAATTTTATATTAATGTGGAGAGTTAATATATTTTAAAATCTTTTTGAATAAACAGTGAAAATATTTGTGATAGAAATGGGACTATGTTATTTTTCAAAATTAGTGACAATTGATTATTTTTAATGATCTCGGTACAGTTGATCATATTTCATAATATTATTAATTTAGAAATTTATTTCATAACCATTTCCGTACCTATCACATTTCTATTGTCCATATTGGTTTATAAATAAACTGAGGAGTTTTTCATTTTGGAGCTGAAAATGAAATGATAAATATAATTAATATATAGTGTGTCTCTAACCCCATTTAAAAATCCAATCTCTGGTCATGCATGGTTAAGAGACAACTTATAATTTAAGCTGTGACTGACCTCATTTAAAAATCCAAGCTCTAGTTATGCGTAGTCAGTGTGCTCTTAAAAAAAATAAAAAGGAAAAGGAAAAAATGTGTTATAAATAGAAATTAATTTGAAATTTTCCTTGGTGTATAAAAACCTTCCTAACAAACCACCTTTCTAATCTGTGAAATGTGTTGAAATCTTATGAAGTATCATGATTTGTTGATTGATAGCTATTGGAATTTGAGATTATATGATTCTGTCACTTAAATTGAATTATTAATTATAGTCTAAATCCATCACTATTGTTTTTGTGCTCAATTTTACAAAATTCTTTTGAAATAATTGGACATCATATTTTTGTAACTCTCTCCGTTTCATATAAAATTCATCGTAAATCCGTCATTCTCTTGTAACGACCCAGAAAATCTGAACCAATTTAAATTTTTTAATTTGGCTAAAATAATGGATTTTAAATATTTAAAATAAATATTTTAAATAATGGCGATGAAAACCGAGTTTGAATCGACAATTGAAAACGAATATAATTAATTATAATTATAAACAAGGCCTGAAAAGGGGCTGCAGTTTCAAAAAATTGAATTCAAACTTTGTCGGACTGTACTAGGTGCAAAACAATCTGGATTTTAGTGAAACTAAAAATATTTAAATCTGTTAGTAAATACCTTTCTAACGAATCTGAAAAATCGAATTTTCATAGCGGAAAGCAAAAGTTATGGCCGAATGAATTTTCAGGACGGTCGCTATGGAATTTATATAGCCCGTGAAATTGGCCATTTTGCATACGACCTCGGAATTCGACGAAACCACTTTTGTTGGATCCGAGATGTGAAGTTATTACTAGGTTTCAAATTTCATAATTTTTGAAGCTAGTATGTGAGCATGGCAAAAGAAAATGTGTTTTGGTCAATTACAGTTAAATTGGATCGACCAAAAATGGGCCTTTTTGCAAACGGTCTCAGAATTCGACGAAACTAGTTTTGTTGGGACCGTATCGTCAAAACATAGCCACTTTTATTTTTCTGGAATTTTTCGAATCAGTTTGTGGCCCTGGCAAATTGAAATGTACGTTCAAATTAAATATTGAATGTTTTGTATTTTGATTTGAATTGAAACTGACTGAAACAGTCGAATGGGCCTACGAAACATATCCCATTGTGTTCGGAATGGGGGTAAAACGCTGGGGACGATAGTCGTTGGGTTTGGATTGGGGTCCGCGAGAGGCAAGGGGTATTTTCGGATTTTTAAAACTTTATAAATAAAAAAAATGATTGGGCCACGTCAGAACGCACCCCCCCCCCCCCCCCCGATTTTCTCTCTCCCCGACTCGAGCAACGGCGGAAATTGGCCGCTCCCTTCTCTCCTCTTTTTCTTCTGATCCGCTCATTGAAATCCAATGCCACAGTTGTGGTTTTTGTAGTACTTCTCGTGATCTTCAAATCCATATAAGTATTGGATTTTTTTCGTGGCCTGTAGAGGGAGAACCACCCTCGAGAAGTTCGGCCGTTCGCACCCCGATTCCGCCGCCTGGGGACCACCGAGCTCGACCTCCTCCCTGGCGCACGTGCGCCTCTCCTAGCCCGACAAGGTGGCGCTGGCCGATCGAAGCAACAATCAACGGATTGCCTGAAAGATCAAAACCTAGTTTTGAAGAAATCAAGCAGGTATCGGCTGTTTAATTAAAAATTGATTTTAACAGTTTAAAACCGTTGCAAACTTTGAAAAATCATATCTTTTTGCTATGTTAACGAAATTCGATGAAACAGGAAACATCGTGACCGTGTGGACGCCTTCTACATTTTAGAAGAGACCGCGTATTTTTCTGAGCCTTCTGCTATTTTTGGTGGAGTGGAACCCAATGTGAGATTTCTAATTTAAAAACAATATGGAAAACGACGTTGTATAAATTATATAGTCGATGTATGAGTTATATAAGCGTTGTACACCTCTTGTATAAGCGTTGTATAAGTTGTACGTTCGATGTATAAGTTATATATGCGTTGTAAAGATTATATATGTGTTGAAATAAAAGTGAATTGCTATATATATATAAATATATATATATATATATATATATATATATATACATATACGCCCCTCGTCCACAAACCATGGACGATATTTATTGGTTGTGATTGGTGTGCAAACTGATTGATAGCGAATGGTTGTTTGGGATTGTTTGTGGTTGATAGTGATTGATTGTGATTGAAAAATACCCGTTTGTGGTTGAGAAATATTTGGTTGAAACCACATAGGATTAGTTTGTGGAAATAAAACAAATATATACATGCCGCCTGCGTGCGAACTAGATGCATGATCCCCATTGTCAAAAACAGCGAGGTTTTAAGGTAGAGCGAGGAGCCGTACTAGGGACGGTCCCGGTTTTAACTACCCTGCCGTTATGCTGCCGAAATTTTCTAAAATATACATGTGTTAGAATAATTTTCATTCGTTGAAATAAATTACATATGTTGAAAGAATATTCATGTGTTGAGTTGCAATTCATTCGTTGAGTTGAAATTCATGGGTTGAATATTATTTGAATTTAAACAAATAGTTTTAGCAATAAAAATCACATTTATATATATAGACAAATTATAGAGAATATTCATGTGTTGAATTGAAATTCGTTCGTCGAGTTGAAATTCATGTGTTGAATTGAAATTCGTTCGTCGAGTTGAAATTCATGTGTTGAATGTTATCGTATTTTAAAATAAGATGAATAGACAATAAAAACTACATTTTTATTGTGAATATGAAGTGTTAAAAAAAACATTCACGTGTTGAATAAATATTTTGATGATAAAAATATTTCTTTTATCATGTATACGCTTTGATAAAAATACACACGTGTTGAAATAAATAATAGTTTGCTAGAAATATTATTATTGGCTTTGTTCTGCATATATATACATGTGTTGAACAGGAAAAAAAGGATTAGCTGTAGAGTAAACAAATTATTTGCGTGCCCGACAAATAGGTAAGCCTTGATGAGTTGGCTGCGCAATTTTATTTTTATATCAACTCCTGTGAATGCCATTGGATGCGGAGTGCTGGTTATTCTGTGTGAAATAATAAATATCGCCATAGGATAGTAACAATTAAATTTGAACTACGCTACATGGCATACTTCTTGACGATAGGCATACTTCATCATATTCCACATAAGCAATTGGATCTTGTGTGACGAGGTGGAAGATTTACCATACGAGCGAGAGGCTTGTATGGCGATGATTATATACTACAGGTTGAACTGATGACTGATATGGACTCTATAAAATATAACGATAAATTGCCATATTAATAAAAAAAACCCACACGGGTCTGGAGTTGACAATAATCACGTCTCTCTAGTTATTAGATACGGCACATGGACTATTTGTTTCCACACGGAAACGGGGTGACGAGAATTTATTCTCTGGAGTGATTATCTATACATGCTCCCCCGTAAACACCAGAATATATCACTATAAATATGTGAATGCTTTTTAGGATTTATTGGGTACCTAACACGGCCTAATAAATTTCCAAACCCCTCCCCGTACAAAGGAGGTTATGGCGAAAATTTTCGAAATATTAAGGCGTTAGTGAAATATTTGAAGTGAAAACGAAGTTGAAAATATAGAACGAACTACAGTTGAAATTATAGAATGAACTATATTTATATATATAAATATAAATATAATTAAAAGGAATCGAAGCCGTGCAGTTCGTGTTTCGGAATCGTAATTTGAAACGATTGGTATGAGGAATCCGACCATCGGATTTTCCCGAAACCTCAACCGTCGGGTACGCCTTGGAAATATCTTCCCAACGGCACCAACCTTGTAAAAATCCAACGGTTGGATTGTCTGGAATGTTTAATTCAAATCTGAAGAGAAACAGCGCCAGAAACGATTATATTTTTTTATATATATATAAATATAATTATATTTAATCGAATAATGACACTGCAGTTCGTATTTTGAAATCGAAACTTCAAACGATTGTACCGGGAGATCCGACCGTCGGATTTTCCCGAAACTGGAACTATTGGATTCGTTTTGAAAAGACCTTTCTAATGATGTAAATTTTGTGAAGATCCAACGGTTAGATTGTCAGATATGTGTAAATCAAATCTGAAGAAAAACAGCGTCACGGCCGCGTTATGGCCCGAAGCGTCGTTTTGAATAAGTTGGCTATTTTAAAATAATTAAAAATAGCGATAAATTGTTATAAAATATCAAAAACGATATGGAATAGAAATAAACTGAATTTGCTCGATTTATGTTGTATTTGATGGTTGAATGCGTTTGGTGTGAAAATTACATTAAAGAACAAAATTGGTGTTGTCGAATAATTTAACCATTGAAATAAATTGATTTAAAATTCTAAATATACGTGAATTATTTGAAAAGGCCGAGTTAATTCTCATTTCAAATAGTTGACCGACGATTGAAAGTCAAAGAAGAAGACGGTGGTCGAAGACCGGAGATCTTCACCTCGTTTGGATGGTAACCGAGGTCCTGATTGGGAGGCATCCCGAAATATGGATAATGAGTGGTGATCGTCCAGACGTACGTGGTGATCGATGGGTTTGCGAGGTATTTAGTGCCTCCGGATTCGTTCAGACCCAGAACGGACTTGTAGATGGACTATGTGTCTGACATTGGATTTTATTCCGTGTTGATTGATCTCTGTCAAATATACATCTGTTTGGAGGCGGAGAATTAATTCTTTTGCTTAACGCCCCTCTCTGAGACGCACGAGCTTAGAGGTTGTATATCGATGGACATCAGTCGCATGGCATGAATTGCCTGTGTGGCATGCTAAGATGCAGTGATCAGGGCTTCTGTTGAAAAGCAAAGTCTTGTGGTGATGATCAAAGCACCGCCTATGTGGCGTAGCTTTGTGTATAACGTAAATTCGCGAGCCTCACACCCCGATATGAACCAGAAACGGGAGCAGGACCTCAGGGAGGGCATGCGTTTCCTTCTAGCTAGGGTGGTGTCAGTGACCTACCAGCCCTGACATTTATATACTTTTCACCTGTGTGGTTGTTGTTGTTGCGAGGCGCCTCAATTAGATCGGACGTTCCGGGTCCGATGGAGTCATTCGTTGGCTCGTTTACGCCCCAAAGGGCGGGGAAACGTATTGTTCAGGCATTTTAATCCACATCGATGGACCGGCCCTGACGATCCACGGGTCACTCGAGCTCTGATCCTGAGACATGGGCTAGATTGCCTCGAATTCGGTAAGGACTATCTTTTACCTTGGTTCATGATGGAAATCCAATTTCCAAATACGTGACTGTGCGGTTTTGATTGTATACCTATATATGGCGACATAGTGGTATGGGGCATTAATGCCGTCTATGATTGATAGTTATGATTTGAAATTGTTTTCAAAACATATAAACACTAGCAATAATATCAAATGCCTTTGTTTTATCCGTATCAAGCATATTTTGGCCGTTATAAGGTAAAAACTCTATCCTCAGGTTTGCGTTGCATTGTGTGATGGGAACTGAGTCTTATAATGGCTTCATTTTTATAAAATGCATTGCGTTGTTTAAAAGAAAGATTTGTTTTAAAGCACTGGAAATCCAATGGAGTAAACCCGTTCCACGAAAGTGGCGTGGTCCTGTGATTAGCCATATTATATATGTGTTGAGTAGATTTCTCATACCAGTCCCATGACTGACTCGTAGTTTATTTCACTTTCAAAATCGGGTGCCCCTTTTTCTACACGGGCAGCCTTGTATTCAGGTTTAGCTAGTTATTTCTGGATAGCTGGAGCTGAAGATGGATTCTATCATTTATCTCTTTTATGTTGTTCAGCTCCTATTGTACATATTTTGTTTGTTTTCCGCTGTAGACATTTATGTATAGCTGAACTGTATTTGTACTAAGTAAGATCCTGTATACTGTGTAACTCTGATGATTACTTTTATCCAGTATATTCTATTGTTCATTATATGGTGTATTTACTTAATTCTGTTCTGCAATTATCTGTTTCTGTGTTATATTCCAAAGATAACCCTTGCCACCGTCAGTACGGGGTTTGGGGTCGTCTCATCTCTACAATGTGGAATATGCCACATGTTCTCAGAATATTATGATTTTTGTTTGATTGATTGAGATTTACGATGATCGTTCTTCCTCCTAAGCTGAAATTATATTTTTAGTCATTTTTGGTTCTAAATCCTTTTGATGATAACAAAAGGGGGAGAATGGGTTGAGATTTTGATTTATGAGTGAATATTTTATAAATATTCCATTTTCATTCTTTTTCACTCATGCACAGTTATAGAGGGAGTTTCTGTTGTAGGGAGAGCAAACAAATAGGGGGAGTTCAATATTCACTGTCAAACACATTTATTATATTCAAAATCTTAATATTTGTTTGTAATCATCAAAAGGGGGAGATTGTTGTATATAACGTTGTTGTATACACAATTATATGATTTTTGTTTGATGATAACAACCAAATATATATTAATATAAATGTGTTTGTTATTGTACTGTTTCATACATACATCACAGACAGGAATATAATATTTATAATAAATAGAATACGACTGTACATACATTTAAATATTCACACAGTATTTTATTTTAATATAATATTTTATTTCACAATTCAAATAGTACAAATTTACATCTCCAATATTTGTACATCACAGAAATACAACATAGTAATTTTCAATTGATTTCATTATATACACTTCAGTTCCTTTCTACAACGCTCTATCACTCCTTTGTACAATCTTTCAGATTTACACCCATATACAGACACTCATACATTCCACTGTCTATACTCGTCTTCTCTCTTTTATCTCCATAGCATCTTTCAGTCAGTCCAGTCATCATCTACCTATCATATACAGAAAAACACACACATAGAGAATCAAAAAAAATATATTTTCTAAATTCTAGAGAATATAACTTTTATTTCAAAAATTTATTTGCCTCAGAATTTCAGTGTGTTTCTCATCATTTTTCATGACTTTACCTGATTTGTATATAAGTATACATGGCTCAATACAGTAGCAATATGCATATACACAAGGGTGCAACCGTTTATTATTAGTGAAAACTCTAGCATGGGTGCATGCATGACATGTACAAGTCAATGATCAAATGCCAAACTGCTTTTAGGAATAGCAATTATGCAGGGTAGCACTGCAATTATATGAAGCATTTCAGCATCAGACTTATTCCACAATCACATTTTTGGGTAGTAATAATAAAAAGCTTTAAGCAGCAGGATGCCAAATTGAAGAAAGTTTCAATTCTGAACAATATCAATGATGGGATACACAATGTTCTCCAAGCATATATCAGCAAAATCAAAAGCAACGTTTTTAGCAAGTATGCATTCACATGGCAAGATTGAAATTCAAGTTGAAATGGGTTTCCAAAAATACTCCAGATTTGGCTAAATGTATTTTCAGAAATGAATACACATGGAAATTCAATTTCAGATATGCACAAATTAGGTCATCAATCTGTTTTTGGCAAGTGGTTAATCATTGCAGAAATCTTTTTCAAAATCGTAAATACTTTCCAAAAATGCTCAACTTTTTTATAGCAACAAATCCCATCAGTAAAGACATTCAAAGCCATAGAAAACACTCAAGAAAATCCAAGGCAACAATTCAACAATCACAGTAAGAATTCATGACTGATTAAATCAAGGAAATCAAAAGAGGAAATTTTCGGAAACCAGGCCAAGCCATTTTATACAAAATCGGAGATTGCATTAAGGATTATATAATCCTATTTGTACAACACCATTACATCATAGGCTAAGTGATTGAAATCGAAACCAAGCAACTCAAATTAAAACTAAAAAGAATCAGAATACTCACATTTTTCTTTTTGGGTTTCGATCAACAGAAAATCCAAATTGATCGAGCAAGAAGTAACAAGGATCGAAGCTATCAAAGAAATCACCGCATCTTTTCTCGGCAATTGCGATCGAGTTTGGAGCACTAAGGAAAACCCTAATCCCCAAAATTTGAATAGCCTCCATTATATTTTTTCCAAAAGACAAGTGTGATCGGCCAAAAAGAACGGAATAGCAAAAGATGGTGGGCCAGACTTGATCAAGTGAACGTGGTTTTGTTTATTATAAAGGGGAGATTCAATTTTTTTATTAGGGTTTTTACTTGTTTATTTTGTTGTTGTATTTTTTATTTGTTTTGCAAATCGTCTTATCAGTTTCTAGGTCTATAAAATCTAGGAAACCAGTTAGGGTGTTAACTGGCAGTTTACTAGAGTTTGTAAAAACTAGGGTTACTGGTTACGGAGTTGTAATCAGGGGAAATCTGATCTAGGGAATTAGATCAGTCTGGTGTTTTGAGCATAGGATTAGTACAACAGCAGGTAGTGCAAGTTTACAGGGTCTGTAAGCGGGATCTGTTATTAACACCGAGTAGAAACCTTAGGAATGCAGCAGTAGGCAAGATTTGATGAAGTTGGGTATCTCTGTGTGTTATTTATTTTATGCATTTACTTACTCTGCTATTATCTGTGCTGCGATTCTTTTTAATAATACTTTTAAATTGTAATAAACCCTATTCACCCCCTTCTAGGGTTAATCTTGATCCAACACAAACATTTTAATCAACACCTGGTTATTTTTAATGCTTCATATACATGTTAAATATAATAATTATAGCCAATAAATATTTATTTCCATACGCGACTACTTTTAACACTTCATATACATGTTAAAAATAATATTTTCAATGAATAAACATTTTAATCAACACCAGGTTATTTTTAACACTTCATATACATGTTAAAAATAATATTTTTGGCGAACAAAAATATATTTCAACAAAAGGTCATTTTTAACACTTCATATAAATGATAAAAATAATATTTTTATCGTTCAAATAATTTATTCAACACATATTTTTAGTGGTTCATACATATAATAAAAATGTTATTTTTATTGTTCAAACAGTTTATTCAACACATGAATATTTTTAGTGGTTCATACATACAATAAAAATGTTATTTTTATTGTTCAAACAATTTATTCAACACATGAATATTTTAAGTGGTTCACACATACAATAAAAATGTTATTTTTATTGTTCAAACAATTTATTCAACACATGAATATTTTTAGTGGTTCATACATACAATAAAAATGTTATTTTTATTGTTCAAATAATTTATTCAACACATGAATATTTTTAGTGGTTCATACATACAATAAAAATGTTATTTTTATTGTTCAAATAATTTATTCAACACAAGGGTATTTTTATTGGCTCATACATATGACAAAAATGTTATTTTTATTGTTCAAACTATTTATTTCAAACAACAACTATTTTATATAGTTCATTTCAGAAAATTTCAGCACTATAACAACAGGGTATTTAGCACCGACACCATATCTGAGCACGGCTCCTCTGCTAACCTAGGCCTTGCAGCATTACAATAATTTCATTTCCATAATTTCCACAATTCAATTCCTTTTCACAATACAATGAATTTACCACAAACACAGTCAATTTTGTTGCAACCACAATCAATCATTCACAATCACAACCAATTTCACACCACAATCATCATACTATCATTCATGGTTTAACAGAAAGTAGTGTCAGGAGCTACAAAGCCCCGTTTGTAATCTAACATATTTTTATCCATTTTATTTGAATTTAGAAATCTCATATTGGGTTCCAATCCTTCTTAATTGACGGCTAGCTCTAAAATTCTCCTGATCTCTTCTAGAATGTAGTGTACGATGTCATGGTCCCAAGGTCTCTTGTTTCACTGGATTTCGATAGCATACGAAAAATATATGATTTTTATTCATTAATCTCACTTTGCAACGCTTTTATACGTTGAAAACCTTTTAAATTAAACAACCCGTTACCTGTTAGTTTTCGTTCAAAACTGGGTTTGATCTTTGCGCTCAAACCGTTGCACGAGAGGAGGATCGAGTTGCACCACACTGCAGAGCTTGGAGGGGCGCGCCATTCGAGGGTGGTGGGGTCCAGCTCGGTGGTAGGGTGGCGACGATAACTGGTGGCGAACGATGTGAGTTGGAGGAGGTGATTTGGGTTAAATACACAACGATGGATCACAAAACTTATATGGATTTGAAGAGTGGAAGATTCTCTACAAAATTCCCTAAAGGATCATCAAATGTTATTGCATGGATTCAAAGTTATGGAGGAAGAAGGCTTTGAATCGTTTCCGTCGTTTGATTTTTAGAGGCGGTGCTGGGTTTTCAAATGACGAGGGCTTAAGTTGTAATCCTATTGGCCGATGTATTTATATTTTAATTTTTAATCCTTTTAATTTCAAAAATACCTATTTATCCATACGAACTCCAAATCAAACCCAACGACTATTGCCCCCAGCTAAATACCCCCATTCTGGACATAATGGAATATGTTTCGTAAGCCCATTCGACTGTTTCAATCAATTTTTCTTCAAATTAAAATATATAACCTTCTATATTGAATTTGAACATACATTTCAATTTGTCAGGGCCATATTCTATATTGAATTTAAACATACATTTCAATTTGTCGGGGCAACATATTGATTCCAAAAATTCCCGAAAAATAAAATAACTATATTTGGATGATACGGCCCTAACAAAATTAATTTCTTCGAATTTGAAGATCGTTTGAAAAATGGCCTTTTTCTGGTCGATCCAATTCAGACTGAAATTACCAAACGCATTTTAATTTACCACGCTCACATATTAATTCCAAAAATTATGAAATTTTAAACCTAGCAATAATTTGACATTCCGAATCCAACAAAAGTGGTCTTGTCGAAAACAGAGGTCGTTTGCAAAATGGCTATTTTTAAGGGCCATATATATTTAAATTCCATAGCGACTATTTTAAATTTTAAACAGGACATAACTTTCAATTCTCATTATGAAAACTGGATTTTTCACATTCGTTAGAAAGATATAATTAAACAGATTCAAATATTTTTGGTTTTACTGTAATCTGATTTATTTTGAATTATGTACATTCATTTTAAATTAGGAATCGAATTTTCAAACTACCGCCCCATTTCAGGCTCGTTTTATAATTAAAATAAATACATATATGTTCTAACTTTGATTTAAATAAATTTAAAATCGTTATGATTTAAAATAAATCATTTTAAATATTCAAAATCCATTAAAATAGCTAAAATAAAAACTTTAATTTGGTTCTGATTTTCCGGGTTGTTGCAATCTCCCCCACTTAAAACTTTTCATACCCGAAAAGGAAACAGTAGTAAAGTAGGAAACAAAACGGAAATGGAATATATTGTAAAAGTACCTTGCACCAAACCTAATCAGAGATGTCCACTATGCACTTGGGATAAGCCAGTTTAATGCTATCTTCTGTTTCCCATGTACAGCCTCTAGGATCTCCACTCCATTGCACTTTGACTAAGTGAACCTTCTTGTTTCTCATAACCTTGGTTTCTTTGCCAATAATCTTTATGGGCTCCCTTCTCATTGCTAATTTCGGAGTAATATCCAAACCTTGTTGGGATACTTCTTCCACGACCAAGTCCGTATCATGCACATGTTTACGAAGTTGAGAAACGTGAAACACATCATGTAATCCGGGCAACCAATCAGGCAGTTGAACCCTATAAGCAAGAGTTCCTATCTTTTTGAGTATAGGAAATGGGCCAATAAATCTAGGTGCCAACTTCCCTGTCTTCCCAAATCGGACAACTTCTCTCATCGGAGAAACTCTGAAAGATACATAAACACCAACAGAAAATGCTAAATCTCTTCTTCTAGAATCTGCATAACTCTTCTGTCGGCTTTGATCTGCTTGTAGTCGCTTCTTAATGAAATCGCCTTTATCTGAAGCTTCTCGAATCATTTCGGGACCCAATACTAATCAATTGCCTAGTTCTACCCAACATGCAGGAGACCTACATGGTCTATCGTACAATGTTTCGACTGGTGACATTTCCTAGCTCGCTTGATAGCTATTATTATATGAAAACTCAACCAAATGCAAGTGATCTTCCCACGATCCGCCAAAATCAAGAATACAAGCCCACAACAAATCCTCTAATATACAATTCACCCTCTTAGTTTGATCGTCTTTCTGAGGATGATATGCGGTGCTAAGATTCAGCTTTGTTCCCAACTCTTCCTAAAATGCTTCCCATAATTGACTAGCGAAAATCAGATCTCTAACACTGACAATACTTCTAGGCACTCCATGTAGTCTAACGATTTCTTTAAAATATATTTGCGCCAGACTTTGAGTTGTTCTAGTCAATCTAACAGGAATAAAATGGGCGGTCTTCGTGAAACGATTTACGATCACCCATATGTTATCATTTCCTTTCTTGGTTCTGGGCAAACCGTCTATGAAAAATCCATGGAAATTTAATCCCACTTCCAATCTGGAATTTCCAATGGTTGCAACAATCCGGCGAGTTTCTGTTGATCATTCTTGACTTGTTGGAAAGTAGAACACCTGCTAACATATATAAAGATGTCTCTTTTCATAGACTTCCACCAGAATGTGCGCTTCAGATCGTTATACATTTTGCTCACTCCAGGATGAATACTAAGCTTAGAATTATGACATTCATCCGGTACTTATCTTCTGAGTTCTGGAACTTTTGGAACACAAATTCACCCTTGTAAGCTCAGGATCCCCTTACTGTCAAGATGGAAATCTGAAGCTTTACCTTCTTGAATTCGCTGGCTAATTCTTTTGATAAATTCATTGTTTTTTTGGAGAACAGAGGTCTTGTCAATCAATGAAGGTGTGATGATAAGAATGGCAATGATTACATTATTTCTGCTAAGTGCATCAGCTACAACATTGGCTTTCCTCGAAGTATACAAAATATCTAAATCGTACGCTGCAAGATATTCTAGCTAAAGATGTTGTCTCAAATTCAAATCCTTCTACATGAACAAATACTTTAACGACTTATAATCTATGTATAATTCGAACTTCTCACCCAATAGATAGTGCCTCCATATTTTTAAAGCAAACACGACGGATAACAACTTAAGATCATGCGTGGCATACCCCTTCTCATGTGGCTTCAACTGACGGGTAGCATAAGCAACTACTTAACCTCTTTGCATCGATAACGCACCTACTCCTTCAAGAGAAGCATCTGTATAGACTGTCAAATCTTGATTGCCATTGATAAATAAATTGTTTGAACAATGAAAACATTTTTATTGTATGTATGAACCACTAAAAATATTCATGTGTTGAATAAATTGATTGAACAATAAAAATAACATTTTTATTATATGTATGAACTACTAAAAATATTCATGTGTTGAATAAATTGTTTGAACAATAAAAATAACATTTTTATTGTATGTATGAACCACTAAAAATATTCATGTGTTGAATAAATTGTTTGAACAATAATAGTAACATTTTTATTGTATGTACGAACCACTAAAAATATTCATGTGTTGAATAAATTACTTAAATAATAAAAATAACATTTTTATTGTATGTATGACCAACTAAAAATATTCATGGGTTGAATAAACTATTAAACAACAAAAATATTATTTTTATCATGTATATGAAGTGTTAAAAATGACCTTGTGTTGAAATATATTTTTATTCGCTAAAAATATTATTTTTAACATGTATATGAAGTGTTAAAAACAACCAGGTGTATATTAAAATGTCTGTTCATTGAAAATATTATTTTTAGTTTATGTATGAAGTGTTAAAAATAGTCATGTGCAGAAATAAATATTTGTTGGCTATAAATATTATTTTTAACATGTATGAAGCGTTAAAAATAACCAAGTGTTGATTAAAATGTTTGTTCATTGAAAATATTATTTTTATCATGTATATGAAGTGCTAAAAATGACCTTGTGTTGAAATATATTTTGTTCGCTAAAAATATTGTTTTTAACATGTATACGATGTGTTAAAAATAACCAAGTGTTGATTAAAATGTTTATTCATTGAAAATATTATTTTTAACATGTATATGAAGTGTTAAAAATAGTCATGTGCAGAAATAAACAATTGTTGGCTATAAATATTATTTTTAACATGTATATGAAGCATTAAAAATAACCAGGTGTTGATTAAAATGTTTGTTTATTGAAAATATTATTTTTAACATGTACATGAAGTGTTAAAAATATTCGTTTATGGAAATAAATATTTATTCACTAAAAATATTATTTTTAGCTTGGATATGCAAATATTTACACATGCTAAATAGTTAAATGGATTTGCTATTGAGTAAAGAATTTATTTACGTGCCCGACAAATAGGTAAACCATAATGAGTTGCCTGCGCAATTTTATTTATTACATAAACTCCTATGAATGACACTGGATGCGGTGTGATGGTTGTTCTGTGTGAGATTATAAACAACGCCATAGGATTGTAACAATTAATTTTGAACTACACTACATGGCATACTTCGTGAAGATAGCATACTCTATCATATACCATATAAGAATTTAGAGCTTATGTGACGAGGTCGGAATTATCATACAAGCGAGAGGCTTGTATGGCGATAACTACATTTCAGGTTGAATCGAAGACGAACTATTGATGTCATAGCATATCATATTCCATATAAGCACGTGGAGCTTGTATGACGAGGTTGGGATTACCATACGAGCAAGACGCTCATATGGCGATGATTGCATTACAGGTTGAACTGAGGACTGTTATGGAATAAATAAAATATAACGGAAAATGGAAAGATTAATAAAACCCCACATGGGTCTGGAGATGACAATAATTTACGTCTCTCTAGTTATTAGATATGACACATGGATTATTTATTTTCCAACACTAGACAAGGTGACGAGATTTATCTTTGGAATTATGATCTTTACACACTCCCTAGGGCATAGAATAGGTCACTAAAAATTGTGTATGCTATTTTTGGATTTATTGGGTGCCTAATAATGCAAAATAAATTTCCAAAATGCTCTCCGAACAAAGGAGGCTATGGCGAAATTTTCCGAAATTAAAGGCATTAGCCAAAATTTTGAAGTGAAAATGGTTTGGAAATCGTTGAATGAATTATATATATATATATTAAAATAAAACGAATCGCGCAGCTGCAGTTCACGTTCTGGAATCGTAACTTTAAATGATTATACCGGGAGATCTAACTTTCGTATTTTCCCGAAAACGGAACCATTGGGTTCGGTTTGAAAGATCTTTCCAATAATATTAATTTTTTTAAAATCCAATGGTTAGATTTTGAGAAATGTGTAATTCAAATCTGAATAAAAACAACGCCAGGGCTGCGTAATGACCTGAAGCGTCATTTAATTAAAATAGGCTATATTTATATAAATAAAAATGGCGATTAATCATTTTAAAATATTATAAATGATATGGAATGGAAATAAACCGATTTTACTTAATTTATCAGATATTTTGATGGTTAGATGTATTTGACATGAAAATTATATTAATGAACTGAAACGTGAATGTCAAATAGTTTAACCATGGAAAGAATTGATTTGAATTCCATGTATACATGAATTATTTGAAAAGGCCGAGTTAATTATTATTTCAAATAATTGATCGACGATCAAAAGTTGAAGATATGAAGTCGGTGCAAGACCGGTGATCTTCACATCGAATGGATTACTTCTGATGCCTTGGATATGGGTAGCTACCATGAAGGGGTTATGGTGGTAGCGGTCCGGACGTGTTTGTTGTTTGTCCGGATGTGTGAGGGCCTCTCTTCCGTATTGGACATTTGGAACGAGGAATAAGGTGCCTCCGGTTTCGTTCAAAACCAGAACAAACTAGTAAATGGACGTGTGTCTGACATTGGATTTCGTTCTGTTTTGATTGATCTCTATTAAATATCTATCTGTTTGGTGGCGGAGAATTTATTCTCTTGCTTAACACCCTTCTCTAAGACTTACGAGCTTAGGGTTATATATCGATAGACATCAATTGCAGGACATGGAATATCAATGTGGCATGCGTTTCCCTTCAAGAGAAGCATCAGTATAGACTATCAAATCTTGATTGTCATCGATAATTGTTAATATTGGAGCAGTAGTTAATCTTAATTTCAGCTCTTAGAAAGCCGCCTCACATTCTGGAGTCCAATTAAATCTTGTGTGCTTATTTGTAAGCTTTGTTAATGGACTAGATAGCTTCGAAAAATCTTTAACGAATTTCCGATTAATAACTAGCCAATCCTAGAAAACTTCTGACTTTTGTGGGTGTATTAGGCTGCTTCCAATCTCGAGTAGCTGTAATTTTGCTTGGATCCACTGAGATTCCTTCCTTTGATACTACGTAACCAAGGAACTTCACTTCTTCTTATCAGAATATGCATTTAGAAAATTTGGATTTTAAGACGTTCTTTCTTAGAATCTCCTACACTTATTCTAAATGTTTCGCATGCTCGCTAGTTGACTTAGAGAAGATTAAAATATCATCAATGAAGATGAGCACTTATAGAAGCCGAATAACATTACCAACCACTCATAAAATTGGTCTTGACCTCTGAAAGTTGTCAAAGGAACACATTCTTCGGCAACACGCAATTGATGGAAACCGGTAGCTAGGTCCATTCTTGAAAATACTTGCGCTCCATTCAAACAATCCAATAAATCATCAATTCGCGGTAATGGATATCTATTCTTCAATGTCTGCTTATTCAAGTCACTATAATCTATGCATAGTCTGAGAGTACCATCTGATTTTGGAATAAACATCACTGCTGCTCCCCAATTCGAAAAAGTAGGCGTGTTCAAACCTTTCCATAAAAGCTGTCGAGTTTGATCGCCCAATTCATCTTTTTCCTTCAGGGTCGTTCTCCAAATTGCATGCAATACTGGCCTTGCGTTCGGAAACTAGATCGATCTTGAAATCAATTTCTCTTCGCGGAGGTAGGCTATCGACTTCTTCATATACATCCGCATAATTCTTAACGACAGGAATATTTTCTATTAGAAGGGAAGAAACATCTAGAGTTGACCAAAATTCTTTTCTATCTGAATTTGGACCTTCACATGGTATGGTTATATACTTTCCAAATTTAGTTTTAGCCTTAACAATCCTCTCGGCGCATTTAACTTTAGCTTCGTATTTGGTTAACCAATCCAATCCTAAAATAAGATCAAACTCGGAAAAATTCATGGCAATCGAGATGGAAGGGAACCGATAACGGGAATAAGAGGCAGGCACCCCACAAATCCAACTAAGATCGAGGGAACCCCCAATCGGATTATGGATACTGATGAGTTCTTTGAGGCATCTCAATTTTAAATTCAATTTCTTAACCATATTACTTGAAATAAAACTTTGTGACGAGCCCATTAGACAACACCTTAACCGGAATATTGTTGACAGTAAGGGTGCCTTCCAAAACATCTGGCCTTTCCCTACTAGTTGAGGGTGCTGGAGTTTCTTTTAATTCATTTACAAGGACTATTTCATATTTCTTTAATAGTTGGAAGCTGGAGTTTCTGCCACTTCATTTACAAGGACTATTTCATATTTATTTTTAAAGCTAGCAATTTTTCGCAATATGACCAGCCTGGTGGCATTTATGGCATTTTCTGCTCTCTTGGAACTCCTTATTGGATTTAGATCTAACATTCCATCGTTTCTTTAAAGATTTGCAACTTATCGCCAAATGTCCTTGCCTATTGCAGTTACAGCATGTGGCAGTCGTTAATCGTTCTTTCTTAGATTTGACCCCTTTCTTGTTGGCTTTCGGCTTCTTACTGGCCTTAGGCTTCATACTTTCCTCAGGGCTATCAGTTTCAACTTCCTTTTGTTGATAAAACTGCCTTCCTCTTCATCTTCCAAAACACCTTGCTTATCTAGATTCTCATAGCGACAAGCCATTTGTATCATCTTAGAAAAAGGAAGATTCACATGTGCAGTTACTCTACTTTCGTACCTTCTTTGAAGTCCATTAATAAATCTCAGATTCTTCCTTAAAGGATTTCGAATTAGTTCTGAGACAAAGCGGGAAAGTTCATTGAATTTATTCTGATTCTCCTAAATGGTCATATCTCCTTATTTCAAATGGTAGAACTCATCATATAGTTGCTCAGTTGCTTCTGGAGGAATAAATCTTTCTTTGAAAATTTCTTTAAATCTATCCTAGGTAATATTACCTTCTGGATTTTCTCTAGTAACAGTTTCCCACCAGATTAAAGCTTCATCTTTGAGTGCCCAATATGCCAGTAATCTTTTCTGATCATCTCTCAGTTTTAAGCCTTCAAAAATTCTCTCAGAAGAATGCATCCACGCTTGTTTTTCAATAATAGACTCTTTTCCCAGAATGGTACTCCACCCAGATTTCGATACTTCTTTACTAGAACTTCTAGATCAGATTCTGGTTGTGGGAGCACAATTGGATCGTTAGATTGCTGAACCATAGAATTACATTTTCTGCTTGTACCACTCATTTTCTATTATGTCTGAAAATAGCAGACAAAGAGTCAGGTCAACAGAAAAGATATTACAAAGCATAGGGACATATATATAACTATAAATGCATCAATTGGGTTGTATTTTATTCTGCTATACTCATTCTAGGACATTACTAATCCTATCTATAATGACTTACTCGTCTTAGAATACTGCTGATTCTATTTATGACAAGTCATTAACATGTTATATTCCTGAGCTAAGGTTAACCAAAGCTCTGATACCAACCGTGATACACCCAAACCCCTGTGCCACGGAAGCAAGGATAATCAGTGGAATATAACACATAAACAATAACAGCAGAAAAGAAATATAGCATTACAACAGATAACGTACATAAAATTACACTGGATTTAATATCAACATCAGAGTTACACAGCTTAACAGGATCATACTTAGTACAGAATACAGTTTTAGCTTAATATAAAATGTCTGTAGTGGAATCAATCATAATATACATAATACAGTCTGGAACTGTATAATAGAAATGATAAAATCCATCTTCAGCTCCTTCGCTATCTAGAATGAACCATCTAAAATCTGAATACAAGGCTGCCCGTGTAGAAATAGGAGAACCCGAATTTGCAAAGTGAAACAAACTACAAGTCAGTCATGGGACTGGTATGAGAAATCTTACTTAATCTATTTAATAACAAGGTCAATCACAGGACCACGCCATTAACGCAGAATGGGTTTACTCCATTGATTTTCCAGTGCATGAGATAAAATTAATTATTTAAACAACGCAATGCTTTTTAGAAAATGAAACCATTATAAGACTCACGTCCCATCACATAATCCAACGCAAGCCGGAGGATAGAGTTTTACCTTATAATGACCAAAATATGCTTGATACATATAAAACAAAATCATTTGATATTATTATTAGTATCTATATGTTTCAAAAACAATTTCAATCATAATGTATCAATCATAGACGACATGAGTACCATATATCATGCCGCCATATATAGGTTTACAATCAAAACGGCATAATCTCGTATTGGAAATTGGATTTCCATCATGAACCAAGGCAAAAGACCATCCTTACCGAATTCGAGACACTCTAGTCCGTGCCTCAGGGCCAAGACTCAGATGAGCCCTTGGAGCGTCAGGGTCGGTCCACACTTATGTTAGTGGATTTAAATTCCTGAACAATACGTTTCCCCGCCCTATGGGGCGTAAATCTGGTAAGTATATCGACCACACCATCCCTCGGCCCCGTAGTGACCGATATATACGAGGTGCCTCGCTTTCCATCATCCACATAAGTAAAAATGTCTGGGCTCCATACCATGACATCACTCCTAACTAGAAGGAAAAGCATGTCCTCCCTGAGGTCCTCTCCCATTTCTGGTTCACACTAGAGTGTGAGGCTCGCGAATTAACGCTATACACAAAGCCATGCTATTTAAATCCATGCTTTGATCATCAACCACAAGGCTTTACTTTTCAATAAAAGCCTTGATCACTTGCATCTCAGCATGCCACATTGACATAAAGCCCTTAAAAATAGTCAATTTGCAAACGACCTCCGTTTACGATGAAACCACTTTTGTTGGATCCGGAATCTCAAATTATTTCTAGATTCCAATTTTCAAAAATTTTGCAATTAATATGTGAGTACGGCAAAAGAAAACGTGTTTTGATAATTTCAGTTGAATTAGATCGACCAGAAAAGGACCATTTTTCAAACGGTCTCCAAATTCGACGAAATTAATTTTGTTAGGACCGTATCGTCAAAACATAGCTTGATTTATTTTGCAGGAATTTTTGGAGTCAGTATGTGGCCTCGGTAAATTAAAACGTATGTTCAAATTCAATATACATTAATTTATATTTTAATTTTGATGAGAACTGATCAAAATAGTCGAATTGGCTTACGAAACAAATTCCATTGTGTCCGGAATAGAGGTATTTAGCTAGGGGCGACATTCGTTGGGTTTGATTTGGAGTTCGGAACAATAAACAAGTAAAATAGAGAATTAAATAAATAATAATAATAATAATAATAATAATAATAATAATAATAATAATAATAATAATAAACATATATATATATATATATATATACCGTATCTCTAACATAACCCTAATCCTCCACAATACATCTGCCACTGCCACTACATAATCAATGGCCAATATCCGCCCTCTTTGATTCACTAATATCTTTCAATCCACCATTTAATTTACAAAATTTAAAGTTGGAGAATCATAGCCCCCAACGAGATCCATCTAATCAACAGTGATGATCGGGTTTGTGGATTCTCTCTTTCAGATTTGCTCGTAGAAGTCGTTGGCTTTCAATGCATTTTCACGACACTACGTGCATGCGAGCTGGGTCCCACGACCAGCGATGGCAGCCCCTTCCAAGGCCGACGTGATGACCCCCTCTGATCAATCCTCGGTCGAGTACAGGCATGGCTGTTTGGAACCCTAGGCGGCGAGATTTTATTTCTTGCGAACGAGGCCTGGAGAAATTTCAATGGGGAAGAAAAGGTTAAAACATGGATTAGATTAATTAAAATTAATTAATTATTGTTAATAAAGTTTAAATGTATCCAAATATTCAAAAATCTGTAACTCATTCATATGAAATCAGATTTCAGCAAACAAGGATGCGTTGGAATCATGGCGAAAAATATTACAACATGGAACTAACCACAATGACATTAGAGCTAGTTGATATTTTTGATCAAACTAAACGTCCTGTTAAATTTGATTAAAATAATCATTTTAATCGATTTATGAAACCGATCAAGGTGAGATCTCCTTCTCAAAATTATATTTTATCATGTTATTATATTGGCTATATTGTGTCTTGTTTGTGATGTTGTGATGAATAACATATTAAAAATAATGTTAATATTAATGTGATGGTGAAATTAAATTAAATTATATATATTCATTTATAATTTAAATAATAAAATGGGCTAATTAGAAAAATAATTCAAACCGAATTGGAATTGCTTAAATTTATTAACCAATGACCTATATAAATTAATTGTTGTTGTTTGAAAACCCCACACGGGTATTGGGATGATATTTGACATACACTAGTCCCAATATTTAGATGTATGTCAATCGATGAGTTGACAGCCTGTGATGAGCATTATTTATTTCTTTTAATGCTCACACAGTTGTAAATTTCACTCTGGATGTGAATGGACTGTTTAATGATTATTTATCATTATTTTTAAATACATGCGATGTATGAAATCCATAGAACTGAAATTATATGGTAATTGATTCAGTCGCATTCCGATACATAAAGAATAATCAGAATAAAGAATGTTTTAAAATAAAGAATGTTTTAAAATAAAGAATTTTTTGAAACAAAGAATATTTTGAAATAAAGAATATTTTGAAATAAAGAATATTTAAAAATAAAGAATATTCAGAATAAAGAATGTTTTAAAATAAAGATTGTCTTAAAATAAAGAATGTTTTAAAATAAAGAATATTTTGAAATAAAGAATATTTTGAAATAAAGAGTACTTAAAAATAAAGAATATTTTAAAAATAAATAATATTTTAAAATAACGAATATTTTAAAATAATATTCAGTAAAGAATAAAATTATGATTTTGATGTTCGATTTTAGATGGACATAAATATTGAAATGTGAAGCAGAGTTAAGTAGTAAACGCTATTTTAACCCGAATGGGTTTATCAATCGATTTTATTCATTTTGTAATGAATATCGAAAAGAAGAGATTTAAAAATATAATATTTTGAAAATATTATCATTTTAAAATTATAATGATATGGAATATTCAATTTGGATTTAAAAGTGAAAATGAAGTTGAAATCGTTTTGAAACGAATTTATAATTATTTTATAAAAAACATTTTAAATGAGAATCAACGAAATATATGTAATAAAATATATGTAATATATATATATATATATATATATATATATGTTATACATATTTAATGGCCTGAGTAGAATGCGCCGCGCAGCGAACGTTCGCGAATTTCGACCATTAACTTCAAATTGATGTAGCGGGAGATCCGACTGTCGGAATCTCCTGAAACCAGAACTGTTGGGTTCGTATAGAAAAGAGCTTTCCAGTGAATACAAGAGATTTGAAATCTAACGGTTAGATTGTAAAATATGTCCAAATCAATTTTGGAAAAGGTCGTTGTAGATGCAGTTCGGTGGCCATTATTGGAAACCGACTGTAAGGGCTTAAATAAAACTATCAAAATATGGAAAAATTATGTAAAATCATAATAAATGATTTGGAAAGATTGTGGATCAAAAATTCCAAGTTTGAAAAGATTTAAATATATTTTTATCGAAATGAACTAGTTATTAACTAGTATAATAATCCAATGTTTTAAATAAATAAATTGGATTTGTAAATGGTTTTAACATAACCAGAATTTTCCAATGCATGAATTGGAATGGATTTGAATAGAAATAAACCTCAGAATATCTCAATATTGGATTTCGTGATTATACAGATATTGTTGAGGAATTTGGAAGATATATAAATATCGTTATTCCCAATATGATATTTGTTGGTTTCAGAATTTGATATTAAATATAAGCCGATATAATTTCTATTCAAAGCCTTTTATTTAGTGTCGAATTGGGCTTTGGGTTTGTTGTGAATGGTGTCTTCAATAACACTGTTCTTAAACCCAGTTGAGAAAATAATAAATCCTTTAATTAAGATTTAATGAAGCTTTCCAATTAATTAATATTTACTTGGAATAAAATAAAATAAAATGGATTTTTGGGTTTGTCGTGAATGGTATCTTCAATAACATTGTTCCTAAACCCAGTTGAGAAAAGAATAAATCCTTTAATTAAGATTTAGAGAAGTTTACCAATCAATTAATATTTAATTGGAATTGAAATGGAAGTGTATTGTGGGTTTGTCGTGAACATTTTTTAAATAACATCAGTTCTTTAACCCAATTAATAGTGAAAATATAATTTGGAATTTATAAATCTTTTATTAAGATTTAAATGGAAATTTTCCAAAGTAAAGTTTTCCAATTTAATATATTAAATTGGAATTGAATGGAATTCGATTGGGTAATAATTGAGATGAGCTTCTGTGGATAAAGACTGCTACTATATATGGAATTCAAAAAGGCATTGCCGTTATTCCATTTATTTTATTAGTCTGATACGGAAATTTATATCGATTATATATATTGATCTGATTTTAGTGAAGATTCCATATTTAATGGAAGATGATTTTGGGTTTGTCATGAGCTGTGTTTTAAATGGCACTGGTTCTTTAACCAGGTTAAAGATAGGATTTACTTTCCTAAAGTTGAATAATCATTAAATAATGATTTTTGAGATTAAAACTAAACTAGAGTTTTAATGAATCTTTAATTAGATTAAAATGAGAAAGAGAAAATTATATTTATCGAATTCATGAAATGATCAAGAATGGAGTACCACTATTTTTTCTCCAGGCGATAGTTAAATCTTAAATTAGATTTGAAAGAGAAATGGTAATTAAATTTAGCGATAACGTAATGGGTGTTAGATATGGAGTACTACCAGGTTTGCTCCATCGGATAAATAGGTTGGGATTGGAATTATTAAATAATTGTTTACTTCGGTAAAGTTCGCTAACCCCGACTAGTTGATAAACTTTAAATTGGTTTAGAATTGTGAAAGGATAAAATAAAATCATTTGAAATTGATATTCAAAGGAAGATTTAAGTATAAATTTAAAAGAATTTATTTTTGATAAAATTAATGGGAACCTTTCCTTAGAAATGTGAATATTGGAATAAAAAAAAAATTATGAATTCAAATGAGGCGTATGATGTGTTTTTATAGCACTTTACTATTGATTATAAAATACGCGAGTTACTCGGAAAGACCGGGTTTGTGACGGCAAGGAACTTCGCTCGATCCGAATCGATCGTTAAACCGACTAAGACCATTCGAAACCCCTGATCATTTTGAGAACAGGACAAATCAGAACGCAGACAGAAGAACATTTCATTGTTATTACAACAATTCCATCAGATACAAGAATATACAGAGCACAAATGAATAAATTACATTCGATAAATATCAGAGATTACAATAAATTACATAGCAGCGGAAAAATATACAAAACACAACTGAAGGTGATACACGGATACAGAGCTTTCCGAGCATCGTTCCAGTTGTAAATCGGGATCCTGTGAATATAAATCTGCAAAACCAAAACTACTAGCTACCCGTGTAGAAAATAGGGGCACCCAGAGTTTAGGTTAAAACAATAAACTCCAGGTCAGTCATGTGACTGGTGTGAGAACTAAAACAGTTATTAATCTTTATTTTAAAGTTCGGTAAATCAAGGGACCACGCCGTATAACATGGAACGGGTTTCCTCCCAAGAATACCAGTGCATAAAACAAACAACGCAATGCTAAATAAAGAAAAATGAAGCTATTATAAGACCCAGGTCCCATCACACAATGCAACGCAAGCCGGAGGATAGGGTTTTTACCTTATAATAGCCAAAGCATGCTTGATACGTTAAAAACACATTACTATGATATTACTATAAGTGTATAGTGTCAAAACAATTTGAATGATAAATATCAATCATAGGCGGCATAAATGACCCATACCACTATGTCGACATACTAGGTTCTACAAATAAAACCGAATTATCACGTATTGGAAATTGGATTCCATCATGAGTCGAGGCAAGGGGCAAGCTCCTCTCCGTTCGAGACTGTAACACCTCGTAATTTTATAACATTAAAATTCACAAATTAAAGTATACTTAATTTTTAGAAAAGAATTAAGTGAAATGGGTTGCGCAGAGAAATATATATATTGATATATATATATATATTAAATAAATAAATATGCGAAAAAGTTTAAAACAGCGAATTGGGAGGGGGAATAACCGAACCGGCCCATTTTTGAGGTCGACCCGAGCGCCGCTGGGTCGATTAGGGGTTAATCCAAGGTGTTTGGCTGTCAACCCGTGGGCCGATTCGCTCAAATGCAGATTTTGCATTTGATTGGTTCTCATGGTTCAGGGTTAATCTAATGGTCCTAAATAACTTCCTACACCTATAAATACATCCTAATGCTAACCCTAAACCTAATTAAAATAGAATAGTTACCGTCATACCATCGCCATGGAAATCAATGGAGCCGCCGCCAACTAAGAAAGAAGAAAAGCAAATTCAATTCTAATTCTCTCAACCCTAAAGCAAAGCAAAACTCTCTCTTTTCTTCTCTAAATTATGAGTATGATGATCTTAACAAGATTATTATCATTTTAATTAGGTTGAGTTATGAATGGATTATGAGTAGATGATGTGAATTATCATATATGTTGTTGTAAACCCCTTTTGTTATCATGTATATTGTAAATCCAATGTTATGTGATGATGATATCTTATATGTTGTAAATCATGCTATGATGATGTTATGTATGTTGAAAGTTTCTATGCTAAGTTGTGATGAATCATACATGTTAAAAAGGCCATGATGTTACCATCTATGCTAGTTAGTTCATATTAATTAAATCATCATGTTTGGGTTATGTTGATCTATATGACAAGTCACATATGCAAGTTAGAATGATTAGAAAAGTTATGAACATATGCCAAGACATCTATTATGACATCTAGAATTATGCTATGACATATGTGATATCCTATGCTAGTTCACACCATCATTATGTTGCCTAAAAACCCCATATGCAAGTTTATGTATAGATTTGGGCTATGATCATATCATGTAAATTGAGACATTTAACAAGTTGACACCTTTTTGATCCTTAACATGTGTAGTTTATGCAAGTTTCACCCCTATTATGATTAGATTTATTTTAATTGTCTATATGTTGTGATAATTTATCTTTGTGCTAGGTGTTAGACTATACAAGTCTAGCCTATATTATGCGTTGAATAAGCGAACATATAAACGTGGGGTAGGGGTAATATTAAGGATTTAATATTAAAAAGTTGGGGTGCAATTGATATGATTTTGCATGCCATAAGTGGACGGCCATAATTGAGTCAATTATGGATATCATTAAAAGTTGACTTAATTAATAATTTGAATAGGGAATTATTCAAACTGGGGTAAAAGATTTTAAGTGTTAATCAATGCTTAGGATACGAGGTTGGACTCGTTTGTGACGTAAACCTGCCCGGACCCGCCCGGCAAATCCAGTGGTCACAAATGTCAGCCCAATGTGAGAGGTCCTAGGCCTAAACTAAAGCGTAACGATTGTAAAGACATGAGGTTAGACTCTTTTATGGTGTAAGACTGCCCGGACCCACCCGGCAAATCCAGCTTCCATAAATGCCAGTCTAATGTGAGAGGTCTTTATGAGGTTATGGCCTGAATGAATTAAGAAATACTTAACCAAGATAAACATGTAAGGTGGGACATGGGGGTCAAGTAGGTTCCTTGGATGGCATGAGGAATCTAGGGGGTGCCCTTAGTGGCATGTGAAATACGATTAGTAAGACTTAACCAAACACACATGTAAATGAACATGACTAAGAGGGTTAAGGGGGATATACTAGTGACAAGCTTAGGTGGGTAGCTTGTGGGGGCACATTTCAACCAGTATCCCAAACGTATCTTTGTGGGCTCGACCCAAGTCGAGGACGGGACACGCATGCTGGGTTTGACTGTAAGAGGCTAAAACGGGGAGCGGTGGCAATGCAAGTCCAACGGGTTTCGTATTCGTGTGTGGACCCGGGCTGGTAGGTAAGAAGTTGCTGCATCGTGTAGGTATAAGCCGTGCATTCTCAAGTTGTATCGGGTTGCCACTTTAGGGGAGTGATACACCCCACTATGGGGCCAACACGGGTATCTACGAGTAGGGAGTCGATCGAAAGTGGGTAGTGGGGTACACCTAGTGGAGATAAGGGCAGACGGCACCTATGTAGTCAGCTAGGGGTACGTAAGGCTATTTATAAAGTTTCTGTGTGAAGCAAGTGGGATCAAACAATAGGGTGACTGGTGTGGTGCAGTGTAGTAATGTGCGGTGCAGTGTAGTAATCATTCGTTAGTAATTAGGTGTGTCTTTACCGTTATCTTTAACGTTATCTTAAACATTATCTTTATCTTCCTAAGAGTTCATAGACATTTACTTGTCTTCCAGCTTATGCCTTAGTCTAGTTATTTTGATAATAGTATTGTTAGAATTATCATACTCGCCAGACTTTATGTCTGACCCCCTCTATTTCTATCCTTTTCCCCCCTCCAGGTCCTCAGGTTGGGCCCAGCTCTAGTGGAGTTTGATTGAATTGCTTCATCTCTCTTTGGAAAGCTTGGACCGTTGAAGTAAAGTCCAGCTTGTTATCTTTTTAATGGCTATTTATGTAATGGGATTATGTATTTTGTTTTTATGAAGATGGATATTATACTTGGTTATGATCTATGGTTTTATGACGTAACAAACATGTTTAATTTCCGCTGCAATAAAATGAAGTTTTAGATTTCCAAGTACTATTTATTATCTGTCTTGTTGTAATTTTTCTGTTCTATATTCACTTATAACCTCCATGGAAGTTAATGCATTCCATTTGTGAGTGACATTAATGGACATGGGGTGTTACACGTGGTATCGGAGCTTAAGGTTACCAGAACAGATAAAAATACTTTAGAAAAATAGTTATTTTTGGAAGAAGTGTTTTCAAAAACATGTTTTAATGAGAAATTTAAAGAGAAAAGTTTTTAAGTAAAACATAATCCCCAATAGCCACGTATCTTTATCTTTCGAATTCTCCATTTTGAATCTTTCCTTTTTCGTTTCAGCATGGCTGAAGATCTTAATCTACCCGACGGTGTAACGATACCAGGATGGTATAGGAGGCTATTGGAGGCTAGGGCCGCTGCAGGTCCAGGCAATGTTCCTCCACCACCAGTTGCACCCGTTCCTCCTCCTCCTCGCGTAGATACTTTTGCAAAGACATGCAAGGAATTCAAGGCTATGGGTGGAAAACCATTTCAAGGGTCAGAAACGTTTGTGGAAGCTAGAGATTGGCTTAAGGAGGTGGAAGAATTGCTAGAAATCTTTGAAGTAGAAGAAGGGAGGAGAGTTCGTTTAGCAGCTTGGTTGATGAAGGGAGAGGCCTCGTTTTGGTGGGAGGTCACTAATGGGGAGCGTCCTGTTGACTCTTGGACGGATTTCAGACGTAGGTTCGAGGCGAAGTTTCTCTCAAGTGCGGAAGAAAATCTATATATGGAAAGGTTTTTGACATTGAAGCAAGGAAGCTCATCAGTGAAAGAATATGTCAATAAATTTAATCAGTTAGCAAGTTTTGGCTTGGACTTAGTAAACACGCCGGAGAAGAAGTCTCTAAGGTTCGTGAATGGCTTGAATAAACCATTGCAACGGTTGGCTATGACCCACATCCCGATGGGGGCCACCTTTGAGAAGTTAGTAGAAATGGCGCTCATGCATGAGGAGAAAAGCGCTAAAGCTGATAAGGCACCCGAGAAGAAGGGGGATCAGAAGAAACCACAACAGCAGAACAAGAAGGGTGGAAAAAGACAATAATGGCAAGGGAAAGAAGAAGTGCTTTAACTGTGGAACCCTAGGCCATCTCAGCAAGGATTGCCGAAAGAAAAAGAAGACAGGCTGTTTTCATTGTGGCGATGCGGGACATTTAGTGAAGGACTACCCAAAGAAGGGGCAGAGGGCAGGAGCTACCTCGGGAGGACAGGTGTAGGCTCTTATGGCACCAGGGCAGGCTAGGGGACAAGTTCAGGCTCTCGCGGTCCCACCGCTACAAGAACGATGTAGAACCATTTCTGTTGAAAGCTTAGTTTTTCTGTTTGATCATCCTGTCTGTACCTTATTCGATTCGGGCGCATCACATTCGTTTATCTCTACATCATTAGCTGAATCACTGCACTTAAACACCAGTTTAGTAGAGGATTCCTTAGTTGTTTCGAATCCAATAGGGGGCTCATCTTATTTTTCCATGATGTGTTTGGATTTGAAAATTTCCATACTTAGCGTTGAATTTAGATGTGATGCTTATGTGTTGGGCTTCACGGGCTATGGGCTAATTTTAGGAATGGATTGGTTATCCAGAAATGGGGTCGTTCTTGATTGTGAAAGGAGAGTAGTTAGGCTCGTGACTCGCCTTGGCAACACTCTCGAAATCTTGTGTAATCCCATAAATTCGGTTATGCTAACTTATCTAGAATCGCTTGACGCGTCTGAGGAAAATCTACGATCTGTTAGAGTGGTCCGAGAATATTCGGATGTGTTTGAGGAGGTGAAGGGTTTGCCTCCGAAGCGGGAGATAGATTTTCGAATATATCTTGTGGATAATGCGAAACCAGTATCTTTGCCAGTACGCCACATGGCTCCACGTGAAAGGAGAGAACTCGGTAAGCAAGTGAAGGAGTTGCTTGAGAAGGGGTTCATAAGACGAAGTATATCGGAGTGGGCTGCTCTAGTAGTATTTGCCAGGAAGGCAGATGGGCCCTTTAGACTGTGTGTGGACTATAGAGAACTTAATAAACTTACTAAGAAGAACAGACACCCACTGCCGAGGATTGACGATCTCTTCGATCAGTTAGTTGGCGCCTCAGTGTTTTCGCAGTTGGACTTAGCCACTGGGTTCCATCAGTTGAGAGTGGCTGAGGATAGCATAGACAAGACTGCCTTTAGGACTCCGGACGGTTTCTATGAATGGCTAGTGATGCCCTTTGGTTTGACAAACGCCCCAGCATATTTTGTTGATTTGATGAGTAGGGTGTTTAGGGAGTACCTTAACAAATTCATGGTAGTCTTTGTAGATGACATCTTAGGGAAGTGTTGGAGACCCTACGAGCGCATAGCCTTAAGGCTAAATTTTCTAAGTGTCACTTCTGGAGGAAGGAAGTACGGTTCTTGGGGCACGTGGTTTCCAAAGAAGGGATAGCTGTAGATCCTGCGAAGGTGGTGGCCATCCAAGATTGGAAGGTCCCTAAAAATGCTACCGAAGTGAGAAGTTTCTTGGGGTTGGCTGGCTACTATAGGAAGTTTATCAAAGACTTCGCAAAGATATCAGCTCCATTGACACGCTTGACGAAGAAGAACCTAGTTTTCACATGGGACGTAGATTGTGATGATGCGTTCCATCGTTTGAAGAGAGCTTTGACTTCAGCCCCAGTCTTAGTATTGCCAGACGGGAGTAAGCCGTTTACCATTTATAATGATGCTTGTGGGATAGGACTAGGCGCAGTCTTAATGCAAGAGGGTAGGGTAATAGCCTATGGTGGAAGGCAGTTGAGAGCGCATGAGAAAAATTATCCTACACATGACCTAGAATTGGCCGCTATTGTTTTCGCGCTTAAGTCTTGGCGTCATTATCTTCTTGGCGAGAAATTCGAATTATTCACTGACCACAAGTCTTTAAAATACCTATTCTCTCAAAAGGACTTGAACTTAAGGCAGCAAAGGTGGATGGAGTTCTTAGCGTCCTACGACTTCGAAATAGCCTATACCCCTGGCAAGGGTAACGTGGTGGCAGATGCCTTAAGTAGAAAAAGATTATCCTTAAGTCCTTTGTTTGTTGAGCGGCGAAGTTTAGAATTCATTTCGATGTTTGACTTTAGACCTTCCGTTGACTTCGTACCCGGTTTGCTAGCATCCTTGGAGGTCAGACCTACGCTTTTGGGACGGATTGGCGAGGCACAGCGAGACGACCCGCAATTGGTTGAGTTAGTAGAAAAACTCAAAGGAGGGGAGTCATCAAGCCATCTCCGTAGATATACCCTAGATGATAAGGGTCGGTTACATAGGGACGGTAGACTTTGTGTACCAAAAGACGATGACCTAAGGAAGACTATTCTTGACAAAGCACATCAATCGAAGATGACCATTCATCCCGGTGGGGACAAGATGTACAAAGACATGAAGAGAGTTTACTTTTGGGCCGGCATGAAGAAAGATGTGGCCGAGTATGTCGCTAGATGCTTGGTGTGCCAACAAGTCAAAGCGGAGCAAAAGAAACCTGGTGGGTTGCTTCACCCATTGGAGGTTCCACTATGGAAGTGGGAAAGTGTCTCGATGGATTTTGTGGATGGGTTACCCCGATCAAGGAAGGGTAATAAAGGAATTTGGGTTATAGTAGATAGACTTACTAAAAGCGCCCATTTCATTCCCGTAAAGAGTAAGAGGACTGCTCCATGGTTAGCCTCCGTATATGTTCGAGAAATAGTTCGTTTGCACAGTGTTCCTTCTAGCATAGTGAGCGACTGCGATCCTATTTTCACTAGCGAATTTTGGAGAAGCTTACAAGAGGCGGTAGGGACTCAGTTATGTTTGAGCACCACATATCATCCTCAGACGGACGGCCAGACTGAGAGGGTGAATCGTATTCTAGAGGATCTGTTGAGGCTATGTATCCTAGACTTTGGGGGTACATGGGAAGAGCATCTTCCATTGGTTGAGTTCGCATATAATAATAGCTTTCAGTCCAGCATTGGTATGGCACCATTCGAAGCTCTATATGGACGACCTTGTCGTTCACCTACATGTTGGTGGGAATCTACGGATAAGATATTACTTGGGCCCGATATGATTAGGGAGACTTCGGAGAAGATCGACTTGATTCGAAGGAGGATGAAAGCAGCACAGGATATGCAGAAATCTTATGCGGATAAGAGGAGGACAGATCTCGAGTTTGAAGTTGGGGACATGGTCTTTGTCAAAGTGTCTCCATTACGGAACGTTTTTCGCTTTGGGTCCGTTAGGAAATTAGCACCAAGGTTTGTAGGGCCGTTTGCTATTAAGGAGAAAATTGGACAGATGGCGTATAGAGTGGAGTTGCCCGAGAGACTTAGTGTTGTACACGACGTATTCCATGTGTCACATTTGAGGAAGTGCTTGCACGAGACCGCGGAAGTGGTAGAGCCGAGCTTGCTTAGAGAGGTGGAGATAGAGCGTGATGCGACAATTCAACGAGCTCCTATGCGCATTCTTGGGTCGGAGATCAAGTGGTTGAGGAATCGAGAGGTCAGACTAGTCAAAGTGCAATGGGGAGATGATGAGAGCAACGCTACTTGGGAGACAGAAGAGAAGATGCGTTCACGATACCCTTTTCTTTTTGAGGGTATGTATTTTAATTTCTCCTTTATCGCTTAGCTTGTACTTATCTTATCTTTAGTATATCCTCTCGCTAGTATCTTTGACCTTTAGTTAGGATAATCCTATGGTTGAAACATGTGTTTGAGACATGTTATGTATGGTGGATGCAAAGTGGATGCAAGTGTTTGCTAGTGGTTGCTCGTGGATGCATATACACACACTATTAGGCGCCAGATCGGCTCAGTCACTTCATATTGCATATTGCATATATATGGATGTATTTAGTAAAATGGATGTATAATGGTTGTATTATCATATAGTTGCTGCATTCGGGTGGATGGTTGTGCACGCATATAGAATTAATATGTATCATTAGGAATCTTTTGCATACATATTGGACGCATGGCACTATCATGAATTGCACTAAGGAGGTCTACTGAATCAGTAGACCGCCTAAATTTGCATTAGATATGGACATATACACACACTGTGCATATAAACATTAAAGCATTAGAAGTCTTTTAAGGACAATGGATGCTGGTGTTTGATGGTTGAGTAGATGGACGATTAGATGGTAGGATATACATTCTTCTTGACTTGGAGATTTCGGGGACGAAATCCTTTAAGGAGGAGAGAATGTAACACCCCGTAATTTTATAACATTAAAATTCACAAATTAAAGTATACTTAATTTTTAGAAAAGAATTAAGTGAAATGGGTTGCACAGAGAAATATATATATATTGATATATATATATATATATAAATTAAAAATTAAATAAATAAATATGCGAAAAAGTTCAAAACAGCGAATTGGGAGGGGGAATAACCGAACCGGCCCATTTTTGAGGTCGATCCGAGCACCACTGGGTCGATTAAGGGTTAATCCAGGGTGTTTGGCTGTCAACCCGTGGGCTGATTCGCTCAAATGCAGATTTTGTATTTGATTGGTTCTCATGGTTCAGGGTTAATCTAATGGTCCTAAATAACTTCCTACACCTATAAATACATCCTAATGCTAACCCTAAACCTAATTAAAATAGAATAGTTACCGTCATACCATCGCCATGGAAATTAATGGAGCCGCCGCCAACTAAGAAAGAAGAAAAGCAAATTCAATTCTAATTCTCTCAACCCTAAAGCAAAGAAAAACTCTCTCTTTTCTTCTCTAAATTGTGAGTATGATGATCTTAACAAGATTATTATCATTTTAATTAAGTTGAGTTATGAATGGATTATGAGTAGATGATGTGAATTATCATATATGTTGTTGTAAACCCCTTTTGCTATCATGTATATTGTAAATCCAATGTTATGTGATGATGATATCTTATATGTTGTAAATCATGCTATGATGATGTTATGTATGTTGAAAGTTTCTATGCTAAGTTGTGATGAATCATACATGTTAAAAAGGCCATGATGTTACCATCTATGCTAGTTAGTTCATATTAATTAAATCATCATGTTTGGGTTATGTTGATCCATATGACAAGTCACATATGCAAGTTAGAATGATTAGAACAGTTATGAACATATGCCAAGACATCTATTATGACATCTAGAATTATGCTATGACATATGTGATATCCTATGCTAGTTCACACCATCATTATCTTGCCTATAAACCCCATATGCAAGTTTATGTATAGATTTGGGCTATGATCATATCATGTAAATTGAGACATTTAACAAGTTGACACCTTTTTGATCCTTAACATGTGTAGTTTATGCAAGTTTCACCCCTATTACGATAAATTTATTTTAATTGTCTATATGTTGTGATAATTTATCTTTGTGCTAGGTGTTAGACTATACAAGTCTAGCCTATATTATGCGTTGAATAAGCGAACGTATAAACGTGGGGTAGGGGTAATATTAAGGATTTAATATTAAAAAGTTGGGGTGCAATTGATATGATTTTGCATGCCATAAATGGACGGCCATAATTGAGTCAATTATGGACATCATTAAAAGTTGACTTAATTAATAATTTGAATAGGGAATTATTCAAACTGGGGTAAAATATTTTAAGTGTTAATCAATGCTTAGGAAACGAGGTTGGACTCGTTTGTGACGTAAACCTGCCCGGACCCACCCGGCAAATCCAGTGGTCATAAATGTCAGCCCAATGTGAGAGGTCCTAGGCCTAAACTAAAGCGTAACAGTTGTAAAGACACGAGGTTAGACTCTTTTATGGTGTAAGACTGCCCGGACCCGCCCGACAAATCCAGCTGCCATTAATGCCAGTCTAATGTGAGAGGTCTTTATGAGGTTATGGCCTGAATGAATTAAGAAATACTTAACCAAGATAAACATGTAAGGTGGGACATGGGGGTTAAGTAGGTGCCTTGGGTGGCATGAGGAATCTAGGGGGTGCCCTTAATGGCATGTGAAATACGATTAGTAAGACTTAACCAAACACACACGTAAATGATCATGACTAAGAGGGTTAAGTGGGGATATACTAGTGACAAGCTTAGGTGGGTAGCTTGTGGGGGCCCATTTCGACCAGTATCCCAAACGTATCTTAGTGGGCTCGACCGAAGTCGAGGACGGGACACGCATGCTGGGTTTGACTGTAAGAGGCCAAAACGGGGAGCGGTGGCAACGCAAGTCCAACAGGTTTCGTATGTGTGTGTGGACCCGGGCTGGTAGGTAAGACGTTGTTGCATCGTGTAGGTATAAGCCGTGCATTCTCAAGTTGTATCGGGTTGCCACTTTAGGGGAGTGATACACCCCACTGTGGGGCCAGCACGGGTATCTATGAGTAGGGAGCCGATCGAAAGTGGGTAGTGGGGTACACCTAGTGGAGATAAGGGCAGACGGCACCAATGTAGTCAGCTAGGGGTACGTAAGGCTATTTATAAAGTTTTTGTGTGAAGCAAGTGGGATCAAACAATAGGGTGACTGGTGTGGTGCAGTGTAGTAATGTGCGGTGCAGTGTAGTAATCATTCGTTAGTAATTAGGTGTGTCTTTACCGTTATCTTTAACGTTATCTTAAACACTATCTTTATCTTCCTAAGAGTTCATAGACATTTACTTGTCTTCCAGCTTATGCCTTAGTCTAGTTATTTTGATAATAGTATTGTTAGAATTATCATACTCGCCAGACTTTATGTCTGACCCCCTCTATTTCTATCCTTTTTCCCCTCCAGGTCCTCAGGTTGGGCCCAACTCTAGTGGAGTTTGATTGAATTGCTTCATCTCTCTTTGGAAAGCTTGGACCATTGAAGTAAAGTCCAGCTTGTTATCTTTTTAATGGCTATTTATGTAACGGGATTATGTATTTTGTTTTTTTGAAGATGGATATTGTACTTGGTTATGACCTATGGTTTTATGATGTAACAAACATGTTTAATTTCCGCTGCAATAAAATGAAGTTTTAGATTTACAAGTACTATTTATTATCTGTCTTGTTGTAATTTTTCTGTTCTATATTCACTTATAACCTCCATGGAAGTTAATGCATTCCCTTTGTGAGTGACATTAATGGACGTGGGGTGTTACAGAGACACTCTAGCAAATGTCTCAGGACCGCACACAGCAATCCTTGGATCTTCAGGGTCGGTCCTCTCTTGCTTTTGAGGATTGGCAATTCCTGAGCACACGTTTCCCGGTCCTTACAGACCTATATCCGAGGCGCCTCGCATTCCAACAACCACACAAGTGAAAAGTATATAAATGTCAGGGCTGGTAAGTCACTGACACCACCCTAGCTAGAAAGAAACGTCATGCTCTCCCTGCAGTCACTATCCCGTTTTTGACTCATACCGAGGTGTGAGGCTCACGAATTCACGCTATACACAAAGCTACGCCACACAGGCTGTCCTTTGATCATCAACCACAAGACTTTGCTTTTCAACAGAAGCCTTGATCAATTGCCACTTACGCGTGCCACACTGACAATTCACTCCATGTGACTGATGTCCATCGATATACAACCTCTGAGCTCGTACGTCTCAGAGAAGGGCGTTAAGCAAGAGAATAAATTCTCTGCCGCCAAACATATGTATATTTAATAGAGATCAATCAACATAGAATAAAATCTAATGTCAGACACACAGTCCATTTACAAGTTCGTTCTGGGTCTGAACGAAACCGGAGGCACTTTCCTCGCATATCCATCAATCTCCAAGTACATCTGGACGATCACCAACTGTTTCCCTCATCTTGGGTGTATAGCCCAATCGAGATCATCAGTAATCACCCAAACGATGTGAAGACTTCTGGTCTTCAACCAGCGTCTTCATCTTCGACTCAACGTCGAATCAGTTATTCAGAATGGGATAAACCTGGTCTTTCTGAATAACCCGCGTATATAATAAACACGTGTTACACAAACACAACATACGCCTCATTCCAATTCAGAATATTCTTTTATTCACAAAATCATATTCTTAGGGAAAGGTTCCCATTAATTTTATCAAAGATAAATTCTTCTAAATTTATTCTTTAATCTTCCTTTGAATATCATTTCAAACCATGTTATGGTTTTCCAAACTAGTCGGGATTAGCGAACCACACCGAAGTAATTATTTATTTTATTTCCCAATCCCCACCTATTCATCCCATGGAGAAAACTGGTAATACTCCATATCTAACACCATGGTGTTATCGGTAAATATTAATTACCATTTCACGTTCAAATCTAATTTAAGATTTAACTACCGCTTTGGAGCAAAACTGGTGGTACTCCATTCTCGATCACCTTTCAGATTTGATAATTTAAGTTATCAATTCACATTTCAATCTAATTAAAGATTCATTAAAACTCCACTTAGTTTTAATCTTTTCAAAAATCAATATCCTGTCATTAACTGGGTTAAAGAACCAATGTCATCTAAAACACGATTCACGATAAACCCAAATCACATTTGATATTAAATACAAGGCTCTGAATAGGAAATATATCGGCTTATATTCAATATCAAATTCTGAAACCAACAAATATCGTATTAGAAATAACGATATATATATATATCTTTCAAATTCCCATAACAATATATGTATAATCACGGAATCCAACATCGAAATATTCCCAAGACAATTTCGATTCAAATCCATTCCAATTCAATTATTGGAATTTCTGGTTACTTTTAAAACCACTTCAAATTCAATTTATTTTTTTCAAAAATAAATTGATTTTAACTCTAGTTCAAACTAGTTTATTTCGATAAAAATCTATTTTTATCTTTTCAAATGTGGAATTTTTCATCCCAGTTCTTTCCAATTCACATATTATGATTTTACACAAATTATTAATATTTTTAATAATTTTATCAAGGCCCGTACAGTCGATTTCCATCAATGGCCATCGAACTGCACTTACAGCGACCTTTTCCAAATTTTATTTGGACATAATTCCAAATCCAACCACTAGATTTCAAATTTCTAATATTCATTGGAAAGCTCTTTTCGATACGAACCCAACTGTTCCGGTTTTAGGAGAATCAGACGGTTGGATCTCCCGTAACGTCAATTCGAAGTCAATGGTTGAAATTCACGAACTGTCGTGGCGCGGCGCGTTCTATTCAGGCCATTATATATATATATATATGTA
The DNA here is from genome assembly GCA_030737875.1 of Allium sativum. Taxonomy (NCBI): domain Eukaryota; kingdom Viridiplantae; phylum Streptophyta; class Magnoliopsida; order Asparagales; family Amaryllidaceae; genus Allium; species Allium sativum. Next base: position 730,651,129 of record CM060910.1, read on the forward strand.
TATATATATATAATATATATTATATATTTCGTCGATTTCCTTTTTTTTAAAACGTATTTTATAAATCGTTTTAAATTCGTTTCAAATCCATTTCAACTCTATATTCAATTTCAAATCAAAATTGAATATTTCATATCATTACTATATAAATGATAATATTTTCAAAACGTTATATTTTGAAATCACGGCTTTTTCTATATTCATTATAAAAACGAATATAATCGATACAAATATCGTTCACGTCAAAATAGCGCGACTCTAATCAACACGGCTTTATATATTTCAATAAATTCGTTATTCTATTCAACAAATGAATATTTAATCTATTCAACACATGAATCTATATTTCTTCCAACACACGAATAATCTCAACACATGAGTACTATCAACACACGACTATTTTTGTTATGTAATATATTTTATAAAATTATGGTATCTATCGTTTGATTTTTAAATCAGACTCCACGTGAAATAGTTCTAATCTTAAATATGATAAAGATGTAAATTTTATTGTTAAAATATTTCTTTCAACACATGGTAATTTTCAACACATGATTATCGTCAACACATGACTATATATTCTATTCAACACATGAATCTTTATTTTATTCCATTCTTTATTTTTCCAATTGGAATGCGGCCCAATCAATTACCATATAATGTTAATTATATGGATTCTACACAACACATGTATATAATAGCAACGATAAAGAATCAACCATCATCCAGAGTGCACCATACAACTGCATAAGCATTAGATATAACTAATTAACGCTTACACAGTCTGTCAATCAAACGACCGACAAATCACTAAACAATTGGGATTAGTGTACGCCAAATATCATCCCAACACCCCTGTAGGGTTTCAAATCAACAAACACATAATTTTATTCACGCACACACGTTAAAAATAATATTTTTAACGATCAAATATTTTTAACTATATAAATATTTTATTTCATTTCACATCACACAATCAATTTTCAAAACACATCAAACAATCAAACATACAAGCCATCCATGGTCTGTGGATGACGGGTGTCGGGTGCTGCTAAGCACCGTTTTCATCCTAGTATATATTTATAACTAGAGATAAATTTAAAGTGAGAAGTTCTCACCAAAGCTATCCCAACTCCATGACACTTCAAATGTAGAAGTCTTCGCCGTTCTCGCCTTTCGTCACTTTCGTTACCCGTAGCCACTACATATATAAAAATCACATTTTTATATTCTTGCTATGTATAAAAATCATATTTTTATAATTACTTCATATGGATAAAATCCTATTTTTACATCTCTACTATATAGATAAAAATTCTATTTTTACAACGATGTTCATATAATAAAGATTATATTTTTATCACGCTATCCTCTATATAAAGATTTCGCCTTTTCAAATATAAAGATTTAATCTTTTCTATCTATATAATATAAAAATCGTATTTTTAACCTCTGCGTTATATAAAAATCACGCCTTTCATTATATAAAAATATCGTCTTTCATAGATTAAAAATCACTTCTTTATATCGTTAAAAATCTATTCTTTCTTTATAAATAAAAATCATAGCTTTATTCTCAAATTAAAAATCTCATCTTTAAAACAATTTCATTCGTATAAAAATCAAATCTTCAATTCTATGCTTTTATATATAAAGATCACTTCTTTGTTCGCATTTCATAGTAATAAAAATCATATTTTAAAAGCGTTAAAAATCATACTTTTACTTCTAAACGATTTCATATCAAAACTCCTATTTTTAAAGTGTTATATATATAAAACAAATCAGGTTTTAAATTAATAAAACTAAATAAAATAACATAAAAACTCACCGAAATCGATTGAAGGAAGGGATGCTCCCATCGTTGGAAGGGGAGGAGCTTCGGTGGTGGTTTCTGGGGTTGCGCAGGTCAAGGCGAGGGGAAAGAGGTCGTCGAGGTGGCGGTTGTGGCAGGGATGCGGTGGATTGGGGTTTTGGGGATCTCGCGTTCGGGGTTAACGGCGGTTTTGGGGAAGAAGGAGAGAGGGAGTGAGGCGCGAGAGGAGGAGAAGAAGAAGGAGACAGGGCGGCGGTAGGTGGTGGGCCCGATGTGGAGGAGGCGTCGTGATGGATGGGGGGCGACGAGATCGACGGGTCTCTTCTTTTTCTTCTTCTGAATGAATGAAGAGAGAGAGTGAGGGTTGAGAGAGAATATATATTTTTTTATTTTATTTTATTTTATTTTCTAAGTGGTTGACTTTTTCATTCTAACACGAAATCAAACCCAACGACTGTCTCCCCTAGCTAATTACCCCATTCCGAACACAATGGGATATGTATTGTAAGCTGATTCGATCATTTCGATCAGTTTTCGTCAAATTCCAAATATAACTCTATATACTGAATTTGAACGCGCGTTTCAATTTACCGGGGCCACATACGGATTCTAAAAATTCCCAAAAATATTTTCTAGCTTCGTATTGACAATACGGTCCTAACAAAACTAATTTCGTCGAATTCTGAGACCGTTAGAAAAATGGCCATTTTCCAGTCGATTAAAATCAACTTAAACTGGTCAAACGCGTTTTCCTTTGCCACGCTCACATATTGATTCGAAAAATTATGAAATTTGAAACCTAGCAATAATTTGACATCACGGATCCAACAAAAGTGGTTTCATCGAAATCCGAGGTTGTCTGCAAAATGGCTATTTTTAAGGGCCTGAATTCCATAGCGACTATTCAGGATTTTCAACTGGACATATCTTTTGATCCCCGCTATGAAATTTTGATTTTTCGGATTCATTGGAAGGATATTATCAAATAGATTCCACTATTTTTGGTTTCGTTAAAATCCGGTTTATTTTGCACCCGGAACATTCAATTGAAGTTTGAAATCGAATTATCGAACTACCGCGCCATTTTCAATTCCTTTTATAATTAAAATAAAATTATTTATAATCTAACGATGACGTATATAAATATATACGTTCTATTCTATTCAAAATAAATTTCTCGTCGTTAATATTTAAAATAATTCATTTTAAATATTCAAAATTCGCTAAATTCGCCAAAATAAAAATTTTAAACTGGCTCGCATTTCCGGGTTGTTACAGGGTTTAACCCATTCTGAATAATTAATACGACGACCAACAGTCGAAGATGAAGACGGTGGTTGAAGACCGGAGTTTTTCACATCATTTGGATGATTACTGATGTCTTAATTGGGTTGTTCGCCTAAGACAAGGTAATAAGTGGTGATCGTTCAGATGTACTTGGAGATCGACGGATATGTGAGGACCTCTCTCCTGTATTGGGCATATGGGACAAGGAATAAGGTGCCTCCGGTTTCGTTCAGACACAGAACGGACTTGTAAATGAATGTGTGTCTAACGAACTTGTAAATGAATGTGTGTCTGACATTAGATTTCATTCTGTGCTAATTGATTTCTATTAAATATATATCTGTTTGGTGGTGGAGAATTTATTCTCTTGCTTAACACCCTTCTTTGAGACGTACGATCTTAGAGGTTATATGTTGATAGACATCAGTTGTATGGTGTGAATTGTCAGTGTGGCATGCCAAGATGCAAATGGTCAAGGCTTTTGTTGAAAAGCAAAATTTTGTGGTTGATGATCAAAGAACAGCTTTAACTAGCATAGCTTTGTGTATAGCGTTAATTTGCGAGCCTCACATCCCAGTGTGAACCAGAGACGGGAGAAGGACCCAAGGGAGGACATGCGTTTCTTTCTAGCTAGAAGTGGTGTCATGGTATGGAGCCCAGACATTTTTACTTATGTGGATGATGGAAAGCGAGGTACCTCGAATATTGAGTCCCTAGTGGCTCAGATTTTATGCCCCATAGATCAGGGAAACGTATTATTGAGGAATTGCCAATCCACTAAAGTAAGTGTGGACTGGCCCTGGCGCTCCAAGGTGTAGTTACGGCTGAGCCTGAGGCTCGGGCTAGAGAGTCTCGAATTCAGTAAGGACGGTCCCTTGCCTTGGTTCATAGATGGAAATTCAACTTCCAATACGACATCATGCAGTTTTGATTGTAGAACTAGTATGGCGACATGTTATATGGTAGCCATGCCGTCTATGATTGATACATTTATATTTGAAGTTGTTTTAATACTATGAACTTATAATATCAAAATGATTTGATTTAAACGTACCAAGCATGTTTGACTATTATAAGGGAAAACTCTATCCTCTGGCTTGCGTTGCATTGTGTTATGAGACCTGAGTCTTATAATAGCTTCATTTTTTCAAAAAGCATTGTGTTGTTTTATTTAAACTAAGATTCATGTGAAGTAAACCCGTTTCATGTTTTACGGCGTGGCCCCATGATTTCTCAACTTTTAAATTAAAGATTCAATAACTATTTCAGTTCTTACACCAGTCCCATGACTAACTTGGAATTTATTATTTTAACCTAAACTCTGAGTTCCCCTGTTTTCCACATGGGCATCTAGTAGTTGGGTTTTGCAGATTTACCTTTACAGGATCCTGGTTTACAGTTGGAGCTATATTCGGAAAGCTCTGCATATGTGTATTTCTTTCAGTTGTGTTATGTATTATTTTTCCGCTGCATTCTAATTTAAATCTCTGATATTTTTCTGATGTATATTATTTTTTCATACTCTGTTATATTCTTTTACTCTGATATAAATTGTTGTAATAAGCAATGAAATGTTCTTATGTTGTGTTCTGATTTGCCGTGTTCTCAACTCAATCCGGTCTTTCCTAAAAGGGGAAGTCTGGGTCATTTCTGCGTGGTATTAGAGCTTTGGCTCATAGAGCTCGAGAACAAGACACATTAGTACCAAACAAAAGAATTCATCAGAGACTGGATTAGTAATATCCAATAAGAATGACTAGCTAGAGATGGGATCAGTAGTATCCTTGAATGAGTTGGAAGAGTGTTATTTAACAAAACAAATTTTGTTTTGAAAATTTAAACTTTACTATACGTATTTGAATATTTATTTTATATTGAATTTGGACAATCGAGTATATAAAGATTTTGCATATACGCGTCATGAACGTATATATAAAGTCTCAAATATACTGGATAGATATAGAATTACACTCTACTCGCCTGAGGATGATTTTACTGATGAATGTACAACATTAGTAGTTTATTTTCGAGTTTCGAAATTGAGATATCTATATATTTCCAATTGACTGGTGTGAGAACCAAAACTTAGTTAGAGTTTATTACTGTGATTTGCACTAAAAATATGATTTTTGACTATATATAAAAGTTATATATTTGCAAAGCTAACCAACTAATTGATTGCTAGTTGTGATGTTTGATTATTAGTATAACTAATAAAATTATTGGAATGATTATTAATTTAACCAATATGAGAAAGAATGGTAAATAAACCCAAATCGAATCAAATATTGAACTAAATTGAAAATTGATTTGAATTGCATATATGTACATGTGTATATAATGAACAGTTCATAGCATGGTAGCTAAGAAGAGGAATAAAATCGTATGCCCGACAAATAGGTACATATTTACTGTTGTGTTCGGGTTTGATGATTTTATGAGCCAATTGGCTTTTTATTTTTCTTTTGGATTGATGAGAGCCCTGTAAGGCAAGTTGCGATTTTAAATATCAACCCGTACAAAGGAGGTTATGGCGAATTTTTTTGAAAATTTAGGGTGTTAGCCAAATTTTTGAAATAATAAAAAATTCTTAGAAACTGAAAAGTTGAAGAATGAAAGACAAAATGAATGTGGATTGGTTAGTTAAACAACTTTTAGCTTTGTTCCTTTTCGTGGACAAAAAGATTTTAAGTGGGGAAGATTGTAACATCCCAGATTTTCAGAACCAATTTAAATTTTTTATTTTAGTTATTTTAATGAATTTTGAATATTTAAAATTATTTATTTAAATAATAACAACTAAAAATTTATTTTAATCGGAATTAGGAAGTATAAATTTATTTTAATTATAAATAGAGTTTGAAATGGCGTGGTAGTTTGAAAATTCGATAATAATTTTCAAATGAATGTACATAATTCAATATAAGTCAGAATTTGATAAAACAAGAAATATTTGAATCTATTAAATAATATCTTTCTAACGAATGTGAAAAATTCAAATTTCATAATCGAAATTGAAAGTTATGTCTAGTTTAAAATTTAAAATAGTCGCCATGGAATTTATATATATTTTATGTAATATAAAGCCCTTAAAAATAGCCATTCTGCAAACGACCTACGCTTTCAATGAAACTACTTTTGTTGGATCCGGAATGTCAAATTATTGCTAGATTCCAATTTTCATAATTTTTGGAATTAATATGTGAGCGTGGCAAAAGAAAACGTGTTTTGTCAATTTCAGTTGAATTGAATTGACCAAAAAATGACCACTTTTCAAACGGTCTTCAAATTCGATGAAATTACTTTTGTAAGCACCGTATCGTCAAAACATAGCTAGATTTATTTTGCTGGAATTTTTGGAGTCAGTATGCGGCCCCGGTAAATTAAAACGTACGTTCAAATTCAATATATATTAATTTATATTTTAATTTTGATGAGAACTGATCAAAACAATCGAATTGGCTTACGAAACATATTCCATTGTGTCCGGAATAGGGGTATTTAGCTAGAGGCGACGGTCGTTGGGTTTGATTTGGAGTTCGGAACAATAAACAAGTAAAATAGAGAATTAAGTAAATAATAATAATAAAGCTATATATATACACCTTATCTCTAACACAACCCTAATCCTCCACAATACATTTGCCGCCTCCACTACAAATTCAATGGCCGATATTCACCTTCTTTGATTCGCTAATATCTTTCAATCCACTATTTAATTCACAAAATTTAAAGCTGGAGAATCATAGCCCTTGGCGAGATCCATCTAATCAATGATAATGATCAGGTTTTGTGGATTCTCTCCTTCAGATTTGCTCGTCAAAGTCGTCGACTTTCAAGGCATTTTCGTGTCACCACGGCGTGCGAGCCGGGTCACACGACCAGCGATGGCAGCCCCTGCCAAGGCCGACGCGATGACCCCCTCCGATCAATCTCCGATCGAGCATAGGCGTCGCAGTTTGGAACCCTAGGCGGCGAGATTTTGTTTCTTGCGAACGAGGCCTGGAGAAATTTCAACGGGAAATAAAAGGTTAAAACAGGGATTAGATTAATTAATTGTTGTTAATAAAGTTTAAATGTAATCAAATATTCAAAAATCCATAACTCATTCATATGAAATCAGAATTCAGCAAACAAGGATGCGTTGGAATCGTGGTGAATAATACTACAACACGGAACTGACCAGAAGGATTTTGGAGCTAGTTGATATTTTTGATCAAATTAAATGTCCTATTAAATTTGATTAAAATAATCATTTTAGTCAATTCCTAAAACCGATCAAGGTGAGAACTCCTTCACTTAAAATTATATTTTATCATGTTATTATATTCATGTATAAAAGTATATAGAATTGCCAGTATAGATTTTTATCAGTTTAATCATTATAAATTGTATACGATGCCTGTTAGATCACCTCCCTCGTCCACAGACCATGGATGATTTAATTGGCTGTATTGTGTTTTGTTTGTGATGTTGTGATGAATAACGTATTAAAAATAATGTTAATATTAATATGATAGTGAAATTAAATTATAAATATTCATTTATAATTTAAACAGTAAAATTGGCTAATTAGAAAAATAATTCAAACCTAATTGGAATTGGTTAAATTTATTAACCAATGACCTGTATAAATTAATTGTTGTTGTTCGAAACCCCCACACGGGTGTTGGGATGATATTTGACGTACACTAGTCCCAATATTTAGTTTTATGTCAATCGATGGATTGACAGGCTGTGATGAGCGTTATTTACACACTCACACAGTTGTAAATTTCACTCTGGATGTGAATGGACTATTTAATGATTATTTATCATTATTGTTTAATACATACGATGTATGAAATGCATATAACTGAAATTATATGGTAATTGATTGAGTCGCATTCCGATTCAGAAATAAAGAATATGTTTTAAAATAAAGAATGTTTTAAAATAAAGAATGTTTTAAAATAAAGAATATTTTAAAATAAATAATATTTCGAAATAAAGAATATTTTAAAATAAAGAATAATTTGGAATAAAGAATATTTTGCAATAAAGAATATTTAAAAATAACTAATATTCATAATAAAGAATGTTTTAAAATAAAGAATGTTTTAATATAAAGAATGTTTTAAAATAAAGAATATTTTGAAATAAAGAATATTTTGAAATAAAGAATATTTTGAAATAAAGAATATTTTAAAATAACGAATATTTTAAAATAATATTCAATGAAGACTAAAATTATGATTTTGATGTCCGATTTTAGACGGACACAAAAATATTGAAATGTGAAGCAGAGTTAAGTAGTAAACGCTATTTTAACCTGAACGGGTTTATCGATCGAATTTATTCATTTTATAATGAATATCTAAAGAAGAGATTTTAATATCTAATATTTTTAAAATATTATCATTTTAAAATTATAATGATATGAAACATTCAATTTGGATTTAAAAGTGAAAATGATGTTGAAATCATGTTAAAGCGAATTTATAATTATTTTATAAAATACGTTTTAAATGATAATCAACGAAATATATATAATATATATATATTATATATATTTAATGGCCTGAATAGAACGCGTCGCGCAGCGACCGTTGTGAATTTCGATCGTTAACTTCAAATTGATGTAACGGGAGATCCGACCGTCGGATTCTCCTAAAATCAGAAGCGTTGGGTTCGTATCGAAAAGAGCTTTCAATGAATAAGTGATTTGAAATCTAATGGTTAGATTGTAAAATATGTCCAAATCAATTTTGGAAAAGGTCGTATTGTAAATGTAGTTCGGTGGCCATTATTGGAAACCGAATGTAAGGGCCTAAATAAAATTATTAAAAATATGGAAAAATTATGTAAAATCATAATAATTGATTTGGAAAGATTTTGGACGAAAAATTCCAAGTTTGAAAAGATTAAAATATATTTTTATCGAAATGAACTAGTTATTAACTAGAATAATAATCCAATGTTTTAACTAAATAAATTGGATTTGTAAACGGTTTTAACATAACCAGAATTTTCCAATGCATGAATTGGAATGGATTTGAATAGAAATAATCTTTGGAATATTTTAATATTTGATTACGGGATTATACGGATATTGTTGAGGAATTTGGAAGATATATAAATATTGTTATTCCCAATACGATATTTGTTGATTTCAGAGTTTGATATTGAATATAAGCCGATATAATTTCTATTCAGAGCCTTTTATTTAATGTCAAATTGGGTTTTGGGTTTGTCATGAATGGTGTCTTCAATAACACTGTTCTTAAACCCAGTTGAGAAAAGAATAAATCCTTTAATTAAGATTTAATGAAGTTTTCCAATTAATTAATATTTAATTGGAATTAAATAAAATAAAATGGATTTTTAGGTCTGTCGTGATTGGTGTCTTCAATAACACTGTTCTTAAACCTAGTTGAGAAAAGAATAAATCCTTTAATTAAGATTTAGAGAAGTTTACCAATCAATTAATATTTAATTGGAATCTAAATGAAAGTTGATTGTGGGTTTGTCGTAAACAATGTTTTAAGTAACATCAGTTCTTTAACCCAATTAACAATGAAAATATAATTTGGAACTTATAAATCTTTTATTAAGATTTAAATGAAAATTTTCCAAAGTAATCTTTTCCAATTTAATATATTAAATTGGAATGATTGGAATTCGATTTGGTAATAATCGAGATGAGCTTTTGTGGATGAAGACTGCTACTATAAATGGAATTCAAAAAGGCTTTGCCCTTATTCCATTTATATTATTAGTCTGATAGGGAAATTTATATCAATTATATATATTGATCTGATTTCTGTGAAGATTCCATATTTAATGGAAGATGATTTTGGGTTTACCGCGAGCTGTGTTTTAAATGACATTGGTTTTTTAACCCGGTTAAAGATTGGATTTAATTTCTTAAAGTTGAATAATCATTAAATAATGATTTTTGAGATTAAAGCTAAACTAGAGTTTTAATGAATCTTTAATTAGATTAAAATGAGAAAGAGATAAATAAATTTATCGAATTCATAAAATGATTGAGAATGGAGTACCACCAGTTTTACTCTAGGCGATAGTTGAATCTTAAATTAGATTTGAACGAGAACTAGTAATTAAATTCACCGACAATGTAGTGGGTGTTAGATATGGAGTACTTCCAGTTTGGTCCATGGGATGAATAGGTTGGGATTGGAATTATTAAATAAATGATTACCTATGTAAAGTTTGTTAATCCCGACTAGTTGATAAATTTAAATTGGTTTAGAATTGTGAAAGGATAAAATCAAATCTTTTGAAATTGATATCCAAAGGAAGATTTAAGAATAAATTTAAAAGAACTTATTTTTGATAAAATTAATGGGAGCCTTTCCTTAGAAATGTGAATATTGGAATAAAAGAATATTCTAAATTGGAATGAGGCGTATGATGTGTTTTTATAGAACTTTATTATTGATTATAAAATATGCGAGTTATTTGGAAAGACCGGGTTTAGCCCACTCTGAATAAATAATATGACGAACAAAAGTCGAAGATGAAAACGGTGGTTGAAGACCGGAGTTCTTCACATCGTTTAGATAGTTACAAATGTCTTTATTGGGCTGTACACCCAAGACAAGGTAATAAGTGGTGATCGTTCAGACGTACTTGGAGATCGACAGATATGCGAGGACCTCTCTCCTGTATTGGACATATGGGACGTGGAATAATGTGCCTCCGGTTTCGTTCAGACCCAGAACGGACTTGTAAATGGATGTGTGTCTGACATTGGATTTCATTCTGCGCTAATTGAATTCTATTAAATAAATATCTGTTTGATGGCGGAGAATTTATTCTCTATTCTCTTTCTTAACACCCTTCTCTGAGATGTATGAGCTTAGAGGATATATATTGACAGACATAAGTTGTATGGCGTGAATTGTCAGTGTGGCATGCCAAGATGCAAATGATCAAAACTTTTGTTGAAAAGAAAAGTTTTGTGGTTGATGATCAAAGCACAACTTTAATTAGCATAGCTTTGTGTATAGCGTTAATTCGAGAGCCTCACACCCTGGTGTGAACCAGAAACGGGAGAAGGACCCCAGGGAGGACATGCGTTTCTTTCAAGCTAAAAGCGATGTCATGGTATGGATCTCAAACATTTTTACTTATGCGGATGATGGAAAGCGAGGTACCTCGGATATTGAGTCCCTAGTAGCTCAGATTTTATGCCCCATAGGGCAGGGAAACGTATTGTTCAGGAATTGCTAATCCAATAAATTAAGTGTGGACCGGCCCTGGTGCTCCAAGATGCAGTTGCAGCTGAGCCTGAGGCTCGGGCTAGATAGTCTCGAATTTGGTAAGGACGATCCCTTGCCTTGGTTCATAGATGGAAATCCAACTTCCAATTCGACATCATGCGGTTTTGATTATAGAACTAATATGGTGACATGATATATGGTAGCCATGCCTTCTATGATTGATACAATTATATTTGAAAGCGAGCCTTAAACTGCTCCCAAGTAATCCGATCCTCGGGAGTAGCTGCCTTTATAGCATTCCACCAATTCATTGCCCGTCCTTGCAGCTGACGGGATGCTAGCCTTCTCTTTATCACATCCTCGATACCCAAGTCTTCGAAGATATGCTAGTAGCTATTCAACTAATCCTGAACATCGGTAGCCGATTCCGTTCTATGGAACGGCTTCCCACCAAGACTAGTATAGTCCTTGTTCAGCTTGGTGAAATCGGCCCTAGGCGCCTGCACTATTGGACCACCTCCATTACTAGCATTGGGGGCTACCCTCTGAACATCCCTAAGCATCTCTCTCATGAGGTCAGTAAACATGGAATCATGACCAACCCTTTCCAAATGATCCCACTTCATTGGTCTATAGCACACTAGTCGTACCTAGGCCACTGTGGCCCTGAATCCGTCCACATACCTCCCATACATAGTGATCCAAAGTCATAAACATCGACAACTCCTTAGCACACGTACCGCAGCAAACCCCAACTCATGAAGTTAACTCTTTGGTTCCCAACTGGATCCTGAGTACAAACTTCCCACTTGGACTACCTTTGCATCTCGGGTTTTGGTCTCCTCCTCAGGATCGGTCTTCATTCAGTTCATAGCTCATGCCTCGCGTTCAAGCTTCCTGGTTCAGTTTGTAGTATCTCCTCTGGTTTAGATCGGATTGCTGCATACGGTTCGGGTCGGCCTCCTTCTGCTCGTGGTCAGGCTCCAGGTCGTGCTCCTTCCACCGGGTCAGGTTGCACTGTTGCAATGTGTCGGGGTCCTCCATTGCTCGTGGGTCGAGCCTCCATCAGTTCGGATCGTGAGCACCCACTAGTTCGGGTCGTGGTGGATCTTCAGTTTAGATCGTGCTTCAGAAGTTAGCAGCTCGTGATGACCAAACTTAAAGGGATGAGAAACATCTGGCGGCTCATGGCACGTGGACTCGATCCGGTCGACTCGTGACACATGGGGGCGATCCGATCTGGTCCCTGCACAACTTTCTGCTACTTTTCCAGCGACTATCTTGCGCCATTCAATGGTGTTTTCGACCATTCTAACTGTTCTAATCAATCACAAAGCATACTATACATTCATAGCCACATGTAGTATCGATCACAAACACCAAATCAATAATCATAGCATGTAAAATGGATCAAACATACCCAAAAACCCATATTTTCCCCTTAGTCATGTTAAGAACAACTAATGATAGGATTAACAAAACTTAACCAAACTAGCCAAATTTTATAACAGATGTCTAAAATAATGTTTTATAATTTATAAATATTTTTCCAGAATTTATTTATGCATAAATTCACCAATTAACACTAATCACCCTAATTAACTGTAATTAGTGTCAAAACAATGCTAATCACTCACCTTTGCCATAAATAAAACTCAGATCTAAAATGAATCTCTGTTTGGCGCGAATACTGATGTCTAACAGCAGCTCTAACCTTGCTTTGGTGCTATCTCTCCTTAATTTGATGTTGCTAAGGTAATCTTCAATTACAAAGTGGTTTGGGGATGTTTTAGATGTTGGAGGCCATCGTTAGGGTTGAACAAATGTCTATGGCAGCTGGAAAATGTCTAAAAACTGAAATCCCTAACCCTAACAGCCCTTAAATACTCCAAATCCCGAAATCCTCCTTTGAGCCTGGCTGTTAATCATCCGATTAAGCCCAATTAAGCTGTTTTTCACCATCTTAAACTTGTTTCAGCCATATCTCCCAAACGGTGAGTCCGTTTGGCTAATGTGACCATTCTACGGAATTGTAAACCATCATCCGAATCCAATAGAAGTGGTTTCAAATCAAAATTTCTTTCAAATCAAAAGTAATGGTCAAAACAAGATCAACTAGGGGCAAAACGGTCATTTAAAAATCGGGAAAAATCATGAACATGGGAAATGACTCCAATAGTCGTCTCCCAAAGTTACATGACCATACGACTCTCTATGACGATGAAATAAATTTTCTACGATCCTATGATGCGTAGAATACGGGTCGTTATACCCTCCCCCTTAAGAAATTTCGTCCCCGGAATTCCTTAACCCAAAACATACAAAGGATCCCGCATGCCTACCAGCCATATACAACAATCAATCACGAAAAACAAACAAAACAAACCTATCCTAGCATGCAGAAAGACTAAATTGAAACTGTAATACGTCTTCCTAATGCTCTCCTTTGTCTCCCAAGTACAATCATTTTCATTCTCGCCCCACTGAACTAGGATTAGTTTCACCGCTTTCCTTCGAAGTTGCTTCATATCATTCCCAACGATACGCATAGGCCTGCGGTTCCCAACCGCCTTGGGTTCAACTTCGATATCATCCAACTGATCAGGTGAAATAGTCACATCTGGGTCGTGTACGAACTTTCTTAACTGGGAAACATGAAATACATTGTGAACTCCTGCCTTCTTCTATGATAATTCAACTCTATATGCCAAATTCCCAAATTGCTCGAGAACAGGGAATGGTCCAACAAATCTTGGTGTTAACTTGCCTCTCCTGCCAAATCGTATCATGCTCTTCAGTGGAGAAATTTTGACAAACACCAAGTCGCTAATGGAGAACTTTAATTCTCTTCTCCTCTTATCGGCATAACTCTTCTGCCTATTTTGGGCAGCCTTCATTCGCTGCTGGATAACCTTTATCTTAGCTAAAGTTTCTCTTATCACATCTGGTCCAAGCACAAACTTCTCACCAGTTTCTAACCAACATGACGGTGAGTTCCACGGTCTTCCGTACAAAGCTTCAAATGGAGCCATACCAATACTGGATTGATAACTATTATTATATGCGAACTCTACTAGATGTAAATGGTCATCCCATGATACACCAAAATCCAATATGCAAGCTCTCAAGAGATCTTCTAACACTCGATTCACCCTCTCTGTTTGACCATCGGTTTGAGGATGATACGCGGTACTGAGATGTAATTCTGATCCTAACGCCTCTTATAAGCTCTTCCAAAATCCACTAGTGAACAATGGATCTCGGTCAGTCACAATGCCTTTGGGTATTCCATGAAATCTTACTACCCACTTCATATATAGTTCGGCTAACTTAGCTGCCATCCTGTTCGACTTGACGGGTATAAATCTTGCACTCTTGGTCGATCGGTCCACAATCACCCAAATGTTATCATGGCCCGACCTAGTCCTTGGTAACCCATCAATGAAATCCATTGAGACTTGTTCCCATTTCCATTCTGGAACTTCTAATGGTTGCAACAAACCACTAGGCTTCTTTTGCTCAGCTTTCACCAACTGGAAATTCATACATTTGGATATAAACTTCCCAACGTCTCTTTTCATCCCTTCCTAGTAGTATGTCTGCTTCATGTCTCGGTACATCTTGTTACCACCGGGATGTATAGTCAATTTTGAGCGATGACATTCCTTAAGCACCTCATCTCTGAATCCATTGACATTGGGTACCACTAGTCTTCCATTCTTTCTAAGCCATCCATCTCGATCAAGCCCATACTTATTCATCTCTCCGTCGATTCCTACCTCTAACTTTGAGATGATTTCCAATAGGTTAGGATCGTCCCTCTGACTCGAACCAATCCGCTCAATCAAAGTGGGTCTGATCATCAAATTTGCTAACATTTCTGGATCCAATTCGCACTTCGGTCTGAAATCATACCCAGTGATGTACTCCAGTTGCTTCCATTCTAGAAACATAGCCTCTAAACTGGCATGTCTTCTACTCAATGCATCAGCCATCGCATTGCCCTTTCCTGGTGTATATGCAATGTCGCATCTTTGTTGTCGGAGATTTAGATCCTTCTGAGAGAAGAGATACCTTAATGATTTATGATCGGTAAACAGCTCAAATTTTTCTCCCAAGAGGTAATGTCTCCACATCTTCAATGCAAATACGATCGCTGCTAATTCCAAGTCATGGGTTGGGTATCTTTTCTCGTGCGGTTTCAGTTGCCGACTTGCATAAGCTACAACCCTACCTCCTTGCATCAATACAGCACCTAGTCCGGTACTACATGCATCCGTATATACCGTCATCTCTTCATTTCCCTTAGGAATGACTAATACTGGTGCACATGTCAACTTTTCCTTTAGACTCTTGAATGCATTCTCGCACTTTTCATCCCAAACGAAAGCTTGATTCTTCTTGGTTAACTGAGTCAACGGTGTTGCTATCTTGGATAAGTCTTGGATAAACTTACGATAATATCCAGCTAACCCCAAGAAACTTCGTATGTCAGTTGCATTCTTAGGCGTAGACCAATCTTGTACCGTAGCCACCTTCGCAGGGTCCACGGTAATACCATTTTTTGAAATAACATGGCCCAAGAATCTAACTTCCCTCCTCCAGAAGTGACACTTAAAAAACTTTTCTTTCAATTGGTGTTTTCTCAACACCTCCATCACTATTCTCAAATGTTCCTTGTGTTCTTCCTCTGTCCTCGAGTAGACCAAAATATCATCCACGAACACAAGGAAAAACTTATTCAACTGATCCCTGAATACCCTATTCATAAGATCCACAAAATATGCTGGCGCATTGGTCAACCTGAATGGCATGACTAACCACTCATAAAATCCAGACGGCGTCCGAAATGCCGTTTTAGCTATACTCTCAGCTTCCAGTCTAAGCTTATGAAAACCTATCGCGAGATCCAATTGAGAAAACACTCTCGCTCCACTCAACTGATCAAATAAATCATCTATCCGTGGAAAAGGATACTTATTCTTCCTCGTTACTTAATTCAACTCGCAATAGTCTACACACAAACGAAGGGAACCATCCGCCTTGGTAGCAAACACAACTGGTGCTCCCCATTCAGAAACACTCCTTTTGATAAATCCGTTCTTCAAAAGATCGCTGACTTGCACCCCGAGCTCTCGCTGCTCCCTTGGTGCCATACGACGAAGTGGCATCACTATAGGTCTGGCATCTTTCACGAAATCAATACGGAACTCAATCTCTCAGTGTTGTGGAAGCCCGGTCACTTCTTCGAAGATGTTCGGATACTGGCCAACCACGGGCACATCTGACAACTCATCATGCGGGATGTCAAGGGAATTTAGAAAACTAGCCATTACCCCCTCACTGGGTAGACCACCAAACACTACCCTCCACTAATCATCCGCTCTAATTGTCACAAAAAAGCCCTCACGGTCTACCACCACCCGTATCTTTGGAGCCAATTGATTGCCAAAATAATGCCAAACCTAGTAAATCCCATAACAAAGCAATCACAAACAAACATACATTCATGACTCGATAAGACCACATTACGACAAATCATGCTAAGGTTAGTCGAACCACCAATTGGGTTCGTCACTACTAAAGGTCTATCGACAATCTCGGGCTCCAATCCCAACCTATCTACCAGGTCACTAGATATGAAAGAACTGGAAGCTCCAGTATCAAACAAAACTCTAACAGGAACATCATAAACAGAAATCATACCTTAAATAACGACATTCTTTCCCTTCTCCGCCGCAGTTGGGGCATTCGACGAAGAAGGAATAGCATTAAGGGCATATGCTTTCACCATCTGCTTTTCTTTAGGGGGTTGCGGACACTTGTCCTTGTGATGTCCCACTTGGCCACAGTTGAAGCACTTCCTGTCTGCTGGCTTCGCTCGACAATTACTAGCATAGTGGCCCTTCTTGCCACAGCTAAAGCACTCAACATCTTTCTTCTTCTTCTGGCCATCCTTATTCTGGTTCTGCTTCCTCTTATTCTGATAACCACTCTTGCCTCCACCGCTTGCTTACGGTTTTGGCTCCTCTGTAGATGCGACCTCAGTCTTCGGCTTAGGGTAAAGACTTTCTGATCTTAAAGCTTTCCCCACAATCGATTCAAACGTCTCATCGATGTGGTTAATTAGCCTTTCCCCCAAGTTTCCATCCAAGCCAGTTATGAACTTCTCGTTCTTCTTCTCGGCAGTATCTATTAGGGATAACCCATATTTCGACAAAGTGTCGAGTTCGGCAATATACTCCGAGGCAGCTCTGCCATTCTGCTTGAGTTCCAAGAATTTCTTAAATAGCACTGACTTCTGAGCAGCTGGAATGAACTTATCGCTAAAGCGAGCCTTTTACTGCTCCCAAGCAATCTGATCCTTGGGAGTAGCTGCCTTTATAGCATTCCACCAATTTATTGCCCGTCATTGCAACTGACGGGGTGCTAGCCTTCTCTTCATCGCATCCTTGATACCCAAGTCTTCGAAGATATGCTCGCAGCTATCCCACCAATCCTGAACATCCGTAGCTGATTCGTTTCCGTGGAACGACTTCCCACCAAGACTAGTATAGTCCTTGTTCAGCTTGGCGAAATCGGCCCTAGGCGTCTGCACTATTGGACCACCTCCATTACCAGCATTGGGAGTTGCCCTCTGAACATCCCTAAGCATCCCTCTCATGAGGTCAGTAAACATCGTCCTCGTTTCAGTAGCATTCCCATTATTGGCTCCTCTACCGGCACCACTTGCGTATCGGCTCATCGTTTAATCTACACAGAGAAAACGATTAACCATCTCCATAGTGGTGCCAGTGCAGTGCGACTTCATCCTTAACTATACTAATAATATATATAGCTTTTGAAAACCAAAATAATCACAAATACGCGCTCTCATATACGTATTATCTCTCCCTGGTGTCTTTCCCTAGGTTAAGTACGCAACCTAGAGCTCTGATACCAAGTGTGACGGCCCGCCTCGCATCAGCCGGCATTTCCTCAGAAAGTGCGCTGTACACATGCCCGACTAGCACGGAACAGTAACCAAAGAAAGGAAATAAGAGAGTGAACTAATCGAAAACCTGTAGAATGTCTCACAGCGTATGGGATAAAATATAGTAATAACATACTTGACATAAAATAGGCGAGACAGTGCATAAGCTAAAAACTAAACATCATAGCAGCGCAAAATCCAAATATAGCTTATGTTCCACATCATCATTATTACAACTTTAAAACTGTCTCTAAAGTAAAAGAAAGGAAGGGTACACTACTAATGCCTAAAGTAGTGACCAGTAGCGACACAGGGAGAATATCTATATATCATACGTGGAAGCCTCCTGCTCGTCTCCGGTACAGCTACTCATGCATACCACCTAACCTGTCTATAGTATGCTCGTGAGAGCACCCAGAGTAATAAGAAGAGACATAAAATTCTGGGTTAGACAAAAAGTCTGGCATGAGCGATAAGCAGCTAAACAGAACAATAACAGGTATACTAAACCATACCTGAACCTGGACCTGCAACCGAAGAGTTAGCACTACATACCGTACAATACTCTATGGTGCCACTAACATATGGTGTAAAGAATACGCGGGCGGGGGTGTGCGTATCATAGTGATGGCAAACAAATCAAGCATAGCAACCATCCTCACATCTCTCACTTAGTGCGTAAAGCATACGATGTCCACCACTTCGATCACTAGACCCATTGAGGTAATGACGGAGTTCGATTTGTACAACTACTGCTACCACCAGGCTTATTCCATGGAATCATGACCAACCCTTTTCAATTGATCCCACTTCATTGGTCTATAGCCCACTAGTCGTACCTAGGCCACTGTGGCCCTGAATCCGTCCACGTACCTCCCATACATAGTGATTCAAAGTCATAGACATTGACAACTCCTTAGCACATGTCTCGCAGCAAAGCCCAGCTCATGAAGTTAACTCTTTGGTTCCCAACTGGATCCTGAGTACAAACTTCCCACTTGTACTACCTTTGCATCTCGGGTTTTGGTCTCCTCCCCCGGATCGGTCTTCATTCAGTTCATAACTCATGCCTCGCGTTCAAGCTTCCTGGTTCAGTTCGTAGTATCTCCTCTGGTTCGGATCGGGTTGCTGCATACGGTTCCAGTCGGCCTCCTTCTTCTCGTGGTCAGGCTCCAGTTCGTGCTCCTTCCACCGGGTCGGGTCGCACTGCTGCAATGGGTTGGGGTCCTCCATTGGCTCGTGGGTCGAGCCTCCATCAGTTCAGATCGTGAGCACCCACTGGTTCGGGTCGTGGTGGAGCTTCGGTTCAGATCGTGCTTCAGGCTCGAGCAGCTCGTGGTGACCAAACTCGAAGGGATGAGGAACATCTGGCGGCTCGTGGCATGTGGACTCGATCCGGTCGATTCGTGATACATGGGGGCGATCCGATCCGGTCCCTGCACAACTTTCTACTACTTTTCCAACGACTATCTTACGCCATTCGACGGCATTTTCGACCATTTTAACTGTTCTAATCAATCACAAAGCATACCATACATTCATAGCCACATGTAGTATCGACCACAAGCACCAAAACAATAATCATAGCATGTAAAATAGATCAAACATACCCAAAAACCCATATTTCCCCCTTAATCATGTTAAGAACAACTAATGATAGGATTAACAAAACTTAACCAAATTAGCCAAATTTTATAACAAAGGTCTAAAATAATGTTTTAGAATTTATTAATATTTTTCCAGAATTTATTTATGCATAAATTCACCAATTAACACTAATTAACTGTAAGTAATGACAAAACAATGCTAATTACTCACCTTTGCCACAAATAAAACTCAGATCTGAAATGAATCTCTGTTTGACGCGAATACTGATGTCTAACAGTAGCTCTAACCTTGCTTTGGTGCTATCTCTTCTTAATTTGATGTTGCTAAGCCTAATCTTCAATTAGAAAGTGGTTTGGGGATGTTCTAGATATTAGAGGCCATTGTTCGGGTTGAAAAAATGTTTATGGCGACTGGAAAATGTCTAAAAACTGAAATCCCTAACCCTAACAGCCCTTAAATACACCAAATCCCGAAATCCCCCTTTGGGCCTAGCTGTTAATCACCCGGTCAAGCCCAATTAAGCTGTTTTTCACCATCTGAAACTTGTTTCAGCTATATCTCCCAAACGGTGAGTCCGTTTGGCTAATGTGACCACTCGGAATTGTAAACCATCATTCGGATCCAATGGAAGTGGTTTCAGGTCAAAATTCCTTTCCAGTCAAAAGTTATGGTCAAAACAAGATCAACTAGGGGCAAAACGGTCATTTAAAATCGGGAAAAATCATGAACATGGGAAATGACCGCAATAGTCGTCTCTCAAAGTTACATGACCATACGACTCTCTATGACGATGAAATAAATATTCTACGATGCTATGATGTGTAGAATGCGGGTTGTTACACCCTAGTAGCTCAGATTTTATGCCCCATAGGGCAGGGAAACGTATTGTTCAGGAATTTCTAATCCACTAAAGTAAGTGTGGACCGGCCCTGGCGCTCCAAGGTGCAGTTGCGGCTGAGCCTGAGGCTCGGGCTAGATAGTCTCGAACTTGGTCAGGACGATCCCTTGCCTTGGTTCATAGATGGAAATCCGACTTCCAATATGACATCATGCGGTTTTGATTATGGAACTAGTATGGCGACATGATATATGGTAGCCATGTCTTCTATGATTGATACATTTATATTTGAAGTCGGTTTTAACACTGTGCACTTATAATATCAAAATGATTTGTTTTAAACATACCAAGCATGTTTGGCTGTTATAAGGGGAAAATCTATCCTCCGGCTTGCGTTGCATTGTATGATGGGACCTGAGTCTTATAATAGCTTCATTTTTTCAAAAAGAATTGTGTTGTTTTATTTAAACTAATATTCATGTGGAGTAAACCCGTTCTGTGTTTTACGGCGTGGTCCCATGATTTCCTAAATTTTAAATTAAAGATTTAATAACTGTTTTGGTTCTCACACCAGTCCCATGACTAACCTGGAGTTTATCGTTTTAACCTAAACTCTGGGTGCCTTTATTTTCCACACGGGTAGCTAGTAGTTGGGTTTTGTAGATTTACCTTTACAGGATCCTGGTTTATAACTAGAGCTATATTCGGAAAGCTCTGTACCCGTGTATTTCTTTCAGTTGTGTTATGTATTATTTTTCCGCTGCATTGTAATTTAAATCTCCGATATTTTTCTGATGTATATTATTTATTCATACTCTGTTATATTCTTGTACTCTGATGTAAATTGTTGTAATACGCAATGAAATGTTCTTTTGTTGTATTCTAATTTTTCATGTTCTCAACTCAATCCGGGCTTTCCCGAAAGGGGAAGTTTGGGTCGTTTCTCTAAGCATATCCTATTTGGTGTCAACAATATATGATATCAAATTCAAAGCCAAAAAAAAAAATTAGCCACTTCAATCGTTTTTATTAAGCACAAAACCAGATCAAAAGCATCAAAATTTTGATTTATATGATTGAGAGAGCTTCATTACTTCTAAATTGAAAGGGGTTTGGCCTTAATATTTTTTATCATGTTAACAAATGTAGATTGCAACATTGAAAACAACAAAAGAAATAGTACAAACAATAAAGAAAAAAGAATAACTACTAAACTAGTTGCATAAAAATAAAGTTACACTACTTGTATGAAAGTAAATCTAATCTAATAAAATGAAAGCCTGTAAATAGAAATGAATACAAAAGAGAGCATAAAAGAGAAACTGAAGGCTTGGGAAGTCATTTTTATTTCCATTGATCTTTTGTGTTACACTTGCATATAGATAATAAGGTAAAAGAAGACAAAAACATCTGCATGAAACATAAGGGTATATAAACATGATGAAAACCCTAATATCTTTAATTGGAAACCTTAATGAAGCTCTTTCCTCCTTAATTCCAATCACCAAAACCATTAAAATGCACAAATAAATTTTATCAAAAACTAATACATGCACAAATGACTGTTTTACCCCCCAAATGAGTGATGATTTGGAAACAATTAAATCTTGGTTTAATCATGTAAAATACCCTAGTATGCTCATTTATTTTAATAAAAGTAGAATAAATATATGAGTATAAATATGCACATTTACGTGCATATCAACGATCCATATTCTCTCGTATGTTATTTTCATTAAATAATTTTTAGTTATTAAGCAAATATTTTATTTATTTCTTTGATAGTACCATAAAATTATTCTCGAAATATGTGTTGTAAAAGATTTTAATGCATAAAATATATAAGAGAACCCAAATAACCCATCCTCCTCTCTTTGAAACAAGGGGCGCTTACGGTTCTGTGTGTGCTTCAAAAAATTTTGTTTTTCTCGGGCTGGACAGAGATTAGCCCTCGAGTGCAAAGACATAAGGGAGCTTGACTGCAAGATTCACCCATTTAGCAGGGACGAAACTTAACTCGACTCATTTACATATAGATCATGAATGTTTGAAATCCATATTATGCAAGGAGACATTGCTTTTGCTAATTCAAATTGAAGGGTGGTATCAAATTGGTCTATTTTCGGTGTTATGTACATAGTTTCCATACATAACCAAAGAATGGAAAGGATTCCTCAAGAGTCTCAGGTCCAAGAAGCGCGTGATAAATAGCCCCAAAGCCCAAGATTGCAGAGGAAATTAAGTGAAGTACTCCATATACAAAGTACGGAAAGGTGTTTATAACTTTACCCCCCGGACAGATGAGCCCTCAAGAGAAGGAGGGTTCTATTATTATTGCAAACCTGTCTAATCTAGTTACTTCGTTCCCTATTTCCACTCAAGGGATCCTGAGGAAAAGAATTTAATTTAGTTTCCACCGAGCTAAATATAGTCCAACATTTAGGTATTTTCGTTGTCATCCCAGTTAAAATTTTAAACTCAATCAATACGAACTTTTCTTTTACACTACAAGAAAAAAAATCATTTAATGATGTTTGAAAAACATCAATAAAAGTTATACACAACGTTGCACTTACTATTGTCTATTCAGTAGTTGCAAAAAAAAAATCAATATTAATAATGTATTTTAAACGTTGTGATGTATGTGTTGAAAATTTTCAACAACAATTATTATCAATTGAAAAGTTAAATATCAGTTTGGAAAACTCTTAAAATAACTCTATATTGTTGTGTTGTTATACTCCCACTATTTTCAATGGACATTGTGCTAAAATATTAAAATTTCATTATACACATTTCATTGTTGCATCATTTTAAAATATTCAACAATATCATCTATTCCCAAAAGATACTCATAATCAATTATAAATCTCGATATATAAGTGATATACCATAAGCAAATATATACTTGTCATTCAAAGCAATAGTCTTAACTATTCGACTGTAATAGATTATCCGATATAAGAAGAATTATAAAGTTGACGTAGGCTCGTTAATGCCGAACCACTTAAATCTATGTGTGATCGCTCTTTTTTTCATTTTTTTGTCTTCATTTAATCTCTACGAATTCATTTCTTAGGCGTTGTGCCAATTTTTAGAGTCAGCATATACATACATACATGAATATATATAAAACACAAGACATTTAACAATTGATATTCTATTATAATGAAGAAGAAAACAGTAGTATTGAAGTGACCCGAACTTCTCTGGTCTCCGAAGAGAAGAGAAAGGACGGATTGTCTGAGAACACGACAAATCAGAACACAAACAGGAGAACATTTCATTGCTTATTACAACAATTTACATCAGAGTACAAGAATATACAGAGAGTGAATAAATATTATACATCAGAAAAATATCAGAGATTTACAAATTACAATGCAGCGGAAAAATAATACATAACACAACTGAAAGAAATACACAGATACAGAGCTTTCCGTGTATAGTTCCAGCTGTAAATCAGGATCCTGTGAATATAAATATGCAAAACCAAAACTACTAGTTGCCCGTGTGAAAAATAGGGGAACCCAGAGTTTAGGTTAAAAAAATAAACTCTAGGTCAGTCATGTGACTAGTGTGAGAATTAAAACAGTTATTTAAAACATTACTTTAAAATTTGGTAAATCAAGGGACCACGCCATATAACACGGAACAGGTTTCCTCCCAAGAATACCAGTGCATATAACAAAACAGCGCAATGCTTTTTTGGAAAAATGAAGCTATTATAAGACTCAGGTCCATCACACAGTGCAACGCAAGCCAGAGGGTAGAGTTTTACCTTATAATAGCCAAACATGCTTGGTACGTTTAAAACAAATTATTTTGATACTATTATGGTGTAAAGTGTATGAAGACAACTTCAAATATAAATGTATCAATCATAGACGGCATAGTGACCCATACTACTATGTCGCCAAACTAGGCTCTACAAATATAACCGAAATGTCACGTATTGGAAATTAGATTTCCTTCATGAGTCGAGGCAAGGGATGTACTCCTCGTCGGCCTCGAGACACTCTAGCAAATACTTCAGGGTCACACACAGCGATCCCTTGGATCCTCCAAGGCCGGTCCATACATAGCGGATTGACAATACCTGAACACATGTTTCCCTGCCCTATAGAGCATCTATGAGCTAGATGACTCAATATCCATCAGCTCTGTAGAGACCGATATATCCGAGGCACCTCGCATTCCAACAACCATATAGGTTAAAATATAAAAAGGTCAGGACTTGTAAAACCTTGACACCACCCATAGCTAGAAAGAAACGTCATGTCCTCCTTGGGTCCCTTATCCCGTTTTTAACTCATATTGAGGTGTGAGGCTCGCGAATTAACGCTATACACAAAGCTATGCCATTTAAGGCCGTGCTTTGATCATCAGCCACAAGACTCTGCTTTTCAATTGAAGCCTTGATCATTTTCCACTCAGGCATGCCACACAGGAAATTCACGCCATGCAACTGATGTCTATCGATATATAACCTCTGAGCTCGTACGTCTCAGAGAAGGGCGTTAAGCAAGACTATAAATTCTCCGCTGCCAAACATATATATATTTAATATAAATCAATCAACACAGAATAAAATCCAATGTCAGACACACGGTCCATTTACAATTTTGTTCTATGTCTGAACAAAACCGGAGGCACCTTATTCCTCGCCCCATATATCCAATACAGGAAAGAGGTCCTCGCTTATCCGTCGATCTCCAAGTACGTTTGAACGACCACCACTTATTACCTCGTCTTGGGTGTACAGCCCAATCAAGACATCAGTAATCATCCAAACGACGTGAAGACCTCCGGTCTTCAACCACCGTGTTCATCGTTGACATATCGTCAAATCAGTTATTCAGAATGGGTATAATCCCGAAATTTCTGAATAACTCGCGTATATAATAAACAAGTGCTACACAAACACAACATACGCCTTGTTCCAATTCAGAATATTCTTTTATTCAAATATTCACATCATTAGGAAAGGTTCCCATTAATTTTATCAAAGATAAATTCTTTAAATTTATTCTTTAATCTTCCTTTGGATATCCATTCAAACCAGATTAAGGTTTTCGAAACAAGTCAGGATTAGCCACCTTACCGAAGTAATCATTTGTTTAATTTCCCAATCCCAAGCTATTCATCCCATGGAGAAAAACTAGTAACACTCCATATCTAACACCATGGTTTTATTGATAAATTTTACTACCATTTCACGTTCAAATTTAATTAAAGATTTAACTATCGCTAGGAGAAAAACTGGTGATACTCCATTCTCGATCATTTCCTAAATTTGATAATTTAAATTATCAATTCCCATTTCAATCTAATTAAAGATTCATTAAAACACCATTTGGTTTTAATCTTCCCAAAAATCAATATTAATGATTATTTAACTTTGGAAACACAAACATGTCGCATTGACAATCTACATCGTACTATTGATTTCTGCCGATATATAACCTCTAAGCTCGTACGTCTTAGAGAAGGGTGTTAAGCAAGAGAATAAATTCTCCGCCACCAAACAGATATATATTTAGCAGAGATCAACCACACAGTTTGAAATACAATGTTAGACATGTAATCCTATCATTAAATGGGTTAAAGAACCAATGTCGTTTAAAACACAGTTCACAATAAACCCAAATCACATTCCATTAATTATGGAATCTTCACGGAATAACAAATCAATATATAATCGATATCAATTTTCGTATTCGACTAATAATATAAATGGAATAACAATAAGGCCTTTTAAATTCCATATTAACAGTCTTCCTCCACAGAAGCTCATTTCGATTATTATCAAATCGAATTCCATTCAATTCCAATTTAATATATTAAATTAGCAAACTTTACTTTCGAAAATTTCCATTAAATCTTAACAAAAAAGATTTATAAATTCCAAATCACATTTCACTGTAAATCAGGTTAAAGAATGAATGTCGTTAAAACACAGTTCACAATAAACCCAATTCACATTCCATTTTCAATTCCAATTAAATGTTAATTAATTGGTAAACTCTTCTAAATCTTATTTAAAAGATTTATTCTTTTCACACTGGGTTTAAGAACGGTGTTAATAAAGACACCATTCACGACAAACCCAAAATCTAATTCTATTCAATTCCAATTAAATATTAATTAATTGGTAAACTCTTCTAAATCTTATTTATAAGATTTAATCTTTTGTCAATTGGGTTTAAGAACAGTATCATTTAAAACACAGTTCATGACAAACCCAAAATCCAATTCAATATTAAATACCAGGCTCTAAATAGAAATTATATCATTTTATATTCAATATCAAATTCTGAAATTTGCAAATATCGTATTGGGAATAACAATATATATATATCTTCCAAATTCCAATTCAATATCCGTATAATCACGAAATCCAATATCAAAATATTCTGATAATAATCTCGATTCAAATCCGTTCCAATTCATATATTGGAAATTCTGATTATTTTTAAAACCATTTCAAATCCAATTTATTTATTAGAAAATATTGGATTTATAATTCTAATTCATAACTAGTTCATTCTGATAAAAATATATTTTTATCTTTACAAACATGGAATCTTTCATCCAAATTCTTTCCAAATTATTTATTACGATATTACACAAATTATTAACATTTTTAATAATTTTATCAAGGCCCTACAGTTGATTTCCAGAAACGGTCATCGAACTGCACTTACAACGACCTTTTCCAAATTTGATTTGGACATAATTTGTAACACCCCACCTCCGCTAGGGTCACTCACTAAGGGAATGCACTAGCTTTGGTGGAGCATTATCTAGGTAAACATACACAGAAATATTATAAGACAAAACATATAAAACAACGGAAGAAGAACCAAATTTTATTGCTTTAAAAATTTAGAAAGGTCTAAAGCCTTTTTACATCAAAATGCCATTAAATCCATTACATTGAAATCTGTCTTGCAATAGTAAAGAAGCATAAAACCATGGTCATAAATCATTCCCCAAGTAAAACAGTAAAGCAGCCATAGCCAAGAAAGGTCCAAGCCATATACGATGATCTTGAAGCAGAAAGAAGTCCAAACTAAATTGTAGTGTTTCCTCCCTGAGAACCTGGAGGGGGGAAAGGAAGAAAAAGAGGCAAAACAAAACGGGTCAGTCATACAGACTGGTAAGTCCTAGTGACTTTCAGCATAGAAACAAGTAAAGGTAACATGACATGCATAAACTGAAAGTAAACATAAGGATGATGACAAGATAGGCAAGTTAAACTAAGATAACAAGGTAAACTATGGTAACAAGATAAACTACGACAACAAGATAAACTATGCAAACCAGATAAACTACGTATAGCATTGCATGTTTAACATTCTTTTCACCAACTGTACTAGTACCCCTACCCGTATCTTCCTTTCTATGTATATGTACAGTCCCTTGCCGTATATCGTACGGGTTTCATCACGTATTTCTATACTACTTCAACGTAGTGCCACCATTCTTGAAATCGTTTGGACTTCCACCCTTGTCCCGGCTAGGTTTCCTTATCATGAACAATCGTGTGTTCAACTAGGATTTATTCCACTTAGGACCACTAGGGATTATGCTACCTATTGAACATTTTCTAGATTCGATTAGGGTTTATGCCTTGAGGACCACTAGGAATTATGCTACCTATTGAACGTTTTCTAGATTCGATTAGGGTTTATGCCACCTAGGACCACTAGGGATTATGCTACCTAATGAACAACACACTTTTTCCATGTAACAATCTATTAATCGATCGGCTCCCTACAAGTCCTAGCTCGTTCATGTGTTTGTGTCATACGGCCCAATCATGAAATGTAGTCACCTGTGCTAGGTCCACCATAGGGTGTATCAAGCCCTATGGTGCCAACCACTGACACGAATCAAGCACGCACAGTGTAAACCTACTGGTGCCCAATGCCTGCTTTTTCAACTCCGGACTACGTGCATGACCATAGTCCGCCTGAACCTACAATGGCGCACCTACTCAGCCGTCGTTCTGGTCGCTTACAATCAACCCAGTAATCGTGCCCCACACTGTCTAGTTCCAGGGTAACGTGATACATCTAGTGGGTTACTGCTGAAAAGGACTGCGTAACTAGGGTTTCCGTCCAGTAGGTTAAGTGTTGTCATTTAAATTCGAGACTTAACCCCATCAGTCTAGCATGTCAAGTTTGTTAAGTGTTGTCATTCAAGTTCGTGACTTAACCCGCCTACGTGTCATGTCAAATTGGCTAAATGTTGTCATTCAAGTTCATGACTTAGCCCTACGAATCATGTGTCAAGTTGGTTAAGTATATTCAAGCGGTTCATGACTTAACCCTATCAAATCATCGTGTCAAATTGGTTAAGTATATTCAAGCGGTTCATGACTTAACCCTATCGAAACATCGTGTCAAATTGGTTAAGTATATTCAAGCGGTTCATGGCTTAACCCTATCAAATCATCATGTCAAATTGGTTAAGTATATTCAAGCGGTTCATGACTTAACCCTATCAAATCATCGTGTCAAATTGGTTAAGTATATTCAAGCCGTTCATGACTTAACCCTATCATGTGGCATTAATTCATTAATGCACCCAACGTCTCACATCAGACCTGTTGTTGTGGTCACTGGATATGCCGGGCGGTTCCGGGTAGAATTACACCACAACTCAGTCTGACCTCGGGTTTTCAAGTGCGATATGACCAACTACCCACATTGGATCCTATTGTTTGCAGTAACTGGATTTGTCGGGCGGTTCCGGGCAGAATTACACTGCAAACTCAACCCAACCTCGAGTTGGCCATTTTCAAGTTCACTCTAAGTGTCATGTCCATGTTCAATTTTCATGTCAAGTTCGTGTCAAGTTTCTAAGCGAGCTTCATGTCAAGTTCTCATATCAAGTTTTCGGGTTTCCACTTATGCCTATTATCAAGTTCATGATTCATATTCATAACCAATTCATGTTTGCCTAACCTACCCAGTTCTTTTCCCCATCGCATGTAAACGTAAATCGATCTAAATTACAAGTAGATCCAGGTCCAAAATAAAAGGGAATAACATCCCAACTATGATAGGCAAAAGAACGAGCACAAGGTGATAAATCTGGAATAATATAGCTTGGGATAATTGGTTACAACATCACTGGCATATAGAGAATAACAGGCTTTCAAATCTGGCATAATAAGGTGATAGTCATGATAAAAATTGACATAAAAGAATAGGCATGCAAAAGCAAGCCAAATACAAGGATAATGGATCAATAGTCTTGGTGTACAACATGGTTTCCAACTATAGTGTTATGAACAATCAACTGTAATAGTCGATTGGCCACAATAATCATAGTCGTAGTGAATCATAAGCGATTAATCACAATAGTCATGAATTATCCAAAATAGTTCTAGACAACTACCCTAAATAGTCATAGGCAATTAACTATAATAGTTTCAAGGTCATGGTCATAGGCAATAGTCTTCTGTTCATAATCATAGGCAGTAATTCATAGTCACGAGTCATAGGTGATTAGCCACAATTGTCCTTGTCATAGTCATAGGCAATAGTCTTATGTTCTCGGTTATAGGCATAAGCATAGTCTTTGGCCATTAACAATAGTTTCAATGCCATAGGCGTGATAATATTTGATTTACAACATGAATAGGCCCAAGTTAATTTTCATAGCAGTATTCCAAAAGTCAAGGTCCAAGAATAGGTATAAACCAATTATCATACATGGGTCCAATTCCAATTGATAACATGAATAAGTCCAAACTTATTTCATAGCAATATTCCCAAATTCAAGATTCAAGAGAGGATAGGGTGAAAACTGAATTAACAAGTCTTATCATCAAGTCAAGATCCAAGAATTCATTTTACAATCTAGCGTTTGAATAATAAACTAGGTCCAACATCATGAATGGGCATGATTCCATCGATAAGAAATAACCCAAAATCATAGATTCAAGAAGAGACAAGAACAGATCCAAATAGATAATCAAGATTATGTCCAATTTCATTTTATTCCATGTCCATATTAAATTTAACAAGTTTCAATCTCAAAGTAACTAGAACTTACAGAGCGTGGATCGAGAATTAGAGTGCAGAGATTTGATTCTGGGAACGGTTATTGCAGTTGTTGAATCTCTATTTGTTTAGTCTTGTTCTAGTTGAAAACCCCCAATTTGCAATTCCTAGATGTTTTCTTGACGAAGAAGAAGTAGTCTTTTTTTTAATACTATCATTTTGATTTTCACAGAGGTAGCATAAGGACAGAATGAAATGGTGTAGAGAGAATGAGGCATGGGGCTGTTTATATAGGTTTAGAGTCACGAATTTGGTCCAGAAATTGGTCTAGATATGCAGAAATGAACTCAACCTTGGATCTGGAAATTCGGGGCAGGTCGACCCCCAGGTCGACTACCCAGTCGACCTGGTCAGGGGGATGTTGACTACCCAGTCGACCTGGGTCCTGGGCCAGAAATTTCCCACCCAACCCGCTTCTGGGTTTGAATTCGAATTTCGAGCATTTTTGATTTCTAAAAATTCCTGAAACTTTGGAGGGTCATATCTCCCACATACGGAATCCGTTTTTCGAAACTTGGACTCGTTTCCATGTAGAATTTCGAGACGAACGCAATGGCACAACCCATTTCCCTTGATTCTTATTTTTAAATTTAATTATACCCTGATTTCTAGTTTCAACGTGTTATTAAAATTCGAGTTATTATATTCTCCCCTCCTTAAAGGATTTCGTCCCCGAAATCTTCAAGTTAAGAAGAATGTGTCCTACCATCCAATCATCCATCTACTCAATTATCAATCACAGGCATCCATTGTCCTTAAGAGATTTCTAATGTTGTATGATCATATGCAGAAAGTGTGTGTATATGTTCCTTATTTAATGCAAATGATCAGGCCTGATTGATCTTTTTAAATGCAAAATATGTTTAGTGCCATGAATCCAACATGTATGCAAATAGTCCTAGTCATACAAACACTATATGTGTGCACAAACATACATCCATATGCAACATCAACATGATAACACATTCAATTCCATCCATAAAAAAGTATAAACACTCATGCATATGCAATATGAAAATGTGACTGAGCCGATCTCGTGCCTAATGTGTGTTCATGCATCCACGAGCAACAACTAGCAACCACTTGCAACCATCAACCATAACATGTCTCAGACACATGTTTACATCCATTAGTTCCTATCTAAAGGTATAGCCGAATGATAGAAGCAAGTAAAGAAAAACTTTGTACCCTAAACACCAGCCCAAAACCAATATATATGATTCTAGGAAACCAAGCATGATGGACTCCTTTTTGGTCACGAGAAATCCCTTCCTAAGACCAACCCATATCCTATAAAACCCAAAAAGTTTAGTCCACCCAACGGACACCCTCAAGCCCCCAACATGTATTATTAACAGATGAGTCATACTCCCTATGGGGTTTGCAACAGAAATAAGATGGAGAATAGGACCGAGAGGTTATACTTAAAAGATAACATGCAAATAAGCTCTGCAGGAAAAGAGGGATCAAGGATATACTCTTAAAAAGAGATATGATGCGTGTATCTAGTCTTCAATCTTTTGAGTCGCATTTCCTTGAGCTTAACTCTATTGTGCTTTCACAGTCTTCAACTTCACATTTTCGTAGCTTCTTAATTCTTGCTTCCAAAATATGAGTTAGAACTCATTTCACCGTTGTCTCTCGTCCCATTTTCCCTTATCCTCCTTCTAGTATACTCGGCTCAAACATAACTGCGTACTCATGGTTTCATGCAAGCTCTCCAAAATTCACTAGTGAATCCTGGATCTCGTTTATAGGGTATTCCATGCAGAAGAATTATCTCTTGCAAATAAACAGATGTCAACCATGTTGCCAAATGTACTTACTAAGGTGATTTCCTATAACTCATGCATAAGCGAAATGAACCATCCACCTTAGTGGCGAACACTACTCGGGATCAACAAATGTATTAAGAGATTCTAGGTAACTAAGCATGGCAGAATCTTAAGGGTTACACTAGACTTCGAGGGTATTACCACGACAAGTCAAGAGTCTAACTACCCACTTTTCATACTCAAGAATGACACCATTATTGGATAACCATTCCATCCCTAGAATCGACCCGTAGCCCAAAAACATAAGCATTTCTTCTAAACTCAATGCTTAGCATAAACATTCTCAAATCCAAACAAGTCATGAATAAATGAGCCGATTCCCCAACAGGATTTGAGAAGAAATAAAATTGGGATCCTCTATTATGCTAGTACTAAGGTGAAGAGACTCAACTATCGAAGCAGAAATAAAAAGGATGCGATGTACCATAATCAAAAAGGGTACGAACAGGATAGAAAGATAAATTAGACTTTCCTACAGAAACATTTCTACCTTC
The DNA here is from genome assembly GCA_030737875.1 of Allium sativum. Taxonomy (NCBI): domain Eukaryota; kingdom Viridiplantae; phylum Streptophyta; class Magnoliopsida; order Asparagales; family Amaryllidaceae; genus Allium; species Allium sativum. The sequence continues at coordinate 730,684,287 of CM060910.1, forward strand.
TTGTTCTGAGCCTCATTCGCCTTAACCACTCTTATCTCCTCTTATACAACGTGTTAACAGGTCTCTCGAGAACTACCTCCATCACACGGAAACTCTACAAAGCTTGAAATAAGATTAGTCGCAGATGGAACTAATGTGACTACAGATGGAGGAAAGAAAGGAAAAGGGATTCAAACAAGGAAACAAAGGATAATGCTAATGTCCTTTGGGGAATAGCCTTTAAAAATAAAACTTTTCTTGAAAAAATGCTTCTTTGTAAATGGTTTTGAAAATAATTTCAAAAGGTTTTAAAAACTTTTTCCAAGTCTGGTAACCTTCTGCTCTGATACCAAATGTAACATCCCACCTCCGCTAGGGTCACTCACTAAGGGAATGCACTAGCTTTGGTGGAGCATTATCTAGGTAAACATACACAGAAATATTACTAGACAGAACATATAAAACAGCGGAAGAAGAACCAAATTTTATTGCTTTAAAATTTTATAAAGGTCTAAAGCCTTTTTACATCAAAATGCCATTAAATCCATTACATCGAAATCTGTCTTGCAATAGTAAAGAAGCATAAAACCATGGTCATAAATCATTCCCCAAGTAAAACAGTAAAGCAGCCATAGCCAAGAAAGGTCCAAGCCATATATGATGATCTTGAAGCAGAAAGAAGTCCAAACTAAATCGTAGTGTTTCCTCCCTGAGAACCTGGAGAGGGGGAAAACGGAAAAAAAAGAGGCGAAACAAAACGGGTCAGTCATACAGACTGTAAGTCTTAATGACTTTCAGCATAGAAACAAGTAAAGGTAACATGACATGTATAAACTGAAAGTAAACATAAGGATGATGACAAGATAGGCAAGTTAAACTAAGATAACAAGATAAACTATGGTAACAAGATAAACTACGGCAACAAGATAAACTATGCAAACCAGATAAACTACGTATAGCATCGCATGTTTAACATTCTCTACACCAACTGTACTAGTACCCCTACCCGTATCATCCTTTCTATGTATATGTACAGTCCCTTGCCGTATATCGTACGGGTTTCATCACGTATTTCTATACTACTTCAACGTAGTGCCACCATTCTTGAAATCGTTTGGACTGCCACCCTTGTTCCGGCTAGGTTTCCTTATCATGAACCATCGCGTGTTCAACTAGGATTTATGCCACCTAGGACCACTAGGGATTATGCTACCTATTGAACGTTTTCTAGATTCGATTAGGGTTTATGCCACCTAGGACCACTAGGGATTATGCTACCTAACGAACAACACTCTTTTTCCACGTAACGATCTATTAATCGATCGACTCCCTACAAGTCCTAGCTCGTTCATGTGTCTGTGTCATACAGCCCAATCATGAAATGTAGTCACCTGTGCTAGGTCCACCATAGGGTGTATCAAGCCCTATGGTGCCAACCACTGACATGAATCAAGCACGCACAATGTAAACCTACTGGCGCCCAATGCCTGCTTTTTCAACTCCGGACTACGTGCACGACCATAGTCTGCCTGAACCTACAATGGCGCACCTACTCAGCCGTCGTTCTGGTCGCTTACAATCAGCCCAGTAATCGTGCCCTACCCTACCTAGTTCCAGGGTACCGTGATACATCTAGTGGGTTACTGCTGAAAAGGACCGGGTAACTAGGGTTTCCATCTAGTAGGTTAAGTGTTGTCATTTAAATTCGAGACTTAACCCCATCAGTCTAGCATGTCAAGTTGGTTAAGTGTTATCATTCAAGTTCGTGACTTAACCCGCCTACGTGTCATGTCAAATTGGCTAAATGTTGTCGTTCAGGTTCATGACTTAGCCCTACGAATCATGTGTCAAGTTTGTTAAGTATATTCAAGTGGTTCATGACTTAACCCTATCAAATCATCATGTCAAATTGGTTAAGTATATTCAAGCCCTATCAAATCATTGTGTCAAATTGGTTAAGTATATTCAAGCGGTTCCTGACTTAACCCTATCAGATCATCGTGTCAAATTGGTTAAGTATATTCAAGCGGTTCATGACTTAACCCTATCAAATCATCGTGTCAAATTGGTTAAATATATTCAAGCGGTTCATGACTTAACCCTATCATGTGGCATTAATTCATTAATGCACCCAACCTCTCACATCAGACCTGTTGTTGTGGTCACTGGATAAGCCGGGCGGTTCCGGGCAGAATTACACCACAACTCAGTCTTACCTCGGGTTTTCAAGTGCGATATGACCAACTACCCACATTGGATCCTATTGTTTGCATTAACAGGATTTGCCGGGCGGTTCCGGGAAGAATTACACTGCAAACTCAACCCAACCTCGAGTTGGCCATTTTCAAGTTCATTCTAAGTGTCATGTCCATGTTCAATTTTCATGTCAAGTTCGTGTCAAGTTTCTAAGTGAGTTTCATGTCAAGTTCTCATATCAAGTTTTCGGGTTTCCACTTATGCCTATTATCAAGTTCATGATTCATATTCATAACCAATTCATGTTTGCCTAACCTACCCAATTCGTATCCCCGTCGCATGTAAACGTAAATCGATCTAAATTACAAGTAGATCTAGGTCCAAAATAAAAGGGAATAACATCCCAACTATGATAGGCAAAAGAACGAGCACAAGGTGATAAATCTGGCATGATATAGCTTGGGATAATTGGTTACAACATCATTGGCATATAGAGAACAACAGGCTTTCAAATCTGGCATAATAAGGTGATAGTCATGATAAAAATTGACATAAAAGAATAGGCATGTAAAAGCAAGCCAAATACAAGGATAATGGATCAATGGTCTTGGTGTACAACATGGTTTCCAACTATAGTGTTATGAACAATCAACTGTAATAGTCAATTGGCCACAATAGTCATAGTCGTAGCGAATCATAAGCAATTAATCACAATAGTCATGAATTATCCAAAATAGTTCTAGACAACTACCCTAAATAGTCATAGGCAATTAACTATAATAGTTTCAAGATCACGGTCATAGACAATAGTCTTCTGTTCATAATCATAGGCAGTAATTCATAGTCACGAGTCATAGGTGATTAGCCACAATTGTCCTTGTCATAGTCATAGGCAATAGTCTTATGTTCTCAGTTATAGGCATAAGCATAGTCTTTGGCCATTAACAATAGTTTCAATGCCATAGGCATGATAATATTTGATTTACAACATGAATAGGCCCAAGTTAATTTTCATAGCAGTATTCCAAAAGTCAAGGTCCAAGAATAGGTATAAATCAATTATCATACGTGGGTCCAATTCCAATTGATAACATGAATAAGTCCAAACTGATTTCATAGCAATATTCCCAAATTCAAGATTCAAGAGAGGATAGGGTGAAAACTGAATTAACAAGTCTTATCATCAAGTCAAGATCCAAGAATTCATTTTACAATCTAACGTTTGAATAATAAACTAGGTCCAACATCATGAATGGGCATGATTCCATCGATAAGAAATAACCCAAAATCATAGATTCAAGAAGAGACAAGAACATATCCAAATAGATAATCAAGCTTATGTCCAATTTCATTTTATTCCATGTCCATATTAAATTTAACAAGTTTCAATCTCAAAGTAACTAGAACTTACAGAGCGTGGATCGAGAATTAGAGTGCAGAGATTTGATTCTGGGAACGGTTATTGCAGTTGTTGAATCTCTATTTGTTTAGTCTTGTTCTAGTTGAAAACCCCCAATTTGCAATTCCTAGATGTTTTCTTGACGAAGAAGAAGTAGTCTTTTTTTTAATACTATCATTTTGATTTTCACAGAGGTAGCATAAGGATAGAATGAAATGGTGTAGAGAGAATGAGGCTAGGGGCTGTTTATATAGGTTTGGAGTCACGAATTTGGTCCAGAAATCGGTCTAGATACGCAGAAATGAACTCAGTCTTGGATCTGGAAATTCGGGGTAGGTCGACCCCCAGGTCGACTACCCAGTCGACCTGGTCAGGGGGAGGTCGACTACCCAGTCGACCTGGGTCCTGGGCGGGAAATTTCCCGCCCAGCCCGCTTCTGGGTTTGAATTCGAATTTCGAGCTGTTTTGGTTTCTGAAAATTCCTGAAACTTTGGAGGGTCATATCTCCCTCATACGGAATCCATTTTTCGAAAACTCGGACTCGTTTCCATGCAGAATTTCGAGACGAATGCAATGACACAACCCGTTTCCCTTGATTCTTATTTTTAAATTTAATTATACCCTGATTTCTAGTTTCAACATGTTATTAAATTTGGGTTGTTACATAATTCCAAATCCAACCGTTAGATTTCAAATTTCTTATATTCGTTGGCAAGCTCTTTTCGATACGAACCCAATGGTTCCGGTTTTAGGAGAATCCAATGGTCGGATCTCCCAAAATGTCCATTCGAAGCCAATGGTCGAAATTCGCGAACTGTCGCGGCGCGACGCGTTCTATTCAGGCCAATATATATATATATATATATATATATATATATATATATCATGGATTTCCATTTAAATCTAATTTTATAAATCGTTTTAAATTCGTTTTCAAAACGATTTCAACTTCATATTCAATTTCAAATCAAAATTGAATATTCCATATCATTAATATATAAATGATAATATTTTCAAAACATTAGATTTTGAAATCACTTCCATTTCGATATTCATTATAAAAATGAATAAAATCGATAAAAATATCGTTCACGTCAAATTGACGTTAATCTAATCAACACGGATTTTATTCAACACATGAATATATTTTATTCAACACATGAATATTATTTTAAAATACTCGTTATTTATTCTGTTCAACGCATGAATATATTATTTTAAAATATTCTTTATTTTCCAAATTGGAATGAGACTCAACCAATTAAAATATAATGTTATTTATATGGATTCCATACAACACATATATATAATAACAATAATAAACAATCAACCAACATCCAAAGTGCATTACACAACTGCATAAGCATTAAATATAAATAATTAACGCTTACAACAGTCTGTCAATCCATCGATTGACATACAACTAAATATTGGGATTAGTGTATGTCCAATATCATCCCAATAACCGTGTGGGGTTTTCAAACAACAAACACTGATTATTATTTATGCTGTTGGGGGATGTGTAAAATTTATCGTCCCAATCAATATTAGTAAAATGGATGTACATAAAAATAAATCATCCGATTTGTAAATGAATATTTATTTTATTCATATACACGTAAAAAATTATATTTTTAACGATAAAATATTTTATTCATTACATGAATATTATTTTTATTTTTCCATTCCACATCATAATCAATTTCCATAACACAATAAAATCAAACAAGTTGTCCATGGTCTGTGGACGACGGGTGTCGGGTGCTGCTAAGCACTGTCTGCATCCTAGTCTATATTTTAACTAGAAAATAAAATTAAAGTGAGAAGTTCTCACCTTTGGGATCCACTCCTCCATTCTTTATTTCTGAACGGTTCGGATTTGGATTTGATTCCCGTGTGTGGTGTTCCTCACCGTAAATCCAACGTAATATGTTTCACGCTGTTCATAGTAAAAATCACATTTCTATATCGCTAACTCGTATATAAAATCATATTTTTATAACGATTTTATTTAAATAAAAATCCCATTTTTATTTTAATGTAATTCATATAAAAATCACATCTTTATATGTTATTCATATAAATAAAAATCAAATCTTTATATGTTATATATATAAAAAAGATCATATTTTTATAATGCTCTTCAAATAATAAAAATCCAATTTTTAATGCTACTTCCTATTGATAAAAATCACATTTTTATATTGCTACTTCCTATATAAAAAATATATTTTTAAAACAATGTTTCCATTATAAAGGTCACATTTTTACTTTGCTACAATATAAATAAAAATCATGTTTTTAATAAGTAAAAATCATAATTTTATATTGCTATTGAATATATAAGAATCATATTTTTATATTGCTATTGAATATATAAAAATCATATTTTTTTATATCGCTATTGAATATATAAAAATCATATTTTTATATTGTTATTGAATATATAAAAATCATATTTTTGTAACAACATTAAATGGATAACATCACATTTTTATCTCGCTATTCATATATAGAAAAATCCAATTTTTATTCATAAAAATCTGTTCTTTTCATATTTAAAAATCTGTTCTTTTCGTTTTTAAAATCTATTCTTTTCATTTTTTAAAATCTACTCTTTTCATTTTTTAAACATCTATTCTTTTCATTTTTTAAACATCTATTCTTTTCAAAAAAAAAATTTAAACATCTTAACTTTTCTTATTTAAAAATCAAATCTTTTTATTTTTTTTTAAATCATAACTTTTCCTATTTAGAAATCAATTCTTTTTATTTTTTAAAAACTCATAACTTTTCCTATTTAAAAATCAAATCTTTTTTTTTAAATCATAACTTTTCCTATTTAAAAATCGAATCTTTTTATTTTTAAAAATCATAACTTTTCCTACTTAAAAATCAAATCTTTTTATTTTTAAAAATCTAATGTTTTCCTATTTAAAATCAAATCTTTTTATTTTTAAAAAATCTAATCTTTATTTGATGTTCAAACAAATAAAAATAATTTTTTTATTGCTTCTCAAACAAAATAAAAACCAAATTTTTATTGCTTTAGAAACTGAGAATAAATTGGATTAATTACATTAAGTAAATAAACATATAAAAACTCACTTTTTTTCCTTCTTGCCCAAAATCGAGTCTTTCAAGGAGGAGGGGGTCCACTGTCCGTACTGAGGTGGCGGCGAGAAGCGTCGGGAGTGTGGGGTGGTCGAGGCTTGGACTGGTGGTCAGGGGTTTGATTGGTGGTCGCGGTCAGGGAGGGGCTCGCGGGTCTAGGTGGTTGCGGTGCTGGTTCGGATAGAAGGAGGGAGGAGTGAGATAGAAGGTTGGGGTGAGGTTGGTGGCCGGCGGCGTGAACAGCGGCGGCGCGGTGGTCCTCCGACGTGGTGGTGAAGCTCATGATTTTTGTTTTCTTTTCCTTTTTTCATCGATTCAAAAATGAATGGGGGTTGACTGTAAATAGAGAGAGTGGGAGGGAGTATAATATATAAATATATATAATTTATTTAATTTAAATTCCAAAAAGGTGATTTTTCATTCGAACCCCGAATTGAACCCAACGACTGATGCTTCTAGCTAATTACCCCCTATTTCGAACACAATGGGATATGTCCCACGAGCCAATTCGACTGTTTTGACCAGTTCCCGTTAAATTTAAAATATAAATTAATATATTTTAAATTCAAATGCACATTTCAATTTACCGGGGCCACATACGGACTCCAAAAATATCATAAAAATAAATCTGGCTATGTTTTGACAATATGGTCCTAACAAAACTAATTTCGTCGAATTTGGAGACCATTTGAAAAACGGTCATTTTACAGTCGATTAAATTCAAACTGAAATTATCAAACACATTTAAATTCACCACGCTCAGATATTGATTCCAAAAATTATGAAAATTGGAATCTACCAATAAAATGACATTCCGGATCCAACAAAAGTGGTCGCGTCGAAAACGGAGGTCATTTGCAAAATCACCATTTTTACGAGCTATACTTCCATAGCGACTATTCTGAATTTTCAACTGGACATAACTTTTTATTCCCGCTTTGAAATTTGGATTTTCAGATTCGTTGGAAAGATATTTTCAAATAGATTCAAATATTTTTGGTTTCACTAAAATCCGGTTTATTTTGAATCTTGTACATTCATTTGAAATTTGAAATCGAATTTTCAAACTGCCGCGCCATTTCCAATTCTTTTATACTTAAAATAATTATTTATATTCTAATTTTGATTTAAATAAATATATACGTTCTAATTCTGTTCAAAATAAATTTCTAGTCATTATTATTTAAAATAAATTATTTTAAATATTCAAAATTCATTCAAATTGCCAAAATAAAAATTTTAAATTCGTTCTGATTTTCCGGTTTGTTACAATCTTCCCCACTTAAAATCTTTTCATCCTCGAAAAGGAACGGAGCTGAAAGTTGTTTAACTAACCAAGTCAACTTTGATTCTTGTGTTCATTCTTCAACTTTTTAGTTTCTAAGAATTTTCCAATTCTTCAAAAATTTGGCTAACACCCTAAATTTTTGAAAAATTTCTCCATAACCTCCTTTGTACAGGAAGACATTTAAAACCGCAAAAAATTTCTCCATAACCTCCTTTGTACAGGGGGACATTTAAAAACGCAACTCACCTCGCAGGCCCCTCATCAATCCAAAATAAAAAGAGAATGCCAAGCGGCCAGCCTTAGGCTCATAAAATCTTTAAAAAAAAAAAAAGGAAAAATGCCAAACGGCCAACCTTAGGCTCATAAATCTTTAAAAGAAAAGGAAAAATGCCAAGCAGCCAGCCTTAGGCTCATAAATCTTTAAAAGCAAAGGAAAAATGCCAAGCGGCCATCCTTAGGCTCATAAATCTTTAAAAGAAAAGGAAAAATGCCAAGCGGCCAACCTTAGGCTCATAAATCTTTAAAAGAAAAGGAAAAATGCTAAGCGGCCAACCTTAGGCTCATAAATCTTTAAAAGAAAAAGAAAACTCGTAAACACATACATATTTGTCGGGCATAAAATTTTATTTCTCTTCTTAGCAGTTTATCCATAACCTGTTCAACAATGTGTATATATACATGTATGCATTTCTAAACAATTTCCAACTTAGAATAATATTTGTTTCAATTTGGCTTAATGGTTCAAAATTTTAAGTAATCAAACAACACAACCAGCAATCAATTAGATGATTATCTTTTCAGATTCATACTTATATATATATATATATATATATATATAAATCCATTTTTGATGTCAGGTCACAACAATAGTCCCTATCTAGTTTTGGTTCTCACACCAGTCAATTGGAAATATATAGATATCCCACTTTCGAAACTCGGACATAAATATTGATGATGGCGCGCCATCATCCGAATCATGTCCGGGCGACCAAAGCATGATTATATATCTATCCAGTATATTAAAACTTCGAATATATGCTCATAACGCGTATATGTAAAATCTCATATATCCGATTGTCCAAAATAAAATAAAATAATATACTCAAATATGTATAATTAGATTAAATTTTCAAAACTAAATTTGACTTTAAAATTTTCACTCTTCACACTTATTCTAGGATACTTCTGATCCTATTTCTAACGATTCATTCTCATTAGATATTACAAATCCAATCTCTAATGAATTCTTTCGTTTGGTTCTAACGTGTCTTGTTCTTGAGCTCTGTAAACCAAAGCTCCGATACAAAATGAAGCGACCCGAACTTCCCCGGTCTTCGAAGAGAAGAGAAAGGATGGATTGTCTAAGAACACGAAAAATCAGAACACAAACAGAAGAACATTTCATTGCTTATTACAATAATTTACATCAGAGTACAAGAATATACAGAGTATGAATAAATATTATACATTAGAAAAATATCTGAGATTTTCAAATTACAATGCAGCAGAAAAATAATACATAATACAACTGAAAGAAATACACGGATACAGAGCTTTCCGAGTATAATTCCAGCTGTAAATCAGGGTCCTATGAATATAAATCTGTAAAACCAAAACTACTAGCAGCCCGTGTGAAAAATAGGGGCACCAAGTGTTTAGGTTAAAATAATAAACTCCAGGTCAGTCATGTGACTGGTGTGAGAACTAAAACAGTTATTTAAAACTTTACTTTAAAATTTGATAAATCAAGGGACCACGCCATATAACACAGAACGGGTTTCCTCCTAAGAATACTAGTGCATATAACAAAACCGCGCAATGCTTTTTTGGAAAAATGAAGCTATTATAAGAATCAGGTCCCATCACACAATGCAACGCAAGCCGGAGGATAGAGTTTTACCATATAATAGCCAAACATGCTTAGTACGTTTAAAACAAATCATTTTGATACTATTATAGTGTAAAGTGTATGAAGACAACTTCAAATATAAATGTATCAATCATAGATAGCATAGTGCCCCATACCACTATGTCACCATACTAGGCTCTACAAATAAAACCGAAATGTCACGTATTGGAAATTGGATTTCCGTCATGAGTCGAGGCAAGGGATGTACTCCTCGCCGGCTTCGAGACACTCTAGCAAATGCCTCAGGGTCACACACAGCGATCGCTTGGATCCTCCAAGGCCGGTCCTCACATAGCGGATTTGCAATACCTGAACACACGTTTCCCCGCCCTATAGGGCGTCTATGAGCCAGATGACTCAATATCCATCGGCTCCATAGAGACCAATATATCCGAGGCGCCTCGCATTCCAACAACCACATAGGTAAAAATATAAAAATGTCAGAGCTTGCAAAACCCTGACACCACCCATAGCTATAAAGAAACGTCATGTCCTCCTTGGGTCCCTTATCCCGTTTTTAACTCATACCGAGGTGTGAGGCTCGCGAATTAACGATATACACAAAGCTATGCCATTTAAGGTCGTCCGTTGATCATCAACCACAAGACTCTGCTTTTCAACAGAAGCCTTGATCATTTGCCACTTAGGCATGCCACACATGCAATCATGCCATGCGACTGATGTCTATCGATATATAACCTCTGAGCTCGTACGTCTCAGAGAAGGGCGTTAAGCAAGAGAATAAATTCTCCGCCACCAAACAAATATATATTTAATAGAAATCAATCAACACAGAATAAAATCCAATGTCAGACACATAGTCCATTTACAAGTTCGTTTTGGGTCTGAAAGAAACCGGAGGCACCTTATTCCTCGTCCCATATGTCCAATACAGGAGAGAGGTCCTCGCTTATCCGTCGATCTTCAAGTACGACTAGACGATCACCACTTATTACCTCGTCTTGGGTATACAGCCCAATCAAGACATCAGTAATCATCCAAACGATGTGAAGACCTCCGGTCTTCAACCACCGTCTTCATCGTCGACATATCGTCGAATCAGTTATTCCGAATGGGTATAATCCCAGCCTTTCCGAATAACCCGCGTTTGTAAAACAAGTGCTACACAAACACAACATACGCATTAGGGAAAGATTCCCATTAATTTTATCAAAGATAAACTCTTTAAATTTATTCTTTAATCTTCCTTTGTATATCCATTCAAATCAGATTAAGGTTTTCCAAACTAGTCTGGATTAGCGCACCTTACCGAAGTAATCATTTATTTAATTCCCCAATCCCAACTTATTCATCTCATGGAGCAAAACTGGTAATACTCCATATCTAACACCACAGTGTTATCGGTAAATTTAATTACCATTTCACATTCAAATCTAATTAAAGATTTAACTATCGCTAGGAGCAAAACTGGTGATACTTCACTCCCGATCGTTTCCCAAATTTGATAATTTAAATTATCAATTCCCATTTCAATCTAATTAAAGATTCATTAAAACCCCACTTGGTTTTAATCTTCCCAAAAATCAATATTAATGATTATTTAACTTTGGAAACACAAACATGTCGCGTCGACAATCAACACCGTACTATTGATTTCTATCGATGTATAACCTCTAAGCTTGTACGTCTTAGAGAAGGGTGCTAAGCAAGAGAATAAATTCTCCGCCACCAAAAAGATATATATTTAGCAGAGATCAACCATACAGTTCGAAATACAATGTTAGACATGTAATTCTGTTTTTAACTGGGTTAAAGAACTAATGTCATTTAGAACACAGTTCACAATAAACCCAAATCACATTCCGTTAATTATGGAATCTTCATGGAAAAACAAATCAATATAAAATCGATATCAATTTCTATATCCGACTAATAATATAAATGGAATAACGACAAAGCCTTTTAAATTCCATATGTATTAACAGTTTTCCTCCACAAAAGCTCATTTCAATTATTATCAAATCTAATTCCATTCAATTCCAATTTAATATATTAAATTGGAAAACTTTACTTTGGAAAATTTCCATTAAATCTTAATAAAAAGATTTATAAATTCCAAATCACATTTCGTTGTAAATCGGGTTAAAGAACGAATGTCGTTAAAACACAGTTCACAATAAATCCAATTCACATTCCATTTTCAATTTCAATTAAATGTTAATTAATTGGTAAACTCTTCTAAATCTTATTTAAAATATTTATTCTTTTCACACTGGGTTTAAGAACGGTGTTAATAAAGACACCATTCACGACAAACCCAAAATCCAATTCTATTCAATTCCAATTAAATATTAATTAATTGGTAAACTCTTCTAAATCTTATTTAAAAGATTTAATATTTTCTCAACTGGGTTTAAGAACAGTGTCATTTAAAACACAGTTTACGACAAACCCGAAATACAATTCAACATTAAATACCAGGCTCTAAATAGAAATTATATCGTCTTATATTCAATATCAAATTCTGAAATCTACAAATATCATATTGCGAATAACGATATATATATATATATATATCTTCCAAATTCCAATTCAATATCCGTATAATCACGGAATCCAATATCGAAATATTCCGATGATAATTTCGACTCAAATCCATTCCAATTCATATATTGGAAATTCTGGTTATTTTTAAAACCATTTCAAATCCAATTTATTTATTTAAAAATATTGGATTTATAATTCTAGTTCATAACTAGTTCATTTTTATAAAAATATATTTTTATCTTACAAACATGGAATTTTTCATCCAAATTCTTTCCAAATCATTTATTAAGATTTTACACAAATTATTAATATTTTTAATATTTTTATAAAGGCCTATACAGTAGATTTCCAGAAACGGTCATCGAACTACACTTACAACGACCTTTTCCAAATTTGATTTGGACATAATTCCAAATCCAACCGTTAGATTTCGAATTTCTTATATTCTTGGAAAGCACTTTTCGATACGAACCCAACGGTTCTTGTTTTAGGAGAATCTGACGGTCGGATCTCCCGAAATGTCCATTCAAAGCCAATGGTCGAAATTTGCGAACTACCGTGACGCGGCGCGTTCTATTCAGGCCAATAAATATATATAATATATATGTTATATATATTTCGTCGATTTCCATTTAAATCGTATTTTATAAATCGTTTTAAACTCGTTTTCAAAACGATTTCTACTTCATATTCAATTTCAAGTCAAAATTGAATATTCCATATCATTAATATATAAATGATAATATTTTCAAAACATTGAAATCACTTCCATTTCGATATTCATTATAAAAATGAATAAAATCGATATAAATATCGTTCACGTCAAAATGGCGTTAATCTAATCAACACGGCTTTTATTCAACACATGAATATATTTTATTCAACAAATGAATATTATTTTAAAATATTCGTTATTTATTCTATCCAACACATGAATATATTATTTTAAAATATTATTTATTTTCCAAATTGGAATGAGACTCAACCAATTACCATATAATGTTAATTATATGGATTCCATACAACACATATATATAATAACAATTATAAACAATCAACCATCATCCAAAGTGCATTACACAACTGCATAAGCATTAAATATAAATAATTAACGCTTACAACAGTCTGTCAACCCATCGATTGACATACAACTAAATATTAGGATTAGTGTATGTCCAATATCATCCCAATATCCATGTGGGGTTTTCAAACAACAAATACTGATTATTATTTTTGCAGTTAGGGGATGTGTAAAATTTATCATTCCAATCAATATCAGTAAAATGAGTGTACATAAACAAATCATCCGATTTGTAAATGAATATTTATTTTATTCATATACACGTTAAAAATTATATTTTTAACGATTAGATATTTTATTCAATACATGAATATTATTTTATTTTTCCATTCCACATCACAATCAATTTCCACAACACAATAAAATCAAACAAGTCGTCCATGATCTGTGGACGACGGGTGTCAGGTGCTGCTAAGCACCGTCTGTATCCTAGTATATATTTTAACTAGAAAATAAAATTAAAGTGAGAAGTTCTCACCTTTGGGATCCACTCCTCCATTCTTTATTTCTGAACGGTTAGGATTTGGATTTGATTCCCGTGCGTGGTACTCCTCACTGTAAATCCAAAGTAATCTGTTTCACGCTGTTTATAGTAAAAATCACAATTTTAATATGATATTCATATTAAAAATCACATTTCTATATCGCTACCTCATATATAAAATCATGTTTTTATGACGAGGTTATTTAAATAAAAATCGCATTTTTATTTTAATGTAATTCATATAAAAATCACATCTTTATATGTTATTCATATAAATAAAAATCAAATCTTTATATGTTATATATATATATATATATAAAAGGTCATATTTTTATAATGCTCTTCATACAATAAAAATCCAATTTTTAATGCTACTTCCTATTGATAAAAATCATATTTTTATATTGCTACTTCCTATATAAAATTATATTTTTAAAACGATGTTTCCATTATAAAGGTTACATTTTTTACTTTGCTACAATATAAATAAAAATCACATTTTTAATAAATGAAAATCATATTTTTATATCGTTATTGAATATATAAGAATCATATTTTTATATCGCTATTGAATATATAAGAATCATATTTTTATATTGCTATTGAATATATAAAAATCATATTTTTATGTCGCTATTGAATATATAAAAACCATATTTTTATATTGCTATTGAATATATAAAAATCATATTTTTATAACAACACTAAATTGATAACATCACATTTTTATCTCGCTATTCATATATAGAAAAATCCAATTTTTATTCATAAAAATCTATTCTTTTCATTTTTTAAAATCTATTCTTTTCATTTTCTAAACTTCTATTCTTTTCATTTTTTAAACATCTATTCTTCTCAATTTTTTTTTAAAACATCTTATCTTTTCCTACTTAAAAATCAAATCTTTTTATTTTTATTTTTAAATCATAACTTTTCCTATTTAAAAATCAAATCTTTTTATTTTTTTAAAAATCATAACTTTGCCTATTTAAAAATCAAATCTTTTATTTTTTTAAAAATCATAGCTTTTCCTATTTAAAAATCAAATATTTTTAATTTTAAAAATCATAACTTTTCCTATTTAAAAATCAAATCTTTTTATTTTTAAAAATCTAATCTTTACCTATTTAAAAATTAAATCTTTTTAGTTTTTAAAAAATCTAATCTTTATTTACTGTTCAAACAAATAAAAATCAAATTTTTATTGCTTCCCAAACAAAATAAAAACCAAATTTTTATTGCTTTAGAAACTGAGAAAAAATTGGAATAATTACGTTAATTAAATAAATATATAAAAACTCACTTTTTTTTCCTTCTTGCCAAAAATCGAGTCTTTCAAGGAGGAGGGGGTCCATTGTCCGCGCTGAGGTGGCGGGGAGAGGCGTCGGGGGTGTGGGGTGGTCGGGGGTTAGACTGGTGGTCGCGGTTAGGGAGGGGCTCGCGGGTCTAGGGGGATTGCGATGTTGATTCGGGTAGAAGGAGGGAGGAGCAAGAGAGAAGGTTGGGGTGAGGTTAGTGGTCGGCGGCATGAACAGCGGCGGCGCGGCGGTCCTCCGACGTTGTGGTGAAGCTCACGATTTTTTTTTTCTTTTCTTTTTTTTCTTCGATTCAAAAATGAATGGGGGGTTTGAATGTAAATAGAGAGAGAGAGAGGGAGGGAGGGAGTATAATATATAAATATATATAATTTATTTAATTTAAATTCCAAAAAGGTGATTTTTCATTCGAGCCCCGAATCAAACCCAACGACTGACGCCCCTAGCTAATTACCACCATTTAGAATACAATGGGATATATCTCGCGAGCCAATTCAACTGTTTCGACCAGTTCCCGTTAAATTTAAAATATAAATCAATATATTTTAAATTTAAACGCACATTTCAATTTACCGGGACTACATACGAACTCCAAAAATTCCAGAAAAATAAATCTGGCTATGTTTTGACAATACGGTCCTAACAAAACTAATTTCGTCGAATTTGGAGACCATTTGAAAAACGATCATTTTCCAGTCGATTAAATTCAAACTGAAATTACCAAACACGTTTAAATTCACCACGCTCACATATTGATTCCAAAAATTATGAAAATTGGAATCTAGCAATAATTTGACATTCTGGATCCGAAAAAAATGGTCGCATCAAAAATGGAGGTCGTTTGCAAAATCGCCATTTTTAAGGGCTATACTTCTATAGCGACTATTCTGAATTTTCAACTGGACATAACTTATTATTCCCGCTATGAAATTTGGATTTTTCAGATTCGTTGGAAAGATATTTTCAAACAGATTCAAATATTTCTGGTTTCACTAAAATCTGGTTTATTTTGGATCATGTACGTTAATTGGAAATTTGAAATTTGAAATCGAATTTTCAAACTACCGCGCCATTTTCCAATTCCTTTTATAATTAAAATAAATATTTATATTATAATTTCGATTTAAATAAATATATACGTTCTATTTCTATTCAAAATAAATTTCTAGTTGTTATTATTTAAAATAAATTATTTTAAATATTCAAAATTCATTCAAATTGCCAAAATAAAAAATTTAAATTGGTTCTGATTTTCCGGGTTGTTACAAGTATTATATAAACTACTATAAAATTAACGAAGAATAAATATTTAATAATTATTTTTTCATAATCAAAGTTCATTTGCGTAATAAGCTATCTGAAAATTTTGGCTTCAGCTTCGCGTTTTAGTTCTAACTCACGGATTCCAATTGTCGCCATCTGAAAATTTTGGCTCCAAAACATATTATTTTCACTCCATCCACCTTCGTTTGCGTAATAAGCCCATGCAAACATCATACGTTCCCAATTCCTCTGGATGCCTAATTCAATCATTCTCCATTTACAATTCAATAAACTAAAAACACCTTTCCTCTTCATTTCAAAATCAGATCTGAATAAATCGCTTCTCTCCCATCGGCCTTTTTCTATTTCCATTTTATTTTTTGTGATACTATTCATTGCATCTGGGTGGAAATAGCGGTCGATAATTGAAGTTTTGGCGATCTACGTCAGATAGGAGGTCATTCAATGGAGCAGTAGGGGGTTATGGGAAGGCATAGTTTGCAGTGATGGATTTAGGTGCGGTTTGAGTCTGGATATGGTGTAAGTGGTAAGTACGTCAAGTTTATATTGTGCTTTAATCGATTTGTACCATTTTGTATATAAGATTTAGGTTATTAAGGTGTTCAGAATTTTTTTATAATCAATTTGTACCATTTTGTATCTTGCTTTAATCAATCTGGTACGAGTGGTGCTGTTTTGGGTTTGCATCTAGTGTAAGTGGCGATAATAGGATTCAAGTGGGGTTTTGAGTGTTTAAAAATGTACAATTTTGTATATAAGATTTACATATGAATTTTGGAAGCCAAAATATGTGCATGTATTGTCTGCAAGTTTGGATATATCGAGCTTCAATATATGAACCTAAAACAAATGCAAAACTTCAATTTTTTTGATTTCAACATATGTATGAAAGAATTTTATATGACTGCACTTCTTATATAATTTTTAATAATAAATGTGTGCTTGTGCTTCTTTACAACCATTTTCATTTTATTTTCCTTCTATTTTTTCTTTTTGTATGACGGAAAATTGTAAGATAGCATTTTATATTTATCGCCCTCCCCCCTCCCCTAAAAAAGAGAAAATAAAACAGTATAGACTTCATATTTTCGACCATTTATCAAATTATCCGATTTTCACCCTTTCTTCTAGAACACAAACTAAACACAAGAAGCATAAAGTTGGAACTTAAACCAAACAGGTCCTTAGCTATATAGTCATGCTTTGCATTGTGGTTTAGACTAAATTGCTTATATACTTATGGAATATAAATTTTTAGGCCCACTGGATGGGATTTTTTGCTACGGTTCTGAATCAGAACAGTAATTAATGTCTTCTATTTGAACTAATTAATTTTGGTTTGCCGATAACTTGGCAGTTACATGCAGAAGTTGGTAATGGATAGTTTGAAATAGTTCTTACATATGCAGAATGTAACATTTCAGCTGATAATTTGATTTTTGCTCGTGAAACAATAAGAGGCATTGCAAGAAAACATGGGATTGTTGCGACTTTTGTTCCCTAGTAAGTGCATGTTTTTTCCTCATATATTTTACTATTATTTTTTTGAAGCGCGTGTACATATTGTTTAACTTGTGAATTTGTACAAATTTAAATGGGGTCTCTCTCTCCTTATATATATATATATATATATATATATATATTTGAAAATTGGTATGCATTTATTAAAACTACTCATATGCTTCCCTTATAGGCCTCATCAAAACCTTACGACCCCCTACTGGGTACTTTGCAAGGGAAAGAGCACATATAAGGTTCACATATTAACAGTACATGATGTTAGAATAATACAAAACCAATAATACAAATATAAATCAAACATGCCAAAGGCCCAACTTCACTTCAACTTCTTCTTCACAGATTCTCCAGCTAACCAGTATAAAGTAGATCTATCCTCCATTGCCCAAGGAACTCGCAATTGAAATCTGTTTTGATCGATCGCGAACCATTGCCTTGAAAAAGATAATGTATCTCTCTCTATCTATGCCATTTTACTAGAACATGGAATAGCTTTATTTGAGAAAACGCGAGAGTTGCTTTCCTACCATATAAAGTTACTGTTGTTGTCAAAGTACAAAATTCCAAATCTTAAAGTTGATCTTTTTGCTGAATAGAAGAGAGAAGTCGATTGGCTTCGTCTTCAAAGGTTGGTAGAACAAAGGGTTGGAGCTTTAATCTTTGCTCTAAAGATAAAGGAGGAGTACTCGCAATTGAAAAATAAATGCTGGGATGTTTCATCTTACTTATTGAATAACAAACACATTGCGTTTAAGACAATGCCAAACTAGTTCAGCCTAGTCTTCATGTTGAGTCTGTCCATAGCTGCAAGATAAGAGACAAACACCATTCTTTTGTTGTTCTTAGGATGCCAAATTAAGCTAAAGATCGACTTTGTAAGTCCTCTACATCTCACCTTATCCCATGCCGCATGGAAAGAAAACTCATGCCCATCACACCACTGATAAACGTCTTCTGTCCTGTCTCGATGAAGATGGATATAATGTATTTCTGGAGCTATCTCTCGTGTTGTTGGGTGAAGAGAAGGGTTCAAAATGCCTTGCTGAATAATCATGCTGACTGAATCATGAAGATGGCCAATTGCTTGAAAACAGTGAATGCCAAGGAGGTCTACAAAACACTTGCAGTTCACCCAGGGCTCAAACCATAACAAGGTATTTCTACTATCCACTATCAGTTTATTAAGTAATTGAGATCTAGAAGTGCGTAAATGAAGCATTGCTTTCCACGTCGAGGAAGCATTCTTATCGATACGCATATTCCTGAACTGCTTATTATAACAATATTGCTTCTACACCCACCTAGACCATAAATTTTGCATAGAAAAATAATTCCATATCAATTTTATACAAGATGCTTGTTTTAAGTCAGATAGAAGTTTAAAGCCAAAGCCCCCTTCACTCTTTGGTTTACACAGCTGCCGCCAAGTCACCTTGTGCTTTGAAGTACCCTAGAAAAAATCAGCACAAATAGATTGCAATTTATCTAAAGTAAATTCAGGAATCTGATAAACAAAAAGCCCATAGAGAATTGTAAGAGTTATCACCGAATGAATGAGTTCTGCCCTTCCAACAAGACTTAATAATTTTGATTGCCATACTTCTACCTTGCTTTGTACCCAATGAATCAATGTATCACAATGTTGTAGGCTTGTCATTCTTAGGGATAAGAGTACTGAAAGTATGGTTACATCCTTTGGGAAGTTTAGCGGAATGAAACATACCATTCATGGCCAGTAATAGATCAGACTTCAGATCCTCCCAATGAAGTTTATAAAACTTTGAATTCTTGCCATCTGGCCCTGGACTTGTGTCATCGTGAATCGAATAGACTGCCTTCTTCACCTCTTTAATTGAAATTTATTTGAGTAAGTAATTCTGTCCCTCTGAATTTATCGCACAATAGCTTTGAAAATCAGGAAACTGCATATTTACATTACCATTAAACAATGCAGTGTAGTATTGGATAGCTTCCATTTCAATTTCAAAATCTCTGTACATTAACTGATCATCCTCCTTTATAAAAGCCCTAATATTGTTGCCAAATTTTCGAGTGCTCATCTTAGAATGGAAAAACTTAGAATTTGTATCTCCTTGTTGAAGCCAGGATACCTTTGCCTTTTGTTTGTAACCATAATATCTAATATTCTGTTGCATTTGCAATTGTTTCTTAATACTAAGCATTTCATCATACAACTATAGATTGAAGGGTCAGTATCTACTGCAACCTCAAGAGCCTGTACATGTGCCTCCATATCTTGTAAACTGTCATCTTGTTTACATATAAATTTGTTTGAAGAAACTGATAACTAGGGAAACCCCAAGAAGTAGCCGCCAGACCTTTATGTATACATTGATCATACCCATCTAACATGCACCAGTCATTACAATGTCGTAGTGGATACCCCTTAGGCGTCGAAGTAAGTATTAAATCCAGCAACAAAGGATTGTGATAACTTATTATTTGCGAGAGGGTTAGTGCTTTCATATTTAGAAATTTTTGGATAAACATATCATTAGCCAAAATTTTGTCAATATGTGTAGCTAGACCTCGCCGTCGCCATGTAAAAGAAAACCCCACAGGTTTAATTTCCATTAAGCCAGATTGCATCAAACAGTTTGAAAGCTTCTTATATGTTGTAAAGGAATAGGCAACTCACCATTATTATCTTTCGGTGGGAAAGCGTTATTATAATCCCCCATAAGTATCCAAGCATCATTTGGAGAATGAGATTGATTAATAATGCTATCCCATAATTCTTGTCTTTTTGCAAAAATATTACTGCCATATATTACAGTAAAAATTAGTGAAAGGTCTCTTGAGTTGTGTGCAGAAATGGTTAGGAACTAGGCTGAAGATAACAACATTTGTATTGACCAAATCAAAGAATCCCAAAGAAGTAAAATTCGATTTGTTCTCTCATTAGTATCATTAGTCATGAATCTTCAATTAGAAAATATTTTTTTGGAGAACAAAACCAAATTACTTGAATTTAACTTTGTTTCAACTTGAGAAGTATTCTTAGTAAACTCTTTGAGGAATCACTAGGGATATATCTTAGAAATTTTATGCCCCCAAAGCAGGAATGAGTAGAGAACATGAATGATGAAGACAGACGTGCAAGGACATAATAGTATATAACAGACACATAAAATTTAGAAGAATTCTTTAGTTTACTTCAATAATCATAATATGAACTCACATGTATTGATTAGGATCTAATCGAATACCCGGATGAACTTATCCAAAATTTCCTGTGTTCTAGTCCTCTCTATAACATGTTATGTGCACTTATAATGAATACCAGGAGCTTATATATAATGAGTTGCTCAATATTATCTAGTTTGAAATATCATTTTATCTACTATGACATACGTTCTTATATACTTTCAATATATGTAACGTGCTATTCTTTGTTGGGGTTGGGGGAACATAATTTGTAGGCTTCGGTGGATATGAATTTATTGGGTGGGTTAATGGTAGGTAGATAGTTATGGCATTTTTTTATACATGCACGTATGCATGCATGTATACATGAAGATATACATACATGTGCATGCATGTGTATCTACATACACATGCATGCACACATACATTGATGGAGCTAACTATTGGTCAGATAAAGCCATGGCCCAACCTCGAATTTGGTTTTCCTATTATTAAAAAACACCTTTTGTCAATTTGAACCATAACCCAAATTAATAGACTGCCCTATCTCAAGTTGATCTATCCTAATGTTGGTCAATTTTATGTATTTTTCCTGCTTTCTAATTATACATTATGTACAATGCAAACGATTCTCTATCTGAAAATATAGGCTGGCTCCATCACTGTATATGGACAATACATTTGTACATACACATACAACTATACATACATATGTACCCACACACATACTTATAGTCCTTCCCAGGTAGCATGGTTGGCTGTATGGGAGGTTCAATCCATACTTTCCATGACTTTCGCCTCCATCAAAGACATCGAGGGTTCAATCCATATTGACGACATTATTCATATGATTTGTCTAGATCTCAAAGCCCCCTCCCTTCCCTTTTCCCCGTCTATCATGCATATATCGGTTCTTCATATTTTAGTTGAGCTTTCAATGTTGCAGGTGTCACCTAGTTGATTCGGGTTCTGGATCTCATGTTCATATAAGCTGGTGGAAGAATGGAGAAAACATATTCTTGGGATCCGCGGAAACAAAAACTCCATATGGAATGCCAAGCACAAGGGAAAATTTCATGGCAGGGTTTTTTGATCACCTTCCATCAATCTTAGCTTTTGTTGCTCCTATTCCCAATAGGTAAAGAAATCCTTCTTAATCTATAACAAATAGCTTGAACCAGGAACGTGTTATGAATTTAAATTTGTGATCTATCCCTTATTTATAAATTTAATACACGTAAGCCAAAAATAGGTTTTAAATTTATTACCTAAAAGTGGTTTTTTTTCCCTGAAAATCATATCCGCACTTCAACAAAAGCTAATATGATCAATATTAAACTTGTTTCTTGAATCTTGTTTTTTTCTTACACAACTGCAAATATATGCAGTTCCACTAAAATAAAAAAAATATAAATGTTTTCGCTTTATCAAACCAATACACTACAGTTATGACCGACTCTAACCAGATATGTGGACCGGTGCTTACCAATGTTGGGGACATGAAAATATAGAAGCTGCAATAAGAACAACATGTCCACCAGGTTCACCTACCGGATTTTGCCGTAATTTTGAAATTAAGTCATTTGATGGATGTGCCAATTCACACCTGGGACTAGCTTCAATCATGGCTGCTGGAATCGATGGACTTAGAAACAAGCTTGTTTTGCCTCCACCTATTGGTACATTTCCATCTTTCTTTACTCTTACCTTTTCTCTTAACATGTAATATCATCTTGATTCTCTAGTACCATGCCTCAAGATCTAAGTAGTTAATACGATTAACATTTTATACTTCGGAATATCATGCTTATGTAATGAACAAGGTAAATATTATTTGTTGCAACTTTGATGAAAGAATTTATTAGTAATAACAACAGTTAAACATTGCTAAATAAGTCCCAAGACTTTTGTAAAACGCTCCCTTTAAATGAAAAAAATACAAAGAAATTCACTCCAAGATGCAAAATGAAAATAAAATCCATCCCAGGAAGTTTGCTGGAAACGTTGTATCAGAAATTTTTTGAGTATACTGTCGACTCTCCCTTCTCTTTGTATTACTTATGTTATGCAGAAAACATTTGGCATATTGTCATTGCATGTAAATAGATATTGGTTGTCATGACTTCATGGTAGTAAACCAACTCCTTGTTTTGGGTTGGGCTTATCAGCAGCTATCTTTTGAGATGGTAAACTAACAGGTATGTCCATAACTTTATACTTTACTCCAAAAATTACATCAGCTGCATTATCAGAGAAGCCATAATTCGAATTGGATATTACTTTCAATTTGTGTCCCTGTAAGATTTGTAGATATGTTTTATAATTTTAGTTCCTATTTTCTTAGAGGAAGACGGGTGTCTAGCGTGTAGCTACACAGCCGATTATGCATAAATGTATATAGCTAAAAATATGGTCTAGTTGACAGGCCCAACCAGTGGAAAATAAAGTATGGACCATATAGGTCAATATAGCAAGTCTAAGCATCGCAAATAATATGTACATAAAACAACTGCGAGCATAGCATATAAGTACACAACCAAAATATAGAATAACAATGAGATATAATCCACGTTCGACATCAGTAAGGGAAGAGAGAGCTACTGCCTTGCGTTCCAAGGGATTGCGTCCTGGGGAGAGAGAGCCTGAAGCATGGATGCCTAGCTGTGCCTGTCCAAAGTTCGAAAAGATGCAGGATGTGATAACATGTTCCCATCAAGAGTCTCTTAGGTCTACCGACGACATGTGCATTTCGTTCTAACCAAATACTCCAAGAGGAGAGAGCCACCAAAGAATCCAACTTGGGGTCAGGGGGGTTGTGCTGCTAGTATTCAAAGAAGGATCGAATAGAAGGGATGAAACCTAGCAGAAATGAACTGATTGCAGCCCATACCCCAAAGGAGAAGTCGCATTTAAAGAAAAGATGAGAGAGAGATTCATTATGACGGTTACAGAGCATGCAGATGGGACCGACTCGACGTTGCAGCGATAGAGTTTATCTTTGGAGTTAATGCGATTATGAATGAGAAGCCGTTGGAAGAAGATGACGCGAGGAGGAAGGTGACATTTCCAGATGCGAGAGAAAGACAAATAACGGCCTAGGTGGATCAAGAATTTATAACAGGCTGCAACTGAGAATGTATTCGACGAGCCCAAAGCCCAACTGAAATAATCAGGCCCATCAGATAAGTGAAAAGAATTAATAATCCTCCCTACTGAAATTAATTCATTAAGTGTATTAAACCCGAAGAGAGTTGATGGTAAAAAGCCTAACAGGCCAAGCTCGAAAGCCACTGCGATAGTTAAGGAGATGGATTGGTTTAGTGAAGCAAAATTAGATAATAAATTGGAAATGGGGATCTGCTCATTCCAAATATCCATCCAAAATAAACAAGATTCTCCATTATTCACCTTCACATGAAAAAGGGTTTTAACTCTGAGGAGGGATGATAGAACCCCCTTACAGAACGGCTACAGTTTGGCTGATGGTCGGAAGTTAAGGATAAGAAATGGGTTCGAAATATAAAGACGCAACAAGATCCAGTCTTTCCATCTAAAGTGTCTTGGTGTGAGAATGAGCCGCCATTTAGCAAGCAGCACAAGGTTGAAAGTGGCGAGTTGAGGTACACCAAGACCACCATGCTCCGGAGGAAGGCATACTATTTGCCAATTGACTAGTTTTTTTAGTTTTTTCCCATTCAATAGAAAAGAGCTGCAAATTGAGTCGATTTTATTGATTAACCAGGTGGGGAGTTTGTGAAGGACATCCAATAGGTTGGCACAGAAGAGAGGGCATGTTTGAAGAGGATGAGGCGACCAGCTGAGGATGAAGAGTTTTCTTTCCAAATTGCAAGTTTGGATTCAATTTTAGATATGAGGGGAAGCCAATTTGATTTGTGGAGTTTGGTAGGATGAAGAGGGACGCCAAGGTAGGTTATTGGGAATGAATCTAACTTACAGTTTAAGCATGCAGCGATCATAAGGCCAAGATTGATGGAATTTCCCATCATGATAATGGAGTTTTTTCTAAAATTGATGGAAAGTCCAGACATAATCTCAAACGTGTAAAGGAGTACTTTAAGGCAGTGAATATTTGAAGGGGTAGGAGAGGCAAAAAGAATGGTATCATCTGCGAATTGCAAACTTGATGTGCATAAACTAGAATTTGGTAGTGAAATGCCAGAAAAGATGTTATGAGAGAGGGGTAATTTCACTATTTGATTAAAGACATCTGCTATCAAAACAAAGATTAGGGATGAGAGGGGGTCTCCTTATCTTAAACCTCCTTTTGATCTGATCTTGCCTCTAGTTTCTCTGCTTATACAAATAATGGAAAAGCTATTGTTCAGAATTTGTATGATCCAATTGCACCACTTTGAAGGGAAACCACTATGGGTCATAAGAGAAAGTATGAAGTTCCAATTAACTGAGTCAAGTTTAAAGAAGACTCTAGGGGTATTAGAGACATGAAAGAAGGAGTTGACTTCTTGAGTTGCTGCTACACAATCTAATATATTTCTCCCTAGAATGAAAGCAGATTGTTCACTTCCAACCAATGAAGCAATATAGGATTGGAGTCTGTTAGCTAGAATTTTGGTGATGATCTTGAACGTGGTGTTAAGGAGGGTAATATGTCTGAAAGAAGGGAGGGTGTTAGCTCCAGGAAATTTTGGAATGAGGATTATATTAGCATAGTTTAATTTGGCAATCGTTGTTGGGTTAGAGTAAAATTTTGTGCACATCTCAAATATATCAGATTTTATGGTGGGTCAAAAATGTTTGAAAAAGACTGGGCCAAAGCCATCCGACCTAGGAGCCTTGTCATCTGCCATGTCATCTAAGGCTTTCTAAATTTCTTCTTATGTGAAAGGGTGGCCAATGGTAATGTGGGATGGGTTAGGATATAGCTTGTGCCAATCAATCATTGGGGAGGGAGGTGGAGATGAGCCAAGTAGATCTCTATAGAAAGAAGTGAATTGATGACAGATTTCCTTTGGATCAGTTAAGGTGGAGTTGTTGTGAATAATATATGATATGAATGTAGCTCAACGATGGCCATTGGCCATACGATGAAAATATGTAGTGTTTTTGTCTCCCTCTTTTATTAATTTAGACTTTGATCATTGCCTCCATCCAGTTTCTTCTTGTTTGATGAGTCTATCTAACTCTTCCTCATATTCTTTCAGGTTTTGGCATTCAGTATCCAAGAGTGGTCAAGATTCTTCACTGATGTTTAAGTTAAGAATGGCATCTTGGTGGATGAAATTCGAGTTTTGAGCGAGTTCCAAATATTTTTAGCCCATGGACGAATTAATTTGCGTAGAGAACGAAGCTTGTAAACCACCGTAGCCATAGCTGAATGATACTTAGATGGTTGCAACCAAATGTGTTTGACAAAATTATCAAAAGAGGGCTCTAAGAGCCAGAGTCTCTCAAATCTTAACGGACGTTTGGTAGGGGTGTCTGAATTAGTGTCTAGTAGAATTGGGAAATGGTCTGTAATGATTGTGGCTAGGCCATTGACTAGAGAGAGAGAGAGAGAGTGGAAAGAGATCACCTAATTTAGATTAAAGAAAAAACGGTCTGGCTTAGCCAACGAAGGTTCTTCTCTTCTACTTTACCATGTAAAGTGACGGTTGTTGACAGGAGGTTCAATAAGTGAACAAGAATTAATGACGGCATTAAAAGAGGTAGAATCAAGGGAGGCATTGCATGAGTTACATTCAACAATAGAGCGAGTAGTGTTAAAGTCTCCTCCTATGACCCAAGGACCGTTAATTTATTATGATAAATTGTGGCAATATTGCCATACTTCTGATCTTCCTTGAAAGACATTTGGGGCATAAACATTAGTTAAGTGAAAAATAGTGTTTGAATGAATATGGAAAAGGGTCACACGAAGTACTGATGGGCGAAGAAAGAGTGACAAAACGACCACACGTGATCAGTCCATGCTGTAATTATGCCTCCACATGTATCAAGAACATCCACGTGTGCCCAACCAGATAAGTGTGGACCACATAATTGACGAATAAGGGAAGTGGGTGGATTGGAAATTTTGGTTTCTTGCAAGAATAAGACATCAATATGAACTGGGGAGATAATTAAATTGACAGTGTGATTTTATGTGGGGTCCCCCAACCCTCTGACATTCCATGAGACTATCTTCATTTAGAGTGGTTAGTACGCTGTTGTTCTAGGGTTTACATGGAAGAATAATGTTTATCATGCAGATACACATCCATGCAATTCGCCAATTTTTGATTTAATGCTTTATTTGCCAAAGAAAAAACAACAGGTTCAAAATAACTACCCGATGTGCCTAGTGGAAGAGAATGAGCTCGGCTGATTTTGGCACTCCTTCTGATTGCTGTCGAAGAGACGTGTGGAGATGTTGAGTCTTGGTATTCCTGGTTCTCTTGTTCCTGCTGCTCCTGTTGTGGTGGCCATTGTTGGTGCAAAGGGACAGAAAGATCCAGATCTGCTAATGGATCCCAACGTGGCAATACATTATCTTCATTGTGCTGCACGAACATGGCCAATCTTGTTGATGGTCTGGAGAAGCCACTGGAACTTGTCGCGCTGCTTCCTCTGACATTGCATCATACATGTCAACTTCAAAATGTTCATCATATTGGGGCTAGTGATTGAAATATGTAGCCTTCGTACTCGTAGTCCATGCCTAAGAGAAGCATTTCTGGGCGTTTGCAAGGGTGAGCATGTGACCAACGATCAATCCGGAGTTTGGCTGCATGATTATTGAGGTGGGTTACATAGGATCAGTTCTTATTTTTATTCATTATATATGAATATAATTATAGTTGTATAATTTCTTCCTATCTTTTAGGATTTTAGACCATATCGAATCTGGTAGAAAAGAAGTAGAGAAAGAGTTGAAGGAGTGCCTCAAACTATACAACTTGGAATGTTTCACCATGGAAAGTTTTAGAAGGACAAGATAAAAGATGTTTTGGAAAATATGATCAGAAAAATTGTAAATGTGTTATAGGAGAAAATAGAAATTATTGTATAAGTGAATAGTGTATGAAAATTTTGTGCACTTTTGCTGCATTCGTCTATAGTATTAAATTTTTATTGAAATAAAATATATGTTATTTCTTGATAATATATGTTTATTTATTTCTTAATAATATAAGTTTTCATTCTAACATTATTAAATGCAAACGATGGTGGATTATAGTAGGCAAATAGGTTTTGCGAATTCTGCAATGAGCATGTAGTGTTACAAATAATCACATTGCAACTGTCGAAAATAGTTGTAGTATCTTACTTTTCCTATGTCTATTTCAGGTTAGCAATTGACATTTGTTGTTGCAAAAGAATCTGTTGCAACAGCAAAGGCCATCGGGTTTTGGATCTCATGTTCATATAAGCTGGTGGAAGAATGGAGAAAACATATTCTTGGGATCCGCGGAAACAAAAACTCCATATGGAATGTCAAGCACAAGGGAAAATTTCATGGCAGGGGTTTTCGATCACCTTCCATCAATCTTAGCTTTTGCTGCTCCTATTCCCAATAGGTAAAGAAATCCTTCTTAATCTATAACAAATAGCTTGAACCAGGAAAGTGTTATGAATTTAAATTTGTGATCTATCCCTTATTTTTAAAATTAATACACGTAAGCCAAAAATGGTTTTAAATTTATTACCTAAAAGTGGTTTTTTGTTTCTTTTTCCTGAAAATCATATCCGCACTTCAACAAAAGCTAATATGATCAATATTAAACTTGTTTTTTGAATCTTGTTTTTTCTTACACAACTGCAAATATGTGCAGTTCCACTAAAATAAAAAAATATGAATGTTTTCGCTTTATCAAACCAATACACTACAGTTATGACAGGCTCTAACCAGATATGTGGACCGGTGCTTACCAATGTTGGGGACATGAAAATATAGAAGCTGCAATAAGAACAACATGTCCACCAGGTTCACCTACCGAATTTTGCCGTAATTTTGATATTAAGTCATTTGATGGATGTGCCAATTCACACCTGGGACTAGCTTCAATCATGGCTGTTGGAATCGATGGACTTAGAAACAAGCTTGTTTTGCCTCCACCTATTGGTACATTTCCATCTTTCTTTACTCTTACCTTTTCTCTTAACATGTAATATCATCTCGATTCTCTAGTACCATGCCTCAAGATCTAAGTAGTTAATACGATTAACATTTTATACTTCGGAATATCATGCTTATGTAATGAACAAGGTAAATATTATTTGTTGCAACTTTGATGAAAGAATTTATTAGTAATAACAACAGTTAAACATTGCTAAATAAGTCCCAAGACTTTTGTAAAACGCTTCCTTTAAATGAAAAAAATACAAAGAAATTCACTCCAAGATGCAAAATGAAAATAAAATCCTTCCCAGGAAGTTTGCTGGAAACGTTGTATCAGAAATTTTTTGAGTATACTGGCGGCTCTCCCTTCTCTTTGTATTACTTATGTTATGCAGAAAACATTTGGCATATTGTCATTGCATGTAAATAGATATTGGTTGTCATGACTTCATGATAGTAAACCAACTCCTTGTTTTGGGTTGGGCTTATCAGCAGCTATCTTTTGAGATGGTAAACTAACAGATATGTCCATAACTTTATACTTTACTCCAAAAATTACATCAGCTGCATTATCAGAGAATCCATAATTCGAATTGGATATTAATTTCAATTTGTGTCCCTGTAAGATTTGTAGATATGTTTTATAATTTTAGTTCCTATTTTCTTAGAGGAAGACGGGTGTCTAGTGTGTAGCTACACAGCCGATTATGCATAAATGTATATAGCTAAAAATATGGTCTAGTTGAAAGGCCCAACCAGTGGAAAATAAAGTACGGACCATATAGGTCAATATAGCAAGTCTAAGCATCACAAATAATATGTACATAAAACAACTGCGAGCATAGCATATAAGTACATAACCAAAATATAGAATAACAATGAGATATAATCCACGTTCGACATCAGTAAGGGAAGAGAGAGCTACTGCCTTGCGTTCCAAGGAATTGCGGCCTAGGGAGAGAGCCTGAAGCGTGGATGCCTAGTTGTGCCTGTCCAAAGTTCGAAAAGATGCAGGATGTGATAAGATGTTCCCATCAATAGTCTCTTAGGTCTGCCGAGGACATGTGCATTTCGTTCTAACCAAATACTCCAATAGGAGAGAGCCACCAAAGAATCCAACTTGGGGTCAGGGGGATTGTGCTGCTAGTATTCAAAGAAGGATCGAATAGAAGGGATGAAACCTAGCAGAAATGAACTGATTGCAGCCCATACCCCAAAGGAGAAGTCGCATTCAAAGAAAAGATGAGAGAGAGATTCATTATGATGGTTACAGAGCACGCAGATAGGACCGACTCGTCGTTGTAGCGATAGAGTCTAACTTTGGAGTTAATGCGATTATGAATGAGAAGCCATTGGAAGAAGATGACGTGAGGAGGAAGGTGACATTTCCAGATGCGAGAGAAAGACAAATAACGGCCTAGGTGGATCAAGAATTTATAGCAAGCTGCAACTGAGAATGTATTCGATGAGCCCAAAGCCCAACTGAAATAATCAGGCCCATCAGATAAGTGAAAAGAATTAATAATTCTCCCTACTGAAATTAATTCATTAAGTGTATTAAACCCGAAGAGAGTTGAGGGTAAAAAGCCTAACAGGCCAAGCTCGAAAGCCACTGCGATAGTTAAGGAGATGGATTGGTTTAGGGAAGCAAGATTAGATAATAAATTGGAAATGGGGATCTGCTCATTCCAAATATCCATCCAAAATAAACAAGATTCTCCATTATTCACCTTCACATGAAAAAGGGTTTTAACTCTGGGAGGGATGATAGAACCCCCTTACAGAACGGCTACAGTTTGGCTGATGGTCGGAAGTTAAGGATAAGAAATGGGTTCGAAATATAAAGACGCAAAAAGATCCAGTCTTTCCATATAAAGTGTCTTGGTGTGAGAATGAGCCACCATTTAGCAAGCAGCACAAGGTTGAAAGTGGCGAGTTGAGGTACACCAAGACCACCATGCTCCGGGGGAAGGCATACTATTTGCCAATTGACTAGTTTTTTTAGTTTTTTCCCATTCCATAGAAAAGAGCTGCAAATTGAGTCGATTTTATTGATTAACCAGGTGGGGAGTTTGTGAAGGACATCCAATAGGTTGGCACAGAAGAGAGGGCATGTTTGACGAGGATGAGGCGACCAGCTAAGGATGAAGAGTTTTCTTTCCAAATTGCAAGTTTGGATTCAATTTTAGATATGAGGGGAAGCCAATTTGATTTGTGGAGTTTGGTAGGACGAAGAGGGACACCAAGGTAGGTTATTGGGAATGAATCTAACTTACAGTTTAAGCATGCAGCAATCATAAGGCCAAGATTGATGGAATTTCCCATCATGATAATGGAGTTTTTGCTAAAATTGATGGAAAGTCCAGACATAATCTCAAACGTGTAAAGGAGTACTTTAAGGCAGTGAATATTTGAAGGGGTAGGAGAGGCAAAAAGAATGGTATCATCTGCGAATTGCAAACTTGATGTGCATAAACTAGAATTTGGTAGTGAAATGCCAGAAAAGATGTTATGAGAGAGGGGTAATTTCACTATTTGATTAAAGACATCTGCTATCAAAACAAAGATTAGGGATGAGAGGGTGTCTCCTTATCTTAAACCTCCTTTTGATTTGATCTTGCCTCCAGTTTCTCCGCTTATACAAATAATGGAAAAGCTATTGTTCAGAATTTGTCTGATCCAATTGCACCACTTTGAAGGGAAACCACTATGGGTCATAAGAGAAAGTATGAAGTTCCAATTAACCGAGTCAAATGCTTTCGAAAAGTCAAGTTTAAAGAATACTCTAGGGGTATTAGAGACATGACAGAAGGAGATGACTTCTTGAGTGGCTGCAACACAATCTAATATATTTCTCCCTAGAATGAAAGCATATTGTTCACTTCCAACCAATGAAGCAATATAGGATTGGAGTCTGTTAGCTAGAATTTTGGTGATGATCTTGAACGTGGTGTTGAGGAGGCTAATATGTCTGAAAGAAGGGAGGGTGTTAGCTCCAGGAAATTTTGGAATGAGGATTATATTAGCATAGTTTAATTTGGCAATCGCTGTTGGGTTAGAGTAAAATTTTGTGCACATCTCAAATATATCAGATTTTATGGTGGGTCAAAAATGTTTGAAAAAGACTGGGCCAAAGCCATCCGGCCTAGGAGCCTTGTCATCTGCCATGTCATCTAAAGCTTTCTTAATTTCTTCTTCTGTGAAAGGGTGACCAATGTTAATGTGGGATGGGTTAGGATACAGCTTGTGCCAATCAATCATTGGGGAGGGAGGTGGAGATGAGCCAAGCAGATCTCTATAGAAAGAAGTGAATTAATGACAGATTTCCTTTGGATAAGTTAAGGTGGAGTTGTTGTGAATAATCTCTGAGATGAATGTAGCTCAACGATGGCCATTAGCCATACGATGAAAATATGTAGTGTTTTTGTCTCCCTCTTTTATTCATTTAGACTTTGATCGTTGCCTCCATCCAGTTTCTTCTTGTTTGATGAGTCTATCTAACTCTTCCTCATATTCTTTCAGGTTTTGGCGTTCAGTATCTAAGAGTGGTCAGGATTCTTCACTGATGTTTAAGTTAAGAATGGCATCTTGGTGGACGGAATTCGAGTTTTGAGCGAGTTCCAAATATTTTTAGCCCATGGACGAATTAATTTGCGTAGAGAACGAAGCTTGTAAACCACCGTAGCCATAGCTGAATGATACTTAGATGGTTGCAACCAAATGTGTTTGACAAAATTATCAAAAGAGGGCTCTAAGAGCCAGAGTCTCTCAAATCTTAACGGACGTTTGGTAGGGGTGTCTGAATTAGTGTCTAGTAGAATTGGGAAATGGTCTGTAATGATTGTGGCTAGGCCATTGACTAGAGAGAGAGAGAGAGTGGAAAGAGATCACCTAATTTAGATTAAAGAAAAAACGGTCTGGCTTAGCCAACGAAGGTTCTTCTCTTCTACTTTACCATGTAAAGTGACGGTTGTTGACAGGAGGTTCAATAAGTGAACAAGAATTAATGACGACATTAAAAGAGGTAGAATCAAGGGAGGCATTGCATGAGTTACATTCAACAATAGAGCGAGTAGTGTTAAAGTCTCCTCCTATGACCCAAGGACCGTTAATTTATTATGATAAATTGTGGCAATATTGCCATACTTCTGATCTTCCTTGAAAGACATTTGGGGCATAAACATTAGTTAAGTGAAAAATAGTGTTTGAATGAATATGGAAAAGGGTCACACGAAGTACTGATGGGCGAAGAAAGAGTGACAAAACGACCACACGTGATCAGTCCATGCTGTAATTATGCCTCCACATGTATCAAGAACATCCACGTGTGCCCAACCAGATAAGTGTGGACCACATAATTGACGAATAAGGGAAGTGGGTGGATTGGAAATTTTGGTTTCTTGCAAGAATAAGACATCAATATGAACTGGGGAGATAATTAAATTGACAGTGTGATTTTATGTGGGGTCCCCCAACCCTCTGACATTCCATGAGACTATCTTCATTTAGAGTGGTTAGTACGCTGTTGTTCTAGGGTTTACATGGAAGAATAATGTTTATCATGCAGATACACATCCATGCAATTCGCCAATTTTTGATTTAATGCTTTATTTGCCAAAGAAAAAACAACAGGTTCAAAATAACTACCCGATGTGCCTAGTGGAAGAGAACGAGCTCTGCTGATTTTGGCACTCCTTCTGATTGCTGTCGAAGAGACGTGTGGAGATGTCGAGTCTTGGTATTCCTGGTTCTCTTGTTCCTGCTGCTCCTGTTGTGGTGGCCATTGTTGGTGCAAAGGGACAGAAAGATCCAGATCTGCTAATGGATCCCAACGTGGCACTACATTATCTTCATTGTGCTGCACGAACATGGCCAATCTTGGTAATGGTCTGGAGAAGCCACTGGAACTTGCCGCGCTGCTTCCTCTGACATTGCATCATACATGTCAACTTCAATCTGTTCATCATATTGGGACTAGTGATTGAAATATGTAGCCTTCGTACTCGTAGTCCATGCCTAAGAGAAGCATTTCTGGGCGTTTGCAAGGGTGAGCATGTGACCAACGATCAATCCGGAGTTTGGCTGCATGATTATTGAGGTGGGTTACATAGGATCAGTTCTTATTTTTATTCATTATATATGAATATAATTATAGTTGTATAATTTCTTCCTATCTTTTAGGATTTTAGACCTTATCGAATCTGGTAGAAAAGAAGTAGAGAAAGTGTTGAAGGAGTGCCTCAAACTATACAACTTGGAATGTTTCACCGTGGAAAGTTTTAGATGGACAAGATAAAAGATGTTTTGGAAAATATGATCAGAAAAATTGTAAATGTGTTATAGGAGAAAATAGAAATTATTGTATAAGTGAATAGTGTATGAAAATTTTGTAAACTTTTGCTGCATTCGTCTATAGTATTAAATTTATATTAAAATAAAATATATGTTATTTCTTGATAATATATGTTTATTTATTTCTTAATAATATATGTTTTCATTCTAACATTATTAAATGCAAACGATGGTGGATTATAGTAGGCAAATAGGTTTTTCGAATTCTGCAATGAGCATGTAGTGTTACAAATAATCACATTGCAACTGTCAAAAATAGTTGTAGTATCTTACTTTTCCTATGTCTATTTCAGGTTAGCAATTGACATTTGTTGTTGCAAAAGAATCTGTTGCAACAGCAAAGGCCAGTTGCAAAAAAGTCTACCGCAACGTCTTATTGCAACTGGAAAAAACTGTTGCGAAAAGAGACCGACCTATTACGACTCCGTCTATATAGACGGGCGCGGGTCTGTTGCAATAGATCTACTGCAACAGATATTGCCTATTGCAAAAAGTCTTTTTTTGTTGTAGTGATCCAGCTCCGATCAGTAAAATAATTGTCCATTACCCTAAGTAGGTAATAAATAAGTATGATATAAATTGCATCGACATTTTATTATAACAATTTTATTGTTGAATGTTATATTAATTGATCATTGACACTTTACTGATGGGCCATCCTACCTCCCATTACAAATACATACAATAACGTAATTAAATCTCTTAAATCTTTTTGATTTATATGATCCAACAAAATTTTGGCAACACTTCGCTTTAGTTCCCTGAACATTATATAATTGCGTGTACACAGGGAACATAAAGGAAGCGCTTTCAAAATTTTGGGTACCGCTTAAAATGAAATACTATGTGATTTAATTATGTTATTGTGTCTGTAACTTGTCCAATACAGGGACAAATCCAACATATATTGTATACGATGAATATAGATGTCTATTCTGTTAACAAAACGAATATCGACATAATGATCATATACAATACTTATTAGACGGGCTGAAAAACACTCCAAGGGTTTACAAAATATAATATATTACATATTTATACTTATTGAAAAATCGACGTTCGACCTTTACGAAATCATGGAATTTTTATGTTAAAATATATATCTTCTTTTGCGGTTTGCAATAATTTAATAACAAGGATGACCTGTATATTAAAAATCAACTTATATGATTGCTGCTTTTATTATTAATCATCTGCACGCAGAAAATTTCAGATCAAATAAGCCTTGAATGGCTTAATTCCAATCTAACCGTACTATACGAAGTTTATCACATATACACACATTTTCAAAACTCAATTAATCTAACCATACATTATAAAATTAAATATCATTTTCAACAATTTCTAGAAAAATAAACTAAATTATGTTCATTCACACTAAACGTCCCCAAACAAGCTTATAATTGCTTAAATATTCAACTTACATGCACATAATTCTATTGTGATACAAACTACATAAACTTACAATACATTGGTTAATAACAAGTATTAGGCCTTAATAAACTACACTATACATATAATAAGACAATATAAATATGTAGATTAACAAACTAACCCTAAATTAGAAAATGTACTTAAAAGGAATTAAGGTTTATACCTTGTTTGGAGGAGATAAAGAGGCTAAAGAGGAAAAGTGGGAGGTTTCCAAGTGTTGGAGAGGCTATGTTATGGTGGAGTGGCAATAGGTGGCCTTTTTGGAGGAGGAAGGGGATTTTGGGTAAATTTTCGTATGAAAAGCAAATGAGGAAGAAGAAGTTGCTGCTGGCAATTTGCTCGCGATTTAGCAATGGCCACCAACGGCCGCCAACGGGTTAAAAACTAGCAGCTTTCAATGAAAATATTTTTAAATTTGTAATAAAAATCTAGAAAAAAGTTTTCATTAGTAGCCGATGCCATGGCGGCCGTTGGAAGCATCCATTAGTATATTTTGTTTGTTTAGTACTGAAATTTAACATTAAATAGATTCAAAAAAAGAAAAGTTAAAGTTGTTTTGATTGTGATTGAAACATGCATATGTAATAGTTGAAAGATAGCAACCATCAATGAAGAGGTTCGATCGAAATATAGCGTCCAAACCTCTTTGTAAAGATTAATTCATCTTCATGAATGGAAGTATTTTTTTAGAAATTCGACAGTTGGAGGAAATTCAGTCGACTAAAGTTCATAGCAGCCAACCGGATTTCGATTATGTGCATGTGTGCAGGTGCACAAAATATGTCATGTCATTTGACTGACCTAGCATTTTTTTGTGCACCATGCACATTTTCATAATATATATAATTTTATATATATATATATATATATATATACTAGTTGATGTATGGGTTCTCTCTCTCTCTATATATATATATACACACACACACACACACACACACACACACTAGTTTAGAATATAAGATCAATAAATAAAAGTTGTAAATATATATGTTTAAACTACTTAAGGATAGATTTTAACAAGTGAATATTAGCGTCACATCTCTAGAATTGTTCCAAATGTAAACGACCTCCCTCTGTAAAGTATATTGCAAAGCGGGTCCCTATTTTGGCACTTACGTGTTTTTCAAAGGAAAAAAGGCGCTACAACAACAAAAAATCGCAAATATTCCCCGAAGCAACCTAATTAAAAAAAATTGCATACATCTCAGCATTAATACTGAATATAGGCATATATTCGTCCACAGTTTATATTGAAAAATCTGGGAGAATGTATGCATACATGTATGTATATTGGCTGCACTTGCTAAGACGTATGCATAAAAAGATGAACTAATATGCATGGGCTACGAATTTTTGCTGAAATGCATGCATTTATTCTGTATTATATGCTAAAATGTGCATAAAAGTTAAAATGGATGAAGGCTTATGAATATGTGCTGACATGTATGCATTTATTGCTTATAAATGATGAAATGTCTGCATAAAAGGCGTATGATTGAAAAAATAGGTCAGGATTGAATTAGTGCATCAAATGATGCATTTACTGCAGTAGTACTACATAAATTTTAGCATTAATACTGTAGTTTGATGCATAACTGCGATTTATGCAGAATTGTATGCATAAATTGCAAGTAAATGCATCGTTTAATGCAATATACTGCAGTTTTGTGTTTTTTGTTTTTGATTTTTATTGCTGATTTTTTTGATGATTTACGAAAAATAGGGATGTAATTTATTAAAAAAACAAAGCAGGGATGTGACGTGAATTCCCAAACCTATTAGGGGTGTGATCCAAACATACTCTTTTAACAAATATATACTAAGACTCAAGGGTTGTTGTATAATAAACTATGCACCAGCTTGAAGTCTTGTCTCCATCGTAGTTTAAAACAACACGTATGACACT
Source organism: Allium sativum (assembly GCA_030737875.1). Taxonomy (NCBI): domain Eukaryota; kingdom Viridiplantae; phylum Streptophyta; class Magnoliopsida; order Asparagales; family Amaryllidaceae; genus Allium; species Allium sativum. The sequence continues at coordinate 730,722,306 of CM060910.1, forward strand.
CTTTTTGTTTCCTTAATCACTGAATCTTCTTGTCGTATGATAATCTCTTTGTCATGAATAAAAAACCATGATTCAACATTATTTATCACTCTTTTGGGACGCTTATGTGTGTTCTGTGCTAGTTGTTTAGTTGTCTTATTTGGATTAATGATGTGTAAATATTCTATGTGGGACATGGTGTTGTATATATTCTGATGCATATAACCACTTATGTATGTCACTTTGTATTATACTTGATGCATATATATATATATATATATATATATATATATATATATATATATATATATATATATATATCTGTGATCATGTTTGTTGTTCTACGATCTGTGTTGGTTATTAATGTTCAATTTTGTTTTGAATTGATCTAAAGTATGTCGAACCATTTGAGGTAAGGAAAAAAATGAGCACGATTTCGACGTACTTGATACTTCGCAATAAATGATATACGGATGGTCACTTCTAACCATACGGATGGTCACTTCTAACTAGTCATACTTTAGCACTAATAGATAGCATTACCTAGTAATGATCTTTATTAGTGTGTATCCGAGGGTAGGGCATTACAAATTCTATCCTTTTTAATGTTATATGCATATACAAAAGTAATATCAATGTATAACCCACGTTTGTTTTTAAATTTACAGTGAACGTATTGGAGGTTAATAAAATGATTGGTGAGATCCTAAACTACAATAATTCTACCTTTGTTGTCAGTTTTATTGTTATCAACTATAATCTAGTTATTCATATACCTATCATCAAAACCATTAATGCATGCATCATTCATCTTATGTTTTAATATACCAACTATGTTTAGCTTATTAGAAGCAATAAGATTAGAGAAAGCAAATTTTATTTAAGGGGGTTTAAAACCTCTTACATTCCATATAGTGATATTCATTGATAACTATATGATATAAGAATATTGTAAAGGATATCATAACATTTGTTTTGATAAATCAAAACGGTTGTCTTCATCTATCTCCACAGAGTCATTTTTAACTTTAATATGATCAAAAATTTTAATGCCCTCTTTCTTGCATTGTTTTTTTTAAATGGATTTTGACATGATCTTCCCATTCTGGATTTTTAATTATGTATTTTTCTTCGAATGTTTTTTGAGAAGAAGTTTTGCCATTCTCAATGTCTGTAATTTCTTGTAAGCTTTTCTTCTTTCCCTTTTTATTTTTGGTGCCTACAGCTAAAGAGGAGGAGAAAGAAGCAATGCAGCGCTCTCTATTAGTTGATATGAATTGTGAACAGGTGCGTTCTTTAGACCTATGCTATCCATGCTGACAGAATTTGGATTCAGATTTACATTTGTAGTATACTGTTTGTGCCTAAACTTGAATCATCCTGCAGAGGGGGATGAATCAAGAATTGTGAACTTATAACCTTTGGATTAAAATGCGATTCTGTGTTTCCGCTTGTTAAATTGTTGTTTGACGGTGTGTTTTCAACCAAGTTTTTATTACTTTGTTAGGGTGGTGCTACATGCAGTAAAAATTTCCTCCATGCAGTTTGCACCTCCGCTTGTTTTCTGTGCACCACCCAAAATTAATGACTTTATCCATTCACTTCATTCTATTTTCTATATATAATACATGTGTCATCTCTTTTTTTTCTATATATAATATACTCCAATAATGAGCCATCAGGTCATTTAATATTAGCAAGGGCTAATCTGTAATTGCCATTTACTGTACGGAGAATTTTTTTATTGCATTTAGCAGTCATGCTTTGTTATGATGAGTTAATGGCTACATTAACGTTGCTTTCTTCATTATAATTGTTTGTCGAAATATTAAAATTTTGGGTAATCACCATGTCTTCGCTTCACTAGTTTCACTGTTTTAAGAAAATTTCCTCTCTGCATCTTTCTTGGAAGTTTCGAAGAAATGTAGCTATTAGCCTCTTGGTTACTTTTAGAAAGTCTTTGATGGATCTTGATTTGACTGGGAATTTTCTTGAACATTTTGTTTTTCCTAAAGGTACAGGATTCAAATTTCCAGATTTGGAATTCTAATTTGATTTCTCATTTTAAGCCTACATCAGTGTTGGATCTTGCAGTTATTGGGTTGTTGCCATTAAGAATTTGTATTCTGACCTTGCGTTTCTTGGAATTTCGGATCTGATTTGTGAGCATTTTGAATTCTACCGTTATTAGATTGATTTCTTCCCGAAAATGTGGATGATCTTTGAATTTTTACATAAGAAGAGGTTTTCCTTTTGTTTTTGACAATTTGGAAGCCCTCCAAATTAGCTTCAAGCAATTTATCTTTTAAATTTTGAGAAGAAATATGAGAATCAGGAATAGAATCAGATGAAGCGGGTGGAGAAGCCCTAAGATTTTGATCAAAAATGGAAGATGTCTTGGAGATTTTCTTGGAGCTCAAACTTTTTCTAAGTTTTTTCTTTAGCTAAACATAGTTAAAATGCTCAAGTTGGATGCTTTCTGGTTGCGTTATTATACTTTATTGACCACTTATACATGTGCACTTTGAGCCTCCCTATCTCATTTTGAACGCTATTCTAATGCATGATTTAACTGCAATTTTAGTATTTTTAACCTACATTTGAGCTACTCTTGCTATAGTTATTTCCTCTTACTTCCGCTGGTCTTATAGTAAACTCCAAACTAGTTGTCTCAACAACCTATATAAATAGGTTCTTTGGTTGATTAGACAATATAACCTATGCTTAATGTCGTCGTTGAGGTCACCAAAAAATTCACTCGGTGCCTAATCTATCAAGTACACCTAAAATTTGTTCAAACTTGCGTTAGCATATTCACCAATCGTAGTATTTCTATAGTACAAAATGCTCCAAAAGGTCTTTCAACATCAGTTGTATTAGGTGATAATTGAAAATGATAGCATCAGAATGCAGCTTCTCTAAATCACATAATTGGTAATATCTTATAACTAGGCTAGTTACACATACGAAATTCCAATTTCTTCGACATGTTATGTAAGAATGTGGATGTTGTTTGATATAGCATGCGTGCTCTGTGAAAACCAAATAAATGAATGTTGTTAATCTCCAGGAGCATTTTGATTACTAGAAAGCTCAATACAAGGTAAATGAGCTATCGATTCCAATCCATTTTTCGATTTTAGAGCAAATCGCAGAATACAAATTGAAGAATCTACATGTTGCTTGTTATGAGTTTGATTAACATTTGAGGATGGAATATTTCTAAAATCAAAGTGGTTGTGCTCGTCTTGCTTCAAATATCTCAATTCCTGGAAAATCAATTATAAAGTGATTTGGAATTCATATACTAAAGAATGAAGGTGGCCGATGTTTGAGTTTATTTGAATTGAAAGTTGAGCATTTAACAATTCTTGTTTCAGCAATCAGATTTTCAGTTTCTCTAAACCAGTCATAACTGATCGCTAATTTATATAAGTGTGAACCCGTGCTATGTACACGGGTTTCGCGATCTTGTTTTGACAGTTTATTTTTTGAATTTTAAGCTATATGAAATTGGAAATACGTGTTCATGGATTGTAGTTCTTTTTATTAGCATTTTCTTGAACACAACCTACAAAGGTTTTTTTTAATAAATTTGCTTGAATAATCTAAAATCGTACGGATAGAAAATAATATTTTGATGCGAATAGTTTTATATCATGACCGATAACATCAAAAATTAGTTTTTTCTAATTATATAGATATTACATTACCTAAGCATACACACTTGTTAATTTTCAAATGTAAGCGATATAAGTCAATATATTTTTATCTTACGTTTAATACATGAGTACAAACACATATATAATCTAGTTTTAAAATGGTATTCTAAATCTACAATAATGAAATTATATTCAAATTGAAACAATGTTACAATTATGTTCAAAGAAATTGCATCCATCCTTTGCATTATTACATTTTTTTTATATTATACATGATTATCAAATTTGAGAACATATATATATATATACACACACACACACACATACATATATACATATATGTGTGTGTGTATTCTATGCAAGTAATACCCCGCGAATCTCATCTATGGTGCATAATGCACTTGGATCACTATGTTTTTTGAATTTAGCTCCAATGAATAGTAGATCCACTTGAAGTCCCGATATTTTTTATGTTAAACAGAAAATTCTAATGTATACATAAATTTATAAAACCATTTAACTTTCAATAAGAAAATTAAAGAGAATTATATCCATAGTCCCAAAAACTACAAATTAAGCCTTAAATTTGACATTAGAACTAAAAAGTATAACAAAAGCTACAAATTTTACATCATATTAACTAAAAAAAGTAACAGTGTAGTCTAGCCTTTTCATCAAGATCAATCGAACCTATAGTACACAAAAAAAACGAGGTCTTTAGATTATTTTTCCATATGAACTTTAATATTGAAAGATTGAAGTTGGAAAACAACCACTGCCTAATATTAGTAGAATCCTGAATAATTCAAGATGAATACGAAATGAAATATTATTGATAAAGTTAATCAAAATCTAATTAGGTTGAAAATTTTGAAGTGGCAGACTAAAAATTGTTTAGAAGTAATTTTTCAATTTTATTTAGACCTGGAATAGAACTACTTTTGAATCATACTATACACATGAAACTTTAAAAAATTATGAGAATACGAGATGGAAGTCAAAGAATCAGTATGAGACGGAAGTCAAAGAATCAGTAGATGATAAACGCCTCCATATATGTAAATAATAATGAAATAATGAATGCATGATTGTGGTTTATGGAAATAAGAATACAAATGATATAAACTTTTATGTAATTATATAACATAAAAAATATGTATAACATTCAGACATTTATGATATAATTATGTACTCTATGAATTAATGGTATCTTTAATATTTAGCAAATAGGTTTATGTATAACATAGTACAAAACATTTATACTAAAAAATGTTTATAAAAAACTCTCAAAAATCAAACGTCTAACCAATTGTCAAAGTTCCATAATCCATTTTATGTAAAAGTTTATTATTTCAATATTCTTTTACTGCATATATATTGTTCTTACTTTGTTTATTTTGTTATATAATTACATTGGTTAAAACTAGGAATGAATGATTATTACATAATTGATATATATTTATTTAATAATGAATCAATTATTCGATACAAAATAAATGAACTTAACAAAATTTAAAATCTAATCAAACACAAAAGTTAAGCGAAAGTCAACAGTTGTATAAAACTTAAGAATAAATCAATGTTTTTAGTAATTTTTACCTTTAATATGTATTACAAATCAATGGGAGATTTTATGCCATCAATTACTTAGGAAATCAGTGACAAATCAAGAGAATATATCCATAATCTTACAACTAGAAAATATAATCTTGAATATGGATAAGAAATTAGAATAAAAACTACAAAATGAACATCAGATTAAATAAAAATAAAATAAAAATCTAGCCTTTTAGTCAAACTCGATCGAACCATTTGTTAGATTTTCCGAGTATCTTCATATTATTTTCCCTAAAAAGAAATAATAATTTTTTTCTAAAAAAATACAAAAAATTTAGGAATACAATCACTGTAAAATATGAATAAAATCATAAATAAGTTGAGTATGAAGCAAAAACTATTAACTAATTCAATTTCTTGTTAGAATAAATAAATAAAGGAATTAACCAAAAATAATTCGAAAAGAATTTTTAAATTGATTTAGGTTGAAATTAGAGTTTTTTCAACTGCAGCATGCATAAAAAGTTGGAAAAGAAAAAGAGATGATACTATGAGAAAATGAAATGGAAGTGAAAGAACTAAAATTGACAAATGCACATACTAATATTTATTTTGTAAAATGTATAATATGATGATAAGCTACAAAGCGTTAATGAGTCCATTGGAATCCTTTTAAGAAATAACCGCAATAAGCAAAAGTAATGATAAGTTAACACTATTAAACTATTGTGGTACATGAAAATACGTGAGATTTATGGAAAAACCGAAACCGAAAGGTTTTATATGCATTATAATATACTAGTATTTTTTGCCCGCTTTGCTAGGCATTAAAAATAATGTAATTAAAAAAATTATAATGATTAAATATTAAAAAAAAGAAAAATAAAGTATTGTAATTAATATTTGACAGTTATACATATACATTTAAATATTATAATTTATGTGGCAATAATAATAAATTATTCTGTTGTTTATCCAAAAATAATTTATCATGAATGATTATTTTGATTAATTGTTCTGTTATCCATCTAATAATTTATGCAGCAACAATAATTAATTGTCATTTTGTTCACGCAACAATAATTTTGTCGTGGATTGAGTGTATTGAGATTATCAAGTTATTTAAACTAAGAGATAAGATGAAATATCATATCATTTAATACATGGATATCTATAGAGGTTGTAGCATTGAATAATAAATGGGTGGTGAAGATCTTATTACATTAATGTTCATGACGTGCGAGGACCGAATGTTTATAAAAGACGATTAGAAAATAAATGATAATCGTCCAGTCATTTAGGTAGGTAATACTAGTGGAGCAAAAGTGAAATTGAAATAACCGAAAGAGAGTTGAGAAATGACATCTTTAAATATGTAATTGCAATATAAAATTTGTATTAATGGTTGATGATGTGTTTTTCTGCATTTTCATTTATTTATTTGAACAGGAAACCCTTTGTTGATTCACATGTGTTTTTAATTATTCAACCCATAAATCATAATAATATTCACACCTATCAAAAGACAATAGCACATAAGCTAGAATATACAATGTTCACAATTCAATTTGCAGGACATGCATCAAGTGTAAGATAGTTGATAAAACTAAAAGGTATGCACAAAATTAAACAATACCTCATGTTTTGAACCAAATGTTGATGCATCAACTTGAGCAAAATTAAATAGTGATATCGTTTCTATGGTTAATGTATCAAATTTAATTTGCACACATTCTATAACAATAATGTCCTAAGTCTAAAATATAGCTAACGTGCTTAAGTGAAATGTTTCAAATTTGGCCCAAAAATGAATCCCCTACAATTGCATAAGTATATATTTTTTTCTTTAATTTGATACACAGGCGATAGCACATTGCTTCATTCTCTTATTTTTACACAGTCAATATTACCTAAATTAAAAAGAAAAATAAAATATAGTTGCAGTCGAAAAACACTATATTTTCTAACTCACATAACATAATATAGTCTAATTTAGATGTTCTAAATTTATTACTTTATATATTCTAGTTTAAACATAATAGAAAATTAATGTATGTTTGTAACTTATTTCTCTTTGTTCTAATTCAAAATATTAATTTGGTAAATAAATACATTTACCAGTTATAAATTAATGCTCCATGATGGCTTAACTAAAGAATTCATTATCATCTATACGCATATTGATTCAGTTATAACTGAACACAATTCTGGTTTCTTAGAAGATGTGCAAATAGTATGAATATGAACAGTACAACATGAGCTAATAAAGTTAACGACAGAGAATGTGGAATATAGTAGAATTAAGATGCTGATATGGTACTAAAATTATGATTATGCATGAATGTTGTAGACGATAATATTTGGGATTGCTAGACATTATTGTGTTCATCTATCTCTGCTCTCCATATGATTTGAACACATTATCAATTTGAATAATTTGTATACAAAATGAATAATCAAAATATCAGATATTATGTCAAAATATACAAATCAATTAATGAAACTGCAACTAACACCTTGCACATTAAGTGCTGGGTTCAATGTGAAATGGTGCAACAGTAGAAATCACCTCAAATGAAGAAAAAAACAGTATAAACTTTGAAAGTGGCAGATGAAGAAGGTATGTCCTACATATATGCACACATATTTTATATGAAAATTTGTGTCAAATTTGATAATTTTAGATTTTGTGGTCGACTTACGGAAAGATCGGCATTTTAAACAATAAATTAGAAAAGGAGCATAAAAATAATAATCGCATATCCACTTTTTAAGATATAACTATATATCGAGTAAGCAGAAAGAATAACTGAGAAGAAAGAATGAAGATAGACATTCAATTTTTAACGAAAATAATACATATATTGTAGGTAAATATTAGTCAAAATTAGGCAATTGCTTAATCAGCTTCATTTAGTAAAATGATATACATTTATTTATAAAGTATTGATTTCAAGCTGGTTTCCATATGCACCAACTATCAAATATGCAATATTCATTTAAAATAAATATTAAGGTCAACAAATTAAAACTTCTATAACTGGATACAATGTGGAAAGAAGAGGATATCCTTAAAAAAGCTTTGTATGCTTGTTTCATATGCCTAGGAGTTCACCTAGTATATGCAAATATAGCTACAGAAATTATCATACTTTTAGTTATACAAACACTACATATACATTGTAGCCAAATGCAAATATGAAATATAGCCAATGAATCAAATAAAAGCTCTTTCAATATTTATAATTTATGGTCCAAAGAGAGTATTGAATAGAAATGGATTAAAAAGAGCCTCCATAAGAGCTGCAAACATTCCTTAAATTGTTAATGTATAAAATTAGAAAGTAAAATAAGGAAGCAACAATTCTATCATGATGATACTGAAATACAGGTGAACAGTAATATAATATACACACGAAAAACTTACTGTTACATTTATTGGGATGCATCAAAGTTCAAAACTTTTATGCGGCGTTTTCCATTTTAATTTCTTCTAATCCTATGACATTCATGTACTGCCTGCAGTTATCCAAAATGATAGTTGTTTTATATTATTATTTATAAATATACAAAGTCTGCATAATGGTTTTAAACGTGCTTAGATGTCTACATCAATTTTAATATTCCAACTTTCTATAACACACTTCTAGGCATAACAACATCACCTAAACCAATTTAAACCATAACTGCAAGCCCGTAAACTAAAAGTTATAATCAAAGTAACAATCTTACCTGAATTATATATTGTTATTGCTATTTCCATTCTTCATAAGGAAGACTTACCTGAAGTATTTAATATAACTTGCAATGCGATATGTGTTCAATCACAGAAATTGCTTCAGATGAAATAGAAACCAGTATGAAATGGTGAAATGGTAGAAATCACCTCAAATAAAAAAAAACAGTATAAAAGTTGAAAGTGGCAGATGAAGAAGGTATGTCTCACAAATACACACACCTATTTTATATGAAAATTTGTGTCAAATTTGATAATTTTAGATTTTGTGGTCAACTTACGGAAAGATCAACATTTTAAACAATAAATTAAAAAAGGAGCATAAAATAACAATCGCATTATTCACTTTTTAAGATATAACTATATATAGAGTAAGCAGAAAGAACAACTGAGAAAAAAGAATAAAGATAGACATTCAATTTTTAACGAAATAGTACATATATTGTAGGTAAATATTAGTCAAAATTAGGCAATTGCTTAATCAGCTTCATTTAGTAAAAGGATATTTATTTATTTACAAATAGCATGATTTCAAGTTAGTTCCCATATGCACCAACTATCAAATATGTCATATTCATTTAAAATAAGTATTAAGGTCAACAAATCAAAACTTCCATACATAGGTACGATGTGGAAAGAAGAGGATATGCTTAAAAAGCTTTGTACGCTTGGTTCATATGCCTATGAGTTCACCTAATATATACAAATATAGCTACAGAAATTATCACATTTCTAGTTATACAAACACTACATACACATTGTAGTCAAATGCAAATATGAAATATAGCCAATGAATCAAATAAAAGTTCTTTCAATATTTTTAATTTATGGTCTAAAGAGAGTATTGAATAGAAATGAATTAAAAATAGCCTCCATAAGAGCTGCAAAGATTCCTTAAATTGTCAATGGTAAACAACAATACAATCTGTATATAACTAAAATTGTTACTTTCACTGTTGTAACATTAAAACTTCTAAGCGTAAAATAATTTGGACAAAAAAGTGGAAACGGTAAAACAAACACGATATGGTTCAGTAGTTTTTGAACAATCCATTAAACTTTTAATATACACATTCAAAATTTGTAATGTCCAAATTGCTCAAGATTAACTAAAATTAATCATCTAAATGCCTTTTTATTGGAAGAAAACAGAACAAATGCCGCATACACTGGAATATGGTTTACCAAAGAACAGAGAGAATAAGGAAGACAATAAGCTAAAAGACTTCTTTTATGAGAAAATAAATGCGAATTATGAATACATGTCAATCACAAAAAAAGTGAATAGTTCAAAAAATCCTACCTTTTAGTTAAGATCGATGATGTTCTAGTGAAAATTACATGGTCCTTCATTTCCTGATCAAAATGATTGAAATACTAATTTAGAATCAAAGATACGGCTAAGGTTCCAAGACCGGTGGAGAATTTATCAATGAAAATGACGATAGAGTGTAATATATCATGCTCTTATAAGGTATACAAAGCACATGAAATTCATGGCTCTAAAACTAACTCAAATATTATGTGAAACAACTTTTTTTTTTTTTTTTTTTTTTTAACTTTAGATTTCATAGTGAACATGATGGAAAGGTGGTAGAAATTAGAGTGATAATGATTAGAACTTTGGAAGAAAATCATTCCATTAAGATTTGTTTATAGTATTGATATAAGATTGGTATATGTCTATAATACTATACTATGATATACTGTAAATTTAGTATGGTAGATATAGCAAATAGATTTAAAACTTTCCAAAGTTACTTGAGATATTCAAGTAAAATTATACATATTATTCATTTTATACAAATAGATGGAGTTGATTCTATCGTCTCATTCACAAAAAATAAATTATTATAAACTTTAAAATATCCTTTCATGAATATCCACATAGCCATATTGTAAATATGGATATAATAATCTTAACCAATCAATTTATAGCACAATCAATTTAGTCTGTTTAAAACTAACTTATCAAAAGTTTCATGTAGATAATGTATGTCTGCATGAAGTTCTAAAGTAGCAAGAAATAACCTCGTATTATAAGGATAATGCGTATCTGCATGAAAACATCTCATATCATATCCGCTACATTTCCTAACAGTCTTCCAGGGTCAAATATTTTATAAAGATAATTTATGTCTGCGTGAAATTCATAAAACAACAACTATTATATAAATATAAACTTAAATCTGATGTTTAAAACAGTTTTGAAGAATTAATTTCTTTTTAAAGTAATTATACAAATCAAATGCAATTAGACAAATCAAATGTCATATAAGGAATGCAATATCCTACCATAATTATATTAATTAATAACAAAAAAATGTTTAAAATTGAACACATTTACATGAACCATAATTCTCATGATTTCATGAGCTTTTTTTAAAATAATTATTGAATTTTAAGGGCATTTTTGGTATTTCATGGTCGGACCATGACTCCAAAAGAATTAAGATTAGTGGGAATTATTATATAGATAGATTTTAATTTGATTTAGGTCAGAATTATAATCTTTTAAATGTAGCATTCATAGAAAGGTGGAAAAAAAAGACAATATTGTAAAAAAATTGAAACATAAATGAAAGTATTAAGAAATAACAAATGTGCGCACTGATATTTTTGTTAAAATGTATAGTAGGAAGTTAATTTATAAAACATCAATGAGTCAATAATTAGTATTCTTGTAAGAAATAACTGCAATTAGAAAAAACGATGACAAATTTAAGATAATTAAATTACAGTGACACACGACAACATGTGAGATTTTTGAGAAAACTGAAACCGAAAGGTTTTTAAATGAATATTGTGCTTTCATTCATATAATGCAATGTGTGGGGCTAATGGCACCCCAATATCCTCTTTCTAATACCAAACAATAAAAAATAGGGGCTATCACCGTATTACTCTTATTTCTCCATCACACTGCTATTTGATTCAAATAATCTAAATTAAATTCGATCAGCAAACAAACATTCGTCTCCGACAAACTTTGACTTTGATAATGACGAGAAGAGGCAAGCATACTGTGTCCTAATCGAGTAGGAAGAAGAAAATAGAAGAAGAAATGAGAGATTAAGTCTTCAAATGGTAAGATTTTAAATTTTCAAGCGAGAAAGATGAAGTAGACAGCGATTAATCTTGTTTAGGGTTTTTAGATTAGGGCTAAGCATGCTATTAGTTCGGTAAATAATGGCTGAGTGAGAGATTAAAATGGAGAGATAACGTGATATTAGAAAGCATACAAAATCTAATGAGTTTTATTTTTTTAGTTGTGGCATTAGGAAGAAGATATTGAGATGCCCTTAGCACCATATTACTAATGTAATAGATGTACGTGCGAGGATGAGAAGACAACGTTGAAAGTGTAAAGAACGAGTATTATTGTGGATTACTAGAGTTCTCAACGCAATGCGGTAAAAATTTATTAACACTCCACACAAAACTAAATTGTTATAACGTATAACACATTTTATTAATAATACATACATATTATTTTATTTTATTATTTTTGGGTTCAAACATCACAATCTTATTCACATTGTAGCGTCGTCAACAATATCCAGTAACAAAAGTACAAACTGACACTCACTAAGTGTTTGTTAAAATGACACTAACACAGCATCATCACATCACATGATATGCTTACTCTAATCTTTCCTCACAGGCATCTGATAATCACTGAAAGGCTTCAAAGTTCGTTGCTGTTACGTGAAATTTTTCTTCACCATTCTCATATACATGTTTCTACTTTCTAGTGGTATATAGCAATCCTTATCTTGTTCGGATTTCAATGCAACATGCAGTGACATGTCATTCATTTCCTGTATCAATTAATCGTTCACCACGAACCAGTTAATTATCAGTGACGCTCCTACCACGCTCGCTATTCTTTCATTTCCTTAAGAAATATCATTCTATCTGGTGATAGTTTAGAAACTTGTCAACCACCAACCTATATTCATCACATCTTTACCCACCTGCTCCCTCAAGCTAATTACTTTCTGATGAATTAATGATTGAGGTGTGATTTGCTTCAGTATCTACGATTGACAACACACAAGGCTTGAGTTTTGTAGGGTTTATTGCAACAAGAGCAGAAGTTTCTTGATCTCCTTCACAGATGAAAGTGTTATGTCCCTTGTTGTATCTTTTCGATGATCCGTTTGCAGATTGAATCTAACACTCGTCGGAAAAATACCAAATATGTGTTTCATGATTGCTTTCTTCCAATGTGTTGACAAGTTATCCAGCAAGATGTGCAATGCGTTGAAGTAGGATATTTTGAACTTCGAGTGATGCAGCAATTCGTGGTTTGTTAGTATCTGCCAATGGCAGTTTCTACAGAGAACCAACTATCAAACATCTCTATAAAATGTGGACTGCATTGTGCTGTTTTTACAAGAGGCTGTTGTGGCTCCAGGTACTTCCATTACAGTTACACTATTATTTTTGAGCATTTGAACATCTATTAAGCCTTTCTTTTTATATTGTAACCAACTTATTCTACAAAAAATGTAGTTAAATCCACAACTCGAGATATTGTAGGAATTCCTAGGTGAATTTGAGCCCTTAAAGTTTACCATTGTTCCTTTTTTTTACAGTTGCGTCTGATTTTATAGTTAGTTAAGGTTCCAACCGTTAATACATATTTTTCTTTCTGTCAACGGTGCAGCATAAAAGCATTAGATTAGAGACAATTACCAGATCATAGTCGATGCTTATAAAGGGGAAGTGAGTATTCCTTTTTTGTTTTTGTTTTGATGTACACTCTTTTAATGGAAAAAGGTTCATGTACGGCTATGATCATATCAAATCTATAGTAGAGTATAAAGTATAAACAAATTCACCAAAATAAGAAATATTTTTAGGGAAACATAAGATTCATAGATCAAGACAGGCATTATCGCCCCTCAGAAGCAACATGAAGAACAACCAAAAGAAAATTTTACCTCATATTGGAATGATTTATTGCTTGTTTGGAAGTTTCTTTTTGGCTGTAGGAAGAATTTTATTTTTTTATGAAGTAGTAACAATGCAACTTGCTCCAACGGGCTGTGTACAATGCAACAAGAGGGCTTGAAAATTCCAATCCGCTGCCTTTTCCACTATTTTATTATCAAATAATTCTTCATCAATGATAAAACAATTATCAGTCAATTTTTTTTTCTACATTTTAGGTACAATGATTCTCAGATGAATTCTGTGTAGGAAAAAATGAACATTAGGGGAATAGCCGTTATAAAAAAAAAACATTGTTATATCAGGAATGCCGATTCTTCTAAAAGTTTGATATATTTATCTATTCACCTTTATATGCTCTATTAAGGAATTCTATAAGCAAAACATTGAACAACAAGACTAGATTACCATTTGTATGTTTGAATATAAGAATTGTGTAGTTCCCCACATACAAGCACTAAAACAGTGGTGATTATGTTCTTCTTCTTCTTCTTTTTTTCATCTTTTTTTTTTCCCCTTTGTTGAAATTGGTAACCGGGATATAGTTGTACTGATTACTCCTGGTCGAGTGTAAAATTCCAACCTGAAACATAGTGCAGCGGTGTGCCTTTCCACCCAACAAACAAGGCTTTACCATTCATTTCAAGTGTACACATATCTTCATCATCCACAAACTGTTTTATTATGAGTCGAGCTTGGTACATTGACCACCTACTAATCACATCCACTTCCCGTAGTCCAAATCTTCTAAAATACGCTCTCCATACTCCTAAACCGACGTGTCTTAAAACCCTTTCACTATCTTCAGATGCAATTACACTTTTAATTCCCCGAGAAAAAAGTTCTTCTACCCACAATCTTTCTTCCTCGTGCGCTTTCATCAGACTCCCAAAACTGTCGAAATAGATGCTGTTAAAGAACAATGCATCGGTGAATCTGTTAATAAATAAGGGTGAGTTGTTATTAGCTTCAACTTCAAGAACTGTCACCAGCTTTGGCCTAAGATTTCGAAGAACTACCATTAGACTGGTCAAGCTCTCAGGCTTTGTTATCAGACAGTTCATGTTTAAGCTGCTATACACCCCTACTGTTTCATCTTCGTCCATTGTAAACATAGTTTCCCTCAACTCTTTGAAGTCGGTGATTGACACCGGCAGGAACTGAATAGGCAAGTTTAAACTTCTAGCAAAAGTTACTATTCTTTTTCCTGTCTCAAGCATGAACTCTTCACATTCACCCACTACGCTAATTTTGATACTTTCAATAGAGTGTGTGTTTCTTTCTGCTAAGCCTTGTAAAAAAATTATCCAGTGGTTGCCAAACCTAATTGAGAGATCAATCATGTGAATCTTTTTCGAACAAGCTACATTGTCCAGGTGAGCTTGAATCGCTGTGAAATGCACAACTTGAGAAAATGGTAGCTTGTCATTGAGCACTAAGTACACCGGATGATTTAAAAGAAGCAGCTTTGTAGTAGCTTCCATTTCTTCTTTTCTTTTCACTACAAATTTCCCATTTTTACTATCTATCATCTCTTGAAGCGCTTCAGTGAAATAAAACACAAGTCTTTGCACTGCAGTGCCGTGTTTTGAAGAGAGGGATCGGCACTTTGCAAGCGGAATGCTTGCTCGTGTGTATTGCTCGGTACTTACTTTTTCTGCAGCTATAAGCAGTAGGGTTACGAGTTCTACACTGTCGAGGTTTCCTATAGAAATGGTTGATAAGGTTAGATCGAATGGAAGCTTGAGTTGAGAAGGATCACCTGTTATTAGTGAAGAGGTCTGAATGAAGTATGCAGAAGCTACTTTTATGATATCTTCTGTGGATAGATCCTTTTTTCGATCATCTTTGCTTGAACTTTGCCTTTTTCCTTTTCTGCTCTGGATGCATTCCTCTGTATATGTTGTGTTACTTAGGGATTCATCCATGGCTTCTGGCAGAATGATTTCATTTACAGGCCACACTTCATCAAAGATATATCCCTCTAGAGTAGAGAAAGGATCATTCATTTTTTAAATCGAGGAACTATCGCACTGATTTCTGTGAACAAACACGAATCATTGTGTGTATTTAAGTATATAGCGTGCTTGGATGTTTGTATTTGGAATATCTATCGAGCTTTTTCTATGGGGCATATAATTCTTCGTATTTTTTATTTTTCTATGTCTATATTTAAGTATATTTTCATTCTGGTTTTTGGATTGATAGATATTCACCATGTTGTTACACTGCGGTGCAGGCATTACTGGGTAACTTATGCATGGGTTCTCAAGGAAAATATATTCATTTCATTTACATTTCACCATTTTCTATTATACGCAGGTGCTATATGGAGTGTCTGAATTTGCAATGTACAGGTCGCCTGTTCTGAGTTTGTCATAAGATAAGGTTTGTGATTTGGTACTAGCGTACATATTCTGACAAATTTGGTGGTTTATTACTATGCAAAAGGTACAACCGTGCATTTGTTTAGGCTTTTAGCTATACGTACTTAAGACGTCATGATGACACGATGTTGCCTTTAGTAAAGAAGACTGCCCTAGACAAAATGTTAGATGCCCTGTTATGAAAAACGTAAAGGTTTGATTGCCACTCAGAAACTGCAACAAGAACAGTCAAAGTAGAATCAGAATTCACATTGAAACAATAATGTGCTCATTCTGAATCACCTTAAGGTTTTATGCTTTATAATGCTTGTTACATTAAAAAAAAAAAAAAAAAAAAAAAAAAAAAACCAAACAATAATGTGCTCATTCTGAGTTCGTGCAAGGTTAAAGGTTCTCATGATTCAATTGGTCAGACCGTCAGATTCGCACTCATAATTTATTTTTATTTTTCTGATTTAAAGGTAAAATAATTTCATATATATCTGAAATTTAACCAATTATAATTAATGTATTGAAATTTAAAACTTTTTCTTTTGAACACTTCATAACAAATATTAGTTGGAATGACTATATAAGAACTTCTTGTAGTAAAGTTGTAAATTTACTTATTTTTATACTGAAAGATGATTAATTAAACAATAATGTGTAAAATGTGCATTAATAACGAATTAAGTCAATTAAAACTTAATGACAATTACTCTGAAATTATTTGTTAAATTGATTATGCTAAAACATAAAGAGTGAAGCGGTTTTTGTTTTTAAATTTTCAAAACCGTGAGGTTCAAAGAGTTCGGTGCAGGGTTATTTAAGGATTTTAAGGTTAAACCTTGGGGGTATGTGCATGCGTAAGGTTATTTCATTTCAGAGTCGTGATGCTCCAAAGTCGAAGGTCTCTAGGTAGATGGCCTCCAACTCTCGATTGAGCGGAGTGTAGTTCCTGTATTTGGGGTAGCGGTCGTGCTTCTTGGGATCTCCAAGAGCTTGATTGTTGTCGCGATCATTAGGTTTTCCGTTGTTCGGCTTTGCCTTATATAGGGCCACCCCTTACCCTTGTCGGAGGATTCTCCGACTTACTTTCCTTTGACACTATCGATGACATTGCCAGTGTGTGGGTTGTTGGGGTGGCTACCCTGAGCAACTCGTTTGTAACGTGCCTCTTCTTGACATGGGAATTGTCCGACCTTTTCATAGAAAGCTTCCAGAGTCTCGGGTTTCTTTCTATCTATTCAAACTCGGAACTAGGAATGACACCTTTGGCAAGCTGGACAAGAATTATGCGTGGTTCTGGATCGTCCACCTCAGTGAGGGCGGTGTTGAAACACTCAAGGTAGCTTTTGAGGGTTTCTGTCGGGCCCTAGTAGGGGTTGGAGAGAGTGAGAGTATTCTTTGGTGTAGGCACGTGCATTCTGAACTGTTTGACCATTTCAGTAGCCAGTTGGTCAAAGGTGGAGATGGAATCAGCTGGAATACGGATGAACAAAAGCAAAGTTGTGCCCTCAAAGAAAATCGAAAAGCATTTGCACTTGACTGCATCAGTGTCCCGATTAGAGTCCATATGCCACTCGTAGTGGTTCAGAAAGCCACAAGGGACAGTCTTCCCTCGTAGAGTGCATGATATGGCATGTTGAAGCGTCGGAGCCACTCGACTTTGTGCATAGCCCGAGTGAAGTGGTTACGTCTCATGTAGGTTTCCCATATGTCGTCGATGTTCCCTCACATATCCCTGATGATTCTTCGAATCATGTTGGGGAGATAAGCAGTTGAATGTCCACCGGTAGAATCCAGCGGTTGTGGTTCACTTCAGGAGTCCTAGGCCATGGACGTCTTTTAGGATGGACATCAGGATCATCCTCATCCATGTTGTCGGCATTATTCGCTTGATTTTGTTGTGGTTGATGAGGCTGGGTATGTTAATGTAGATTCTGATTAAGCGGAACTTGGGCCTGTTGAGTTGTTGGGAGCGTAGTCCCCAAGTTCAGAGAAACGACAGTTGGGTTCTGTCGAGTATGAGGTCGGTTACTTGGACCTGATTCATCATTGACAACCAACAGGGAATGGTCGCATTGACGCTTTCCCTCGCTGAAAGTTATGGTAGTTCCATTACGGTTTCTGTTGCCATTTTCATTGCCGTTGACATAGGAATTAGTGTTGGCTGTGGGAAGTGTTAAGAGTCATCCTCCTTCTTTGGCTTGGTCCCTGGGTATCGGAAGAAGAACTTTGTGAAGCCGAGGTGTTGAGCTGCGGCCGAGCATTGTTCTGAACAAGTTGTAGTTGAGTGACAAGACGTTGACTTTCTTGGAGTTGACGCACCAGGTCAATGTTAGTATTCAACGTGTCATTGAGTTCTCGAGATCTATCTTCCAACTTTTTATTAAGCGCGTAAAGCTGTGCTTGAGTTGTAGGAGCGTCGGGGTCCGTAGGAGGGACAAAATCCAGGTCGATCAGGTTCCCCGCTGATTGGGGCTGTTGAGAAGCAGTAATGTCGGCCTCTACGGAGGTTCCGACCAATGGATTCTTTGATCGCTTAACCATCATAATCGGACTCGAGCGGTAGGTTAGAAAGAAACCTGAGTAAGTAGCATGTTGAAGTCAAGATGGAAATGTACGAAAAGAAAATGAGTTCTCAATGAAAGCACCAGAATGTTGACAGCAAAAATGTCATAACATACAGATTCTCTATTACTAGAGAATACTGCTTCACATAAGGAAAATAAAGTGTGAAAAGCAGTAAATAACATGAAGATTTATACTGGTTCGGTCCGTGAGGGACCTGCGTCCACTTTGAAGGAGTTTGCTGATTTTTTATTCACTTTAGTAAGTTACAAGAATTGAACTTCATTACAACGTTCGTTTACAAATCCATTCATGTATTTTGGAGTCATATTGGTCATATGTCAAGTTTTGGAAGAAAGTGATGTATGCTTCTTCTTCCTCAAGAGCTATGTTGCCATTATTGGAGTTCTAGGAGCTTGAAGAGGTGTCAAATCAGCCAAAACCCAACCCTTGTGAAGAATGAGCAAGGAGATATTTATAGGTAGTAGGTTAGGTGGGAGTAGGCGAGATTTGGGGATCACACAGCTAAAATTTGTATCCTTGAAAGCCAACCCCTAAAGGTTCGCATCCCTCAATAGTGTGCGAGGAAAATTTGTATCCCCTCTTGGGGGTACGAATTTTGTATTCCAAAGGATACGAAATTCGTATCCCTTGGGATACGGTTGCTTCGTATCCCCTAGAGGATACGAATTCTCGTATCCCATTAGGGATACGAATTTATATCCTATAGGATACGATAATTTTGTATCCCCTTGGGGATACGAGATTTCGTATCCCTTAGGGGATGTGAAATCGTATCTCAGAGATATGGTGGAGAGGCTTCCGAGTGGAGGGGGTTGCAAAATATGAAGTGTTATTGGAGGGATTCAAATTTCCCATTGCGTGGTGAGGGAGTCGAACTGTTCGGAGGTGAGGGATTCGAACTATGTGTTGCGAAGCTGAGGGTGTCAAAATATTCATGGTTCTAGAGGGTTCGAAATCCCTGAAACAATTTGATTTGAAAGTTTGGTAATGTGGTGTACTTTGAGGGACTCGAATTATGTGTAGCAAGGGATTCGAAATCCCCGAAGCAAGGGATTCAAAATATACAGAGTTGATTGATTTGAGGAGTTGTGAAGCCTACGTGCGCATGACTTCTCTCGGACTTGAATCCGTAGTTCTTTGGCGGCACTCCAGCCTTTGGTGCCACATGGTGTGTTAAGCTAGTAGGCCTGGGTTACTTTTGGGAACCGAACCAAAAGGCAGGTTGATATTTTTCCCTCCAAAGTACGTCTTGTCTCGACGTGATGTGCTTTGAGTTGGAATCATCATTTCTATTGAGCGTGTCGAGGATGTCGATCCATCGATTGCTTTGTTGAACGTCTAATTCCTATTTACTCATAAATTTAAATGTTAGTTGTCGACTTTCGTTTATGTTGTAACGTAAACGAGTCATTGTCGACAAAGTGTCACGTGTATGCTCACACATTTTCATGCGGTTTGTGACGACCCCAAAACTTCCACGAGTGAAAGCCAGGAGAAATCATATGGAATACAACATAAATATAGTACAACAAATCACAGAAAACAACATAGCACAGGAAATCCATATAACTACAACATTATAGCAGCGGATATATAATGTCATCAGCAATAGAAAATCCACAGTCACAGAATCTAAATTATTACAGCAGGCTTTCAGAGAATTGCATAAGTTCCAACTCCAAATAAAACAACGTGGAATGGAAATAAGTCTGGAAATAAAAGGAAAGAAAAATGCGATAAACGGAAAGATAGGTCTTCGAAGCTCCATCACCTTATCTTCAACAAAAGCAACTCCAAGCGAAAAGGTAAAAGTAGCTCCAAAGAAACTCCAAGCAGAAAAAGAACCTGTCTACTTGGCTGCCCGTGTAGAAGAGAGGGCACCCAAGTTTGCAAAAAGGTGAAACAAACAATGGGTCAGTCGTGGGACTGGTGTGAGAGTTCTTAACTAAAATTACTCATACTAATAAGGCAAATCCAAGAACCACGCCGCTAACGCGGAACGGGTTGTACCAATGGATTGCCGTGCATAACTACAGTGTCAGTACAAATAAATAAAACGTAACACAGCGCAATGTCTTTTGAAAAATGAAAACCACCATAAGACTCAGGTCCCATCACACAATGCAACGCACACCAAGAGGATAGAGTTTTACCTTATGGTGGTTAAACATGCTAAATACGCCAAATACGAAACTAATATTATTATTATAGTGTATATGTTTTAAAACAATTCAAAGCAATGTATTAATCCTAGGAAGCATAGGTACCATATATTATGCCTCCAATACTAGTAATACAAATCAAATCCGTCGGGGTCGTATTGGAAATTTGGGTTTCCATCATGAGTCCAGGCTAGGGAGGACTCCTTACCGATTCGAGACACTCTAGTTAATGCCCCAGGATTACCCGCAGTTAACCCTTGGAAATGGCAGGGCCGGTCCTCAAATACAGCTTAGAGGATTAGTTATTCCTAAGCACACGTTTCCCGGTCCTATAGGACCTATCCGAGGCGCCTCATTTCATCATCCTCCAAAAAGTAAAATGACTACTAACTAGAAAGAAACGTGCTACTTTCCCTGCGTTCCCTTCCCCCTTTTTAGACTCTACCGGTTTGTGAGGCTCGTGAGGTCGTGTATACCATACCACAGAATTTTGCTTTTCAACAAGAAACCCTGATCATTTCATCTTAGCACGCCACACCGTCATTCCATACCGTACCATCGACCGTCTGCCAACATATAAACGGGTGTTAAGTAGAGAATGAATTCTCTACCACCAACATTTTTACATTAGCAGAAAATCGACAACATGATATTTAATGGAATACGGTGTCAGACATACTCTCCATTTACACCCATGCTCTAGGTCTGAACTAGGGTCAAACCCGTGAAATCAACGCGTACGTTTGGCCAATTACCCCGACTCGTAAATCGGGAGCTACCCAATTTAGAGTCTTGGTCGTTGTCCATTCGAGGGAAGATTTACGGTCTTCATACGCCGTCTTCATATTTAGATTCTTGAAATCGTAAAACCGTTTGGAATGGGATGAACCCGGACTTCCCAAACAATCTCGCATTCATAATTTAGAGAAAAACACATTTCATGTCGTTATGTTGTCTTATAACAATAAGTCCTTGCCTTAATTATTTAATATAATTAATTTCTTTAATTAACGACGCTTCAGGTCAGAGGCGACTTTGTCGCCGTTTTCCATCCATTTTGATTTTTACTTTTCCCCTTTACATTTTGAACAATGGACATTTTCTATGGTGTAACCCTTATACGTCATAAATAATGTAAATCTTCTCCTATGTTTCATTTCCCTTTTTTTTCTATTTTGACAAAATGTCGTTTTATGCAATGCAAGTTTCTACTTTTCTATTTTGACAAAATGTCGTTTTATGCAATGCAAGTTTCTACTTTTCTATTTTGACAAAATGTCGTTTTATGCAATGCAAGTTTCTACTTTTCTATTTTGACAAAATGTCGTTTTATGCAATGCAAGTTTCTATTTTTCTATTTTGACAAAATGTCGTTTTATGCAATGCAAGTTTCTACTTTTCTATTTTGACAAAATGTCGTTTTATGCAATGCAAGTTTCTACTTTTCTATTTTGACAAAATGTCGTTTTATGCAATGCAAGTTTCTACTTTTCTATTTTGACAAAATGTCGTTTTATGCAATGCAAGTTTCTACTTTTCTATTTTGACAAAATGTCGTTTTATGCAATGCAAGTTTCTACTTTTCTATTTTGACAAAATGTCGTTTTATGCAATGCAAGTTTCTACTTTTCTATTTTGACAAAATGTCGTTTTATGCAATGCAAGTTTCTACTTTTCTATTTTGACAAAATGTCGTTTTATGCAATGCAAGTTTCTACTTTTCTATTTTGACAAAATGTCGTTTTATGCAATGCAAGTTTCTACTTTTCTATTTTGACAAAGACGTCAATCACATACGGTGCTCATGTTCTAATTTTAATATTGGCAAAAATGCCAATAACATTTACATTGCCATTTGTTCCCAAAACTTACTGTCAAAACACTACGCTACATACAACGTCAATTTTTACATGTCATAACATCGCAAAAATAATGGTGTCAATTCATTGTTATAGCATGGCAAATATAATGGTATCAAACCCATCGTTATAGCATAGCAAATATAATGGTATCAAATCCATCGTTATAGCATAGCAAATATAATGGTATCAAATCCATCGTTATAGCATGGCAAATAATGTGATGTCAAATTTCTAACCACATATACACTTAACAATTTGTTTATTCAAAAATATTTTTTTTTGTGGTTTAGATCTCTCACCTTGATTGGATAATAAATATAATAAATCCAATTAAAATTTCAGAATGCTCCAATTGATTTCAGCAGCATCCACTCGTAGTCACGGTCCTATTGGTTCTGAAAATTTCAGAATCCGAATTCATACGAATAAGTTATCAACGTTTTACTGAATCTGACTTTTAACAACTGTTTCTGTCACGCTTAAAAGCGTAGCGAAATCTGAAATAAAACATTACCCTTATAGTTCAGAATTGTTCAGAATTTCAAAATCAGTTTTCTCTTGATTCGCTGACCGGATTGGAGCGCCGTTTGTTGGACAGCGACCGGGGAGGGGAGGTCTTTGCACGGCTTGAAGGGGGTGGGGCGCGATGGGCTGCTGGCGGCGCGGCGGGAGCTCGACCGGCGGGCGTTGGCGCGGATCCTGGCGGCGGCACAGGCGATGGTTCGGGTTGAGGGTGGTACCAAATCGAAGATCTCGGATTCCTCTTCGAAACGGTATATGGTACGATAAATATCGTTGAGTATTGGAGGAGAAATCGATGGTCAAAGTTTTGATGGTTAATGGGTTCGGCGGCAGTAAAAAGAACGAAGAGGAAGAAGACTGTAGCAACATACGGTCTGTATTTATACATGTATTTTAGGGTTTTCTAATTATTAATTAATTAATTAATTAATTAATTAATTTATCCGAGAAATTACCATTCTCTCATATGATCTCTGATTCGCGCTCAACGACTGTCGATCTTAACATTTTCATGCCTTCTGAACGCGATGGTGCTATCCCCATGGTCCAATTCTGAAGTTACAGACTGGTTTTGTTTTATTTTCAAATTAAATTGTTTAATTTAAATTCGAACGTACATAATTTCCTGAGGCCACATACTGACTCAGAAAAATCCAGAAAAATTATTTTTGGCTTTCTTATGACGATACGATCACAACAAAATTCGTTTCGTTCAACTCTGAGCACTTTTGAAAAATGGCTATTTTCACGTCGTTCAATTTCAACTGTATTTGACCAAACACAGTTTCTTACGCCACGCTCACATATTAAATCGAAAAATTCTAAAAATTGAAACTTAGCCATATTATGACATTCCGGATCCAATGAAAGTGGTTTCGTCGGATTCCGAGATCGTTTGCAAAATGGTCATTTTCAACTGCTTCAAAGTTATTTAAAATTTGAAATTTTAAATTTTGACTCAAAAACCCAACAAAATATCTTAAAATAAAATTTTCAAACTGGTTCAGATTTTCGGGCCATTACACGGTTTTACATGATGCGACTGGAATTTCGAAAATAAAATGTGAGTAGTAGACGTATTGTAGGTTTATGACTACGCGAGTTGGATTTCGAGAAAGGACGTCGAATCGTGGATCTGATCGCTTGGCTTATGTTCTCGAGTCATTTAGACTTACGAGCATACTTTTGGTTAGCGATCAGATCGGTTTCGATTTTCTTGACGTCAAAAACATGCGTGCGTGGCTGTAGTTGGATTCGTGAGTCGGAAGTTTCTCAAAGCTTGGAAACTTCGTACTCGTTCCTCCATTGTTTTTATGAGCATATATATATATATATAAGTGTGTGTATATAAGTATATATAGTCGCTCGAGTCATGGAAATTAGCGCGTATAATATATATATATATATATATATATATACACACACACAGACACACACAACATACATACACATATATTATTATATGTTTTTTGTTCTGAAAATTTGTATCCCACGGGGGAATATGAAATTTTGTATCCTTGATTGGATGCAAATTTGCATCCCTAAAGGGATGCGAAATTCCGCAACCCCGAAGGGATACGAAAATGGTTTATGAGCTAATCCCAACAACCCCTTCCCCTATAAATTCGAACAGAAGCCTTCGCTCTCCCCTACTTTGCGTTATTCTTTCATCTCACCCTGAACACGACATTTTGACAGCTCGATCTCGAGCAAAACCGCAGGTGGGACTCGAATTCAAAGCCGTTGTTTGTGCCTGGATTATGGATCGAACTCGACAACAATTCTTTGAAGCGTGCTTACGATTGAATCCCGAATTTTGCTCGAATTCGACCAGGCCCTTGCACTTGAGATTAGAGTTCGAGAGGGTCGGGATCAAGTTTCAAGTCGAATTCGAAAACGATGCTCGAGGGATCAATGTAGTATGGGTGATTTCATGGAGGGACGCAAGGAAGAAGGACAGGTGTTGGGAGAATGGAGGAAGGTGAAGGAGTCGAGGAGGAGATCGCATCCTGAGGGATGCGAAATTTCGCATTGGAGGGATGAAATTTTTTGCATCAGAGAGATGCGAAGTTTCTATTACCGACGGATACGAAAACAGGACGGTAAAGGAGGGATTCGTGTTTCAAGAGGGATACGGGGGATGCGAAGCTCTAGAGAGGGATTCGAAATTCATTTATAGCCAGGGGGTTCGAGATTCGTATCCCCATAGGGGGATGCAAAATTTTGAATCCTTATGATTTGAGCGACTCCGAGTTCCTTCCTTGCTGCATCTCGAGTTCCCTATTGAAAAATCGAATTCTTGGTAATCCGTCTCTGGATTTACGTTGTTTTCGCGGCGTTTACACGATTGAATCGAACCCTATGTTGAACATAATTGAATCGACAATTCACCCATGCATATAGGATTAGAGCATAAATTTGGACTGTGGATTTGACTAAATTAACGAACTTTAAATGTGTTTTCCTAATTCTAATCATGGCGTGATCGTGAATCGACGTAAATCCAGTGACATTGGTTGACGACGATGACGATTACAGCCTTGAGAGCTTGTGATCGTCGCCATGTCTTAATTTTTTATGTTATAATTGTACCGACACCTCACTACATTGCACGTACATGTTAGTTTACATCAACATGAGGGTTAAAGGTTGTACAATGCGATGTCAAATGCAACTATATTGAAAGTATAGCTAGTAATGGAAACGAGGTCACCCAAGAAGCAACAGGCTTTGGAAGATAAAGCGTCTCAGCATTTATCGTCCCATTCTGGATCGTCAAGCCGTACTGACACAGAGGACAACAAGCTTGAGACTTCTGGAGAATCCGCTCCTTACCAGTCAATGGGTTCGCGGAAAGCACTCGACCAGGGAGTGTAGCCGAAAGGACCACAACCAAGGTCAAGCAGTCAACTGAGTCACTGGCACAGGGAAGGCTTGGAATGACATAGGAGAATCCTGAAGAAGAAGAAGAGCACGTAGATATTATGGTGGGAAGCACTCTGGAGGCACTGGATACGATGGTGGATGCGGTTATAGTTGAGAGTGCGTCAGACTCGGTAGACTTGCATATGGATGAAACAGTGGTGAGGCACATGGCAAAACTGTTAACATCCCATGGGAAGATGCCCGCATTTGTGACACGCCACATCCCTTAATGTCACCCATATGAGGATGCATTAAGTTTCGTGAAGCACAATATTAATACAGAGACTAATTAAACCTGACAGAATGTAAAATGCAGTGGAAAATTTCAACTTTTTATTTCAAATAAAATATGGTATTACATTTTTTTCAAATAAACCATCAATGTTAAAACCGTAAGTATACGTCTCACAAATCATCATCGGAGTACAAAAACCATAAATAATCTCCCTCATATGTCATAACAATAAACATAGATAAATAAAATAAAGAATTACATGGAAATGAAAGCAATCCAAGTCCAGACAGAAAAGAATCACAGTCACAGCTACTGTCCCCCACCACTATGAGAACTTGAGGGGGGAAAGGAAGAGAGAGAAGGGAAACAAAATAGGTCATACATAAAGTCTGGCGAGTTCCAGTGATCTTCAGCAATAGGATAAGATAAAGAGTATCAAGATAGGTAAATAATGCTAAATATGAGATTACAGTAAATAAATAAATACGAAGTAAAAGAGATAACATGTTAACGAGACAACAAAATGAAGTAAAGATCGTATACGCTTCTCATTCATATCCTAGGAGCAACTTTCCACACCACTACTAGATTATCATGATTAGGTATTACCCTAATGGCTACCCATGCGATCGGGTCCTTACTACGCAAATATCCTGTGCTAACTGCACCAATAGGGGATATCAGTTCCTGACCCATAAATTATAAGGCACAGACATATTCGCTAGTGTTACAACGTCTTAATTGCCCCACCGGACTCATGCACGCTTATGACTCCGCCGAAATATACCCGCACCCACCTTCCTCCTTTGAACCTCTTACAATCCAGATCGTAAAGCGTTCCTTGGCCCCTTCCTAGTGTGAGGCCCCTCTCTAAGATACTAACAGGGACTGACTGATACGGGTTCCATACAAGAAGATTGACACAAGCTACCCCCAGGCTTGTTTCCCCAAACTAGTATTTTAAGAGTTCCAAAACTGGATACCAACAACAAGACGTGGGACTTCTTATCTTATTAACAAGTAATAACTTAGCTGGTTTAAGTCTATTAATAAGCATGGTTATAAATGACATTTCCTATAAATGTTATTTTGTGTATAACCCCTTTCCCAAACAAGCACCTGCCCAAATGTATATGTATATTAAGTTACCTATTTTACTTAATTACATCTAACACTCACAACATGTTCTACTTAATTATTAAATTAAGTTTAACATATTGAGATTAACATGTTTTGCCTATTATCCCAATTATACAGTCATAGGATTTCATGTTTTAACATGCCAAATTCTCCTTTTTTACTGTCATTTTAAGTTATTCTAATTTAACCCAATTTACGCAATTCTAACGTGAATAGCCAAGGCATTTGATGGCCTAGGTATAACGCAAAATAAAAAGGAGAAAAGATATAGATCCAGTACACAAACTGAATAAATAAGCATAAGACTAAATAAAACTAAGACAGAAAAGGGGGTAACAAGGATGTACATGTAAGAGGTAGAACTGAAAACTGAATAGTGAATTAAAAGTAAAACATATAAACATATAATAACTGTATAGTTTCAGATTCAGATTTATTTACGGTCAGGATACTGTTTAAATGTCAAATCTGAAAATGACTAGAATTCACAGTGGTTGGATTGAAGTTCAGAAAAATATCTCTTTTATGTTGTTGTTGTTGAAGAAAGTCCTCTTTAGATTTTTTGTTGTAGAAATATTAGAATTATCATCTTTAATCTTTGTTTAGGCAGCACCTTAGCATCTTCATATTATTATTTAGAATATAGCTTTGAGGAAGAAGAAATGAAGAATGTTTGTGTGTAGAAAACAATGAGGCTACTAGTCTATTTATAGCTTACCTAGGATAATCCTGAACCATTAGATTTTAGGTTTGAAAATAACACCGTACACCCAATGTTGAGTTAATGCACGTATATGGTGAAGAAAATAGTCTAGATTCAATCTTTGAACCTGCCTCTACATGTAGGTGGGTCGACCAACCAAACCCTGTATCAACCCTAGGGCCGACCTGCCTTAGAAATGGGTCGACCCAGTTATGGGCGGGCCGCCCAATTACCGTTGCTTTCTATGCTGTTTATTTTATTTTATTTATATATATTATGTATATATTTTAGTGCAATCTTCTTATATGCATAACTTCTTCATATTTAATCCGATTTACGCAAACTAAGGGTTTATATGAATTAAAATTTCGTGACTAGCGCAATGTAAAATCTATTTTACATAATTCCGAATACTTAATTTAATTAATATTCATTTTATTATCTTCTTAGTATGATTACTATGTATTAAAATATGGGGTGTTACATTCTCCCCTCCTTAAAAGATTTCTCGTCCGAAATCTTTAGGTTGAAAAGAATGTTACTACTTAAAACCTAAACCCATTTACTTATCCATCATCCACAGACATTCATTGTTCTTAGAAATTTCTAATGCTTGGTATGAACATATACAAAGGTGTTGTGTATATGTTCCTACACTAATGCGAAAATCAGGCGGTCGACTGATTCAGTTGACCTCCTTATTGCAATGTATGTCTGTGTCATGTATCCAATATGTATGCAAAGGGTAAGAAGCACGAATATTGTCTTCGGATTCTCATGTCGCGTAGTCTCGATCTTCTCCCCATTGTACCTTCACTAACTTGATCTCTTTGTTGCGTAGCCTCTTAACTTTCAATTCAATAATATGGGTAGAAAGTTTTCGAACTGATGCCTCCTTCTCTACTTCGACATCTTGAAGCGTACTTGGCTTAACTACCTCTGCCGAATCATGTAGACATTTTCTCAAATGAGAAACATGGAATACATCGTGAACTCCTGCCAGCCTCTCCGATAGTCTAACTATGTAAGCCATTTGGCTTGTCTTCTCAACTATGGGAAATGGTCCTACGAATCATGGTGCCAACTTCCCAACCGAGCCAAATTGAACTATGTTCCTCAAGGGTGATACTTTGATAAAGTCCATATCTCCTACCTCGAATTCCAAGTCAGTCTTTCTCTTATCGGCGTATGGCTTCTACTTATCTTGAGCCGCTTTCGTTCTTCTTCGAATAAGGTCTATCTTCTTAGAAGTCTCTCTCACCATCTCTAGCCCAAGTAGAAGTCTGTCCGTAGACTCCCACCAACATGTCGGCGATCTGCATGGTCGTCCACAAAGTGCCTCTAAGGGTGCCATACCAATGCTTGACTGATGACTATTACTGTAGGCAAACTCAACCAATGGGAGATGCTTCTCCCAAATCCCTCCGAAATTTAGGATGCACAATCTTAATAAATCCTTAAGAACTTTATTGACCCTCTTAGTATGTCCATCGGTCCGAGGGTGATAAGCTGCGCTAAATCTCAACTCTATACATAGGGCATCTTGCAAGCTCCTCCAAAACTTGCTCGTAAAGATGGGGTCACGATCACTTACTATACTAGAAGGTACCGCATGAAGTTAGATGATCTCTCTAAGGTATACCGATGCTGGCCTGCTCTTGACTACGATAAAATGAGCACTCTTAGTAAGCCTGTCCACTATCACCCATATACTCGTGTTGCCCTTTCTTGATCAGGGCAGTCCATCAATAAAGTTCATAAAGGCGCTCTCCCATTTCCATTATGGGATATCTAAGGGTTGAAGCAATCCATCAGGTTTCCTTTGTTCAGCCTTAACTTGTTGACAAGTCAAACATCGAGCCATGAATTCTGCCACATCTTTCTGTATGCCAGTCCAATGAAAAACTCACTTTATGTCTCAGTACATCTTGTCACAGCCCGGATGGACAGTCATCCTAGAGTAATGAGCCTCTTCAAGGACTTCTCTCAGCAAATCCCCAACTCTGGGAACACACAATCTCCCATCTCGTCTTAGCCACCCTTGCCCTTTCTTGATCAGGGCAGTCCATCAATAAAGTTCATAGAGGCGCTCTCTCATTTCCATTATGGGATATCTAAGGGTTGGAGCAATCCATCAGGTTTCCTTTGTTCAGCCTTAACTTGTCGACAAGTCAAACATCGAGCCATGAATTCTGCCACATCTTTGTGCATGCCAGTCCAATGAAAAACTCATTTTATGTCTCAGTACATCTTGTCACAGCCCGGATGGATAGTCATCCTAGAGTAATGAGCCTCTTCAAGGACTTCTCTCAGCAAATCCTGAACTCTGGGAACACACAATCTCCCATCTCGTCTTAGCCACCCTTTCTCGTCCACAGAATATCCAGCTAGGTGACTAGAGGTCTCTCCTCTTCCGAGTCTATCTAAATGTCTGCCAACTGCTGATTCTCTTGCTGCGTAGATCCATTTCTCTCCATAAGAGTAGGTCACACCTCCAATGATTCCAACAAACCAAACGTATAATACATAGAAACCTGAAATCAAAGATTGAGATAAATTCCAGGCTCTGTCTCTCTATGGACAAAGGACTCAAGGTCATCATTTTCCTACTCAACGTGTCCACAACCATGTTACCCTTGCCTGGGGTATAAGCTATCTCAAAATCACCGGATGCAAGGAACTCCATCCATCTTTGCTGCCTTAAGTTGAGATCCTTCCGCAAGAACAAATATTTGGGTGACTTGTGATTCGTGTAGAGCTCAAATGTTTCTCCAAGTAGATAATGCCACCAAGACTTTAGTGCGAACATTATAACAACCAACTCTAAGTCATGGGTGGGGTAGTTCTTCTTGTGAACTCTCAGTTGCCTACTTCCATAGCAGACCACCCTACACTCTTGCATCAACACAACACCTAATCTCGTGCCACAAGCATTCATGTAGACCGTAAACACCTTGCCATCATCGGGAAGATTCAGAACATGGGATGATGTCAAAGCCCTCTTCAATCTTTGAAATGTATCCTAGCAATCAATGCTCCAAGAAAAAGTCAAGTTCTATGTCAGACGGGCGAGCGGAGTTGATATCCGTGCAAAGTCCTTAATGAACTTTCTATAATAACCCGCCAATCCAAGGAAACTACTTATCTCTATCGCATTCTTAAGGGCTTTCCAATTCTGAATAACGACAACTTTAGCGGGGTCCACCGCGATTCAATCATAGGAAACTACATGCCCTACAAACCTTACTTCCTTTCTCCAGAAGCGACACTTTAAAAATTTAGCGTTAAGCTGATGCGATCTGAGAGTACTGAGAACCTTCTCTAAGTGTCTAGCATGTTCTTCCCCACTCTTCGAGAAAACCAGAATATCGTCCACAAAAACTACCAAGAACTGGTTTAGATACTCCCTAAACACCCGACTCATTAAGTCCACGAGGTATGCGGGTGAATTAGTCAGCCAAAAAGGCATGGCTAACCACTCAAAGAAACCGTCAGAATTTTTGAAAGCCGTCTTGTCAGTACTATCATCCGCTACCTTAAGATTATGAAATCTCGTGGCTATATCCAATTGTGAGAAAACCGAAGCGCCTACTAGCTATTCAAACAAGTCATCAATCCTTGGAAGTGGGTGCCTATTCCTTTTGGTGAGCTTATTCGACTCTCTATAGTCAACACATAGACGGAGTGAGCCATTCGCCTTGGTTGTTAAGACGACTGGAGACTCCCACTCAGAAATCCTCCGTCTAATGAATCTTTTCTCCAATAACTCACCTATTTATTTGTTGAGATCCCTCCCCTACCTAAAAGCCATGTGGCGTACTGGTAAAGTGACTGGTTTCACATTCTCCACCAAGTAAATCCAGAAATCAACTAACTATGGGTATTGATTGAAGATCGTCAACAGAAGCATTAAGAGAATCTAGGAAACTGAGCATAACTGACCCTTGTGGGTCATAAGAAATTTTGAGAGTTCTACCTTGGCACGTTATAAGTCTAACAACTCTCCTCTCACAATCAAGAATGGCATCATACATGGCTGGCCAATTCATTCCTAGAATTAATCTGTAACCCATAAAGCCAAGAACATATATATCACACTCAAATTTGATGCCCATAACAGAAATTCTCAAACCCTTACATATCATAGATAAATGAGCCGTTCCTTATATGGGGTTTGAGACTACAATACGATCAGAAACAATACTAGTATTTAGGTGCAGATTATCTACCACATAATTGGACATGAATGAATGAGAAGCACCAGAATCAAAGAGAGTCGTAATAGGATAGTCAAAAGGAGAAATCAAACCTTCCATGGAGACTTTCCTACCATGATCCGATTCACTACCCTCGAGCAGATGCACTTACCCTCCAGATGATCTAGCCTTTTATCCTTGCTTGTTAGGGCATTTCCTTGTAAAATGTCAAACTTGACCACAAGTGTAAGAAATGTTCTTCATCTTCTTACAATCTCTCATGAAGTTCCCAAATGCCTACAACCATAACATTTAACCTCTGACTTTATCTGAGCCTTATTGGGTTTTCCTCCTTTCTTAGTTATGCCTTTCCTGGGCCATCGCTTCTTTTTCTCAGCCTTAGGTTTCTCCTCCTTAGTCTTAACCTCTTTCTTTTCTTCTGTACCATCCTCGTGTATTAAAGCTATGTCAACAAGCCTCTCGAAAGCCTCTACCATCGATACATGCGTCAGTGCTAAATCTTGGAGTGGTTGATTCAATCCTTTTGCGAACCTCAAAGCCTTTTTATGAGGAGTGTTTACCAATTCCAACCCAAATCTCGCTAGTTGATTATAGTTGTTAACATACTATTTTACTGTCATGCTTCCTCGTTTCAAATTCAAGAACCTTTCCATTTGCATACCTTCCTACGCCTGCGACAAAAATCTCATCTCGAATCTAGTCTTAAATTCATCCCACGTAGCCACCATCTGTCTCTCCTTAATCACCTCCCACCAATATGATGCTTCGTCCTTAAGTTACCAGGCAACTAACTGAATTTTCCTCCTATCGTCGAGCTCTAATAAGTAAAATACGTTCTCTGTCTCCCTAAGCCAACTGCGCGCCTCCACAAACTCTGAGTACCACGAAATGGCTTACCTCCCATTGCGTAGAAGTTTTTACAAAGCTTAGAGAAGTTGACTACGGGAGGAGGTGGTGCTACTGCGGTTGCAACTGGGAGAGGGACATTTTCTTGCACTCCAATAGGTGCCAAAGCTTCTACATATCTACGAAACCATGTCGGAATGGGGATGCCCTCGGGGAAATTAGATTCCCTAGACATGCTGATAAAGGACGAAACAAAAATTCAAGAAGAGAACGAAGGATTATTGTAAATGACTTGAGGGGATTTATTTTTCAAAAATTGGTTTTATTTGAAAACCCTTTGCTTCAAAAATGCTTTTTCAAAAAATTTTCCTTTGGTCTTGTAATTGTAGGCTCTAATACCAAATGTGACACCCTACGTCCCTTAATGTCACCCATATGAGGATGCATTACGTTCCGTGAAGCGCAATAATAATACAGAGACTAATAAACAAGACAGAATGTAAAATGTAGTGGAAAATTTTAACTTTTTATTTCAAATAAAATATGGTATTACATTTTTCCAAATAAATCATCAATGTCAAAACCATAAGTATATGTCTCACAAATCATCATCAAAGTACAAAAACCATAAATAATCTCCCTCATATGTCATAATAATAAACATAGATAAATAAACTGAAGAAATACATGGAAATGAAAGCAATCCAAGTACAGGAAGAATAGAATCACGGTCACAGCTACTGGCTACCACCCCTTTGAGAACCTGAGAGGGGAAAGGAAGAGAAAGAAGGGAAACAAAATAGGTCAGACATAAAGTTTGGCGAATTCCAGTGATTTTTAGCAATAAGATAAGATAGAGAGTATCAAGACAAGTAAATAATGCTAAACATGAAAATATAGTAAGTAAACAAGTATGAAGTAAACGAGATAATAAGATGAGGTAAAGATCATATACGCTTCTCATTCATGTCCTACGAAAAAGTTTCTGCACCACTACTAGATTATCATAATTAGGTGTTAACCTAATTACTACCCATGCTATCAGCTCCCTACTATGCAAATATCATGTGCCAGCTACACCAGTAGGGGGTATCAGTCCCTAGCATGTCAACTATAAGACACAGATATATTCGCTAGTGTTACAACGTCTTAGTTTTCCCCATCGGACCTCTGCACGCACATGACTCCGTCAGAACGTGTTTGTACCCACCTTCCACCTTTAAACCTCTTACAATCCAGATCAATAAAGCATTCCCTTGCCCTTGCCAAGTGCAAGGCTCCACTCTAAGATACTAATACAGATATTGACTGATACGGGTTCCACACAACAAGATTGACACAAGCCCCCCAAGCTTGTTCCCCTAAACCAGGACTTTAAGAGTCCCAAAACCGCATACCAACAACAAGACGTGAGACCTCTTAGCTTATTAAAAAGTAATAACTTAGCAGGTTTAAGTCTATTAATAAGCATGGTTGTAAATGACATTTCCTATAAACGTTATTCTATGTACGACCTCTTCCTCAAACAAGAACCTGCCCAAATGTATATGCAAATTAAGTTACCTATTTTACTTAATTACTTCTGATACTCACAACATGTTATACTTAATTATAAAATTAAGTTTAATCTATTCAGATTAACATGTTTTGACTATTATCCCGATTATACAGTCATAGGATTTCATGTTTCAACATGCCTAATTCTCCTTTTTACTGTCATTTTAAGTTATTTCAATTTAACCCAATTTACGCAATTATAATTTGAATAGCCTAGGTATTTAATGGCCTAGGTATAGCGCAAAATAAAAAGGAAAAAGGAGAAAATACAAGTCCAATACTTAAACTGAATAAATAGGCATAAGACTGTAAATAAAACTAAGATAGAAAAGGGGATACCAAAGATGTACATGTAACAGGTAAAACTGAAAATTGAATATAGAATTAAAAGTAAAACATATATACATATAATAACTGTATAATTTCAGATCCAGATTTATTTACTGTCAGAGTACTATTTAATTATCGAATCTGAAAATGACTAGAACTCACAGTGGTTGGATTGAAGTTCAGAAAAATATCTCTTTTATATTGTTGTTATTGAAGAAAGTCCTCTTTAGATTTGTTGTTGTAGAAAAATTATAATTGTCCTCTTTAATATATGTTTAGGCTGCACCTCAGCATCTTCATATTTTTATTTAGAATATAGCTTGAAGTAAGAAAAAATGAAGAATGTTTGTGTTAGAAAACAATAAGGCTACTAGCCTATTTATAGATCACCTAGGATAATCCTAAACCATTAGATTTTAGGTTTATAAATCCAGTCGTATGCCCAATGCTGAGTCAGCGCATGTATGTGGTGAGGAAAACGGTCTAGATTCAATCTCAGAAACCTGCCTATACATGCAGATTGGTCGACCCACCTAACCCCTATGTCAACCCTAGGGTCGACCTGCCTTAGACATGGGTCGACTCAGGGGTCGACACAGTTATGGGCGGGTCGCCTAGTTACCATTGCTTTCAATGTTGTTTATTTTATTTTATTTCTATACATAATATACATTTTAGTGCAATCTTCTTCTATGCATAACTTCTTCATATTTAATCCGATTTACGCAAACTAAGAGTCTACCTGAATCAAAATTTCATAATGGATGCAATGGTAAAATCTATTTTACATAATTCTGAATATTTAATTTAATTAATATTCCTTTTATTATCTTCTTAGTGTAACTACTGTGTATTAAAATATAGGGTGTTACAGCGTGCATCAAGAAGGCGACAGGGGTCATGCTCCTCCTGAAGGATTCATTGCTTGGAACAGGCATGTGTGTACATCTGGGTGCGTGCCTTAGCTAGCAGCTTCATCCGGATATATTACACTACTTTCGCCTGACGCATATGCAACTTCATCTAAATGCGTATGCTTTCCTCCTAGGTACATGCGTTCTCTTTAGAGAATACCTAATTATAGAGCCTACCAAAGAGGACATCTAGTACCTTTTCTAGCTTAAGAGGAGGACTACTAGTGTGCCTTCTCTGCACTACTTGGAGGCACTTCCCAGCACTCAGTTCATTGAGGGGGCATGGAACAGACCAAGTGTGTTTAAATATGACTGGTTCTTCATGTGTTGCCCTCCCAGATTTGTGAGGCACTGACTAGTCAGGAGTAAGTGTCTTCTATTGATTTGGGCTCGAGGCTGATTGAGTTGCTATCTTCCGACCGATTTTACTTTTGTGTGAAAATAAATTCATCGTTGCCTGCGCACACTGTGTATCGACAATGACTTGAGGCATTGTGGGACATCCTAGCCAATGCCCTATCCACCAAGAGTGTTCTGGATCAGGAACGGCTTCTTCGCAAGGGCTTACTTCCCGTTGGTCGCTCGGTATCAAGTCGGCAGTTGCGGGGAGAGTGGGAAATTTGGGAGGCGAAAGCTCTCCGGGCCACAAAAGAAAGGCACCCCTATCATGCCCAAGCCACTCAAGACCACGAAGACTCAGAAGGAGGCCAGTTGTGATGAGGAGGTGGTTGCCAGAGACAAGAGCCTGCCGGCTACTCCTATCCTATGTGCGATAGAAGAGGCGAGGACATAAGTGTCGCCCGGACCGCAATGTCCAGTAACTACTACTGAGACCACCGTCTTGTTAGATAAGGAAGTTTAGTTTGACGATCAAAATAAGATTCCGCTTGTTACGTCGCCGCGACCTGGCGAAACAAGTGTGGAAAGTTTAAGACTTAGTGGGGGAGATCACTCCATCGAGCGGATTGTTGTCTGGTTTGTTGAGAATACACTTAGGACAAACATTCATAAACACTACATAACACAACATTTATTTGTGTGCATAAAGTATTTGGGTCTAATCTTGAATTTGTTCCACTGTAGGCCAAGTGGTTCGAGAGGATAGAAGTCGAGGTCACGGATTGGGGAGCCACCGACCGTCAAGGAGCGGACTCATCAGGGATTTTAGGAGAGATACTTCTTTCTTTGATGAGCCCCCATGCTCTCATGATCGTCGTAGTGAGCGTCATTAAAGCGACCGACCTCAACATTCTGATCCCCTCCTCCCCTCATTGGACCTCTGGAACAGATACAATATTCGACGTAGCGAGCACTAGGCATCCTTCATCGACAATCCCCTTTTATTTCACCCTCAGCTCCCGTCATCACTTCCAAAGGAAAGGAGTTAGCACCTACCGACAAAAGAAAGGGAGTGTCGAAGAAAGGAGGCCAGCTACCAGACGTGCCCGAAGCTCCGGAGCTTTCTCATGAACAGAGGAAGTCCATTCCAAGGGATCGATTCCCCAAGCACTACTTCAATGAGATTAAATGGCCTTTGGATATCAACTCGATTCCCCGAATGGACACCGAGGGGATATGGAGGAAGGTGCATGCCACTTATTACCAGTGCAATGAGTTTAGGAAGTATTATGGGCATCTTTAGGAGCTGATCCGAAACAAGAACGTGGAGATTGCGAATCTGTGTTAATCATCAAGGATGAGCAGTTGAGTGTCCGGAACAGGGCGAGTGTCTACGTAAGACAAATCTTTTAGTTGTATACATTTTTGTGCATTCAAGCAATATGTTTATATTCTAACTCTCTATTGCCGAAATAGGTGAACTAGATGAGAAATATAAGAAGCTAGAGAGAGAGGTATAACATGCGGAGAAAAATTTCAAAGACACCTTGGCCTCGGTGACGAAAAATAATGCAATTGTCAAAAAAGAGAACCTGGAGTTGGCAGCGGAGAGTAGCCGCATGTTTAAGGAAAATAAGAGAGTGCACCAGCTCCAAATAGATAACGAGGCCTTGATGAAGGAGAACCAAAGGCTTAAAGATGAGAACGAAGAGATTCAAAGGCATCAGAAAGAAAATGCCAAGCTAAGGAGGCTCCTCGAGGAGGCTAAGAAGGACGAAGTGACCGCTGAGGTAAACAACAGAGATGTGATGAGCTCTTTGGATAGGATAAAGGCCGAGCATCAAAGAGAGGTGGAGAAGCTCAAGAACGAAATTGAGGATGCTGAGGCCAGAGTGGAGGCGTCTTTGGAGGAGTCCATCTAGGGTATGTACGTCAAAGAACTGAGATTCTATGGAATCTTATGGGTCAATGATTACCCTTGGAAGATGGCTCACACCTGGGCAAGGCTGTTGGATTATGAGGCTTGGAGGATACATGTGGAGGTTGTAGATGAATTCTTACTTATGGAAACCCTCCTGACTGATGATGGGTGTAATGCGTTGAAGGAAGGGAGGAGATTGTTGCATGAAGACGTTGAGAGGACGAGGTTGGTGGAACTTGCTGCTGCCAATGGAAAATTTGCAGCTACTAAGAGCGTGATTGTATCTCATCAATTTGCAGAGGGGAGTTCCATCAACAAAAACTTACACCATCTGCCACTGTCAGCTGTCCAATGGTCCCATCTCTTGTTACTACCGAGTATCATTCTGATTTCCTGGGGTTAGGACTAGAAGGCTCCATTCTAACTAAAACCGTGAGCACTCTGCATATGGCCCCCGTGTCTTAAGTTTCTAGAGGTAAAGTCTCGTTATCACGAACGCACGGAAGGACATGAGCACTAAGTTAAAAGGGACTAAATAGACTTTTTCCTTATTGTGCAGGCCTCTTTGGGGCAGAAATGACAACGGGCTTTGCCCGACACTTCCATAATTACCCGAGACTGGACTAGGACTATAGGGGATACGGTTTGGAGGGGGAAGCAGTCAAATGGATACGTTCTCTGATGTGGACCTAACGTCAAGCCTTTATAAGGATCTTCTCTCTGATTAAGGGGAGATAACTGATGGTTAAGGGATATAGGTGTTGGTTCAGGTGGACGCAGGCCTGCAAATGATGCATGACTTGGTGGAGTCTCAAAAGGCTAAAATAGTTGCCAAGTTGGAGGAGTACGAAGAGAAGAGGAGGGCTGATGAGGTTGCCCTATAGGAGGTTCAAGAGAAGGCTAGACAAGATGCTGAGGAGAAGGCCAGGGCCACGGTAGATAGGAAGAAAGCTGCCAATGAGGTGGAGAAGAAGAGGGCTAATGATGAGGCCAACAAGAAGCAGGCTGATGAGGATGCCAAGAAATGAGTCAATGAAGCATTCAAAAAGCTTCAGGCAGAGGCGACTAAAAAACTTAAGTTTGGGAAGTTGGCTGAGCAGAAGGCCGCGCGGGATGCCAAGAAGAAGGCGGAATTGAAAGCGAAGAAGGCCAAGGGGACTGGAGAGAAGGGAGGTAGCAAAGTTGTGCTGGCTCTTGTCACCGAAATCCCTCCAAAACCGCTACAAGTTATCTTGCTTGGGATATTACAGAGATCACAAGGGGTGTGGACGATGATGGATAACGCAATTCGATATCTCACAAGTTCACCTCCCCGACCAAGGGTAAAGGAGGAAAAGGCGGAGGCAGCTCTAGGAGGAAGAGGACGAAGACTGGTGATGATCCACCCATTACTTAGCCTGTTAAGAAGAGGAAGAAGAAGGACGGATCGTTCTAGTGTTTGTTATATATATCTTGTTTATGTAGGCCGATAGTATACGTGAGTACGTCCCTCGCTTTTGGAGGCATGGTATGGTTTTCATATACACCATGTCATTAGAATGATATATATATATATATGTATGTATGTAGCTTGCCTTTGGTTGTGAATGAAAGTATTAGTTGACATTTCTTATATCACAATTTATGTTAAGTGTTCTAATGTTCGTCTACGCTTTCCAATTTCTATACTTGCGCAAAGGTACTTGTCGTTACACTTAAGCAAATGTAATCCAAGGCTTCTCTACCGAGATTCCCAAGTTGTACGAAGTTTGTATGTGCCGACTCCGCTCTCGGGATTTCCCCTAGTTGGGAGTTCTGAGTCATGTGGATTTCGGGTTTGGTGTCTTCCCTCTTGGGACCTCCCTGAGGTCATTGGTTCTGAGTCATAAGAAGGCATGGACGTAGCTAATTCGTCCTTTAGACTTCCCCGTCGTTTTATTCTGGTTAGAGTTCGAGGGCGTCGTTGATTCACCAATTATTGCCCGGATCCAGACCCTTCGGGTTAGATGGAACCAAACGAGCGGTCGATGTCACACTCGTTCAGTTGGTGGGCTGCCCCCAAGTCCGGAGACTTAGGAACGAGGTTGGAAACTCAAGTGAATGAGCGTCCGGAGTTATTTATACTCGGCCTCATTGTTGATTCGAGACCTGAGTTAGAGTTATTTATACTTAGCCTCATCGTTGATTCGAAACTCGAATCAGGAGACCGGTTCCCGGCTTCAAGGTGTCGATCCATTGTTGTGTGCTCGTGTATGCAAGTCATTTGTAACAATTTCTTAAATATACTACATAGAGAGGAAACACATATAGAACATGGTCATATGAAATTATCTTTACTAATAACTTTGGCAGCTTTGGCCTTTACTTTACAATGCCTTGAATTCAAAGAAAACAAAATATTGTTGGAAAGCGGTAAATTTGTACACTAAGCTATGTGAAATAACGACAAAGATGTTTACTATTTCATGCTCTTAGGAGTTTGGCGCTATCAACAGTCGTCAACTTGAAGGTTCCATCTCCAAGCCTTCATTGGATGGCGTACAGACATTCCCAGCGAGGACTGAAACCAATCCATGTAGGAAATATCCGCTTCAGGATGAGGTCTCCGATGTCGAAGTTCTTGGGATGGACTCTATAGTTGAAGTATCAGAAGACAAGTTAGTGCTAAGCGGTGGCTCTGAGTTCAACTTCGTCTCTTTTCTCTTCGAGTAAGTCGAGTGACTCCAAGAATGGATCTTGGTTGGTCTTTGGATCATAGTAAGCAACTCGATGAGATTGGAATTTGAGCTCAATGGGAATGACGACTTCAGATCCATAGGCTAGAGCAAAAGGAGTATAGCCGGTGACTGACTTATAGGTGGTCTGATAGTCCCATAGGGGCCAGGGCCAGAGGGAGCTCGTTTACCCATAAGCCTTCGACTTTTACCAAACACTTCTTGATGATGGATTTGATCACTTTATTAACAACCTTGGCTTGCCCATTGGCCTGAAGATGAGCTAATGCTGAGATTCTCTTCTCAATGTTGTGTCATATGCAGAAGTTCTTAAACCCAACGCTTTCGAATTGGTCCCATTGTCAGAAATGATAGCTTGGGGGACCCCATATCGGGTGATGATGTCGCGGACGGCGAAGTTGATTACCTTCTTAGTTGTAATTGTTGTGAGGGTTTCGGCTTTTTCTCATTTGGTGAAGTAATCAACTACGAAAGTAGCATAGC
Organism: Allium sativum; assembly: GCA_030737875.1. Classification (NCBI taxonomy): domain Eukaryota; kingdom Viridiplantae; phylum Streptophyta; class Magnoliopsida; order Asparagales; family Amaryllidaceae; genus Allium; species Allium sativum. The sequence continues at coordinate 730,764,033 of CM060910.1, forward strand.
GTTCCCCACCTCTATCCATCGGAAGAGTTCCAATCATATATATTCCCTACATTGAGAATTGCCATGGACCGACCATTTATGTCAGCTCGGTTGGCGGGGATCTTGGAATCTTGGAAAACTTATGGCATTTTTCGCACTTGCGGGCGTAGTCCGCAGCATCTTGGTCGAGTGTGGGCCAGAAGTTACCATATCCAAGAATCTTCCTTGCTAGAGTTTGCCCCCTAGTGTGATTACCACACTCGCCTTCGTGCATGTCCAGTAGCACATGGTCGTGTCGTTGTGGGCTACACACTAGAGTAATTGAAAAAAGAATCCTTTTCGGTAGAGCATTCCATCTTGAATGATGCAGCAGGACGATTTGCAGGTGAGTGCTCTTCTTTCCTTGTAGGAGTAAGGGAGGAATCCATGTTGTAAGTAGTTCTTGATAAGTGTCATCCAGGACTTGGGTTCGGGATCGACCTCCGTCGTTGCGACCGAATCAACTTGCATCTGATTGGTGCTCAAAGAGTCGAGCACTTCAACTGGGGCTAACCCCAAGAGTTGTGCATCCCCAGAGCTTTCCAGCTTGCTAAAGAATCATCTTTCTCATTTTGTTCTCGAGGGATGTGCGTAATGATATAGTGATCGAAGTTGGTGAGTAACTCGCGGATCCGAGCAAGGTAAGGAGCGAGTCGTTGCTGCTTGGCTTGATATTCGCCCTACACCTAGTGTACGATAAGTTGTGAGTCGGAGTAAATCTAGAAAGCCTTTATGTTAAGTTCAAACTGAGTCCAACGATTAAGGCTTCGTATTCTACATCGTTGTTGGTGGCAGGGAAGTCGAGATTCAGAGAGTAATAGATTGAGCGTTCCTTAGGAGTAATAACTAGGACTCCGGCGCCAAAACACTGATTATTAGAGGATCCATCCACAAATAGCTTCTGCTAAATGTTTGGAGTGTCGCTGTTTTTCCAAGGGGGATCTTCTGGAATAGTGAACTCCACTATGAAATCTGCCAGGGCTTGTCCAAGGATGGCTCGACGAGGAACGAATGTGATCTCAAATTGGCTCAGTTTTATGTTCCACTTCAAAAGTCGCCCAGACGCCTCAGGTCGTTGCAGGACCTGTCGTAGCGGCTAGTCAGTGTAGACTTTGATTGGATAAGACTAAAAGTAGGGTTGTAGCTTCCGGGGAGAACCAAAAGGCAGAAAGCGAGCTTCTCGAGCTTTGGGTAATTCTTTCCTGTCCCTATCAATGTCTTGCAGATGTAGTAAACAAGCCGTTGAACACGATCTTCGATGCGCACAAGCACCGAGCTAATTGCCTGCATAGAAACAGCCAAATAGAGATATAAGTCCTCATGATCTACGGGTTCGGACAATATAGGTGGTCGCTCTAAGTGATTCAAGAGGTCTTGGAATGCGTCAATGCATTACAGTGCCCATATGAAGTTGCGCTTCCCTTTTCTGAACAAGTCGAAAAAGAGAGTATATTTTTTAGTTGCTTTAGAGATGAATTGACTTAGGGTGGCCACTTTCGCATTTATGCTTTAAATATCCTTGATTCCCTATGGGGCTTGGATATCCTCGATATCTTTGATTTTCTCTCGATTAAATTCGATGCCTTGGGAATTAACAATGAAACCCAGGAACTTTCCCGGCAACGCCGAAAAAGCATTTCAAGGGATTGAGTTTCATGTCATATTTACGAAGGACACTGATCATTTTGGCAAGGTCGTTGACGTAGTTGTTCAATCCCCTCATTTTCACGAGTATATCGTCTACGTAAACCTCTATGGATCTCCTGATTTAGTCCTTGAACATGCAGTTGACCAATCGTTGATAGGTGGCTCTAGCGTTCTTAAGACCGAAAGGCATGATGACATAGCAGTAGAGCCCAAGGTCGGTTACGAAAGAAGTATGGTATTGGTTTGGATGGTACATTGGAATTTGATTGTAGCTCGAGTTCACATTCATGAAGGAGAGGAGCTAGTAGCCGACAATTGAATTAACAAGCTGATCGATCTTCAAAAGTGGAAGCTGTCGTTTTGGCAGGCTTTGTTCAAGTCTTAGTAGTCGACCCACGTTCACCACTTACCGTTTGCTTTCTTGACCAAAACTGGGTTAGAGACTCATTTAAGGTAGAGGGCATCACGGATAAAGCCATAATCAAGTTGCCTATCCACCTTCTCTTTATGTGCAGTCGACCTTTCAGTTCCTAAGATTTGACGCTTCTGTTTGTCAGAATGGTGCTTCATGTCGATATTGAACATGTGGCAAGCAATTCATAGGTCGATGTCACACTTGCCAGAGTGGGTCCAAGCAAATACGTTGAGGTTGACCCTTAAGAAGTCAACAAGCTCTTCCTTTATTGCGGGGTGAGTTGCGATCCAACTTTCAAGACCTTTGTCGGGTCAACGGGGTTGATCGGAACATCCACCGTTGATTCAACAGGGGTAGCCCTCTTGAAGTAAGGCTCTTCGTCCTCCCTTGGATCAAGATCGTCGGAAAGACGGTAGTGGCATCTGAGCTAGGACTCAAACACCTTTGATTGCTATGTAGAGGCGGTCTTGGCATAGGAGGCACTGTCTTGGCTTTCACCTTTCTGACAGCATCCTTCCATTCGGTGAGACGGTTGGCTCTTGCAGTTGTTTGGTCATCCTTGACTCTGTCGATCCTGATCTCTGTCGGAAGTTTCATTAGAAGGGACCATGGTGATAGATTAACTCGGAATTCTGCGAGGAAGGGACGCCCAAAGAAGACGTTGTGTGGAAAGATAACGTCGATGGCCACAAAGGTGAGGATTCATGTCCGACTCTGATCCCTGTCGCCAAGCTCAACTGATAGGTTGACCTTTCCCATGGATTTCTTGGAAGAACCATTGAAGACGTGGATCATGGCATAATAGGGCTTTAAGTCTTTGGCCTCTAGTCTCATCTGGTAGTAGGTCGACTTAAAGATAATGTTGTGCGAGCTTCCTAAGTCGATGAGGATCCTTCGAACGAAAGTGGGGACTATCTGAGCGGATATGATGGGAGGATTTATGGTTGGAATCTCAATTCCCATAGACTCTCTCTCACAAAAGGCGATATCATCCTACATTGTCTTCTGGAGCTTGGCAGGGGCAGATTCGTCCAAGGAAGGGCAAGCTTCGTGGGTGGCATACTTAATGGAGTTGGCATATTCCTCCATTTTTGGAAGCTTTAATGTGCGGGGTGAGGTCTACCGCAAATAGTATTGATCATGGTGTCACATGGTCTTTGATTGGACGGCCTTGGAGCCACGTTGGTTGGAGAGAGAGAGAGGGCGATGAAGGGTCCGTCGCTGCTTCGGGGGGAGCAGGGTTCTGAACGTACTATTCTAGACAATTCTCACGGATGATTTCTCGATTGCATCCCTGAGGTGGCGATAGTCGTTGGTATTATGCCCAAACTTATCATGGAATCTGCAATACTTGCTAGAATTTCTTTCTCGGTCGATAGATTTCCCTAGTTTGCTGGAATTTCTTTCTCGGTCGGTAGATTCCCTAGTGTTGGGCTTCTTGTACTATAGAGTGTTATAGGTCTCTAGGTAGATGACCTCCAACTCTCGGTTGAGCGGAGTGTAATTTATGTATTTGAGGTAGCGATCGTGATTCTTGGGGTCTCCAAGAGCTTGATTATTGTTGCTACCACCAGGCTTCTCATTGTTCGACTTTGGCGTGTTTGGGGCCGCCCCCTTTCCCTTGTAAGATTCTCCGATTTGCTTTCTTTTGACACTATTGACGACAGTGCCAGTGTGTGGGTTGTTGGGGTGGCTACCCTAAGCAGCTTGGTTGCGACGTGCCTCTTCTTGACATAGAAATTGACCGGCCTTCTCGTAGAAAGCTTCCAGAATCTTGGGTTGCATTCTATCTATCCAAGCTCCGAACTTGGAACTAGGAATGACACCTTTGGCAAGTTGGACAATGACACCTTTGGCAAGTTGATCAAAGGTGGAGATGGAATCCGCTGGGAGACGGATGAACCAAAGAAAAGCTGTGCCCTCCAAAAAAATCCAGAAAGCTTTTGCACTTGAATGCATCGGTGGTCCGACTGGAGCCATATGCCACTCATAGCGGTTTAGAAAGTCACAAGGGTCAGTCTTTCCCCCGTAGAGTGCAAGTTATGGCATGTTGAAGCATCGGGGACACTCGGCTTCGTGCATGGCTCGTGTGAACGGGTTACATCTCAACTTGGTTTCTCACATGTTGTTGACGTTCCCTCGCATATCCTTCACGAATCTTCGGATCTTGTCGGGAAGTTAAGCAGGTCGAACGCCCGAGTGGAATCCATCGGTTATGGCTCACTTCAGAGGTCCTGGGCTGTGGACATCTTCTGGGATGGACATCTGGGTCATCCTCATCCATGTTGTTAGCATTGTTGCCTGATTCTATTGTGGTTGATAAGGTCGAGCCGATTGATGTAGATGATTAGGCGGAACTTGACCCTGTTGAGTTGCTGGGAGCGTAAGCCTCAAGTTCAGAGCAACGACGATTAGGTTCTGTCGAGTATGGAGTCGGTTACTTGGACTTGGTTCATCGTTGATAACCAAAACGATCGCGTTAACACGTTCCCTCGTTGAAAGTTATGGTAGTTCTATTACCTTTTCCGTTGTCATTTACCTTGTTGTTGCCGTTGACATGGGAATTAATGTTGGCGAGGCCAGTGGTGATAAGAGTCATCCTCCTTCTTTGGTTTTGTCCCGGGGTATTGGAAGAAGAACTCTACAAGTTGTTGAACTACATCCGAGTGTTATTCTGAGTAAGTTGGAGTTGAGCGACGAGACATTGACTTTCTTGGAGTTGACACATCAGGTGAATGTTAGTCTTTAATGTGTCGTTGAGTTCTCGAGATCTGTCTTCCAACTTTTTATTAAGAGCGCAAAGTTTCGCTTGAGTTGCTGAAGCTTCGGGGTCCATAGGAGGGACGATATCCATGTCAGTCAGGTTCCCCCCTGATTGGGGTTGATGAGAAGCAGTAGTGTCGGCCCCTACGGAAGTTCCGGTCATTGGGTTCTTTGATCACTTAACCATCGTAAGCGGACTCAAGCGATAGGTTAGGAAGAAATCTGAGTAGCGCGTCGAAGTCGAAATGGAAATGTGCGAAAAGAAAACAAGTCTTAGTTCTTAGTGAAAGCACCTGAATGTTGATGGCAAAAAATGTCGTAACACCCAAAGATTCTCTATTACTAGAGAATACGGTTTCACATAAGGAAAATAAAGAGCAAAAAGCAGTAAATAACATAGAGGTTTAAAGTGGTTCGGTCCGTAAGGTACCTACGTCCATTTTGAAGGAGTTTGTTGATTTTTTATTCGCTTTAGTTAGTTAAAAGCATTGAACTTCATTATGTAATTCGTTTAAAAGTCCATTCGTGTATTTTGGAGTCATATTGGTCATATGTCAAGTTTTGGAAAAAGTGATGCATGCTTCTTTTTCCTCAAGAGCTATGTTGCCATTAATTGAGTTCTAGAAGCTTAAAGAGGTTTCAAATCAGCCAAAATCCAACCCTCGTGAAGAACGAGTAAGGGGATATTTATAGGTAGTGGGTTAGGTGGGAGTAAGTGAGATTTAGGGACCACACAGCTGAAATTCGTATCCGTGGAAGCCAACATGTGAAATTTCACACCCCTCAATAGTGTGCAAGGAAAATTTGTATCCCCTCTAGGGGATACGAATTTTGTATCCTAAGGAATACAAAATCCGTATCCCTTAGGATATGGTTGCCTCGTATCCCCTGGGGGATACGAATTCTTGTATCCCCTTAGGGATACGAATTCGTATCCCAAGGGATACGATAATTTTGTATCCCTTGGGGATACGAGATTTCGTATCCCCAGGGAGATGCGAAATCATATCTCAGAGATACGTTGGAGAGGCTTTCTAGTGGAAAGGGATGTGAAATAGGAAGCGTTGTTGGAGGGATTCAAATTTCCCGTTGTGTGCTGAGGGAGTCGAACTGTTTGGAGGTGTGGGATTTGAACTATGTGTTGCGAAGCTGAGGGAGTCAAAATGTTCGTGGCTCTAGAGGGATTCGAAATCCCCAAAACAATGGGATTCAAAACTTTGGTAATGTGGTGTACTTTGAGGGACACGAATTATGTGTAGTAAGAGATTTGAAATCCCTGAAGAAAAGGATTCGAAATACATAAAGTTGACTTTTTTGAGGAGTTGTGAGGCCTACGTGAGCATGACTTCTCTTGGACTTGAATCCTTAGTGCTTTGACGACACTCCGGGATTTAGTGCCACGTGATGTGTTAAGTCGAGTGGGTCTAGTGTACTTTTGGGAAACCGATTGAAAGGTCGGTTAACATTAACCGTGGTCGAATCGAGGTTGGCTTCGGTCTTTAAAAAACTAGTGCAAACTAAAGGAAATTTCATATAAAGTAAAAACAAAGCGGATTTCTTCCATAGCGACTAGTTTTTCGCTCAAATTTTCCTTTCTCTCTCTTGATTAACCCTCCTCCTTCGTCATTCTTCATGCCTTTGTAACCCTTCCTCCCCTATTTCGACTCTCCTATCTATCCCCTAACCAGGTGCCATGGTTGTTTGACATCTGTTTCCTTAACCCTAATTTCAACCTTATCCTATTTTGCCTCTGTAACAACCTGTTTCTCCTTGCCGACCTTTGCCTTTCCCAAATCTATTGATTGCTTACCCCTCCTTCCCTACTTCTTCACGTGGTGTGCCTCTTAACCAATTTCTTGTTTTACCACCAGGAGCCGCCTATGAAGTATTTGCAACCCTTTCTTGATTTCTCCACTGTAGTGTTGGTTCATGGTATTGCTTTGTGGCTCACCATAAGGCGGACCCTTTTGGGTTGTGGATCGCTTTACGACATGCCGGTGACTCCAGTAATTTTATGTTTTCTGATGTCCTGTATTTGGAGTCACTCTGGTTTGGTTGGTTATTTTGCTCCGTCTATTTGATTTTGGGTAAGAGTTGTGTTTGTGAGGATTTTGGCTTGTGTATCCACTGGTGGTAGCATGGTTGTCTGTGATCTTCTATATAGTGGCTTATTTCTGGTGACGATATGGTGGGGTAGGGTGTGGTTATTACTGTTTTGTTTGTTGTTAGTTGGTGTAGGGTTTGTCAGGTTATTTTATTCTGCTTGGCAGGTGATTCATGGTGCTAGATTCCGTGCAGTGCTTGAGAAGTGTGGAAGTGATCGTTCATGCTATTTTGTTGTATGTTAGGGACTGCGTTGTAGCCAATAGTTGTGATGTTGTTTTTGAGTTGTAAGCGTACTTTCTCACCTTTGTATGGTGTTTTATATTTTGTCTTTCTAGTTTTAAAAAAAAGGATTTTTTTATATTCACTGTATAAAATACATAATGCTTTGAATTATTTTAAACTAGTAGTCAAATAAGTTGTATGCATTATGGCAAATTCATTATTGTGTGAGAAAATTATGATATGTATATGTATGTATGTGTGTGTGTGTGTGTGAGTATATATACATATACACACACATCTATATGAGAGCGACTATTTAGACATAAAAATTTGACACAAATTATGGGACACAAAAGGAAATTTCATATTCATCTTAAAAAATACATAGTGCTTCGAATTATTTTAAATTTGTAGTAAAATAAGTTGTATGGATTATGGTAAATTCATTACCGTATGGGAGTGTATATATATATATATATATGTGTGTGTGTGTGTGTGTGTGTGTGTGTGTGTGTGTGTGTATATGTGTGTATGTGTATACATGTGTGTGTGTGTATATATATGGGAGCGGTTCTTAGGACACAAAAACTTGACATAGTCAATGGACAAAATTCTCAGCTATATGATTAATTTGTCCTACAAAAGAAAATTTTATATTCACCATAAAAAAATACATAGTGCTTCATATTATTTTAAACTTGTAGTCAAATAAGTTGTGTGGATTATAATAAATTTATTACTGTGTGAGAAAATTATGATATATGTATGTGTGTGTGTATATATATATATTGAACCAATTTTCAATATATATATATATATATATATATATATATATATATGAGAGTGGCTATTTAGACACATAAACATGACAAAAATCAAAGGACACAAAATCTCAGCCATATGATTAAGTTGTCCTTATATGAACAGTGGAAATCAAGGGGCAATTTAATGATGAGATTTTGTGTTCCCTAGTTTGTGTCAAACTTCTGTGTCTATATAAACTTTCCATATATATATATATATATATGTATGTATATAAACATTTAACTATTTACTTGCAATGTAATACAAAACAGTGACAACATTAGAAAAAAAGTGAAAATGAAAACAATTTTTTTTAAGTATGCAAGTTACTTGTATGATTAGACTTCCACTCTTCAGTTGAAGTGTCATACATGAAAAAATTATGCAAAAATACCAAGTAGTAAAAAGATCTTACCATGTAAATAACACTACCGCAATGCAATTTTTTTGAATGTATAGTCTTTACATCGGCCATACATGTATAACAAAATATGCTATGTTACTTTAGTGTCAAACCAAATTAAAGTAATCAAAATTTTAATTAAGTCAAAAAGCTTAAGAATCTAATTGTCATGGTACTAATGCATAAATATAAAATTGTTTTTTAGACTAATAAACGATCCTCTACACACAGAGAAGAATACTCATATCTTTTATTCTACACTAAAATATGTAGTCGTCAACATGTTTGACAAATAGCTTCACTGATCCTGCAAAATATGGAATAAGGAAAAAAAAAAACCAAACCTATAAAATTAAGGTCGATAATAAATATAATACAACATTATATTCAATAATTATATTAAGTGATCATGTCATCAAAATTAGCAAAATTCATTCAATCCAACGGGCATACCCGAAGTAACAACGAATACCAAAACAAAAATATAAGGCCAATACATATACATGGATGTATGTGTGAATGTATAAACATGCATACACACATTGTATCTGGATGATGGTTTCTCATTGTATTTGGATGATAGTTTCTCATTCCATTAGAGTGGTCACATTAAGCAAACGAACTTGCCGTTTGATAGGAATGACTGAAATAAGGTTTGGAGAGGGATATACAGCTTAGATGGGCCAAATAGAGGTTATTATGGGTGGGCCCAGGATCCATTTCGGGATTAGGGCTGGTTGGGGTTGAAATGAGTTAGAGAATCATCTTCCACTCATTTCATAACTCCTAAAATAGATTCTACATACATTAATGCCTTGTATCTTCTAAAACTCCCTAAACCTTACTTTATTTAGCCAAACCACCTCATTAAGTGAAGTTTAAGTTTAATCAACATCAAATCATGATTAGAGCTGCTGCAACACCTAGGTATCCGAGCCAAACACTATTCATCTTAGATCTATCAAAGCTTTTGTTACTACCAAAATCAACACCGAGACAGGCTATCGGCGAAGGAGTATTGGACCATCATCAGTACTGAGGAATAATCCAAAGGTATGAACCCGACACCAAGGTAAAGCCAAAAGTGTGGAAGAAACAATTGGGACAACGAGTAAGCGTCACCATCCTAGAAGGAGAAAGCTTGAAACCGACAAGAAAAAGGCGTACCTGCAGGGTGGTTCCGTAACAAGAGACAACTAATGTGAAGTTGCGGAAGCCAATTACCTTAAGCGAAAAGTTGATAAGAAAGAAAGGACGAGTGCTTAGGATCCGAGACCAATGACTTGCCAAGAAGCATCAAGCAAAGAAAAGGGGGACAATAGGGCTATCGTCATTAACTTGCTTAATGTCGATACAAAAAGAGGAAAGACAATAAAGGAACAAAAGACTGAAACATAAGCATCTCGAAGGCCAACTACCAGACTAGAAGCTTGTCGGCTACTTAGAAGCAACTTCAACAGGAGGTACACTGAATACACCCTTCCGGAAGACCAAAAATCCACCCTAAAGATTCACCGAGAGCAAGCCAAAGTCTTTGGAAGAAGAGCTATCTACACTAACATGCTTAGTGTCGATACACAAAGGGGTGATGGCTCTAGGAACATAAGTAATCAAGGCACGAAGGCAAACGTCGTGGAGACTTATAGACAAGATCAAGAGCTTATCTCCAAAATCCGGAAGCTATACACAATGCTATCAATACCAACATCCTTAGTATCGATACAGAAGGTAGAACAACTCTAAAAGGAAGCTCCAAAGACTGGAACCATCTTTCCAAAAGTTCAGACCGCCACACTAAAGGTTATGTCATATCTCTCAACAATAGCTGAGACCCAGGCAACCAGAACCGAAAGGAGAAAAGCAGCCGATACACAGCTGTTGGACCCGAAAGCGCCTTTTGCTGACCTAGTGTCAAAGGGGGACCCGATTTGTCTATAAATAAGACCCTTGAGGTCACATTTTCGAGGCCGAATTCTCATTTCTCAATCTTGTACTCTTTTCATATAGAGTAAACCCTAATTTCTAAATCAATTTGGGGATTTACTTTGTAAACACTTATGTACACAAATCAATAAGCAATTAAGAAAGTATCGACACTTAGCATAATTTTATGAGTTGTTTATCTACTTTTTTTACATACTACATGATGGTTCTTACACAAAAATGGTTCCCTACCCAAGTCTAAACCCTTCCTCAAGATTATTGAGAAACCCCTTTCTACAAACCGTTTAGCTTTCTATCTTGTACTGTGCTTAGGGAACCCTTATCCCAAGGTAGCCGTTGGTTGTTAAGTCTCATAAGCGTGATACTCACCGTTGAGGGAAGAGTAACTAATCTTTGAGCTTAGGACCTTGATATCTAGGAAACGGTGAATTAACTCAAGCTTTGGGAACTAAATAATCCCATTTTCCCCTTGGGCCCATTTCCTTAGACCTATCTCCGGTGTTGATGAAAAATATCGTTAATATTTTGGCGCCAGAAGAAGGGCCTGAACTTCCAACCTTGTGGTTAACAATCACATATTAACGGTGTTGTTCCATTCCGGATTGGACTAAGCTTTGAAGAAGCAAGATTATGGGAAAAAGTACCAATAAGAATCTTCTGAATTTCAAATGGCTATGTCAGGTACTACTGACCCAAGAGTGACAGAAGAACAAAGTTTAAGGATTGGAAGCCTTGCGAGTAATCAAGTGGAAAAGGGAAGTAGAACAATATGACCTTGATTACTGGAACAACAAACCTTCCTACATAGGACGAATCCCAACCTTTACCCTAAGTGGTTCTGCATCAAGGGAGTATAACCTATTTTCTCATATAAGAGAAGCTATCCATGAACAAACCAAAGGAACGGTGTTCGAACAAGGAATAATGAAGCATTTTAACCGTTTTTTGTTTCCAAATGGACTAAAAGGATAAAATTTCAATCTCAATGCACCTTGAAAAGAAGAAACAAGGATATTAATGAAACAAAAAGGTCAAATTAAAAAGAGCTAAGTTCCCATAGTAGGAAAAGAACTTTATATCAAGATTCCCTGATGGATACCACCTCACCACCTCAATGGAAAATATCTACTTCCTAACCAAACACGATCTTGACTTTAAGACATCCATAAAGAAGAAGCCCAAGTACGGAAGAAAATTTGGAGGGCCTTACCGCCACTATCATATGATGAATGGACACGAAGCTAACCACTGCAGAATTCTTGAAGTGATCATTACCAAGTTCCTTAATCAAGACCAATTACAAGACTTTGTAAAAGAATCCAACTAAGTCCAATGAAAGTCCTTTAGGAAAGGATTATTCCCATAATAAGGGTATGGAAACCCACTTAAAACTTAGAGCAACCCGAAAAGGGTCAAAATACAAATGGATAAAAACTCTTGTCATCGTAAAGTTGGTCGAGGAAAGGCACCCCTCGGAGGGGGTGATGCGTAAGCCTTTCTCCGTGCCTAAATAAGAAAGGGCCAGGTTAAAGCATCAAAAGTGTAAGCCTCTGATCCACGCCAGAAATGGTTGAGATAAAGCATCTATTTACCATGCCCTGCCTCTGCTATGAACTAAGCACGTCCTACTTCTATTCGCAAAAGAGCACATCCTACCTCTGCCCGCGTTACCTGTAGAAGAGAACACCAACCCTTATCATCGCCTACGATTCCCAGGATAAGGCACCCTTGGAGGGGGGAGTGTAAGCCTCTATCATTGCCTACGATGGCCATGGTAGAGCGTTAAAAGAATAAGCCTTAATTTTGTGTCTACGATGGCCCACTTTAAGCATCTAAGACCTTATCACTGCTTACGATGGTCGAGGTAAGGCGTCTCCTGGAGGGAGGTCGGGTAAGTCCTTGGGCCCTACTTGAGAATAAGCTAGCAAAGCAACCGGACGCACAGGACCGGAGGGTGTCCAACAAAGCACATACATCTTTTGCTTTGATAATTAAAAGCCCAGAGAAAGACTCACGAAGCATGTACATCCACTGCTTCATAAATCAAACCCAAAGGGGGTAATGAAATTAATTGCTAGAAGAGGGTTTTTGGTCTTCCATTCTTAATACCCGAATCTGGGTTGAACCAGAACTTCTATTAAATGCCTGAATTTGGGTTGGAACACGACTTCTATTAGATACTAGAAGGGGATTTCTAGACTTCTACCAGATAACTTGAATCAGGCTTGGTTCGGGACTTCTATTATTATCAGGGGTGGATTCCTGGGCTTCTTTCAAATACCTTAATCGAGAAAAGGGATCAAAGCTCCTAATTATTGCCGGAAGGAGCGTTCTGGTCATATCTTATTAATACCCTAATCTGGGTCTAATTCTTATCCCTAAAGAAAGGATCGACTATCCACACTCAAGGTGGTGACTTGAATCCACTACCTAAGAACCTTCAAATGAAGACCATGATTCTCCATCCTGCCCAGGGAGGTTTTTCTTAACTCACAAATACACAACGTCATTAGTTATTACCCCAACAAAGTAAGTAGTATAAAAAACACACTACTCGGAAACACAGGCTCAAGGAAGAGCTTGATTAGGTCTTTTAAACTCTCCCAATAAAACCTTATGGAGAAGGTTACATTTTTTTTGAAATAACTCACAAAGGAGAGATCCTTAGAAATCTTAATTAAATAGAGTTATTGTTTCCATTGCATAAAATATGAGTGAGCATATTGTCCTATCATGCAATTATTATTACAATGTTAATTATTTAGGCAAAAGGCAGGCAATGTATTAGGTACATCTCAAAGGCTAACACCCAAAAAGGTGTGTTAAATTTGTGCAGAATATTGCACTAAGACCCTGGGAAGAGGGTGTCCTAGCAGGGGAAAATATCACATATCAGATGATATCCACACAATCTACCAAATTGTTTACAAAATCATTTCACAAGTTATTACGTACATACTACTACTATAACGAATGTTTTACATTTAAGGCACACAAGTACAACATCACATTTGTTACACAAAAAGAAGTTTCAAGATAACTAGGCCCTTTAATCCGAATAAGGATGCTTTAGAGAAAATTCTAAAGATGCATAATCCGCCTTCATTTTCATCAACTCAACTTCTAGTTCGTCAATTCGATGAAGTAATTTACCTATTTCCTCATCTAAACTGGTGGAAGTGTTAGCCTTTAGTTGCCTTTGCAACATAAATATATTTTCATCCTTCTCTTTAAGTTGACCATTTAAAGAGAATATTTGTTCACCTTGATTTCTAATTGTCACCTTTTGAAGATAGTACATTTGTTCCCACTTTGAAATAAGGACATCTTTAAATAGGCTTTATGGCCTCACATATGCTGATGGAACTTCTCCAAGTAGAGAAGGCGAAGCTTTAGATTGTTTCCCTATTTATACAAAAGACAATACATAATCACTTACAAATCCTACCTCAAAAGAATAACACTCGGCATACACCCATTCATCAAGTTAGAACATAAGCATAAGGTATCTCTTGAAAAACACATCCTCAAGTGAGATGGAGTTCTGCAGCAACATTAAATAAAATAGGAAGTTTGAATACAAAAAGGAAATTGTTTTACGTATCATATTGGAAAAAATGTTTTCCATTGTCTACAAATAGTTGCAGGAAGCTCACCATCCAGAAGCAATATCATAAAAGAATATACAAATAAAACAGGAACTATACCTAAGTTGTTGAAGCTTCAAAGAGCACCGTATGCATCGTTCTTCTTGTCCTAAGCTTGAGGAATCATCATCCTTCGAAGGAATTCCAGCCAAGTCCAGGTCAAGAGAAGCATTAGTAGGACTTGAAACTATCTGCGTAAAAACATAAGCACCCCCTACAGGAGGAAGGGTAAACCATCCCCGTCTAAATCCTCAAGAATATCCTTTCCTTTAGGACTATGGTCATCATCATTATCCCAGTCATAATGAGATTCCGTAGATTCGGATTCTTCCATTCCTGAGTCAAAGTCGTCCGGAAGGTCTTCAATGAACAAAAAATCTTTAGGCTTGGACTTACCTTTCCGTGGAACCTTGACTCTCCTCTTGACTAACTTAATCCTTTCCATGACTCTACCATGAACAGAGGGAAAATATATTTCGAGAAACTTCCTGAAGTTATCAGCAAATGCTAGGAAAAGGGAATCCTCATAATGTCCCATCACCATCTTTGGAAAATGCTCTTTCGAAAACTCAAAAAATCCTATTCTTGGCTTCATAGATTATGCGCTTAGAAATGGATAGTGCGCTTTGAACTCAGGAAAGTTGAGCATCCCTTTCTTCTAATATTTTATTATGGCTAGCTACCCTCTTATCCTTCTCATCTTTAACCTCTCTCTTAAACAGTTGAAGGATTACACCTGGTCATTCAATATAAACATAGCTCTCCTCTCATTCTCTAGTTCTGATCTAAACCTTTCTAAAGATAGCTTCAGTTCTACACATTCTCTCTTGTGCCCCTCTATCAAAGAATCGATTTTATGAGTTAGGGCATCTCTTTCATCCATGAGCGACAAGGTTAACGGGGAAAGTGGACTAAACCTTTCTAGAAGAGAAAACCATCTTTTGGAAATCTAAAAAGAAAGTAAGGATCGGAACATACATAAAGATAAAGCAAAAAAAATCCATACCAGTAGCTGTTGCACGACAAGCGACTAGAAATACCCCATAAATCTAAGGGTATAGAGGAAAGTGAAAAAATTGGCCACTTTATCAGAAGAAAGGGAAAGCCTTATAAGTTCATCAAATTTTGGAGTTAAGGAACCGACATGTCCAGACGAAGAACCCAACAACAACTAATGTTCTATCATATTCAAGGATCCAGGGGTATCTGGAACACGGATATGGTAAAGAAAGTCGCTACTCGACGCTTTAGTCAAGAAAGGTGTAGTGTTAGGAGTCACCCAAGTAGAAGGAATAGCAGAAACGAGGGGTATGGAACTCATCAGGATCAGCAAAGCCAGCTTCATGAAATACAAGGGAGGTTGAAGTCTCATCTTTGTATCTCTTAGAAATCGGTTCTTTGGCAGTAGAAACAAGCTTTCTCTTTGCTGCAATATTAGAATGGATAGGGCGACTAAAGTAGATTCCCCATCAAAAGCTTGGGAAGTTGATTAAAGCAATCATGAAGTAAGATAGGCTGAATATGGATAAGGTTTTAGAATCACATTCGAGAGTAGTAATTACCTGAAGAACCAAGTGATAGAGGGGAAAGATTGGTAAACACATCAGAGACTAGGAAAAGATGTGTGGATCCATAAAAGTGTAAAGGAGGCCTTCGTAATATCTTTTTTCCTGAAGGAATGAAGCCATACTTTTGAAAGTTTCTCAAAGTCAATAGAATGGATCGTCTTCCCAATCTCTCGGAAACATAAAACATATTGCCGACAACTTGAATCTCCTCACCACTCAAGTCTCTCTTCGTAAGAATTGGGGCTGAGGTAAAACAAATGGTTAAAACAAAGTTCAAGACAGAAAATAACAAGCATTGTAAAGTACAATTTACCTAGAGTAATAAAGGTGCCTACAATACCTGGGGGACATCTGACAAAGAAAATTTGTGTATCCCAATCGGTAAGCTGGGTGAGATAATCACTAATAAGCTTCTTAGAAAGGTTAGCATGAAAGAGAGGCAGATTGGCCCTTTCAACTACGGAAAATTGCACCAGATAATGCAGGAGGCGAGGGCTTAGAGAAGGCTGTCCTGACTCCAATGCTAGAAGCTCGAGGCTTAATAGGCAAGTGTATGTGTTTGGTGTCAGTTGAATGGGAGCCAGCTTCTGGTATTGCAAGAATTTTACAATGAAGTTTGGAAATGAGAAAAAGCCACCATGCCAAATATGAACGACGGAATAAGAAAATAATTCCTCTGAAGGACTCTGAATTGTATCTTTCCCGGAAGCAGGAATAGTATCAACTCTAGTCATATCGAAGACATCAAGGATGGCCTTTACTTCATCTTGAGTTTGAATGCGAGAATACCGCGAAAAGCTTTCCATCTAGAAATCACAAAAAATTGTTATGGTTTAATATTGCCAGGTGATATTATTCCATTATAGATGTGTTCGCATTGATTTTACAAAACTAATATCGTTATATAAACTCCTTAACACAAGTCCCTGGTTACCCCTTAAAAGAGTGAAAAGCATGTGACATGTTATGGGAGTTAAAACCTTTACCATGGATCACATATAATTATGTCTCATGCACATATGTCTATAGTATTGTTTAGAATTTAGTTTTAATTACACCAATTGTCTCATTGTCAATAACCAAGTTAATACAACAAAAATCAGAAATGTCATATCAGCAGGACTAATTTTAATCTACCCATATATTGGGGTTTCAATAGTTATATCCCATTTCAAAAACATCCAGTTCTAGGTTAAGAATAAGCCTCGATGTCAGTTATGAGGGACCAAAACCAAAGGGGATCAGTAATGTCAATGTTAAGCCTACCGGCATCAAAAGGAATTTTGAAATTTCATCCTCATACTAGAGATAAATTTTGTGCACATAGTGCCACATATTAAACCCTAGAAAATACAAAAAGGGGGTATGTGTTAACTTCACACAATTCAGCACTATTGATCATTATAGATTCTCTTTGTAAATCAAACTATTACTGGAAAACTAAGAATCCATAAATTCTAATTAGAATCCACGTGTTAAGTAAGAGAAATTCCCTCTCGGATTCTTAAATTAAAATCGGAACAGAAATACTTAAAGAATGTTGAGTTTGAAATTCTGAAAAGCTTGTGGGATTCTTGAGAAACAATGATCTTGCTTAAGCAACGGATTTGCAGGTAAAAGAACAGGGAAGAAGAAGAAAGAGTATTTGTATTTAAAGTGTCCCTTGAATCTCAGCCGCATAAGCAAGTACAAGTCAACAGGTCAGACTAAAGGACACCAAAAGACAGGAAGTTAAAACGCCGAAGGAAGTCAAAGTTTGACTTGAGAAGTCGAAAATACCCCTTCACAAAGGAGAGTGAATGTTACTACTAAAATCAACACCGAGATAGGCTATTCGCGAAGGGATATCGTGTTGGAGAATGGAGTTTTAATGACAACAACCTTATTTCAATATTAATTGATTATAAAACATATACTAACACTTCTATCTACAATATTTACATATACACACACACACATATATGCAGGATTTATATATAGGAATTATTACTGAAGACTATACAGTTTTAAAGATGTTAGAGAATCAGAATTCAGAGATGTTTCAAGACTCATGATTATTCGAGATTTCAAGAGTTCAAGATAAATATAGTTATAGAGTCTAGATGATGTAAGACTCTGAATAACACTCCAGGTTCAAATTCTGATTTATTTTCAAATTCTGTTTTCAAATTTTATCTTCAATCTCTTTCCTCTCTATTTTATTTTCTATGTTATATTTTATTTTAAACTTAAGTTTTACAAGTTTATATTTTATAAATTTTAAATATTTATATTTTATATACTTTATATTTATAGTTTTAAACTCTATAATTTTATAAATATATTTATATAGTTTATATTTATGTTTCTATATGATTTTCTACTTTATAATATTTATTTATAACGGTATATTTTAATATAAGAATTTCCTGAATTATATTTATCTCAAAACACTTGAAAAATGTTCAAATTTCAATTATATATATACATGTCAACGTATAACTGTCATTTTTTTCAAATTTGAAAGGAAGTGTCTTTTACTATTTGTGACGGTTCTGAGACGTTGCAACCTTTCATACATTATATAAAGGGGCTGATTTCGAATTTATAATCACTTCTTCTTTTCCACTTTCACACTCTTTCATTCCACAATTATTTTTCATATATACTCTGCCGAATTCAATTTTGTTTTCACTAATCTTCTTCTCTCTACACTCTTTACTCATTACTCTTTGAATCAAGTGCTACTGAAGAGTTATAGGGTTGTTTGTAATTGTTTGGATTGAGTAAAGGAGTCGGTGGTATCCCTTGTAGCCGTGAAATCAAGGACGGGTAACCGGTGGTATCCCTTGTAGCCATGAAATCAAGGAATGTATTCTTGATCAAGTTTGTGAGTGGAATCGGTGGTATCCCTTATATCCATGAAATCAAGGAGGGTTGTAATTGGATATTGATATAGTAATAAAACTCTGCGCAATCCAGCGTTGTGTGGGACTGGACTTAGGAGCAATTCCGAACTAGTATAAAATCCGGTGTGTTCTTTCCTTTCCTGTACTTTATTTTGTATCTTTGCATTTGTGTTTGATTATGTGGTTGTTTCTGTAGTGTTTGATACAAATAGTAGTTCATATAAGTTTATATTTTATCAAATTCCCAAAAGCACTATTCACCCCCTCTAGTGTTTGTTTTGCCTTAACGATCCATTCCGCAATCCCTAACAATTGGTATCAAAGGATGGTCTTTCAAAAAGTTCATAATCTGATTTTTGAAAAAAATTAAATGGAAAATTTTGGAATAATTGTTAACACTAGTTTTAATTCATGTATTACATCAGTATTAGATGAATCTGCATTTAGTTTTGTTGAAAAATCAAGTTATCATGATTTGATTTCTTGAAAAAATTAAATAGATATACCACAGAATCATCATGAAGTTATTATCTCAAATTACAAGTAGTTATTTTGAAAAGTCACTTGATTCTTTGAAATGGTATGTTGTTTTGCAGGAAAAGATGTGTTATATGGCTTTTGAAAATTCAAAAATTGGAAAGATAGGTAAAGTGGTTGTTGGTGATTCAAATTCCGAAATGGTGGCTATTGACAATTTAAATTCCGAAATGGTGGCTATTGAAAATTCAAATTCTGAAAAGGTGGATATTGGAAATTCAAATTTCAAATTGGTGTACATGGGTATTGAGAATTCAAATTTTGAATGACAACTGAAGAAGAGTAATGAGGGTTGGTAAAAAGACATCAAGAGGAAGAAATGGAAATATATAATGTAAATCAACAAAGAAATGGGTACCAGATAAGTAGAAACTTTTGATTCTCATCTATAAGTAGATCAATGTTTCATGTAAATCCGTCAAGAATTGATCAAGTAATGATCAAATGAAGTTTTGGTGAATAAAGAGATAAGGAAACCAAAACTGTCGATGGTTATCTTCAAGTTGCATTCATAATTAGACTATTTTGTCTCAAATCCTCGTCCACATTGTATTTCTCGTTCTCGCGGTCGATCTGATGGGTAGATTGTCAAATTTCGATCAAAATTGAGTGAGATATGACTATTTGAAGTTGACTATGCAAAACTGAAAAACTATTACGGGATTTCATGCATATCTCTTACTGTTTCAACTTGTTGCACCCATATACTATCCAAATTCATCCCCAAACAATAACTAGATTGTATTCCTTGAGTTCCTCTTCGATTTGCCGCCGATTTCGTCCAATTCCGTTAAGAAACAAAGAAGTTATGTCTTCTGAAAGTTTGATTGAAAGTGAAAACGAGAAGAAGAAGAGATTGTGAGGAGACGTGACTTTTGGGCCTTTATATAGTAGTTGAAGTGTCCATTCATTCAAAATTCAAAATTCAAATTCAAATTTTTTCGCCAAGTTGGTTAAACTACTAAATCATTGATCTCGTCATCAAATTCCGAAAGATGTAAATATGATTCAGATTCATCATCAAGCGATGAAGTGCCAGAAATCATAAATTCAAATATGTGTTTCATAGCAATTCAGAATTCAGAGAATGTCGAAGAAATTGATCTGAAAACTGGGTACACCTTGATTATTTTTTTATTTTTTTGGTTGAATGGATATTTTGTTTGCTTTGCTTTGTTTTAAATTTGAAATATAAACTTCAAAATTGAAATTTAAAATTCAAATTTGAAATTTGAACTATCAATAAAATAGTAAAATAAATTTTGGATATTTGTTAGGATTAATATTATTTCAGGAAATAGTTAAACTTGAAATATAAATCGATAATTCAAAACCATAGTCACAAAACCATACGTTTTTCGAAATTTCTACGTGTATGTCGACATATATAGAAAGGCATGTCAACATATGTACCAATAAAACTTCCCTGAATCTTTTCAATAAGAAAATGCCAGTTCAAATTCTAGTTATTAACTTTGTCTGTCTACTTATTTTCTTATATCTTGTTTCAATATATATATATATATATATATATATATATATATATATTGAAAGAATATTTTTATTGTTACAAAATACAAATTTACTTATGTTTTATATAGTTTAAACACGCATAGTTTAACATATATATTATTCGTATGATTTCATAACAATTTTGGGTTACATTATCACAAATACTATTTCTAACTTAAATATTTATCTTGATTTCTTATTAAGATTTATAAAAGCTTAAATATTTAACCTAATATTTTGGTATAAAAATAATTATATATATATATATATATATATGATTTTATGTCTTAAATATAAGAAATTATAATTTTATAGTTTAATTTATATCAAGATTTCATAATTTTGTTATGACTATAGATTTCTTTTGAAAAGTTTTAACATATAAATGGTTCCTTAGCTAATTAATATATTTTGATTACTAATAGTTTAAATTTAAAATTTATTTGTATCAAAAGATTGATTTATATTTCATAATAAATTAAATTTTAAGTTCTTTTCAAAATTATTATATATATATACACAATTATGAATATATGTTTACTTTATATGATATAATTCTATATTCTCTTTAAAAAGATCTTCAAATTTCACTATATTAAAGAAGCATACTACTAGGACTATTAAACTTAACATTTCTTTCATCTTTACTATAAACTTATTCTAAAAATTTTACTATCTGTTATGAATACCATAAAACTTTCATCTTTACTATCCTTTAAATCTCTTTCATAAGTATCATTAACCTAATTCTATATTACAATCATTACACATCTTATTTCATATCATAAATCATCTCAAATTAAAATAATTCACACTACATGTGACAACCCAGAAAATCAGAACCAATTTAACATTTTTATTTTGACTATTTTGTGGTATTTTGAATAGTTGAAATAATTTATTTTAAATAATAATGATTAAAAATTTATTTAAATCGAAGTTCGGACAAATATATTTATTTTAATCTCAAAAGGGAGTTAGACATAGCGCGGTAGTTTGAAAATTTGAATTCAAACTTTGACTGACCGTACAGGATGCGAAATAGATCGGATTTTGGTGAAACCAAAAATATTTAAATGTGTTTAAGAATATCTTTCCAACGAATCCGAACAATTGGAATTTCATAGCGGCAATCCAAAGTTATGGTCAGTTAAATTTTCAGAATAGTCGCTATGGAATTTAATATAATATATGTCCGTATAAATAGCCATTTTTCAAACGACCTCCGTTTTTCTGAAATGATAGGTGAAGAAGAAGGCAGCTCTAGCAACAAAAGGAAGAACATTTAACGACTGCCATAAGCAATAACTGCAACAAGCCAGGGCATTTGCTAAGGAATTGCAAATCTTCGAAGAAACGAAAGAATGTTGAATCTAAATCGAATAAAAAGTTTCAAGAGGGTAGAGAATGCAATAAATGCCATCAGACTGGTCATCTTGCGAAGGGTTGCCCGCTATCAGAAAAGTCTGAAGTACCTCACGTAAACGTGGTGGCAAAAACTCCAATACCCTCAGCTAATAGGGAAAGGTCAAACGTTTTAGAAGGCACTCTCAATGTCCACAATACCCCTGTTACAGTATTGTTTTATACGGGCGTGTCCCAAAGCTTTATCTCAAGCAATACAGTTAAGAAGCTGAAATTAAAATCAAGGAATCTTAAAGAATCAGTCAGAGTTCATAATCCAGTAGGGGGTTCTCTCATTCTCAGTTTGTACTGTAGAGTGTCATTTCCTATTCTTGTTACTGGTTCCCCTTTGATTTAATTGTTATGGATTTTTCCGAATTTGATATCATTCTTGGACTCGATTGGTTAACTAAATATGATGCAGAAGTTAGGTATGCAGAAAGAATCGTCAAAGCGAAGACCAAGTTTGGGAATATTGTTACGATACCATGCATGGGTCCGAACTCAGATAGAAAAGAATTTTGGGCTGCTCTTGATGTTTCCCCCACTCCTATCGAAAATATTCCTGTCGTCAAAAATTATGCGGATGTGTTCGAAGAAGTTGATCGCTTACCTCCACGTAGAGAAATTGACTTCAGAATTGATTTGGTTCCAAACACAAGGCCAGTTGTACATTCTATTCGGAGAATGTCGCCAAAAGAAAAAGAAGAACCGAGCAATCAAACCAAATAGCTTTTGTGGAAAGGTCCGATCAGACCCAGATTCTCAAAATGGGGTGCAGCAGTGGTGTTTGTTCCTAAGTCAGACGGTACTCTCAGACTGTGTGTGGATTACCGAGATTTAAATAAGCAGACTCTTAAGAATAAGTATCCCTTGCCCCGTATAGATGATTTGTTGGATTGTTTAAATGGAGCGAAAGTGTTTTCAAAGATGGACCTAGCTACAAGTTTCCATCAATTGCATATTGCTGAAGAGTGTGTTCGTTTGACAGCCTTCAGAGGTCCAGACATATTTTATGAATGGTTAGTAATGCCGTTCGGCTTATGCAACGCTCTAGCCTATTTTGTCGATTTGATGAATCGAGTATTCCGCGATGTTTTGAGCAAATTTGTGCTGGTCTTCATTGATGACATCCTAATCTTCTCCAAGTCAACTGCTGAGCATGAAAAACATTTAGAACAAGTTTTTGAAATCCTGAGGAAGAATATATCAAAAGACAAATTTTCAAAATGTGTTTTCTGGAAAGAAGAAGTGAAGTTCCTTGGTCATGTAGTATCGAGGGAAGGAATTTCAGTGGATCCTAGCAAAATCACAGCCATTAAAGATTGGAAGCAGCCCACCACTCCTACTGAAGTCATAAGCTTTCTATGATTGGCTAGCTATTACTGAAAATTCGTTAAAGTTTTTTTAAGGATAGCTTGTCCATTGACGAAGCTTACAAAGAAGCATACAAAGTTTATTTGGACACCCGAATGTGAGGCAGCTTTCCAAGAGCTGAAATTGAATTGATCACTGCTCCTGTGTTGACCATCATAGATGGCAATCAGGATCTAAAAGTTTGGACCGATGCTTCTAGAGAAGGTATCAGTGCAGTGCTAATGCAAAGGGACAAAGTAGTCGCATATGCTAGCCGTTAGTTAAAACCGCATGAGAAGAATTACGCCACACATGATCTTGAACTAATGGCCGTCGTATTTGCTCTAAAGATATGGAGGCACTATCTTTTGGGTGAAAAGTTCGAACTGTATACTGATCACAAATCTTTAAAGTATCTGTTCACCCGAGATTTAAACTTGAGACAGCAACGTTGGGTTGAATTCCTTGCAGCTTATGATCTGGACATCTTGTATACTCCAGGAAAAGCCAATATTGTGGCAGATGCACTTAGCAGAAAGAATGCGGGCGTCACCAATCTTATCCACGCCAATCTCATTATTACACCTACATTGATTGAAAAAATCTCTGCTTTTCAAAAGGATGATGAATTTATACAGAGAATTAGTAAAAGAGTTCGGGAAGGCGAACCCTCGATGTAACACCCTGTGAATTCTATAACATTAAGCTTCACAAATTAAAGTATAATTAATTCCAAATAAAAGAATTAATGGAAATGGGTTACGCCATTGCGTTCGTCTTGGAATTCTGCTTGAGATAGAGTCCGAGTTTGTGCGAATCGGACTCCGTATGAAGGAGTTATGGCCTTCGGAAGTTTCGGAATCAAATTTAAATTTCAAACAGCTCAGTTTAAACTTCAAAATTCGAATTTCGGATTCAAACTGGGTTGGGCGGGAAAATTCCAGCCCAGAGACCAGGTCGACCATGGTGTCGACCTGGTCCCCCCAGGTCGACCATAGTGTCGACCTGGGTGTCGACCTTCCTCGTCGACCTGGCTGGCCAGGTCTGGCTCTGGCTTGAATTTCTGTGGCTCTGTGTGTCACTAGGGCTGACGTGTCACCTCTTGATTGGCTCTCTGAACTTTGAATGGCCTAGATTCCTCCTGTCTTCATCTAACGGCTCAAAACAACTTAAAAATCTACAAATACACCCTAAGTCTCAACTGAAAATTCACACAAAAAAATGAGAAAGGAGTCGTCATGCCGCTAGGGAGGAATTGAACATAGCCGTCAAGAGAAAAGCCTAGAGACGAATCAAATTAAGAAGAAGAACAAAGTTTAATCAAATTAATCAACGCAACGTTAGTCTACCCAAAGGAGCGCATCTCAATTTCAGAATTCAGAATCCAGAATTCAAGATTCTGCATTCGTTGTAAGTATAGTGACCTTTTAGAATATGAATAAAAATTGTGATGTGATTCGATGTGAATGAAAATAGAATTGTGTTATTGTATTGTATAAAATTCTATGTATTGTGATGGTTCTATCATGACTTGTGTGTAGACGTTTGTGGCATAAATTGATTGATGCAAGCCTATTGAACAATTGTATATGAAAATAATGGCACTTGCAAGTTTGTGGCAAAAATTAGAAATTGATCCCTTTATGTATACGTCGAAGGCATGGACTATGTATATTCCCTTAGTCTAAATTAGAATTTATGTAAACATGTTTTAGACTTGAAACCTTTTATGCCTACATGACCCAAAACCTATGATATCATTTTCATGTCTATTTGCAAGTATAATTGGATCTATGTTAAGCATCGTTTGTGTTTCATAAATTATGCAAGTTCATGTTTATTTGCAAGTATAATTGGATCTATGTTAAGTATCGTTTGGGTTTCATAAACTATGTAAGTTCATGTTGAAATAGGCTATGTGATTAGATGCTATAATTGGACATTTTGGTGAATATACAACATGCTAGTTTTGTGTTTGACATTATGCCAAGTTAAACATGTTTGAACACAAGTTTGTATTAGCCTAAACTATGCCATTTCATATGTCACCTACTTAGTTATACTTTGATTTGAATGCAAGTTCACATGACCCATCATTTATGTTAGTATCGCTAAATTGCAAGTTCATGCGCCACACACCCTTATATGTTGTAAAATATTACATGTTCTTGATTCCCCCTTTTCTTACGCTTATAAAGTTGGGCTGAATTGTGTCGAGCCCAACATTTGTTATAACGTTGCGAACGTATAAACGGGGGTAATAACGTTGGGTGTAAATCATGAAAATATATGTTGGCATGTTTGGCACATGCCAACGACAATGACATTTAAAACAGTATGAATTGTTATACCCAAGAATAAAAGATATGACATTTACATATATAATTGAGAAGTGATAAAATATGTAAATTTAGAAAACACGATATGCTTAACCCGAGGTTGGATTGAGATGTGATGTAAACCTGCCCGGAACCGCCCGGTTGTCCAGTAGTCACAACAATACCTATCCAATGTGGGTGGTTAAGCATTGAGCCTAATAATGACCCGAGGTTAGACTAAGCTACGGTGTAAACCTGCCCGGAACCGACCGGCATATCCGGTAACCGTAGCAATACCTGTCTAATGTGAGCGGTCAGGTGCTCCTAAGAGGCTAAGGACAGATGGTAGGGTTAAGTAAATTATAACACTTAACCAAATTCAACATGTTAACAAGAATTGATGGGTGGGGTTAGGTTAATACAGACACTTAACCACTTAACATGTTTGACTAGAAAATCCTAGTAACGAGGGACCCGTTTCAGCTGTAACCCAAGTTAGGTATCAATGGTACCCTGAAACTAGGCAGGGTGGGGCACGATTACTGGGCTTATTGTAAGCGGTCAAAACGACGGCGGTGGGTGCACAGTGTAGGTCTAACGGGGTGCGGGCGTGCACACACTCCGGAGCAGACAACCAGTGCACTGGGGACACTAGTAGTATAACCCCTTCCTTCTAGAATTTGTGTCGGGGTCGCCACCATAGGTCTTGATACACCCCATGGTGGGACAGCATAGGTATCTACAATTCTTGGGGGCCGTATGACACATGTTAATGCGAGTAGGAGCCAATCTTTTTATAAGAATGGAGATCACTTCACCCTCACCATGGGGTGCCAGTTGGAATAAACTCAAGTAGGTGCAGAGATATAGTATGGGTGCGATAGTGCATTCGACACTCCCTTAGCTTGTGACACTTTCCTATTTTCAGTATATATATCTATCATGCCCTTTTTTCTTATTCATATACTGAAGAGTTACTAGATTTACTCAGGCTTTATGTCTGACCCTATTTTCTTTTCGTCTTCTTTTCTTTCGTTTCCCCTCCCCCAGGTCCACAGGGAGGAATCAGCTCAGCTCAGTCAGGCTCTGTACAAGCTCCAAGAACGTAGATGTATGATTTGGGTCTCTTTTGCTCGGACTATGACTTTGGATATCACTATGGGGATTTTTGTCACTTTATTTATGTTTTCTGCTTCTTTAATTATCAAGACAGTAATGATGTTGTAATGTTGGAAGTATTTTGAGACAATTATGGAATGTTTGGTTTTGAACACATATTGATGAAATAAAAGTCTGTTTGGTTTCCGCTGTTTAAAATACGTGTATCTATATCTGTCTTGAGTTTATCTGCGGCTTTTACTTATAAACCTCCACCAAAATTAAGGTATTCCCTTTGTGAGTGACCTTAACGGAGGTGGGGTGTTTCACTTGGTATCAGAGCATAGGTTTACCAGATAAGATAAAAGTTTTTGAAATTGTTTTCAAAAAGAAAATTTAAAGAAGCATTTTTCAAGAAAAAGTGTTATGTTTATAAAAAGACAAAATCCCCCAAGGCCATGTGCCCTATCTATCTCTCTCTATCCTTCGTTTTGAATCTTTCCTTTCTGTTTCAGCATGTCTAGAGACCTTAAACTCCCGGAAGGAGTGCCGATTCCCGGCTGGTTTAGGAGGTACTTAGAAGCAAGGGCCAATGGCGCGGGCCCAGCAGACATCCCTCCTCCAGTGGTCGTGGTTCCTCCTCCTCCTCCACCTCCTCGTGGAATTGCCTTCGCAAAAACATGTAGAGACTTTAAGGCAATGTGTGGAAAAGACTTTTATGGGACAAAATCCTTTGTAGGGGCAAGAAACTAGCTAAAGGAGACTGAGGATCTGTTTGTCATCTTCGGGGTTGATGACAGGCAAAAGATACAACTAGCGGTATGGTTGCTTAAGGATGAAGCTTCCTATTGGTGGGAATTTACCAATGCTCAGAGGGCGGTGGAAACATGGGAAGATTTCAGGACAAGGTTTGAAATGAAATTTCTCTCCCAAGCTGAAAGAAGCCTGCAAATGGAGAAGTTTCTAACTCTGAAACAGGGGAGCATGACGATCAGGGAATAAGTTAATCAGTTTAATCAACTGGCCAGATTTGGGTTAGACTTAGTAAACACCCAACACAAGAAGGCACTTCGCTTCGTCAAGGGTTTGAATGAGCCTCTACACAGCCTTGCCATGACCCATGTATCCACGGGAGCGACTTATGAAAGCTTGGTGGATATGGCGTTGCTACACGAGGAAGACCACGGAAAGAAAGAAACTAAGGGGGAAGAGAAGAAAGAGGGTCTACAAGCAAAGAAAACAGACTTCAAGAAAGGAGGAAAGAACCATAAGCCCCGTGAGAAGAGAAGGTGCAATTTCTGTGGCATTGTGGGCCATATATCAAAAGACTGCCGGAAAAGAAAGGCGAAGATGGGTGGTTGCTTTCATTGTGGTGAGACTGGGCACCAAGATAAGGACTACCCAAAGAAGAAAGGGCAGGGACAGAAAGCCGGATCCACTTCAGGGGGTCAGGTTCATGCGCTAGTGGCACCTCAGCAGGAACGAGGTAGTGATATTTCTGTAGAAAGTGTAGTCTATCTTTATGGTCATCCAGTTCATACACTTTTTGACTCTGGCGCATCACACTCTTTTATTTCATCTGCCTTAGTAGAATCTCTGCATCTAGACACTAGTATGGTAGAAGATCCCTTACTAGTTTCAAATCCAATTGGGGGCTTCGCTTACTTGTCAATGGTTTGTTGAGGTTTGAAAATCTCTATTCTCAGTGTTGAGTTTAGCTGTAATGCCTTTGTCTTAGGCTTCTCGGGATATGGTTTGATCTTAGGCATGGACTGATTATCCAGTAATAGTGCCATTCTTGATTGTGAAAAAAGAGTAGTTAGACTCTTAACTCGGCTTGGTAACACTCTAGAAATTTCTTGTAATCCCCTGAATGTTGTTATGCTTAGTTATCTAGAGTCGCTTGATGCTTATGATGAGAATTTGCAATCAGTTAGAGTAGTCCGGGAATATCCGGATGTCTTTGAGGAGGTGAAAGGCTTACCTCCGAGGCGGGAAATAGACTTCCGCATATATCTTATGGATAACGCAAAGCCTGTAGCTTTACCTGTCAGACACATGGCTCCAAGGGAGATAAAGGAGCTCAGTAAGCAGGTTAAAATACTTCTCGAAAAAGGGTTCATTAGACGGAGCATTTCGGAATGGGGTGCTCTAGTGGTGTTCGCAACCAAAGCGGACGGTTTGCTTCGCCTTTGCGTCGACTATAGGGAGTTAAACAAATTGACCAAGAAAAATAGGCACCCTCTTCCCCGAATCGACGATTTATTTGATCAACTTGTTGGTGCGACGGTCTTCTCCCAACTTGATCTGGCAACTGGGTTCCATCATCCAAGAGTAGTTGAAGATAGTATTGATAAAACAGCGTTCAAAACCCCAGACGGTTTCTTCGAGTGGCTTGTCATGCCTTTCAGCTTGACAAACGAACCCGCTTATTTCGTAGACCTAATGAGCAGAGTGTTTAGAGAATTCCTCAACAAATTTGTTGTTTTCTTCATAGATGATATCTTAATCTTCTCAAAGAGTGAGGAAGAGCATGGTCAGCATCTGAAAGAAATCATGGAAACTCTCCGAGCCCATCAACTAAAAGCAAAATTCTCCAAGTGTCACTTCTGGAGAAAAGAAGTAAGATTTCTGGGGCATATAGTGTCCAGAGATGGGTTGGCTGTGGACCCTGCAAAAGTGGTGGCAGTGCAAGATTGGAAGACACCAAGAAATGCAACCGAAGTTCGATGCTTTCTTGGGCTAGCCGGTTTTTACCGAAAGTTTATTAGGGATTTCGCGAAAATCTCAGCCCCACTCACAATGCTAACAAAGAAGAATCTGGCGTTCACTTGGGATTTGAATTACGAGTTTGCTTTCCAACGATTGAAAAGGGCTCTCACAACAGCCCCAGTTCTGACTTTGCCAGATGGAAGCAAAATGTTCACTGTATACACGGATGCATGTGGAACGGGACTAGGCGCTGTTCTAATGCAAGAAGGAAGGGTAGTAGCTTATGGTGGAAGGAAATTGAAAGTTCATGAAAAGAACTACCCAACCCATGACCTTGAGTTAGCCGCCATCGTCTTTGCGCTTAAGTCTTGGCGCCATTATCTCCTAGGTGAAAAGTTTGAATTATACACTGACCATAAATCGTTGAAATATCTCTTCTCGCAAAAGGATCTTAACTTGAGGCAGTAAAGATGGATGGAGTTTCTTGCCTCGTATGACTTTGAAATTTCCTATACTCCCGGCAAAGGCAACGTAGTAGCAGACGCGTTGAGCTGAAAGAAACTGACCTTAAGTCCGCTCTTTGTGGAAAGGAAAAGCTTGGAGTATATAGCCAGTTTTAACTTTAGGCCCTCCTCAGATTTTGTACCGGGTTTGTTAGCATCTCTCAAAGTACGCCCTACTCTCTTAGACTCAATAGGGGCTGCACAACGTGAAGACCCTCAGCTTGTGGATGTGATAGATAAACTTATTAGGGGTGAGACTTCTAGTCACCTCAGTAGATACGCCATCGATGATAAGGGTTGGCTGAGGCGAGATGGAAGATTATGCGTCCCACAAGCAAGGGAGTTGACAAAGAAGGTTCTCGAGGAAACGCATCATTCTAAGATGACTATACACCCTGGCGGTGATAAGATGTACAAGGATATAAAAAGGACTTTCTTTTGGAGCGGCATGAAGCAAGACTTGGCAGATATTGTTTCTAAGTGCATGACCTGCCAACGGGTCAAGGCAGAATAGAAGAAACCTGGAGGACTACTTCACCCTTTAGAGGTCCCACAGTGGAAGTGGGATAACATTTCAATGGACTTCATTGATGGACTACCTAGGTCGAGAAGAGGCAACATTAGCATTTGGGTAATAGTGGATAGGCTTACTAAAAGCGCCCACTTTATACCTATCAAGAGTAGAAGGACTGTCGCATCTCTAGCATCCCTTTATCTCAAGGAAATAGTTCGACTCCATGGGATACCCTCCAGTATTGTTAGTGACCGAGACCCTATCTTCACAAGTGAGTTTTGGCGGAGTCTGCAAGAAGCCGTAGGCACACAGTTATGTTTGAGCACGGCCTATCACCCCCAAACCAATGGCCAGACGGAAAGGGTGAATAGAGTTTTAGAGGATCTTTTGAGACTTTGCGTTCTTGACTTTGGAGGGACTTGGGAGGATCACCTTCCTTTAGTGGAATTCGCCTACAACAACAGCTACCAAGCTACCATCGGTATGGCGCCCTTCGAACCCTTATACGGAAGACCGTGCAAATCACCAACTTGTTGGTGGGAGTCTACAGATAAGCTTATACTTGGGCCAGATATGATTCGAGAGACTTCAGAGAAAGTGGACTTGATACATACAAGGATGAAGACAGCCCAAGACAGACAAAAATCCTACGCTGACAAAAGAAGGACCGACCTTGAGTTTGAGGTTGGGGACAGGGTTTTCCTTAAGGTATCACCTATAAGGAACGTCGTTTGTTTTGGATCCGCAGGAAAGCTAGCACCAAGATTTGTAGGACCGTTTCCTATCATCGAGAAGGTTGGGAAAATGGCCTATAGATTAGAGCTACCCGAGAGACTGGCCGGAGTTCACAACGTCTTTCATGTTTCTCACCTCTGGAAGTGTTTGCATGAGTCTGCGGAAGTGGTGGAACCTAGCATTCTAGAAGAAGCCGAAGTGGAACGTGAAGCAACTGTGAGGAGAGTTCCAACCCGCATCTTAGGAACTGAAGTGAAAAAGCTACGCAACCGCGAAGTCAAACTCATTAAAGTTCAGTGGAGCGAAGCCGAGGAAGACGCGACTTGGGAAACTGAGGACAGAATACGCGCCGCCTACCCTCTTCTTTTTGAGGGTACATCTTTGATCTCTTTTTCCTTAAGTTATGCTTTATCAATTTTTTAGGTATATCTCCTCGGTCCTTTTCCTAACTCCTTAGGTAGAAAACAAATGGATGCAAACATGTATTTGAAAACATGTTATGGATGATGGCTGCAAATGGTTGCTAGTGGTTGCTCGTAGATGCATATACACACACACCCTAGGTTATATGTAACAGCCCGTATTTTCAACAACCTGTAATAATGAAAATCGAGGCAGAATTTAATTATAAAATCTGAATCAAGGGAAACGGGCTATGCCATTGCGTTCGTCTCGGAAAAATACGCGAAATAGAGTCCGAGTTTTCGAAAATCGGAGTCCGTATGACCCAGTTAAGGCCCATTGAAGTTTGCAGAAAATTCCTAAGTAAAAACAGATTTAAATTTGAAATTAAAAACTAGGGTTTGGGCAAACTGGGCAGGCGGGAAAAATTCCCGCCCAGGACCCCATGTCGACAGGCCTGTCGACAGGGGTCTAGGCATGTCGACTGCCCTGTCGACAGGGGGTAGCCAGGCAGATTAGCCTGGCGCACCACTTTGGTTTGGGCTTGGTTGTGTGGTCTGGTTCTAGAGAATTCTGAAATCTGACGGGCCAAAACTATCCTAGGGTTAATCCTAGGGCTAAAAACACTCTAATCTTCTATAAATAAGCCTCTAATCCTACCCTAAAACCCCATTAATCATTCTTGCAACCAAACTATGCCAAAATCCATCCTCTCATGGCCTCCACCCTCTTCATACAATTCCTAAACAAATCCCTAAGAAATTTCCATGCATACAAGGGTACTTAGGCTTGTATGATCCTCCTTAGCTTGCATTAAAGGCTTGTTTCTCTATTGGCATCATAAAGGAGGAGTCTTGATCAAGTTTGCTTGCATTTGGGGGTCTTAATTAGTTGCATAAGGGGTTTCTTGCATTTGTTATACTCATTTGAGTCCGCATAAGCATTGTAAGCCCTCTTACCTTCACTTTACAAACTCTAAAGTTAATATGTGGTGAAAGTTGAGATTTATGTGAGTTTAGTTGATTATGCATGCCTATGCGAACTCACTATGTCATGTTTTATATGTTTCATAAGTTATGCATGCATATGTGAGTTTACTAAGCCATGATTTGCAAATCTATTGAGTTATGCATGTATACTAAGCCATGATTTGCAAGATTAATAAGTTATGCATGTTTATGCAAGTTTAAAATGACAAGTTGTGCATGTTTTGACAAGTTGTGCATGTTTTGATAAGTTATGCATGTTTATGCAAGTTTAAAATAACAAGTTGTGCATGTTTTGACAAGTTGTGCATGTTTTGACAAGTGGTGCGTGTTTATGCAAGTTTAAAATGACAAGTTGTGCATGTTTGACAAGTTATGCATGTTTATGGTAATATGCAAGTTCACTATGCTAAGTTATGCAAGTTTAACATGTTATGCATGTTTATGGTAATATGCAAGTTCACTATGCTAAGTTGTGCAAGTCTAACATGTTATGCATGATTGTTGTGCAAGTTTATCATGTATGTTGTGCCAAGTTCCCTCTTCCTATCCTTTATGCGTTACTACGAATATGTAAGCGATAGAATGACGTTGGGGGTTTGGGGTAAACTTAAAATACATGAAAATATAAGATTGGGAATTTACCTATTAAGTTAGGTCTACCCAAGCATTTGTTAACTTGTAATTATGTGTTTGAAATAAAGTGGACATGACACTTAGAAAACAAAAGTGTGGCCAACTCGAGGTTGGGTTGAGTTTGTGGCGTAATTCTACCCGGAACCGACCGGCTTAACTAGTGGCTACAAACAATAAGACCCAATGTGAGAAGTTGGTCATGGGGTGCCAAGACCCGAGGTTAGACCAAGTTGTGGTGTAAAGCTACCCGGACCCGCCCGGCTTAACTAGTAACCGCAACAAAGTCTAATGTGAGAGGTTAAGGTGCCTTAAATTAATTAATGCCTCTTGATTAGGGTTAAGTCAGGGTCCACTAATACTTAACCAATTTGGGGATTCGAGGGATTAGAATGTGGTTAAGTTGTGAACCGTTGGTTACACTTAACTAGTTTAATCCATTTGGGAGTTCAAGGGATTAGAATGGGGTTAAGCCACACTTAACCAGTTTAATCCAGGATTAGTGAAGGGTTAAATCACACTTAACCCTCTTAGGAAACCCTAGCAGCGTGGTCTGTTCTAACAGTAATCCCAGTTTGGTATCATTCATAACCCTAGAAGCTAGGCTAGGGCGGGGCACGATTACTGGAGGATGTAAGCGACCAAAGGGCGATGGCCGAGTGGTACAGCGGTGCGGGTCCGGCGGGCTACGGACGTGCACGTAGTCCGATGTTGGACAAACTCGAGGCACGGGTACCAGTAGATTAGAGCTGTGCATTATTGCTTAAGTGTCTGGGGTTAACACCCGAGGGCTTGATACACCCAAAGGTGGACCCAACACAGTCTAACTACAACCATACGTGGGCCATATGGACACCAACACTTGACGTGTTAGGTTTATAGGGAGCCGATCGACTAGACCGTTGGGCTGGACCTTGTATTAAGGTCACCTCATGTTATTGGGCCAAAGCTTGGGCCAAGGGATCAATATCTGTTATGTTGAGTTGCTAGTACACCGTGGTGCAAAACTTAACCTTGTTTTACGCGATGACACCTCTATCTATCTTGTAGTTAATTTACCATGCCAGTATGTTGTTATCTATGATCATCTCAGTTTCCATCATGGTGTTAACTTTATTAGTTTATAGACTGATCGTAGCAGGGCTTACTCAGTCTTTTTGACTGACCCGTTTTGTTTCGCCTCTTTTCTTCCGTTCCCCCCCCCCCCAGGTTCTCAGGGAGGGAATACAGGAGCCTAGCTTGGATCTTAGCTGCTTTCTTGGATAGCTCATGTATGCTTTGGACTTAGGCTCGCTATGGTTTCTTCCACTTTGGGGATAACTACTATTATGTTTTCTTCTTCAGTTTCAGATGATGTTATTTCATGTACTAGACTTGTTTATTTGGGAAATTGACATTTTGATGTACCAGACTTGTTTTTGAAATGGTTTAAAAATCTTCCGCTGTTTTATTTACTTACTCTGTTTATTTACATATGTATATATGTCATGTCCTGCCTTGCTATATCATTATGCATGTTTACCAATAATGCCCCTCCAAAGCTAGTGCATTCCTTTGCGAGTGACCCTGGCGGAGGTGGGGTGTTACATTTGGTATCAGAGCGAGGTTTACGAGAAGAGATAAAAAGGTTTTAAAAACTTTTGAAAAACTATTTTCGAAACCAAGTATAAAGTATTTTCCAAAGAAAAGTCTAGTTGTTTTTAAAAGGCTATTCCCCAAAAGCCATTAGCATTATCCTTTGACTCCTCGTTTGAACTCTTTTCTTTTCGTTTCCAGCATGTCTGATAATCTCATCTTGCCCGAAGGAGTAATGATACCCGATTGGTTTCATCGGTACTTGGAAGTCACGGCACCGGTCCCGGGTGTCCCTAATGTTGTCTCCCCAGTCGAGGCCGCTGTTCCTCCTCCTCCTCCCGTAGCTGATGTTCCTCTTCCCCCTCAGCCTCCACAAGCGGATTTCGCGGAAACTTGCAAGAACTTTAAGAGGATGGGTGGCAAGAATTTTAATGGAACAGATACTTTTGTAGAAGCAGGGAATTGGTTGAAAGAGACCGAAGATCTTTTAGCCTCCTTTGATATAGGTGACCGCAGGAAGGTTTTATTAGCAGTATGGTTGCTGAAGGAAGAAGCTGCACGTTGGTGGGTAGTCACCACCGCGACCAGGCCAATTGAGACTTGGGATGACTTTAGAGGAAGGTTTGGACTGAGATTCTTATCACTGAAGCAAGGGGACATGACTATTAGGGAATACATAGATAAGTTTAATCAATTGGCTCGTGTCGATTTAGACTTGGTTAATACAGCTCAGAAGAAGGCCCTACACTTTGCTCTAGGATTAAACGAGCCATTACACGGCTTGGCCATGTCTCACATACCCTTGGGGGCGACTTTCGAGAATTTGGTGAATTTGGCCCTACTTCAAGAAGAAGATAACAATGACAAGAAAGAGGTCAAGGCGAATGAGTCTCAAGGCAAGAGAGTAAATTCCGGGAAACGGGGCAAGGATAACAACAACCGCAAGGACAAGCCAAGAGGGAATATGAAATGCAACTTCTGTGGTAAAGTTGGACATATAGCCAAGGAATGTAGGAAGAAGGAAAAGAGGAAGCGGGGCGAATGCTTCATTTGTGGTGAGTTTGGACATTTCAGCAGGGATTGCCCGAGGAAACAAGGGCAAGGTCAGACTCAGTGTGCAGGACTATCTGGAGGGCGAATTCATCCCCTCAACCCCGTTCTTCCAGCTCATGATAGAGGTAGTGTTTCTGTTGAAAATCTTGTTTACATTTTCTGATTTTCCCTGTTCAAACTTTGTTTGATTCTGGCACATCGCATAGTTTTATTTCATCTAATCCAGTTGGAAGTTTTGCACCTAAGTACTAGTGTAGTTGATGATCCCGTATGTGTTTCAAATCCAATTGGGGGTTCTGCCCGTTTGTCTATGGTCTGAGTGGATTTGAAAATTTCTATCTTAAGTATAGAATTCTCGTGGGATGTTTTATTCTCAGGGGATATGGGTTGGTTTTGGGCATGGAGTGGTTGTCCGGTTTTGGAGCCATTCTGGGTTTTTGTATATAGGGGTGTGAGGCTCATGACTCGCCTTGGTAATACCCTAGAAATTTCTAGCAACCCTATGGGTCCCGTCATGATTGTTATCTTGAGTCCCTCAACTCGCCTATCGATAGTTTACAATCTGTGAGGGTGGTCCGAGAACATCCTGATATCTTGGGGAAAGTGAAGGGGTTACCCTTAGACGTGGGATAGATTTCCGCATTATCTGGTTGGTAATACCAAGCCAGTTTCGTGGCCGGTTAGGCACATGACCTCACGAGGTGAGAGTTAAGAAAGCAAGTCAAGGAGTTGCTTGAGAAGAACTTCCTGAGACAAGGCATTTTCGAGTAGGGTGCTCCAGTAGTATTCGTTACTGATGTGGATAGTTTTCTTCGCTTATGTGTTGATTATCGTGAGGAGAATAGACAACCGCTATCAAGGGTTGATGATTTGTTTGATCAGCTTGTAGGAGCATCTGTTTTCTTTTGATCCAGCTACCAGATTCCATCAGCTTAGGATGGCTGAGGATGGAATTGACAAGACTGCGTTTAGGACTCTAGATGGATTTTTAGAATGGCTAGTTGGTTTGACTAAGGCACCCGTATATTACGTGAACTTGATGGGTAGGGTGGTTAGGGAGTCCTTGAACAAGTTTGTCATGGTCGTCATAGACGATATTTTGATCTCCTTAAAAGAACGAGGGAAAGCCTGCTAGACACCTCAAAGGGGAGATGGATACGCTAAGAGCCACCAGTTGAAGGTCAAGTTCTCCAAATGTCACTTTGGAGGAAAGAAGTTGGATTTCTTGGGCACATAGTTCTTAAGTAAGGCTTAGCGGTGGATTCCGCTAAAGTGGCTGCGGTTTGAGACCGAAAAGCTCTGAGAAGGGCAATTGAGGTAAGAAGCTTTCTCCGTTTGGCTAGTCAGTTAGCATTACCTGAGCTTAGACTTACTCTTCTGGATCAAGAAGGGAGTTTCACGGGAAGAAGACCCGCAGTTGGTCAAGAACATGGACCAGTCGACTCGAGGCGAGATGTTAGGTCACCTCGCTAGATATATTATAAAGGATGACTAAGGCGCGACAAGAGATTATGTGTTCCTCGAGTGAAAGACTTGGTAAAGAAGGTTCTTGAAGATGCGCATCACTCGAGGAGGTGGCCGAGTTGGTTTCAGGATGCCTGTTGAGCCACCAGGTCAAGGCCAAGTCATAGAAGCCCAGTGGGCCGTTATCTCCATCGGAGGTTTCGCAAGGGAAGTGTGAAAACATCTCGATAGATAAGGTGGATAAATTGCCTAGATCAAAGAAAGGGAATACGGGTATGTGGGTCATAATAGGTAGACTCACGAAGAGTGCTCATTTCAGTCCGGTGAAGAGCGAGAGGACTGCATCATGGTTAGCAACGGTTTACCCTCAAGAAGTTGGCCAGTTTTGAAGGAGCCTACAGGAAGCCATGGGTAGGCAATTGAATCTAGGTATGACCTATCACTCATAGGCGGATGGTTCATTTCGATTAAGCATGAGTTATAGAAAATCACGTCTATAAGGGCAATTGGAAACAAAAGTTCTGCTACGTGGAATACTTTATAGTAGGTGGACGAGATCCAGGATTCACTAGTGAATTTTGGAGAGCCTGCATGAAATCATGAGGTTATAGTATGTTTAAGCCAAGTATACAGAAAGAAGAATAAGTGGAAAAGAAAGACGAGAGGCGATAATGAAATGAGTTCCAACTCGAATTTGGGAAAATAGGAGTTAGGAAGCTCAAGGAAACGTGACTAAGAAGAGTAAAGACTAGATGCACGCATCATATCTCTTTGTAAGAGTGCATCCTTGATCCTTGTTTTCCTGTGGAGCTTGCTGGCAAGTTATCTTTTGTATATATCCTCTCGGTCCCATTCTCGATCTTATTTCTGTTGTAAACTCCATAAGGGGGATAAGACTCATCGGGTAGTACTATATGTCAAAGTTTGAATGGATTTCTTGTAATCCAAAAAGGAGTTTATCTAGTTTATCATGTCTATCTTGTCATGAGAACCTTAGGTAGAAACCCTTTTTGGTTGAAACATGTGTTTGAAACATGTTATGCTTGATGGTTGCAAGTGGCTGCAAGTGTTTGCAAGTGGTTGCTCGTGGATGCATTATACACGATTAGGCACCAGATCGGCTCACACACTCTTCATATTGCATATGCATGAGTGTTTATGCTTATTAATGGGTGGAAATTTTGTGTTATCACATGGATGTTGCATATGGGTGAAAGTTATGTGCACTCATATAGATATTATGAATTACGTTAGGAATTTGCATACATATGGATTCATTTCACTGACATACATATGCATTAAGGAGGTTTACTGTATCAGTAACCGCCTGATCTTTGCATTAGATAAGACATACATGTGCATTAAGGAGGTTTACTGTATCAGTAACCGCCTGATCTTTGCATTAGGTAAGTACATATACACACACCTTTGCATATGTTCATACCACATTTAGAATTCTTTAAGGACAATGATTGCTCGTGGATGATGCTTTGAGTAGATGGATGATTGGATGGTAGGATACGTTCTTCCTAACTTGAAGATTTCGGGGACGAAATCCTTTAAGGAGGGGAGAATGTAACAACCCGTATTTTCAACAACCTGTAATAATGAAAATCGAGGCAGAATTTAATTATAAAATCTGAATCAAGGGAAACGGGCTATGCCATTGCGTTCGTCTCGGAAAAATACGCGAAATAGAGTCCGAGTTTTCGAAAATCGGAGTCCGTATGACCCAGTTAAGGCCCATTGAAGTTTGCAGAAAATTCCTAAGTAAAAACAGATTTAAATTTGAAATTAAAAACTAGGGTTTGGGCAAACTGGGCAGGCGGGAAAAATTCCCGCCCAGGACCCCATGTCGACAGGCCTGTCGACAGGGGTCTAGGCATGTCGACTGCCCTGTCGACAGCCCTGTCGACAGGGGGTAGCCAGGCAGATTAGCCTGGCGCACCACTTTGGTTTGGGCTTGGTTGTGTGGTCTGGTTCTAGAGAATTCTGAAATCTGACGGGCCAAAACTATCCTAGGGTTAATCCTAGGGCTAAAAACACTCTAATCTTCTATAAATAAGCCTCTAATCCTACCCTAAAACCCCATTAATCATTCTTGCAACCAAACTATGCCAAAATCCATCCTCTCATGGCCTCCACCCTCTTCATACAATTCCTAAACAAATCCCTAAGAAATTTCCATGCATACAAGGGCACTTAGGCTTGTATGATCCTCCTTAGCTTGCATTAAAGGCTTGTTTTTCTATTGGCATCATAAAGGAGGAGTCTTGATCAAGTTTGCTTGCATTTGGGGGTCTTAATTAGTTGCATAAGGGGTTTCTTGCATTTGTTATACTCATTTGAGTCCGCATAAGCATTGTAAGCCCTCTTACCTTCACTTTACAAACTCTAAAGTTAATATGTGGTGAAAGTTGAGATTTATGTGAGTTTAGTTGATTATGCATGCCTATGCGAACTCACTATGTCATGTTTTATATGTTTCATAAGTTATGCATGCATATGTGAGTTTACTAAGCCATGATTTGCAAATCTATTGAGTTATGCATGTATACTAAGCCATGATTTGCAAGATTAATAAGTTATGCATGTTTATGCAAGTTTAAAATGACAAGTTGTGCATGTTTTGACAAGTTGTGCATGTTTTGATAAGTTATGCATGTTTATGCAAGTTTAAAATAACAAGTTGTGCATGTTTTGACAAGTTGTGCATGTTTTGACAAGTGGTGCATGTTTATGCAAGTTTAAAATGACAAGTTGTGCATGTTTGACAAGTTATGCATGTTTATGGTAATATGCAAGTTCACTATGCTAAGTTATGCAAGTTTAACATGTTATGCATGTTTATGGTAATATGCAAGTTCACTATGCTAAGTTGTGCAAGTCTAACATGTTATGCATGATTGTTGTGCAAGTTTATCATGTATGTTGTGCCAAGTTCCCTCTTCCTATCCTTTATGTGTTACTACGAATATGTAAGCGATAGAATGACGTTGGGGGTTTGGGGTAAACTTAAAATACATGAAAATATAAGATTGGGAATTTACCTATTAAGTTAGGTCTACCCCTTGGGAATTTACCTATTAAGTTAGGTCTACCCAAGCATTTGTTAACTTGTAATTATGTGTTTGAAATAAAGTGGACATGACACTTAGAAAACAAAAGTGTGGCCAACTCGAGGTTGGGTTGAGTTTGTGGCGTAATTCTACCCGGAACCGACCGGCTTAACTAGTGGCTACAAACAATAAGACCCAATGTGAGAAGTTGGTCATGGGGTGCCAAGACCCGAGGTTAGACCAAGTTGTGGTGTAAAGCTACCCGGACCCGCCCGGCTTAACTAGTAACCGCAACAAAGTCTAATGTGAGAGGTTAAGGTGCCTTAAATTAATTAATGCCTCTTGATTAGGGTTAAGTCAGGGTCCACTAATACTTAACCAATTTAGGGATTCGAGGGATTAGAATGTGGTTAAGTTGTGAACCGTTGGTTACACTTAACTAGTTTAATCCATTTGGGAGTTCAAGGGATTAGAATGGGGTTAAGCCACACTTAACCAGTTTAATCCAGGATTAGTGAAGGGTTAAATCACACTTAACCCTCTTAGGAAACCCTAGCAGCGTGGTCTGTTCTAACAGTAATCCTAGTTTGGTATCATTCACAACCCTAGAAGCTAGGCTAGGGCGGGGCACGATTACTGGAGGATGTAAGCGACCAAAGGGCGATGGCCGAGTGGTACAGCGGTGCGGGTCCGGCGGGCTACGGACGTGCACGTAGTCCGATGTTGGACAAACTCGAGGCACGGGTACCAGTAGATTAGAGCTGTGCATTATTGCTTAAGTGTCTGGGGTTAACACCCGAGGGCTTGATACACCCAAAGGTGGACCCAGCACAGTCTAACTACAACCATACGTGGGCCATATGGACACCAACACTTGACGTGTTAGGTTTATAGGGAGCCGATCGACTAGACCGTTGGGCTGGACCTTGTATTAAGGTCACCTCATGTTATTGGGCCAAAGCTTGGGCCAAGGGATCAATATCTGTTATGTTGAGTTGCTAGTACACCGTGGTGCAAAACTTAACCTTGTTTTACGCGATGACACCTCTATCTATCTTGTAGTTAATTTACCATGCCAGTATGTTGTTATCTATGATCATCTCAGTTTCCATCATGGTGTTAACTTTATTAGTTTATAGACTGATCGTAGCAGGGCTTACTCAGTCTTTTTGACTGACCCGTTTTGTTTCGCCTCTTTTCTTCCGTTTCCCCCCCAGGTTCTCAGGGAGGGAATACAGGAGCCTAGCTTGGATCTTAGCTGCTTTCTTGGATAGCTCATGTATGCTTTGGACTTAGGCTCGCTATGGTTTCTTCCACTTTGGGGATAGCTACTATTATGTTTTCTTCTTCAGTTTCAGATGATGTTATTTCATGTACTAGACTTGTTTATTTGGGAAATTGACATTTTGATGTACCAGACTTGTTTTTGAAATGGTTTAAAAATCTTCCGCTGTTTTATTTACTTACTCTGTTTATTTACATATGTATATATGTCATGTCCTGCCTTGCTATATCATTATGCATGTTTACCAATAATGCCCCTCCAAAGCTAGTGCATTCCTTTGCGAGTGACCCTGGCGGAGGTGGGGTGTTACATTATAGATCGGCTCAGTCACTTCATATTGCATATGCATATATGTATTCTCATTTGTATATGGTTGAAACTTGATATGCTGTAATATGGTCATCGCATTTGTATGAATAGATGTGCACTCATGTAGAATTATGAGTAGGAAAACTTTGCATACATAATGGATTCATGACACTTACGTGATTCGCATTAAGGAGGTCAACTGAATCAGTAGACCACCTGATTTCTGCATTGGATAAAGACATGTACACACACTATGCATATGATCATGAAGCATTAGAAGTCTTTTAAGGACAATGGACGCCTGTGTTTGTTGGTTGAGTAGATGGACTGTTGGATGGTAGGATATATACATTCTTCCTAACTTGAAGATTTCGGGGACGAAATCCTTTTAAGGGGGGAGAATGTAACACCCCGTGAATTCTATAACATTAAGCTTCACAAATTAAAGTATAATTAATTCCAAATAAAAGAATTAAGGGAAATGGGTTATGCCATTGCGTTCGTCTCGGAATTCTGCATGAGACAGAGTTCAAGTTTGCGCGAATCGGACTCCGTATGAAGGAGTTATGGCCTTCGGAAGTTTCAGAATCAAATTTAAATTCAAACAGCTCAGTTTAAACTTCAAAATTCGAATTTCGGATTCAAACTGGGCTGGGCAGGAAAATTCCCGCCCAGAGACCAGGTCGACCATACGGTCGACCATGGTGTCGACCTGGTCATCCCAGGTCGACCACAGTGTCGACCTGGTCCCCCCCAGGTCGACCATAGTGTCGACCTGGGTGTCGACCTGCCTGGCCGACCAGGCTTGCCAGGTCTGGCTATGGCTCG
This sequence comes from Allium sativum, assembly GCA_030737875.1. Taxonomy (NCBI): domain Eukaryota; kingdom Viridiplantae; phylum Streptophyta; class Magnoliopsida; order Asparagales; family Amaryllidaceae; genus Allium; species Allium sativum. The sequence goes on from CM060910.1 coordinate 730,806,741, forward strand.
AATTTCTGTGGCTCTATGTGTCACTAGGGCTGACGTGTCACCTCTTGATTAGCTCTCTGAACTTTGAATGGCCTAGATTCCTCCTGTCTTCATCTGACGGCTCAAAACAACTTAAAAATCTATAAAAACACCATAAGTCTCAACTGAAAATTCACACAAAAAAATGAGAAAGGAGTCGTCATGCCGCTAGGGAGGAATTGAACATAGCCATCAAGAGAAAAGCCTAGAAACGAATCAAATTAAGAAGAAGAACAAAGTTTAATCAAATTAATCAACGCAACGTTAGTCTACCCAAAGGAGCGCATCTCAATTTCAGAATTCAGAATCCAGAATTCAAGATTCTGCATTCGTTGTAAGTATAGTGACCTTTCAGAATATGAATAAAAATTGTGATGTTATTCAATGTGAATGAAAATAGAATTGTGTTATTGTATTGTATAAAATTCTATGTATTGTGATGGTTCTATCATGACTTGTGTGTAGACGTTTGTGGCATAAATTGATTGATGGAAGCCTATTGAACAATTATATATGAAAACAATGGCACTTGCAAGTTTGTGGCAAAAATTAGAAATTGATCCCTTTATGTATATGTCGAAGGCATGGACTATGTATATTCCCTTAGTCTAAATTAGAATTTATGTAAACATGTTTTAGACTTGAAACCTTTTATGCCTACATGACCCAAAACCTATGATATCATTTTCATGTCTATTTGCAAGTATAATTGGATCTATGTTAAGCATCGTTTGGGTTTCATAAATTATGCAAGTTCATGTTTATTTGCAAGTATAATTGGATCTATATTAAGTATCGTTTGGGTTTCATAAACTATGTAAGTTCATGTTGAAATAGGCTATGTGATTAGATGCTATAATTGGACATTTTGGTGAATATACAACATGCTAGTTTTGTGTTTGACATTATGCCAAGTTAAACATGTTTGAACACAAGTTTGTATTAGCCTAAACTATGCCATTTCATATGTCACCTACTTAGTTATACTTTGATTTGAATGCAAGTTCACATGACCCATCATTTATGTTAGTATCGCTAAATTGCAAGTTCATGCGCCACACACACTTATATGTTGTAAAATATTACATGTTCTTGATTTCCCCTTTTCTTACGCTTATAAAGCTGGGTTGAATTGTGTCAAGCCCAACATTTTTATAACGTTGTGAACGTATAAACGGGGGTAATAACGTTGGGTGTAAATCATGAAAATATATGTTGGCATGTTTGGCACATGCCAACGACAATGACATTAAAGCGGTATGAATTGTTATACCCAAGAATAAAAGATATGGCATTTACATATATAATTGAGAAGTGATAAAATATGTAAATTTAGAAAACACGATATGCTTAACCCGAGGTTGGATTGAGTTGTGATGTAAACCTGCCCGGAACCGCCCGGTTGTCCAGTAGTCACAACAATACCTATCCAATGTGGGTGGTTAAGCATTGAGCCCAATAATGACCCGAGGTTAGACCGAGCTACGGTATAAACCTGCCCGGAACCGACCGGCATATCCAGTAACCATAGCAATACCTGTCTAATGTGAGTGGTCAGGTGCTCCTAAGAGGCTAAGGACAGACGGTAGGGTTAAGTCAACTATAACACTTAACCAAATTCAACATATTAACAAGAATTGATGGGTGGGGTTAGGTTAATACAGACACTTAACCACTTAACATGTTTGAATAGAAAATCCTGGTAACGAGGGACCCGTTTCAGCATGATCCCAAGTTAGGTATCAACGGTACCCTGAAACTAGGCAGGGTGGGGCACGATTATTGGGCTGATTGTAAGCGGTCAAAATGACGGCGGTGGGTGCACAGTGTAGGTCTAACGGGGTGCGGGCGTGCACACACTCCGGAGCAGACAACCAGGGCACTGGGGACACCAGTAGTATAACCTATGCCTTCTAGAATTTGTGTCGGGGTCGCCACCATGGGTCTTGATACACCCCATGGTGGGACCAGCATAGGTATCTATAATTCTTGGGGGCCGTATGATTTTAATGCGAGTAGGAGCCGATCTTTTTATAAGAATGGGGATCACTTCACCCTCACCATGGGGTGCCATTTAGAATAAACTCAAGTAGGTGCAGAGATATAGTATGGGCGCGATAGTGCATTCGACACTCCCTTAGCTTGTGACACTTTCCTATTTTCAGTATATATAACTATCATGCCCCTTTTCTTATTCATATACTGAAGAGTTACTAGATTTACTCAGGCTTTATGTCTGACCCTATTTTCTTTTCGTCTTCTTTTCTTTCGTTTCCCCCCTCCTCCCCAGGTCCACAGGGAGGAAACAGCTCAGCTCAGTCAGGCTCTGTACAAGCTCCAAGAACGTAGATGTATGATTTGGGTCTCTTTTGCTCGGACTATGGCTTTGGATATCACTATGGGGATTTTTGTCACTTTATTTATGTTTTCTGCTTCTTTAATTATCAAGACAGTGATGATGTTGTAATGTTGGAAGTATTTTGAGACAATTATGGAATGTTTGGTTTTGAACACTTATTGATGAAATAAAAGTCTGTTTGGTTTCCGCTGTTTAAAATATGTATTTATATCTGTCTTGAGTTTATCTGTGGCTTTTACTTATAAACCTCCACCAAAATTAAGGCATTCCCTTTGTGAGTGACCTTAACGGAAGTGGGGTGTTTCACTCGAGTTTCCAAATTGATAACAAGGGAGTTCTAAGGTTGAAAGGCCGAATTTGTGTTCCAAATATTCCTAAGCTCAGAAGAGAAGTGATGGATGAATCTCATAAGTCCAAACTTTGCATTCATCCAGGGGTGAGCAAGATGTATCATGATCTCAAGCGCACGTTCTGGTGGAAATCTATGAAAAGAGACATCTCCATTTATGTCAGCAGGTGTTCTACTTGCCAACAAGTGAAAAGTGATCAGCAAAAACCTGCCGGCTTGTTACAACCACTACCAGTACCAAGTTGGAAATAGGATCAAATTTCCATGGATTTTATTGATGGCTTGCCCCGAACAAGAAAATGCAATGACAGTATATGGGTGATTGTTGATCGTCTCACAAAAACCGCCCATTTTATCCTTGTTAAATCAACGAGAACAGCACAAAGTTTGGTGAAGATTTACTTCAAAGAAATTGTCCGACTACATGGAGTCCCCGGTAGCATTGTAAGTGATCGTGACCCTATATTCGCTAGTAAATTCCGGGAAGCATTCCAAGGGGAACTGGGGACAACACTAAATCTGAGTACCGCTTACCATCCTCAAACAGATGGCCAGACTGAGAGGGTGAATTATATACTGGAAGACTTGTTGCGGGCTTGTATTCTTGACTTTGGAAGATCATGGGACGACCACTTGCATTTGGTCGAGTTCTCTTATAATAACAGTTACCAAGCAAGCTTGTAAATGTCGCCATTCGAAGCATTGTATGGCAGGCCTTGCAGATCTCCAGCATGTTGGGTGGAACTAGGCAATAGACTACTGTTGGGTCCCGACATGATTAGAGAAGCTTCAGACAAAGTTGATTTTATTAAGAAGCGATTGCTAGCTGCTCAGAGCCAATAGAAAAGTTATGCAAATGCAAGAAGAAGGGATCTAGAATTTTCTGTTGGTGATTATGTATAGTAGAGAGTTTCCCCATTAAGAGGAGTTGTTCGCTTTGGGAAGACTGGGAAGTTGGCTCCTAGATTCATTGGTCCATTCCCCATTCTAGAAAGAATTGGAACTCTCGCTTACAGGGTTCAGTTGCCTGATTCGTTGCTAGGGGTACATGATGTATTCCATGTGTCTCAACTCCGGAAGCATGTCCATGATCAAGACTTGATTGTGGAAGAAGCTGCACAACAAGATTTGGAGATTACCTCGAACTTAGCAGTAAGAAGGGAGCCGGTATAGATCATTGGCAAAGAAACCCGAGTTCTGAGGAACAAAAGAATTCATTTAGTCAAAGTGCAGTGGAGCGGAGATCCAAGAGACTGTACATGGGAGACAGAGGATAGCATCAAATAGGCTTATCCCCAGTGCAGAGTGGATATCTTTGATTAGCTCTAGTGCAAGTAACATTTACCATACGTACATTTTCCATTTTGTTACCTAATTAATTATAGTTTCCTTTTCGGGGACAAAAAGTTCTTAAGTGGGGGAGATTGTAACAACCCAGAAAATCAGAACCAATTTAAAATTTTTATTTTGACTATTTTGTTGTATTTTGAATAGTTGAAATAATTTATTTTAAATAATAATGATTAAAAATTTATTTAAATCGAAGTTCGGAAGAATATATTTATTTAGTCTCAAAAGGGAGTTAGAAATAACGCGACGGTTTGAAAATTTGATTTCAAATTTTGACTAACTGTACAGGATGCAAATTAGATCGGATTTTAGTGAAACTAAAAATATTTAAATCTTTTTAATAATATCTTTCCAACGAATCCGAACAATTAGAATTTCATAGCGGGAATCAAAAGTTATGGTCAGTTGAATTTTCAAAATAGTCGCTATGGAATTTGATATAATATATGGCCGTATAAATAGCCATTTTTCAAACGACCTCCGTTTTCGACTAAACCACTTTTATTGGAACCGGAATGTCAAATTATTGTAGGATTCCAATTTTCATAATTTTTGGGATCAATATTTGAGCGTGGCAAAAGAAAATGTGTTTTGACAATTTCAGTCAATTTCGATTGACTTGAAAATGATCATTTTTCCAACAATCTCCAAATTCGACGAAATTAGTTTTGTTGGGACGGTATCATCAAAACATAGCCAGATTTATTTTTCGGGAATTTTCAGAGTTAGTCTATGGCCCCGGTAAATTAAAATGTTCGATCAAATTAAATAATTAAATGTTTTATTATTTATTTTGAAGAATAACTGACTGAAACAGTCGAGTGGGCCTACAAGACCTATCCCATTGTGTTCGGAATGGTGGTATTTGGCTAGGGGCGTCACTTGCTGGGTTTGATTTGGGGTTAAGAGCGAGATAGAAATTTAAAATGAATTAAATAAAAAATAAAATAATTAGAAATACGGTATACCGTATAACCCTTATATTATCTCGTTATAGCCACCTTCTAAGAAATCGATGGTGGCGACTGCTCCATACTTCCTCTCTGAATAACTCCAAATCCACTCGACCAAATCCACCACCCCTTTGGAAGATTTTGTAGAGCATTCAACCAGCTTCGAACCCAAACCCGATTCACCCCCTATAGTTGAGTGTGTCTCGAGTTTGAAGGCCCCAAAGTCGCTTCAAACATACCGCCGCCGAGCCACCAGGAGGCCATCGCAGTGGACCCCACCACCGCGGTTGGGCACGCCGTGCTTCCCTCTTCCTCGCGACGTTCGCCGATCATGACCTCGATCCCTGTGCTGGTGGCGAATCCGAACCCTAAATTTGAAGAGCTGAAGAAAACCGTCGGCTAAAACCAGTTAGGGGAAGAAGGTTGTTAATTTATAAATTAATTTATTTTATTTAAAAAATTGTTTTCAGCCTTCGTAAAATCATAACTCTCACATACATTAACGAAATTCGATGAAACAGGATTCCTTGGGACCGTAAAATCGAGATCTTCATTTTTGAACTGACCGCAGAATTTTTAGAGCCTTTACAATTTTTGGCATCAAGGTGAGATATCTGAATTCATAAATGAAATAAATAAATTATATTAGGATGCAGACGGAGTTCAGAAACTCCCGACACCCGTCGTCCACAGACCATGGACGACTTGATTGATTTGTGATATGTGATTGGTTGGATTTTTGTGTGTTTGTTTGTGATTGAAAAAGAAAAATAAATAGAAATTGATTGATATTGTGAAAAAATTTCGTCTGCGTATGAAATAGATGAATGAAATTCCCCTTGTCAAAAGCTGCGAGGCTTTAAGGTAGCGCGAGGAGCCGTACATCGGGACGGTGCCGGTTTTAATTACCCTGTCGTTATGCTGCCGAAATCTCCTGAAATCTTTTTGTGTTGTAAAATATTTATGTTATTATATAAAATTGTTAAATAGTATGAAAATTAGATTTATATATATATATATATATATGAACATGAAATGGATACATTAAAAATTTGACATTTTGATATAAAATGTATAACGTTGGAATTTATATCTCCAATATAAATTTACATTAGAAAATATACATTTTGGTACAAATTGTATTTGCATTTGGAAATCCCATTTTTAATGAAAATTTAGAATGTATGAAAAAATTTCATGTTTTTAAAATAAAACGTGATTACATTGAAATTCCATTTTTAATGTTAAGATAGAATCTAGTGAAATTGTTCATTGTCTTAAGTTAAAACATGTTTAGATCAAGAAATACATTTTTAATGTAATAAAAATAAAAGAAAAATAGAAAGACTATTCATGTTTAAAAATGAGCAAAACATGTTGCATTAAAGCTATACTTTAATGTCATGAATAATAAAATTGTTTATGTTTTGAAATTGTAAACATGTTTACATTAAAAACATTATTTAATGTAAATACAGGATATGTGAAAGTGTTCATACATTGAAATAAAAAGTATATTTTTATTTGCATTCTTTGATGCAAATAAAACATTACAATAAAAGTTGAATTTTGATCTGCATTCTTTGATGCAACTAAACATTGAAATAAATAGTTATATTTTATTCGCATTCTTTGATGCAAACAAAACATTAAAATAAAAGTTGCATTTTTGTTTGCAATTTTAGATGCAAACTAAACATTAAAATAAAAGTTGCATTTTAGTTGTAGCAAAAGTGATAAGAATTAAAGTATCATTTTTATTGTCACTTTGGAGACAATAAAAAGAATAGTGCAAATAGAACATGAATTAAAAGATTACATTTTCTATAATGTATAAAAGATAGAAAAGATTACAATTTTTTTCTATGATGTACTGAAAGATATAAAGGCTACATCTTGCAATGTAATTAAAGAATGAATATAAAAGATTACAACTTTTATGAAATGTAAAAAAGATCACATGTTTAATGTAATCGAAGAATGAAATGAAATATGTTCATTATCGATGTAAATATAGAGAATGAGGATGTTGTTCATGTTATAAAATAAAACATGTTTATCATTAAAATGTTCATCTTTAATATAAATATAGAATATAGGAAAATTGCTCATTGTTTTAAAACAAAACATAATTACATTGAAAATACCATTTTTAAAGTGAATATAGAATATAGAAAATATATTCATGTTTTTAGAATAAATGTGATTACATTAAAAATCCTTATTTTAATGTAAAAAAATGATCATAACTTAAAAATGAAAATATGATTTCATTAAAATTCTCATTTTTAATGTAATGTTAAAAAACAAGAAAAATGATCATATAGTGAAAATAAAACTTATTACATTAAAAATCTCATTTTTAGTGTCATGTATGAAAATAGAAAAATGAACATTGTTTTGAAAATAAAAAATTAGTTTACATTAAAAATCTCATTTTTAATGTAGTGAATGAAACATGAGACTGTACCTTTGTTTTAAAATGAAACACGATTAACATTAAAAAGTACATTTTTCAATGTAAATTAAAGAATGAATCAAGATTTACATTTTCCAATGTAAATTAATAAATGATTAAAAAAATTGCATTTTTAATGTAATGTATGATTTCACATAAAAGAAATCACCGTTGAATTGAAATTGGTTTGAAATCATTGAACGATTTATTTTTATATATTTATATATATATATATACAAATATAAATTAAAATAAAACGAATCGCGCGCTGCAGTTCGCGATTTAAAAGCGTAATTTTAAACATTATACCTAGAGATTTGATCGTCAGATTTCCTCAAAACTAGAGGTTCGCTTTGGAAAAGAGCTTTCGAACAATATAAAATTTGTTAAGATCCAACGGTTAGATTTGGAGAAATGTGTAAATCAAATTTTGATGAAAATAGCGCCAGGGCCATGTAATGACCCGAAGCATCATTTAATTAAAAATGACTATTTTTAAATAAATAAAAATAGCGATAAATCATTATAAAATATTATAAACGATATGAAATGGAAAAATTGATTTAAACTATATATTCGAGGATTATTTGAAAATCCCGAGTTAAATCTCATTTCAAATAATTATACGACGATTGGAAGTCGAAGATTTGAAGACAGTGATTGAAGACCGACGATCTTCACATCGAATGGATGTCTACTGATGCCCCGGAATGGTTATCTCCCAGGAGGAGTTACAGTGGTAGTTGTTCGGACGTATTTGTTGCTTGTCCGGATAGACTCGATGTCTCCAATTTCGTTCAGACCCAAAACGGACTTGTAAATGGATGTATGTATGACATTGGATTTTATCCTGTGCTGATTGATCTCTATTAATATTTATCAGTTGGTGGCGGAGAATTTATTCTCTTGCTTAACACCCTTTGAGGTTATTCATTAATAGACATCAATCGCATGGCGTGAATTGTCAGTGTGGCATGCCAAGATGCAAATGATCAAGGCTCATTGTTGAAAACCAGAGCCTTGTGGTTGATGATCAAAGAACAACTTTAAATAGCACAACATTGTGTATAGCGTTACTTCGCGAGCCTCACACCCCGGTATGAACCAGAAACGGGAGTAAGGACTGCAGGGAGGACATACATTTCTTTCTGGCTAGAAGTGGTGTAATGGTTTTTACAAGGCCTGAAATTTTTACTTATGTGGATGATGGAATGAGGCGCCTCGGTTATTTGAGTCCCCAGTGGCTCTATTTACGCCCCACACGGCGGGGGAACATATTGTTCATGCATTACCAATCTACTAACATATTTGTGGATCGGCCCTGCAAGATCCAAGGGTCACTCAAGCTCTGATCTTAAGATATGGGCTAGATTGTCTCGAATTCGGCAAGTGCTATCTTTTGCCTTGGTTCATGATGGAAATCCAACTTCCAATATGACCCATGCGGTTTTGATTGTATTACTAGTATGACGACATAGTATATGGTAGCTATGCCGTCTATGATTGATATATTATGATTGAAATGTTTCTAAAACATATACACTAATAATAATATCAAATTCGTTTTATCGTATCAAGCATTTTTGACCATTATAAGGTAAAACTCTATCCTTCGGTTTGCGTTGCATTGTGTGATGGGACTTGAATCTTATAATGGTTTCACTTTTCTAAAAAGCATTGCATTGTTTAACGATTTACTTTACTTATGCACTGGCAATCCAATGGATTAAACCCATTCCGCGTTAGCGGCGTGGTCCTGTGATTAGCCTTATTATCAAATAGGTTAAATAAGATTTCTCATACCAGTCCCATGACTGACTCGTAGTTTGTTTCGCTTTGCAAACTCGGGTGCCTCCTTTCCATATGGGCATCCTTGTATACTGGTTTAGCAGGTTCATTCTAGATAGCTATGGAGCTTAAGATGGACATTATCATTCCTATTTTGCTGTTCATACTTCCCTTAGTATATTATGTTTTTATTCCGCTGCAGACGTTTTATATTAAGCTGAAATTTGTATTCTATGCTAAGTGTGATCTAATTATGCTGTGTAACTCTGATGATGTATTATTTCCAGTGTAATTTGATGAACAATATCTATCGTATTCTCTATTTCTGTTCTATTGTTATATGTTATATTCCAATGATTATCCTTACTTTCGTATGCACAGGGTTTGGGGTCATCACACCACAAGTTGCATTCAATATATCACTTCATATAGTTTTGCATATGACATATTGCATTATAACCAACACACTGCATTACATGTTAACTTTAACTCCATACATAACAAGTATACTATATGAGAAGTTTTATCTAACTAGAAATATAGGATCATTAAACAAACACATAACATATTTACTTTGTCTTGATTGACTTTTATGGCTTGGTTGAATTGATTGGATTTATTGACTTGGTTGGTTTGTTTGACTTGAATTACTTGACTGACTTACTTTAACATAAATTTCATTAGTGGTTGATAGATTTGTTAAAAAAATATACTTATGCATTTGTAGTCAATAGGAGCTTTATAGGTTTTTAGGAAAAATAGAAGTTACAAGAAATGTTTGAGTTTATGTTTTGACAACAAGATTTAAATTGGTTGATTGATTGGTTTGAATTGCTTGAATATTGACTTATCATTACTTGACATGTATATAACTTTAAGTTGTATCATAGTTTTAAGGATATTTTATCAGAGTTATTTCTTAGTCTAGATTAAAGTCTTATTATAGTTTAAGAGAATTAGAGTATAGGCTAGGTTTAGTCTTGTATTTAATTAAGGGGGAGTTTCATAGTTTCTAGGATTAATTGAAGGTTCAAGAATTATTTATTAACATATATTATTTAATTTGGTTGATTACTTGAATTGATTGCTTGAATTGATTACTTGAGTAGATTGCTTGAGTTGATTGCTTGAACTGTTTGTTTGAGTTGCTTAATTGGATCGACTTGCTTGTTTGAATTGATTATAAATATTGATTGGTTTGCTTAGTTTAGTATCCTTCTATTTAGTTTATTAAAATAGTATAGTCATAATTTTAGGGGGAGTTATAATCTTTTAGGATTAGAATCAAAATCAGGGATAGTTATATTTAATCATTAGGATCACTTATAGCATGGATTTAGTGGGAGTATTTTATGCTAGGATATATAGATAGATTTAAGATTCTGGGGGAGTATTCTACTTTGAATTAGTAGTTAATTAGTTTCTTATAGATTCTGTTAAGTAGTTATACAATTTAGGGGGAGTAGTTTTAGAATTTCTTTTTGATAATGGCAAAGGGGGAGAAATTATAAAATATAGGCATAGTTTATAGAATTTGTATAGACAAGGGGAATATTTGACATAGCTTATACAATTCATGTAGATAGGGGGAGTATTTGAAGGATCATAATCAACAGGTATATACAGGTATGATATTTTATAAAGTAAGGTTGTCATCATCAAAAAGGGGGAGATTGTTAGGGAATGGAGTTTTGATGACAACAACCATATTTCAATATTAATTGATTATAAAATATATACTAACATTTCTATCTAGAATATATATATATACACACACACATGCACGATTTATATACATGAATTATTACTGAAGACTGTACAGTTTTAAAGATGTTAGAAATTCAGAGTTCAGATATGTTTCAAGACTCATGAGTATTCAAGATTTCAAGAGTTCAAGATAAATATAGTTATAGAGTCTAGATTATGTAAGACTCTGAATGACACTTCAGGTTAAAATTCAAATTTATTCTCAAATTCTATTTTCAAATTTAATCTTCAATCTCTTTCCTCTCTATTTTATTTTCTGTGTTATATTCGATTTTAAACTTAAATTTTATAAGTTTATATTTTATAAGTTTTAAATATTTATATTTTATATACTTTATATTTATAGTTTTAAACACTATAATTTTATAAATATATTTATTTTATGTTTCTATATGATTTTCTACTTTATAAAATTTATTTATAACTATATTTTAATATAAGAATTTCCAGAATTATATTTATATCAAAACACTTGAAAAATGTTCTAATTTCAATTTTATACATATATATGTCGACATACATATTATATATATATACATGTCAACATATAACTATCAATTTTTTTAAATTTGAAAGGAAGTGTCTTTTCACAATTTGTGATGGTTCCTAGACATTGCAACCATTCACATGTTATAAAAAGGGGTCGATTTCGAATTTTTAATCACTTCTTCTCCACTTTCGCTCTCTTTCATTCCACCATTATTTTTCATTTTTTTATGATTTCTACACCTATACTCTATCGAATTCAATTTTGTTTTCACTAATCTTCTTCTCTCTACACTCTCTACTAATTACTCTCTGAATCAAGTCATATTGAAGAGTTACAGGGTTGTTTGTAATTGTTTGGATTAAGTAAAGGAATCGGTGGTATCCCTTGTAGCCGTGAAATCAAGGAAGGTATACTTGATCAAGTGTGTGTGGAATCAGTGGTATCCCTTGTAGTCGTGAAACCAAGGTGGGTTGTAATTGGATATTGATGTAGTAATAAAACTCTTCGCAATCCAACATTGCGTGGGACTGGACGTCGGAGCAATTCCGAACCAGTATAAAATCCGGTGTGTTCTTTCCTTTTCTGTACTTTATTTTTATTTATCTTTGTATTTGTGTTTGATTCCGTGTCTGTGATTATTACTGTAGTGTTTGATTCATATAGTAGTTCATATAAGTTTAGATTTTGATTAAATTCTCAAAAACACTATTTACCCCCCCTCTAGTGTTTATTTTGCCTTAACGATCCATTCCACAATCCCTAACATATCGGACCATCATCAGTATTGAGGATAATCCAAAAGCATGAACCCAACGCCAAGGTAAAGCCAAAAGCATGAAAGAAACAACTGGGACAAGGAGTAACCGTCACCATCCTAGAAGGATAAAGCTTTAAACCGACAAGAAAAGCGGATACTGGCAGGGTAATTCCAAAACAAGGGACAACTAATGTGAAGTCAATTATGGAAGCCAGTTACCTCAAGCCAAAAGCTGATAAGAAATAAAGGATGAAATCTTAGGATCCGAGACCAATGACTTGGCAAAAAGCATTAAGCAAAGCAAAGGGAAAAAAGAGGCTATCAGCATTAACTTGCTTAATGCCGATACAAAAGGAAGAAAAGACAAAAAAGGAATAAAAGACCGAAACACAAACGTCCCGAAGGCCAGCTACCGGACTAGAATCTTGTCGGCTACTTAGAAGAAACTTCAACAGCAAGTACACCGAATACACCCTTCTGGAAGACTAGAAATCCACCCCAAAGATTCACCGAGAGCAGGACAAAGTCTCTGGCAGGAAGAGCTATCCGCACTAACATGCTTAGTGTCGATACAGAAAGGGGTGACGACTCTAGGAATGTAAGCAATCAAGGCACGAAGGCAAAAGTCATGGAGACTTTTAAACAAGATCAAAATTTTATCTCCAAAAGCCGGAAGCTATACCCAATTCTATCAATACCAGCAGACTTGGTATGGATACGGAAGGTAGAACAACTCTAAAGGGAAGCTCCAAAGACCGGAACCATCATACCGAAAGCTAAGAACGGCACACTAAAGGCTATGTCATACCTCTCAACAATAGTTGAAACCCAGGCAACCAGAACCAAAAGGAGAAAAGCGGCCAGCACACAGCAATTGCACCGGAAAGAGGCTTTTGCTAACCCAATGTCAAAAGGGCTCCCGATTTGTCTACAAATAAGACCCTATGGGTCACATTTTCGAGGCTGAATTCTCATTTCTCAATCTTGTGCTCTTTTCTCATAGAGTTAAACCCTAATTTCTAAATTAATTTAGGGTTTTACTTTGTAAACACTTATATACGCAAATCAATGAGCAATTAAGAGAGTATCGATGCTTAGCTTAATTTCTATGAGTTGTTTATCTACTTTTTTTACATACTACTTGATGGTTCTTACACGAAAATGGTTCCTTACCCAAGCCTAAACCCTTCCCCAAGATTATTGAGAAACCTCTTTCTACAAACCATTTAGCTTTCTATCTTGTATTGTGCTTAGGGAACCCTTATCCCAAGGTAATTGTTGGTTGTTAAGTCTCATAAGCGTGATACTCACCCCTTGAGGGAAGAGTATCTAATCTTTGAGCTTAAGATCTTGATATCTAAGAAACGGTGAACTAACTCAAGCTTGTGGGAATTAAATGATCCCATTTCCCCCTTGGGTCCATTTCCTTAGACCTATCTCCGGTGTTGACAAAAAATATCGTTAATAACTTTGGGTATTAAGGTAAGTGATTAGTATCTTTTCTCACTAATTAGAGTGTATTAACTTATAAATATCTTCTAAAAATATGGAAAAATGTTCATAACTTATGACTAATCATATGATCACATTTATGCAAGTTTGGTTTGATTTGGTAATGTATGTAAATCCTGAAATTTAAGGAGGGGTTGGGTATTATCATAGTAACATAGGCTTTGGATGATTTACTATGTTTTGTTTGAACTTAGTGATTTTTTGAGTATGTTATATATTTTAGAACCTTTCCCAGGAATGTTAAAATTGGTGCAAATTCCAACGAATGGCGAATTATGAAGTAGGAAGAAGCTATAGAATCCAATTCGGCATAGTCCAGATCGACATTAGCCCGGTCGGCATGATACTTCATGGGGGCGACAAGGATGGTTCCAAGATGCCTTAGGCAAAGTTCCCAATTGTTTGGAGTTCTAGAGACCAAGTTATGTCTTCCATAATTATGGTTCATGGCATAAGGAGCAGGCTCCAGCTTGGCTAAAGAGGAGACTCAGATGGAGCCAGGAAGTATAGGGGAGGAGCTTTTGGTCTGGTAACACGATTAGAATTCGGATCAGCATGACCGATATAAATCCGGATCGACACACGATGGAACTCCGGTTCGGTAGCTGAATTGGATTCGATTTGGTGGATTCGGTTCAACAACCGAACCGTATCGACATCAGCTATGCCGATCTGAAACCCGAGTACTCTCGTGGCTTTGTGGAAGGAATTCTAGGGGATGGAGGTTCTCGTAGCATGGTACCACTTTGTGAAGACTGCTATACTCTTCGTCAAATGAACTCCAATACGACCGACTTAAAGTTTGAGATGTGAATTAAATAAATGGGGAACCTACCATGTAGGTTCCAAGTGAGGGAATGTAAGGGTGACTTCCGAGATGGGCTTCACTACGGATATGCATGCAAAGGAGTTAGTTGCACTTATAACTTTGGTACACTTTAGAAGGAGGGGGCATAAGAGTGAATCAATGCCAGTTGCAGTATGGACTGATTACCCTGGATCCTAACGACATTCGTAGTATGGATCAGGTAGGCATATTTACTATAGTCCATTGCAGTAGGAAATATCAATTTCTAGGTATAGTCTGTTTTAATAGGAACTATCAGTGCCCTAAGATATTTGGTTACCGAAGTATTGAGTACCGCATACTCAACGCGTTGAGTGAGTGGACGTGAGGATGATGCTATGTTTGGATGATTATTATCACATTATCACTCACACTTCCATTTTCATACAGTAATGTGATGACCTTAGGTTAGTGTACATTATCACATGTGCCACCTCGTTGGATGCGGGGACATGTTAGGTATGACTCCTCATACTTGTAGTGTTAGCCTATTAGTAGCTATGATTACTATTGCTCACACCATACTTTGTCCAATTTGGAGTTTTATGTATTGCTTCTTATTACTCTGGGTGATTTTACAAGGGGAGACTAAAGACAGACAGGGTGTGCTCGAGCAGTTGATCAAAGACTAGCAGAAGGTTGTCCATGTACCATTATATATACTTATATACCTTATTTTACTTCTGTTGTTAGCTACTTTGAGGCATAGTAGTGTTATGTGTATAGAAAGTATTTGGGAGATGTGTCTACGTATGACTTATTATATATTATGCGGTGATGTTGATCTATTACTTTGATGCTTATGATTCATTTCAGCTTATACCGTCTCACCTATTTTGTATCATTTTATGTTATTATTGTATTTTGTTCGATGTGCTGTGAGATATACGACAGACTATGGGTTAGTTTTCTTATTCCAACCTTGATGATTGCCTTGCATTAGAAAAACACCATTATAGCGCACTACTTGGGTATGGGAAGTGTAGGGATGTCATCACATTTGGTATCAGAACTTAGGTTAGTAGTTAACCCAAGTTGAAATAAATAGGGAGAGGGTATATTTATATGTGAGCGTGTATTTGTGATATTTTGGTTTTCAACACTATACATATATTATTAGTATACTTAAGGGTGACCTCGCACTGCACACATGCATCGTTAAGTAGAATTCCTTGGGAGGATGACTAATCGTCTTCTTTACAGACTGAACAATGAATCGTCATACAAGGAACACTTTAGAAACTCCACTTTTGGAGTCGAGGAAGGAGTAGGTTCAAGAGCCAATAATGCTTATACTCCTAATATGTAAATCATGTTTACTACTTTCATAGAGGAAATGTTTTGAGATGCTCAAGGAATTGCTTTTGGTTTAGTCGGAGGTGGTAGTGCACTAGTGTAGGCGTGTTAAGATTAATAAAGATTTTACCAGTCTGGGTGGTAAACCATTCGAAGGAACGGGGTCGACTACGGAAGTTCAGGATTGGCTTAATACAAGAGAATGCATCTTTGAAGATCTTGGACTCAATGATGATACGAAGAGGAGGTTGGCCTCGCTCCAGCTTCAAAGCAGAGTTATGTATTGGAGGACCACCATAAAGTGCTACTCCTGAGGATCGGTTTGCTTGGGTTCAATTTAAGGCTTGTTTCTGTGAGAACTTCATTCCGATCACCCAGAAGTCAGGACTATTTTAGAGGTTCACTAGGCTTAAGCATGGAGATAGGACAATCTCCAAAGATATTGTTGAATTCGACACACTTTAAAAATATGGAATGTCTTTCATAGACACTTCGAAGAAGAAGAATGAAAAGTTCATCACTGGCTCGGATGACTACTTAGGGAAGAGGCCTATCAACCATATTGATGAGACCATTGAGTCCATCGTTGGAAAAGCTCTAAGTTTGAAAAGTCTGTACCCCAAGTCAAAGAGAGACTGATATTGTCTCTAAGGAGGATTTAAAGCCACAGGTAAGTAGTGGAGGCAAAAGGAAGTGGAACAATAAGAGAAACCATTCTAGGCTAAGGACGGGAAGAAGAAGAAAGTCAATGGTGAATTAGAGTGCTTCAATTATGGTAAAGAGTAGAACCTCAAGAAAAAATTGTTCTGAGCCCCTAATAGAGAAGCTTTTGATGAAAGTACATGCTATTAACATTGTTCCTTCTTTTTCTAATGCCCCAGTAGCGGTGGATAAGGGAAAGAGTGTTGTTATCCAAGGTATGCTTTCCATTTATGATATTCATGTTCGAGTTTTGTTTATTACTTGGGATTCCCTTCCCTTCATATGTAGTGACCTAGTAGATAAGATGGGATTAGAAGCCTAAATTGTGGACCGACCTTTGGTTGTGACAAACCCAATTGGTGGCTCTACAAGCCTTCGCATGATTTGTCGTGGGTTGTTCTAATCGAATCATGGATGCACTTTTTGTTGTAATTGCTTTATTTTGGTTTTTATTGGGTTTGGTATTATTCTTGGAGTTAATAAGCTCTAGAGGTACAAAGTAGTGGTGGACTATGATTGGTCTTTGGCGATCATCGGGGTGGTGATGGGAAAAGGGTGGGTTTGGGATGTCTACCTGGTAATGAGGTAATGTCCAGATTTCTACATTCGCTTGATATTCCACACAATGAGCTATCGAGTGCACCTATTGTTGGGGAGTATCCAGACCTCTTTGAGGATGTGACTGAACTTCCGCCACATAGAGAGAGATAAAATTCCATATAGACTTAGTGGAAGATGCTAGACCCATAGTAATGCTTCTTAGGAGGATGGCACCTAGGGAGCAATGGGAGAGGTGAATGAACTTTAGAGAAAAGGATTTATTCGAAGAAGCATATACTAATGGGGGAGCACCTATTGTATTCGCCACGAAGATGGATTGTTCCCTTCGATTGTGTGTAGACCACCGTGACCTGAATAAAGTAACGAGGAAATAGAAGTATCCTCTTTCGCATATAGATGATTTGTTTGACCAACTAAATGAGGATATTTTCTCAATTGGATCTCACAATAGGATTTCATCAGCTATGAGTAGCAAAGGAGAGTGTTCCTAAAATGGCTTTCCAGATGCCATCTGGTTTTATGAGTGGTTAGTTATGCCATTCGGGTTAACCAACATACAACGTATTTTGTAGATCTCATGAACTGAGTCTTCAGAGATCAACTGAACAAATTTTTGCTTGTGTTTCTTGATGATATTCTTATCTATTCATGGGCAGATAAAGAACACAAGGAACATCCGAGGGTCGTACTTGAGGTGTTCATAGGCACCGACTGAAAGCTAAATTTTCCAAATGCCACTTCTAGAGGAGAGAAGTGAGGTTCTAAGGTCATGTAGTTTCGAAAAATGGTATTCTCGTGGCCCCTACAAAGATAGCGACAATACAAGATTGGACTACACCAAAGAATGCAACCTATGTGAGGAGTTTCATGGGATTAATTGAGTACCACCCAAGTTTATCCATGATTTCCCTAAGATAGCGACACCGTTGACTTAGTTAACTAAGAAGAATCAAGCTTTTGTTTGGGACGCAAGATATGAGCATGCATTTATAGGATTAAAAAAATAGGTTGATGCATGCTCTAGTATTAGTTATTCAGCAAGGGAATGAGGAAAAAACGGCATACACCGATGCATGTGGTACTGGACTGGGTGCAATACTGATGCAAGGGAGTTATAACACTCCATAATTTAAAATACCATAATTACATAAGAAAGACAATAAAATGAATATTAATTAATTAAATATTCAGAATTAAGGAAAACGGACTTTAGCTTTGCGTTCGTCTCAGAATTCTGGTTCAGATAGAACCCTCGTATGCGTAAATTGGATAATATATGAAGAAGTTATGAGCTTTCAAAGTTTAAACAAAATTCAAAATTCAAACAGGAAATTTAACACAGTAGGCAACGGTAAATGGGTGACCCGCCGACAACTGGGTCGACCCCTAGGTTGACACAGTAGGTGGGGTGTCGACCCACTTGCATGCAGGACGAATTTTGAACTCTGTATTTATACTGTTTTGTTTATATTATTCATTCGCCGAGGTGTGTGGTTGGATTTGAAAACCTGATATTTAACGGTTTGAGATTATCTTAGTTAATTTATAAATAGGGTGGTTATCTCTCATTTTCCTACACACAAATTCTCTTCATCCCTATCTTCCTCCATGACTATGTTCTAAAATTAATTAAGAAAAATGGGGAGATGCTGCTAGAAGATATAGATTAAAAAGATAATTCAAGATCTGCAATCAACAATCACCCTTTTTCAAAGACTGCTTTTGAATACAGCCTACATATCTGTGCGTTCAAGTTATTTTTAGATCTGACATCTAAAAAGTATTATAACAGTAAATAATTGATCTAGAAAAAACAATACTTATAAATTATTTCTTATATATGTTATTTTACTATTAATTCAGCTTTATAGTCAATACATGTTCTTTTATTTAGATCTATAGTTAATTTATGTTCATGTATAGATCTATCTTCCTTATCTCCTCTTCTATCTTTTATTTATTTACAGTCTTTTATATGCCTATTTATACCGTTTAGGTCTGATTCTGTTGTTCTCCTTCTTTTTCCTTTTATTTATGTTGGGCTTAGGCCACCGAGAGCCTATGCTATTTCCGTTCATTATTGCCTATAATTGGAATAATTGAAATGACAGTAAAAAGGAGAAATTAGGCTATATTGTAACATGAGGACTTTTGACTGTAAATTTGGAGATTATAGTAAAGAAAGGAAAATATGCAAACATGATAAATAGACTAGACTTAATTAAATATTAAGTTAAGAACATGTTAATGAAAATGTACGTACCAAATTTAATTAAAATTAAAATGAGTTACTGTAATACATATACATCTGGGAGGGTGCTCGTTTTAGGGAAGGGATTGTACACGAAATAACATTTACAGAGAAATGTCATTTCAACCATGCTTATTAATGAACTTAAACCTACTAAGTTAAACTGGATAATTAATAAGCTAAGAGGTCCCTCGTCTTGTTATTGTATCGGGTTTTGGGGACTTTTAAATCCTAATTACTTGGGGGAACAAGCTTAGGGGTTTGGCCTGTGTCAATTTGTGTGGAACTCATATCAGTCACTATCCCTATTGGTATTGGACTAGGGGCCTCACACTAGAAAGGGGTCAGGGCATGCTTTACTAAACTGGATAGTGAGAGGTTCAAAATGAGGAAGGTGGGTACGGGGATGTTCCGGCGGTGTCATGAGCATGCATGTGTCCGAGTGGGGAAGATAAGATGCTTTAACGCCAGTAAATAGGTCTGTGTCCTATAAGTTACCGGGTTAGGGACTGATACACCCTACTATTGGGGCTGACACAGTGTATTTATGTAATAGGGAGCTGATCGCATGGTAGTAATTAGGGTAAAACCTAATCTTGATATACTAGTATTGGTGTAGAAAACTTGTTCTTAGGATATAAACGAGAAGCTTAACTATTCTTACCTTATCTTGTTATCCTCTTATTTCGTACTTGCATATTTTTATTGTACTTTCTCATCCAATATTATTTATCTATCTCGATATAACTTATCTATGCTTTTGCTAAACATCACTGGAATTTGCTAGACTTATATCTTTTGTTTTTCCTTCTCTCTCTTTGTAACGACCCGGAAAAATGCGATCTTGGTTATCCGATATACAACACATATCGAACATCCAAGGATCGAAAATAACCGAATAGTTAATGAAAGAAATTAGAAGGTGAGAATAGATAAGATAGAAACTTAGAATAGAAGAAGAAGAAGAACATAACATCAGAGTAACACGAACCTCACAGCAGAACGAATAACATATAATAGATAACATAACTTTGAAATATAACAGTTATGTATACAATAGCACGTATCAGAGTACAGCACTTACAACACAGCGGAAATAACTATAGCTATATGATCTTGAAGCCTCCTGCTCCAAGCTCTTCCAGTATATCTGTAAAACCCGACTACTTGACTGCCCGTACAAATTTAGGCACCCAAGAGTTTAGGGAAAACAACAAATAAACTCCGGGTCAGTCATGTGACTGGTGTGAATAAACTCAAATCATTTAAAACAGGTATATGATATCTCATAAGACCACGCCGTGAATACGGAACGGGTTTTTCCCTTATGAGAATCCAAACATTTTTGCAAAGCAATATCATTCTGATATTATAATAATGTCTAAGTACAAATAAATATCAGTCTAGTAGAAACGCTTGCATCTCACGTTCTACATATATAGTATACAATCAAAACCGCAAGCACGTATTGGGTAATGGATTTCCAACTATGACAAGGTATGGAATCACCTTCCGATCAGTGTACTCTAGGAACGATACACTGGAGTTCAACAAGAACATCTTGCAACTCAGCCACACATGACCGACCACTCATTTCGCTCGAGTGTATCGAATGTACATCACCAACGGTTGGGATCAGCAACCGTTCCCGTATATATATGGGACATCATTGATAGATTTAAGAAACAAATGAATATTCTCTAGATAGGTGATTATACACCCTACTTCGGTGTGACCGACTTAGCCATGCTGCCTGCCCGATTTCTGTCATTTACCGGTTGATGAGGCTAGAAGCTACGCTTTATCATTACATCAGATTCACTTCGAATGCAACATTGTCAAATCCATCAGAATCACTAATTGACGTCTACAACCATACATTACGTGTCAGCTAAAAGAAGTTTCCTTCTCTGCTTCCACTCTTGGTATAGTTGAAGAAATCAATGTACGTGACCGTCTGGAAATACTCTGTCATACATCCATCTTCATTCACTTAGAACGTCACATCGTCATACCCGCCAAATCACAAATTGACTTATCCAAAAATAACACGGGTATACAGCTAAGAGAAACGAATTCCTCCGCCACCAAACGTGAATATGTTTGAACAGATCAACTTACGCGATCTATTGGATATACTCTGTCAGACCTTCGTCCATAAAAGTTGCCCTGGGACTGGACAAACCGAAGGCACTATTCTGTAAACAGGATAGCCCTTACATTTTACTCCGTCTTCAATTATCTTTGGCATATATGATTCGCGACGCTTATGCCAATACAGAGTGGTTCTTTGGATAAAAATCCAACCGGTCTCTCCATATTAACAACGTTAAAATGGTCAAAACTTCGATAGTCTGTGATTTAACCATCAAAGAAAAACAAGTGTGCAAACAACGATATTATTCCCAGATGGAAATTATATCGAACAAACATCATCTAACATTAATCTCTTTAGTTCATTTATTTACTTATCTCCTATTTCCCTATATTCTAAATTCTTATTTTCTTTTATCAGAAAACATTTCTGATTCTCGTTTGGAAAACATTTCCAAAACTCCTTTACGATCAAACCTTATCATTTCTTAGTTAAGAAGGAAGTCACTCAAGTTGGGGTATAATTACCTCTCAGACCTTAACTGAACAACGTTATAACTTCGAAATGGTCAAAGTTTATCTTTTTAATCTTTAACAACTTCTTTACGCCTTTCTCGGATTCAATTTTACTAATCCACTTCTATATTTAAAACATTGGTTATAACGATAACGTTATAATCCCTACTTTCGAATTATCTAACTTTAATTATAACTTCTATTCTTATTAGTGAATAATTAACCTAACACTTATTTATTTATAAATAAATAAATCTCTATTTAAACACTGGAAAGTATAAGTACTTTCCCGAATTCGATATAATCGAATTTGCCGATTAACTCTCTTCGAGAAATCTCTATTTGATTAACTCTTCTTCGAATAACCTATATTCGATTAACTTCTTCCTTTTCAAATATCTCATATTTGAAAATCTTACTTTCGAATAAACTATATTCGAAAATCTCTTTTCGAATAACTCTTGTTCGATAAATCTCACTTCGATCAACTAATATTCGATAACTTTTCCTTTTCAAATATCTCATCTTTGAAAAACCTCACTTCGATTAAACTATAATCGATAACTCCCTTCGATGAAACTAACATCGATAACTCCTTTCGATGAAACTAACATCGATAACTCCTTTCGATGAAGCTAACATTGATTACTCCTTCCGATGAAACTAACATCGATTTATTTAACTCGACGAACTTAACTCGACTAACTTAACTTGACTCGACTAACTCGACTTACTTAGTTCGACCAATTCGATTCGATCAACTAGGCTCGACTAACTTGACTAACTTAACTCGACTTACTTGGTTCGACCAATTCGATTCGATTTACTAGGCTCGAATAACTTGACTAACTCTGTCTCAAATAACTATATTTGATTAACTCTAGTTCGTTTTAACTCTAATCGATTAACTCTAACTAATTAACTCCAACTGGTTAACTCTATTTGATTAACTCTAACTGGTTAACTCTAACTGATTAACTCTAACTGGTTAACTCTAACTGATTAACTCTATTGGTTAACTCTATTTGACTAACTCGACTTGACTAACCCCTTTCGAATAACATATTCGATTAACTAACTTTCGAATACCATATTCGATTAACTCCTTTCGAATGTCTATATTCGATTAACTAACTTCGAATACCATATTCGACTAACTAACTTCGAATACCATATTCGATTAACTCCTTTCGAATGTCTATATTCGATTAACTAACTTCGAATACCATATTCGATTAACTAACTTCGAATACCATATTCGATTAACTCCTTTCGAATGTCTATATTCGATTTACTAACTTCGAATACCATATTCGATTAACTAGCTTCGAATACCATATTCGATTAACTCCTTTCGAATGTCTATATTCGATTTACTAACTTCGAATACCATATTCGATTAACTCCTTTCGAATGTCTATATTCGATTTACTAACTTCGAATACCATCTTCGATTTCTAACTTCGAATACCATATTCGATTTCTCCTTTCGAATGTCTATATTCGATTTACTAACTTCGAATACCATATTCGATTAACTAACTTCGAATACCATATTCGATTAACTCCTTTTGAATGTCTATATTTGTTAGATAGAAATTTGGACCTAACACCCAAATTGTTATGAACAGTAAAGAATTTCAAATGAAGAGCAAGGAAAAAGAAAATAACACTCAGAATTTAAAGTGGTTCGGCGTTAACGAGCCTACGTCCACTTTATATATTATTGATTATGCTTTAAAAGCTAATACAACAACGATTTCTCTCAATATTTTAGTAGTTTGACAACAATGGCGGATTCAGTACTCAATATTGCCAAAAAGATCCCCAAAAATGCCAAGCTCTGGGCTATTTATAGTTGATTTTGTCAGGCGGATCGTGGACACGTGGCACGAATCCCGAGAGCATCGGATCGCATCGCCACCGTTGGAGAAACAGTTAAATTAGCCGTTGGGGACAGGTGTCGTGATCTGCTTGAAAATCGGATCATGCAGATGGGGAGAATCGGTCCAAGTGACGGTTAGGGACACGTGTCGCCAGATCCGTGCGATTCGGATCGCTGAAGACTAGCTCGCGCTTGAACAGGTCAGAGGGTTCGCCATGCACCAGGGGATCAGATCGGTTCGCTCGGGGTAACAATGTAAGCTTGGATCGGATCGCCCGGCTACGTCGTTCGCTGATGAGATGGGGCGATCCGTAGAGACGCGATCCGATATTGGGCGAGACGATGGTGCGCGATCCGACGGTGGTCGAGACGATGATGCGCGAATCGATATTGGGCGAAACGATGATGCGCGATCCATTCCTTCATGTCCTTAGATATTGTGGTTTCCTGCTTTCCTCTTACAAATGATCCTGGCGGGCTTGATCAAAAAGCGAGCCAACATTTTGCCCCCTCGAAGTATGTTTTATCGAAGATGGAACATGCTTCGAAAAATTGTATCTTCCCATCGAATCGCGGGTCACAAAAATCTTCTCTTTCTGTGATTTTCTCAGAATCCTTATTTCCGAATTCACCGATTCGTATCGTGGTTTCGAATCGCATAATATCAGCGAGACGTTTGTTTCGTTCATGGGTGTGGACCTGGTCCTCGGAACGAAGTGGGCTCCCCCTCGAGTTGTGGTGGGCCTTTGGTTCGCGGCCCATGGGTCTTTCGTGGATCGAGCAGGACAAAGAAGGGGAGACAAACGGTCGCCCCCGTTGCCTATATATGCCGACCTTCCCCTCTTCACTCTCCTTCTTCTTTCCCTCTGCCGTATCGTTTCGCCTTAGCCATTGAAAAACGAACCCAACTTTTGCAATCTTTCGAAAATTCAAGTATCGTCTCAGTTTTTAGAAAGGTAACTTCATAGAAAACATTCTCATTTGTAAACGCAGCACTTTCCTGAATTTTTACGACTGATTCGAGGGAGAAACGGTGGAAATCCGCAATTTTCTGAAGAAATCACCAAGTTGCCATGGCCATCGGGCGTAGAGCTCGGAATTCGAGGATGGGAAGGAGAGGAGGAAAACAAAGGAGGCAGAAGGAGAAGGAAAGCCGACTCGGATCGTGGTCAAAGATAGAAGACGAACGCGAGTGGCGAGACGAAAGATCGAGGTGGCAGCGAAGGGACGGATCGTGGGGGTCGCAACGATTCATGAAGGGGCGATCCCTTCGCCCGGCGATTCGACGGGGGCGATCCCCCAGTCCTGCGATCCGAAAGGGGCGATCCCTCTGCTTCGCGATCCGACTCATAGCTGACGATACGAAGAAATTTCAGACTTCAATCAACGTCTTGTCACTATAAAACTCTGAACAGTTAGGATAGAGCCTTGACGTTGGACTTTCTGGACTAAATGACCTCATAATTTGACGGCATACAACGATTAATGCTTTGATGATCTTGATTACTTTCACGCTTTATTTTAAATGCACACACGAGTACACACACCAGCACTTGCACACACGGGGGACGGGTAGTGTTAATCTCATTGGTCATGTTTTCTCGTCATAGCAGCAATGTCGAATGATCATTCTTCTTCAAGATCTGTAGCAGAAGCGGAATCCGAGATTCCTGAACAGTACAATCCTGAAATTCCCTCTGTCAATCCGGAAGGTGAAGATTCTGGGTCTGAGTACGAAGCCACAGAATCAGATCCGACAGAGAGTACTTCATCCAGCAACAACTCTGAGACTGATGAGCGAGCTCCTGACGAGATCCCAGGCGCACTCGGGATAGATAAATTCTCTGATTCTTTAGCGTCCAAGCTTGATGAGATAAAACTTAAAAGAATCTGCTTAAGACACGGGATTCCTTGGGACGATGTCTTGACGCCTGGAAGCGAAGATAGACCCCACCTAGCACCGGAAGGGTATATGGCGATTAGTCGAACAATGTGTCTAATAGGAGCTATCCCTCCGTTTCCCCCGATTGCCATTGAAACTTTAAAACGACTAGGCATTGCTCCGATGCAGCTTCATCCAAACGCCTACGCATCTCTATACTCACTATATGTTGCATATGCGGAGATCCTGCATGCCGAACTTAAATTCAGAGATCTGGTATTCTTCTTTCTTTTCAAGCATCGTTCTTCGACAACTCCAAACTTTTCTTTCTTCGAATCAGTGGCGAACAGAAAGATTCTGTATGATGGGTATAGCAATATAGGGGATCCTAAATCTGATTGGTTTTATATAAGGAAACAGGCCGGATGCTCGCGAAGGTGGCTCAAATCAAGTAAACTTCGATCTCCTAATCGAACATCTTTCTCAAGGAGTCTAAGTATTAACATTTTTTCGCCTTTTTCTTTGTCTTAAACAGATCATATCTTCCCGAAAACGGAGGGTCCGTTATATAACCATCGATTATCCATTCTTTCACAGAGCAGATCCGATTTTCTAAGGATCAAAAAATTTATTACTGATGACAATCTTCACAAGCATCGTCTTCTAGACAGAAGATTTGGGCTTGGCACTGGCGGCAAACCTTATAAGTATGTCCCCCCAACGGAAGGAGAGGGAACTTCGCAAGCGGCAGAAACAACTAAATTTCGCAAGAGCCCTTCTCCGATAGTCATCCAAGACGATGAGGACCTGAACATTTACAGAAGGGATGAGGTCCGTGACGACATATCCAAGGAAATTCCTATTTCTGCTCCAATTGAAACCGTTGCTCCCGATGACTTGACAGAAGAGCAGTTATTTGACGAGCTGAATAGAATCCCTCTACCCGATATTGTATATACAGAAAAAGACTTCGGCGAGGAGCCTTTCTTTTCTGCTTCCGAAGAGGCGATTGCTTCAACTAGGGGACGAGAAACGGGTCAGATGAGCCTGTCTCCAGGCCCGGGTCTGTTAGGGGGAATTATATAGGATGCACACATCACACACGCTGTCTGACCCTGCACTATTATATCGTGGGTATTCGAAGTTTTAATATGCTCTTCTCTTTTTTGCAGGAACGATGTCTCGTAGGAAATCTTATTCGTATCGTTCTCTCCGCGAGGGCACACCCAGCCTTCGCCCGGATACTGAGCGCCCTCGTGGTCCTCCTCATAGGCCGAGCTCATCGCAACCTCGATCTCCACCCAAATCAACCTCTAGCAGGCCTTCTAGTCATCCTACAATTCCGACCGGGGGAAAGAAACTTCCAAAAGAGTTGACTCCTCCAAAGAGTGCGCCTTCCCACAGTCGGTCGTCCAAAAGGCGTCACGAATCCAAAGATAGGGACAGAGATTCATCCAAAGAAACTGAGAAAGAGAGAAGTGACATTGTCCCCACCAGCCAACCAGAGTTAGCTGCCCCCGGGTCACGGGATTAAGTCCATGGTCCCAAGATCCAAGGTAGGCTGGAAAAGCTACGGGAACAATTTCCAGGAATGTTCTTTGACATGATGGTCTTTGTTCCTGCCTTGGAACCGGTCCCTAAAAATTAGGATGATGAAGTTATCGGGCACATCCAGCACGTAGCCAGGCAATATGAGATGATGAAAAAGCACGCAGTTAACCTTTCGGAAGTCATCCGAAAACTCGAAGTAGAAGCACACAGGTCTAAAGCAAAACTTGAAAATAACGAAAGGGCTAGGACAAAAGTGGAAAAGGACCTGGAAGATGCTCAGTCCCAGCTTGCTTTAGCACGGAGGGACGTTGAAAATTATAAGACTGAATTAGAGAATGCCAAGCAGCGCTTTCATTCAGAACTGGACTCCAATAGCCAAGAAAAAATGGCTTTAAAGAAGGAGGTTGAAGATCTAAAAATGGCCAACGTCGAGTTGAAAACAGCACAAGGCCATTTTGAAGCTAAGAGGGCTACTTGGGAGGCGGAAAAAGCGAGTCTAAAAGAAAGTTTGGCTCTGGCAGAAGCAAAAAAGGTGATCTTGAATGACCAGGTTGCGGACGCGGAGAGACGGGCAGCTCTCGCCGAAAAGAATGTTGACAGCGCCATTGAAATGGCCACTGCTTCTAACAACAAACTCCTTGCAAGAGAGAAAGAGATTGAGGGGTTTGAAGAGATGATTTTCGATTTCCTTGGCCAAGTTCTCAAAACTCGCAACATCTCATGGATCCCGGATTACCATGTTACTTTGGCCAACTTATGGGATGCCATTGTGGAGGGCGAAAAATATAGACTGGGGGTCGAAGAGATCAATGAGGATGAATTGATGAAGAGCATCCTAAGAGACAACGAGCCTGAGGACCTGGCAGAGGGTCGTCGCCTCATCCTGGCGGAAATGGAAAAGCAGGGAACCTTGGCTAAAGGTAAAAGCAAAATTGACGAAGGTTCCAGTTCCGCCGCGAAGCCTAAAACCTCCGAAATTGAGGAGTACCATCCTGATGATCCGCTAATCCCTTTAGGCCTAACCCCCGTGGTTGTTGGAGCATCTGGAACTACTCAAGAGGGAGCATCTGCTGAAGGTATCTCTCTCTTTTCCCCGCAATTTGCTAAAGCAATTGCGAATTGTCGTCGTCTGGCAGAACAACCAATTGAATTAGTAATGTGTGTCTCTCGTAATGCAGGTGGCGAGCCCGTCGACAAGGGTGCTGAAAAAGAGAGAGAAGTGGAGAAGGAGACTGCCCTGCCGGGTGCTGGTATTGATGTTCCAGAGCGGGTCGAGGTCACAACAGTAGAAGGAAGCATCCCGGCGCCTAGCACCGATGTACCCAAAGATGCTGAGACTATCGAAGCTTTAAAAGACTTGGATGTTCGTCATGTGGATGACGAAGAGGACATTACCGGCACCAAAAAGGCCGATGATGATGATGATGAGGAACCCCTGGCCAGTCGAAAATCCAGACAAGAGAAAGAGTTGGTTTCAAAGAAGGTGGGAGATGAGGCTTTGGACGTAGTCCCTCTTGCAGAATTCGATCCCACAACTGGGATGATTGTGAAAATCCAGCCCAAGTCCATCAGCCGGCAGCTTCACTTCGCAAACCCCGATGACTTCCCGGCTTCCCTCTCCAGTAGGAGCAAGAGAAAAGAGGTGGAAGAGGAGACCTCAGAGGAGTCAGATGTTCCCCTCGTATACAAGCGGAAGAGGAAGAAAGGGGATCCATCTGAAGCCGACAAGGAGAGGCAGAAGCAAGAGAAGAGGTCAAAGCGTAAATAGGATGTTTGTTGTTTGCTGATATTTTGTCTTTAGGTTTTCCACTGGCCAGGAAGTGTAATTGTGAGACTGGTCCTCACTTTTGTTTCTAGGTTGTTTTTCACTTTGTTGATTCGCAGTATATAAACAAGGATTTATCTCTCCTTACATCATTGTGTACCTGTATTCATAGAAACTTTCCATGTTTAGTCGTTAGCCAACTATTAATAATTATAAATCAGTCAATCAACAGGAAGAAGAATGTTCATGCTATGTTACACTGTTGAATCAAAGTTTAGTGTTTGCATATGAGTGCCTGGTGCCCCCCAATCAGTTGTTACCGTAGCATCTGACTGGGGTTTACTAGGGATTGATTAGTACTGTCGGCAAGTTGCCCCCTATTTCTGAATACGGGGGTATAGGAGATTTCATGGGATAACAGTAGTTCAGTCAGCCCTCGTTCCTTTAGCGGGGAATAAGTTCTTTCTCAGCGCTCAATCGGAGATGCTTTTATACTGTCTCTCTCTCTGGAGAGTTAGGGTTTTGTGCCCGGTGATTCATTCGCTCCCCGATCCTTCAGCGGGGAAGGAGCTATTTCTCAGCGCTCAATCGGAGACGCCTTTATACTCTCTCTCTCTCTCTCTCTCTGGAGAGTTAGGGTTCGAGCTCAGCGATTCACTCGCTCCTCGATCCTTCAGCAGGAAAGGAGCTCTTTCTCAGCGCTCAATCGGAGACGCCTTTATACTCTCTCTCTCTCTGGAGAGTTAGAGTTCGAGCTCAGCGATTCACTCACTTCCCGATCCTTCAGCGGGAAAGGAGCTCTTTCTCAGCGCTCAATCGGAGACGCCTTTATACTCTCTCTCTCTCTGGAGAGTTAGAGTTCGAGCTCAGCGATTCACTCGCTCCCCGATCCTTCAGCGGGAAAGGAGCTCTTTCTCAGCGCTCAATCGGAGACACCTTTATACTCTCTCTCTCTCTCTCTCTCTGGAGAGTTAGAGTTCGAGCTCAGCGATTCACTCGCTCCCCGATCCTTCAGCGGGAAATGAGCTCTTTCTCAGCGCTCAATCGGAGACGCCTTTATACTCTCTCTCTCTCTGGAGAGTTAGAGTTTATGCTGAGGCAGCTCCGATCATGGTACACCGCCGTTATTCGTGGATGTCGATTTTCGTGTCCTTTATACTCTCTCTCTCTCTACTCTGGAGAGTTAGAGTCACGGATAATGCAGTCTGCAATCATGCATTCTCATCAAACTCATCCTTGGTGTGTACTTTAACCCGTGCTCCGTGGATTAAAGCTAGTCGGACAAGCAGTTGGAGCCTTTGCCCAAGCTTTGGGTTCCTCTGATTAGTTTACGGGAGGAACGGTTGGCACCGGACTTTGGGTACCTGCATTATTCACATTGATTTTCATAGGCAAATAAATAAAGATGCAATAAAGGTAAATGACACACAGTATTTTTATAGTGGTTCGGTCGAATCATGACCTACGTCCACTTTATAATCTCTTGCTTTAAGGAATTAGACTGTTCTAGGCAAGTCATGCCCTGTACATAGTTTTTTAACAAAGCAAAAGAATAAATTTGAAACTTCTCATGTTAAATATGGCCGTAAATGTTGGGCATTCCACACTCTGGGGATTTCCTTTCCATCTACGGTTGCCAGCTTGAAGGTTCCGTTATCAAGCTTGCTGAGAATAGAGTACGGTCCTTCCCACTTCGCTCCCATATGAGTTGGGGGTGGAAAGACATGTTTCAGAACCAAGTCTCCGGGTTCCCAGGTTCGGGCTCGGACCTTTTTGTTGTAATATCGGGCGACCTGTTGTTTGCATCTTAGGGCACGCAGGTCTGCTTCATCCCTCTTTTCTTCGATCATATCCAGGGACTCAAGGAGCAATTCATTATTGGTCATTGGATCATAATAGGTCACCCGATGAGAAGGTACCTTTATCTCAACCGGGATGACTGCTTCCGTTCCAAAAGCAAGGGAGAACGGGGTATATCCTGTTGCTGATTTATATGTTGTCCTGTAGGCCCATAGCGCCAAGGGCAATTCATCAGCCCACATGGCTCTAGCCCGCTTCATTCTTCTTTTCAGAATGGACTTAATTACTTTATTTGCAGCTTCGACTTGCCCGTTTGATTGTGGGTGTGCCACGGAGGTGTACTGATTCTCGATGTGGTATTTTTGGCAGAAGTTTCTGAATTCAGCACTATCAAACTGAGTTCCGTTGTCTGTTATCACAATCTTTGGAATTCCAAATCGGCAGATGATGTTTCTCACAATGAAGTTGATCACTCGTTTAGTTGTGATTGTAGTTAGTGGTTCTGCCTCGACCCACTTAGTGAAATAATCTACGGCCACAATAGCGAACTTTGCTCCGCCCCTTGCTATGGGGAGACTTCCTATGATATCAATTCCCCACATAGCAAAAGGCCATGGACTCATCATTGTTTTTAACTGACTTGGAGGCGCTCTAGGTATCTTTGAAAATCTCTGGCACGCATCACATCGTCGTGCATATCTTACTGCATCCTTGTTTATGGTAGGCCAGAAATAACCATGCCGCAATACCTTTTTTGCCAAAGTTTGCCTCCAGTGTGGTCGCCACATTCGCCTTCGTGGACTTCTTGCAGCACACGTTTGATGTCATCGTGGGCTATACACCGAAGGAGGGGCATTGAAAACCCTTGTCTATAAAGAACTCCGCCTTGCAGAACGTATCGGGCGGCTTTACGAATCACTTTACGCCTCTCGTTTTTCTTGGTCGGAAGCGTTCCATCCATTAGGAAATTCTTTATAGGGGTCATCTAGGACTCCCTTCCCGGTTCCGTCTCTAGTACTAGGTCGATTTCCATCTGATCTATGCTGGGGGACCGAAGTACTTCAACGGGGGCTAGCCCAATCACTTCAGGATCATTAGAACTAGCCATCTTCGCCAACTTGTCTGCCTGCTGATTTTCTGACCGCGGAATATGAGATATGCTGTAGTGATCAAAATCATTCAGCAGTTCTTTCACTTTCTTTAAGTATAGAATCAATCTTGTACTTTTAGCTTGGAATCTTCCAGTGAATTGATTCACAACTAACTTGGAGTCGCAGAAGATGTTCAGCTTTGTGACTTCTAGTTCCTTTGCAATCTTTAATCCGGCTATCAGAGCTTCATATTCGGAATCGTTGTTAGTGGCCTGAAACTCCATTCGGATGGCATAGGTTATCAATCGTTTCTCGGGGGTTTCAAGTACTATTCCAGCGCCGGATCTTTCGTTGTTCCTAGCGCCATCAGTATACAATCTCTAGGCATTAGGATCGAAAAGTAACTTTGAAGGTTCCACTTCTTCGTTTGCTATATCTTCTTCAGGAATAGTGAACTCTGCTATGAAGTCGGCTATCACTTGCCCTCGAATTGACCGTCTGGGCTGAAAGTTCAAGTCAAATTGACTTAACTCAATGTTCCATTTGAGTAACCTTCCAGATGCCTCCGGTCTCTGTAAAACTTGCTTGAGTGGATGATCAGTGTATATGGTGATAGGATGTGCCTGAAAGTAGTGCCGAAGTTTTCTGGAGGCAATCAGTAAACTATACGCCAGCTTCTCTATCCGTGGATAATTACGCTCTGCTGCTGTCAATTTTTTGCTCACATAATACACAGGTCTTTGGACCTTATCCTCTTCCCTTACCAACGCTGAGCTGATCGCATGGGATGACACTGCCAAATACACGAATAAATCCTCGTGATCTATTGGTTTAGATAGAATCGGAGGTTTCTCTAAGTGCCTGAGCAAATTCTGAAACGCTTCTACGCAGTCAGGTGTCCATTTAAAGTGGCGTTTTCCTCGCTTTATTAATTCGAAGAATGGGATGCACTTATCCGTAGCCCTGGAGATAAATCTGCTTAGTGCGGCCACTTTTCCGGCAAGGCTTTGTACATCCCTAATTTGCCTAGGTTCCTGAATGTTTCTGATTGCCGCGATCTGGTCTGGATTAATCTCGATACCGCGGGAACTGACAATGAATCCCAAGAATTTTCCAGAAGCAACACCGAATGAACATTTGGTTGGATTGAGTTTCATTCCATACTTTCGAAGAATGCCGAACATCTCTGCCAAGTCAGTAGTGTGTTGAGAGGATTGCTTGGATTTAACCAACATATCGTCGACGTATACTTCCATTGTTTTCCCGATTTGGTTATAAAACATTTTGTTGACCAAACGTTGGTATGTAGCGCCTGCGTTCTTCAAACCAAAGGGCATTACCACATAACAATATAATCCCAGATCAGTGATAAAACTAGTATGCTCTTGATCTGGAACATGCATCGGAATTTGGTTGTATCCTGAATAAGCATCCATAAATGAGAGAAGCTCGTGACCTGCCGTCGAGTCTACCAACTGGTCAATTCGAGGTAATGGGAAACTATCTTTTGGACAAGCTTTGTTCAAATCCGAGAAGTCGATACACGTTCGCCACTTCCCGTTTGCCTTCTTTACCAGGACTGGGTTCGAAATCCAGTCTGGGTAGGTTGAATCTCTGATAAACCCATTACTCTTTAGCTTTCCAACCTCTTCTTTCAAGGCAGCGGACCTCTCTGGGCCCAGCATTCGCCTTTTTTGCTTTACTGGAGGATGTTTGGGGTTAATGCTCAAAGAATGGCTCATGATTGATGGGGATATCCCGCACATGTCCGCGTGGGTCCAAGCAAATACATCCAAGTTGTTCTTTAAGAAATTCGTCAATTCTTCAGCAAGATTCGGACTTAACTGGGATCCAATCTTAAGGACCTTCTCCGGGTCACTGTCATCGATTGGTACATCCACAGTTGCCTCGTTGGGAGTCGCCATTTTGTCCCCGGGTTCTTGATCCTCTCTGGGATCCATATCCACGGGCATCTCTCTGGGCAACTCTCCAATGATTATCCTCTTTGGTTGCTACAAGGTCTCCGCCCCCGAAGGGGGAGAAGTGCCTTTAGTTTCGATATCCCCTCCGTTGCGAAGTAACTTTAGTTCGACAACATAACACGCTCGCGCAGCAACTTGAACCCCTCTGATGATACCAATGCCAGCTTCTGTGGGGAATTTCAATAGCATGCACCAGGGGGCTATACAGGCTCTGAATTTTGCGAGGGCCGGTCGGCCCAAGAAGGCATTGTATGGCGATTCAACATCCAAAACCACAAAGGGAAGGATTCTCACTCTCTGGCGTTCTCCTTCCCCAAGTGTAACTGGCAACTCTACATAACCCATTGGAGCGGTGGATGCTCCGTTGAATCCACGGATCCATCCTTGGCAGGGTTTCAAGTCTTTTATTTCAAGATTCATCTGGTCAAAGGCCTTTTTGAAAAGAATATTAACGGAACTCCCGTTGTCCACCAGAACCTTATGAACAGTGGCTGGCCCAATGGGTATCGTAATTACAAGTGGATCTTCAGTTGGAGCATGGACTCCGATGCTTTCTCGCTCTCAGAAAACAACATCATCGGTCATCATCTTCTGCTGCTTCACCGGGATATTGTCCTCGGGGTTGCTACATTCCCACACCTCGAGGTGTTGTTTGGCCGCATTGACGTATTGATCCAATGCTTTGGAACTTTGCCCAGCAAGATAAAGTCCTCCAATCACGGTATTGATAACAATATTCTTTCCTTTTTGCTGAGCAGTCGGCCTAGCAGCAAGTTGATTTTGATTCTGATTCGGGGCCTGCACTGCTTGCCCCCTGTCCCTGGGCGTTACTCTGTATTCGTCTAGCTTTCCTTCTCGAAGCAGCCTTTCGACTACATCCCTCAGGTGACGACATTCATTCGTCGAATGGTCGTGGATTTGATGAAAGAGACAAAACTTCCCTGTCTCACGCTCCTTCTCTGTCGACTCTCTAGGAGGTGGCCTCTTATTTTGGAGGACTTCGTATGCATCCATGAAGATATTTTCCAGAGTATCACTTATGGGTGTATAATTTCAAAGGCCCTGGGACGAGTCCTTCTCTGGGAGTCGTTCCCTCGGCCCCTCTTCCGGTTGTTGCCATTACCATTGTTATTGTTGTTACCTGGCTGGCGACCACCCTGATTCTGATTTCCGACGTTAACTTCAACTTTTCCCGAGCTGTCTCCAGTCTGTTTGATGGCGACATTGCTCTGAATTTCCTCCTTATCAGTTGTTTTAACCTTTCGGTTTGCGTATACCTCTTCCCGGCGTAGATGTACGTTGGCTTTCTCGTAGAATAACTCTCTAGTGTGGGGCGGTTTGCCTGCCAAGTACCTCCCGAATTCAGTGTCCTTATCTACTCCGTCAATCAGTGCTGCGACAATGGTCGGTTCATGAGGATCTTTAACCTTAGTGGCGGCCAAATTGAAACGATCCAGGTACATCTTTAGACTCTCGCCTGGTCGCTGTTTGACAAGGAATAAATCGATCACGCTTTTTGTCTTCTGTGCGTAGATACGGAATTGTTCTACGAACTTCTCGCTCAGCTCCCTGAAGCTAGAAATCGATCTCGCCGGCAGGCGAGTAAACCATAGCAAAGCCACGTCCTCCAGGAATATGGGAAACGCTTTACACTTAACCGCGTCAGAAGCGGCGGCAGCGGTCATCGACCAAGAGTATCTCATTAGGTGCTGAACAGGATCAGATCTTCCCGCATATCGGTTCATTTATGGCATGTTGAAACGCCTTGGAAAAGTCGCATCCAAAATATCGTCAGTAAAAGGGGTATGACTGCGGTCGATCCCCCAATCTTCGTTCCGCTGTCCACAGCTGTCGGCCAGAATCTGGTGGACCATGGCTGCGACATTTGCACTGGTCAAAGGAGGTTCAGGGTCAGCGCCTTTGGCCCGACGAGGTTCTCTGATCTCTCTTCGGGGAGCAGCCACAAAATCCGGGGCTCGGACAGGGCTTCGCTGCCCCTGTTATCATGAGTATGCGTGCGGCGACGGGGCTGAGGTGGTCTGTTATGCACAGGACTGTTCACATCTCGAGTCCTGAGAGCTGTTGCTTGACCATTCACATTACGGTTTGTGGGCCCCGCCCCTAGTTCTTCTTCTTCCAGTGAGGGCAGGGTCCCGAACCAAAGCTGTTCTATGTTTTCGGCTCTCTCATACGGTCGCCCCGGAGGTCTCGGCGATTCTTCAGATGAAGAAGAATATACTGGGGTGAGTGGACGAACTGGCGATGCTCTTTGCCTTGCTAGCTCATCAAGTCTTTTATCCATAGCCATCAAATTTTGCCGTAGGATGGAACTTTCCTGCCTTTGGGCAGCCAACTCATCAAACAACCTATCCCACATTTCGACGAAGCGAGAGAGATCCCCCTCAGTGACAGGAGCGGCAGGATCATAGTGGTCGTCATCACTCTCTCTTATGCGCAAAGAGCTCGAACCGGGTCGAGCAGAGGTTCCAGGACGATAGGAGTGGGTCATAGGTTCTTTTCCAGGTCGAGTTGTAGTCTGACCATCAGTTCGGATAGCTGCGGTTCATGGAGGGCGATTCGCTGCGCCCCCCTGAGATCGACTCGTGGTCGTGGTACGCGGAGGCTGCGAGGTGTTACCTCGGGATCGAGTAACAACCCCTTCAGTGGCACGGATCGTCTCGTTCTCATCGACTCGGAACGAGGTGTCTTCGTCGGATCGGATCGCCCCCTACGCTCCGCGATCCAGAGTTTCTTCGTTGCCCAGTTCGTGCACACTCTCCTCAATCGTTTCGTTGGTCTGCGAAACTTTAGATCTTTTTCCAGCCATGATATCCGAATCGCTGGAATCCTCAAAGAAGCGAATAGTGAAACTTTAGGACTGAGTTTCTCAGTGAAAGCACCAAAAATGTTAGATCGAAATTTGGACCTAACACCCAAATTGTTATGAACAGTAAAGAATTTCAAATGAAGAACAAGGAAAAAGAAAATAACACTCAGAATTTATAATGGTTCGGCGTTAACGAGCCTACGTCCACTTTATATATTATTGATTATGCTTTAAAAGCTAATACAACAACGATTTCTCTCAATATTTCAGTAGTTTGACAACAATGGCGGATTCAGTACTCAATATTGCCAAAAAGATCCCCAAAAATGCCAAGCTCTGGGCTATTTATAGTTGATTTTGTCAGGCGGATCGTGGACACGTGGCACGAATCCCGAGAGCATCAGATCGCATCGCCACCGTTGGAGAAACAGTCAAATTAGCCGTTGGGGACAGGTGTCGTGATCTGCTTGAAAATTGGATCGTGCAGATGGGGAGAATCGGTCCAAGTGACGGTTAGGGACACGTGTCGCCAGATCCGTGCGATTCGGATCGCTGAAGACTAGCTCGCGCTTGAACAGGTCAGAGGGTTCGCCATGCACCAGGGGATCGGATCGGTTCGCTCGGGGTAACAATGTAAGCTTGGATCGGATCGCCCGGCTACGTCGTTCGCTGATGAGATGGGGCGATCCGTAGAGACGTGATCCGATATTGGGCGAGACGATGGTGCGCGATCCGACGGTGGTCGAGATGATGATGCGCGAATCGATATTGGGCGAAACGATGATGCGCGATCCATTCCTTCATGTCCTTAGATATTGTGGTTTCCTGCTTTCCTCTTACAAATGATCCTGGCGGGCTTGATCAAAAAGCGAGCCAACAATATTTGATTTACTAACTTCGAATACCATATTCGATTAACTCCTTTCGAATGTCTATATTCGATTTACTAACTTCGAATACCATATTCGATTTCTAACTTCGAATACCATATTCGATTTCTCCTTTCGAATGTCTATATTCGATTAACTAACTTCGAATACCATATTCGATTTCTCCTTTCGAATGTCTATATTCGATTAACTAACTTCGAATACCATATTCGATTTCTCTAACTTCGAATACCATATTCGATTAACTTCTTCGAATACCATATTCGATTAACTTCTTCGAATACCATATTCGATTTACTTTATTCACTTTATAAAGATTTCCTTTTTAACAACGTTTTATTTATTGGAAAAGATTTACTTTTAAATAACGGTTCTACCCTTTAAAAATGATTTCCCTTTTTATAATGTTTCCTTTCCAATTCTATTTGTAAATGGTTTACAAATATTTCCTTTTCAAATTTATTCTTGAAATATTCTAACTCCTTAAATTCCCGGGAAAATTCGCCATAACCTCCTTTGTATCGGGAGCATCGGGAAAATCCCCAAACCCGCCACACAGGCCTTTCCATTCAAAAAGAAAATGTTTTGAATTTATTTTCCTTTTTTTAAAATATCTCCTATTTATAAATATCCCAATTTATAAATATTCCTTATTTATAAATATTCCACTTTATAAATATTCTATTTTTCAATATCACTTTGAAAAAATCTCCTTTATCTACATTCCGGTATGTCATGGTATTCAATCATATCAAATCACGATGTTCAACATCGTCCATACACACACAATCAACAACAGGTTATAATTCACATCATATATCAAAATATATGAAAAACAATAAAATAACTGTTGAGGAATCCAGTCGGATTCCTCCAACCTGTTTCCCTGCATCACAGATGTTAGACAGTATAGATAACATCACTTTCAGTTCCATATGATATATTCTGTTAAACAGAATCAATATAGAAATTTAACTAACTGACTAGCAGTTCAATCAAACAGTCAACACACAATCCATCAGTCCATATTTAACAGTTCTAAAAATATAACATGAAAATATAAACTGTTCAGAGTTAGTGAGATTTACTCACATTTGGACGATCATCGTCAATGACGATAACCATCGCTTGATTCAGCTGGACAATTTATTTTGCTATAAATTGTGACAGACTCCAATTGACTCGCGGTCAGTTCCATTGTGTAGTGCTCGTCCATACGATCCCAACGGATCTCGT
Organism: Allium sativum; assembly: GCA_030737875.1. Classification (NCBI taxonomy): domain Eukaryota; kingdom Viridiplantae; phylum Streptophyta; class Magnoliopsida; order Asparagales; family Amaryllidaceae; genus Allium; species Allium sativum. Next base: position 730,845,718 of record CM060910.1, read on the forward strand.
TTCGTCAATTTCTAACCACTTCTACCTAATCACTTTCTTACTTCGCTCATCATCTTCATCCTGGACGTGTTCAAACTCACAGCTTGCCATAGCCGTGACTTTTACCCCATCCATTCTTCCTAACATTCAACGAAAAGCAACAAACCCATCATCATCCTTTATCTCTTTCATAATATCCTCCCATATTTGTACAACTCGCGTCCACTCCATTCAAATAGCATTCGAACAGTACTCCTGAACCAGTTCCAGGAAAACAATCACTCCAAAGTTCTTCGTTACTTCACAGAGTCCAACGCAGTCCTCACACGAATCCAGAAAACTCAGTACATCGTTTAGTCCCAAAACCCAAATCTTATTCGAGCAAGACCATCATCTTCCTCTTCAGCTCCTTCATACGAGCCTCACCACCTAAGAAAACAACTCGACACCCTCTCCCCATTAAACAGCTCGCGCACCTCCCATCAAAACCACCCAAACAGAAACCGACCTCATCCCTGTTCTTCCCTCAGACAGTTTCGAACCACACGGTTCTCACACCATACCAAAATCGAAGAAGAAGCCTCCACGGTTCGGAATATATAACTTAAGTGATTTTAGGATTTTTGTTGGATTTCCTAGGGATTTATAAAGTTGCATCTTTCTTTGATTTGAGGAGACTAGGAACTGGCGGCTACCAATTCGGTGACGAGAGGAAACTAGATTAGGTTAGAATGGATTTTGGCTGTTATATATAGGGTTAGTTAATATATAATGGTTGAGTGGCTTTGGTTTCTACACGATTTCCTTTTTGAGGGACAAAGGACTTGTGTGGTGCTGAAAGGAGAAGGAGACGTGGCCTTACTTTGGTCACAAAATGACTTAGGATATTGTTTTGTTTTGATTTTAAGAGTTAGGATACCGTATGTATATACAATTCCATCCCCAAATGATCTGCTCTAGACAGAAGTAATAACACCGTTGTATCGAGCTCGGTGCCACGATCCCAAAAATGTAATAATACCGGTAGGTGGACTCATATTTTGAAACTTCAAAATGTTGATTTCAGGGTGCGAAATACTCCGAATAAAAAGTTGCTTATTTAATTAATTAAAAATTACAGTAAAATTCTAAAAATTAAATTATCACTATTTCCCAAAAGAACCTTATCTAAATTCAAGCCCGATCTCTAGTTATAACGAATAAACCATTACGGTCGATAAGCGATTTTATAGCGACTATTTTAAAATTTGATTTGGACATATCTCAAAATCTATCCGATGAAATCCCGATTTTTCTCTTCCACTAGAAAGATATACTTCACCAGCTCCACACGTTTCTTGTTTCACAAAAATCCGGCTTTAAACGAATCCTGTACATTCAGTTGAAGTTCAAATCGCCAAATAGCGAACTGCAGCGCCATTTCAAGCTCGTTTATAAATATATTATAAACTATATGTTCAACTGTCGTCGATTGAATATATTCGTTATTATATTTCGAATCGAAACTCCACAAAATCTCGTATGCTATTCAATTCACATGATATTGTGAATTTCACTATTTCCGACTATTTCGACATTATAATATATTATTATATTATAATTATTTATTAAATATTCAATATTATTTAATTAAAAAATCATTAACTTCTCTAAATAACCAATTATATAATTAAATAAATTAATTATATATCTCTAAAAATGCGGGTCATTACATTCTTCCGCACTTAAAATAATTTCGTCCTCGAAATTGCTAAGTTAGAGGACGACCCTATATATTGGAATTCCTAAGATTTGTTTACCCCTAATTTCTGATTTCAACTGAACCAGTTAACATCGACTAAAATATTAATCCATTTCGACCAACTAAAATTTTCAAAAATTTTGAAAATTTTCTAACACTTTAAATTTTCGGAAAATTTCGCCAGCACCTCCTTTGTACCGGCATATATGTCAAACCACAACTCGCCTCTCTAGGCCTTCTCCAACCCAAAAGAAAATCAAACAGCCAAGAGGCTTGCCAATTCGGCTCATAAATCTCATGCTTATATCAAATATAAACTTGTACCTTTTTGTTGGGTATATCAACTTTTATCCCTTTCACCTGCTGTCAACTCAGCATATACCAATGTATTTCCAATCAAACTCCAACCAAGTTATCCTTAACACAACCATTCGCTTATTCAAGCCGAATTCAATTTCAAATTCGAGTTTCAAATTCCAAACTCTTAACTTATCATTTCAAATCCCAATCCAGATTACCCGCTAATCAATTCCATTTTCATTTAACTTAGTCAATGTTAAATTCTAGATTATTATTCACTTTCACCATTTAAATCCATTTAATCTTCATAAGTTAAATTTAAATTTCAAATTCCTGGTTTCATTTCAAATTAATTTGAAATCACAATACCAATTTAAAACATTTGAATTTCTAAACACCTTGTTTTCTCAAAACAATTCAAATCAAAATCTTTGGTAGTAATCTAAACACCTGGTTTCATCGGAATTATTTTCCAGCGACCCAAGTGACTTCAATACTATATCATTTTCAAAACCATTACTGAATACTTCCATTTTGAAAACATTTCAAAATCTCCTAGGAACTTAAAATTTCCTTATTTTAATTCCAAATCTGATTTAAATTCATATTTAATTCATCGTATTTCATATACTTTACTTATATGATTCTGATTTGTTATATATAACCATTTCACTTTATAATCTCATTCGATTATAATCACAACCTATATATGATAATATATCACATATCCATACTGTGTCGGTCCATCGTATTCAAGTATTTATTTACTCCTACCGATACAGTGGATCAAACTGATCGACCAGAACTCATAAACAACTCAGCCAATGAATCTCCACAATATAAAACCATTTTTATATCAAATACAAATACGCACTCGTATATATACACTCAAACTCAATCTAGGGTGTTACTAACCCTATCTCTACCGAGTCACGCCACAGAGCCAAGTAATTCTTAACTTAAGCTTTGATACCAACTGTAACGACCCGGAAAAATGCGATCTTGGTTATCCGATATACAACACATATCGAACATCCAAGGATCGAAAATAACCGAATAGTTAATGAAAGAAATTAGAAGGTGAGAATAGATAAGATAGAAACTTAGAATAGAAGAAGAAGAAGAACATAACATCAGAGTAACACGAACCTCACAGCGGAACGAATAACATATAATAGATAACATAACTTTGAAATATAACAGTTATGTATACAATAGCACTTATCAGAGTACAGCACTTACAACACAGCGGAAATAACTATAGCTATATGATCTTGAAGCCTCCTGCTCCAAGCTCTTCCCGTATATCTGTAAAACCCGACTACTTGACTGCCCGTACAAATTTAGGCACCCAAGAGTTTAGGGAAAACAACAAATAAACTCCGGGTCAGTCATGTGACTTGTGTGAATAAACTCAAATCATTTAAAACAGGTATATGATATCTCATAAGACCACGCCGTGAATACGGAACGGGTTTTTCCCTTATGAGAATCCAAACATTTTTGCAAAGCAATATCATTCTGATATTATAATAACGTCTAAGTACAAATAAATATCAGTCTAGTAGAAACGCTTGCATCTCACGTTCTACATATATAGTATACATTCAAAACCGCAAGCACGTATTGGGTAATGGATTTCCAACTATGACAAGGTATGGAATCACCTTCCGATCAGTGTACTCTAGGAACGATACACTGGAGTTCAACAAGAACATCTTGCAACTCAGCCACACATGACCGACCACTCATTTCGCTTGAGTGTATCGAATGTACATCACCAACGGTTGGGATCAGCAACCGTTCCCGTATATATATGGGACAGCATTGATAGATTTAAGAAACAAATGAATATTCTCTAGATAGGTGATTATACACCCTACTTCGGTGCGACCGACTTAGCCATGCTGCCTGCCCGATTTCTGTCATTTACCGGTTGATGAGACTAGAAGCTACGCTTTATCATTACATCAGATTCACTTCGAATGCTACATTGTCAAATCCATCAGAATCACTAATTGACGTCTACAACCATACATTACGTGTCAGCTAAAAGAAGTTTCCTTCTCCGCTTCCACTCTTGGTATAGTTGAAGAAATCAATGTACGTGACCGTCTGGAAATACTTTGTCATACATCCATCTTCATTCACTTAGAACGTCACATCGTCATACCCGCCAAATCACAAATTGACTTATCCAAAAATAACACGGGTATACAGCTAAGAGAAACAAATTCCTCCGCCACCAAACGTGAATATGTTTGAACAGATCAACTTACGCGATCTATTGGATATACTCTGTCAGACCTTCGTCCATACAAGTTGCCCTGGGACTGGACAAACCGAAGGCACTATTCTGTAAGCAGGATAGCCCTTGCATTTTACTCCGTCTTCAATTATCTTTGGCATATATGATTCGCGACGCTTATGCCAATACAGAGTGGTTCTTTGGATAAAAATCCAACCGGTCTCTCCATATTAACAACGTTAAAATGGTCAAAACTTCGATAGTCTGTGATTTAACCATCAAAGAAAAACAAGTGTGCAAACAACGATATTATTCCCAGATGGAAATTATATCGAACAAACATCATTTAACATTAATCTCTTTAGTTCATTTATTTACTTATCTCCTGTTTCCCTATATTCTAAATTCTTATTTTCTTTTATCAGAAAACATTTCTGATTCTCGTTTGGAAAACATTTCCAAAACTCCTTTACGATCAAACCTTATCATTTCTTAGTTAAGAAGGAAGTCACTCAAGTTGGGGTATAATTACCTCTCAGACCTTAACTGAACAACGTTATAACTTCGACATGGTCAAAGTTTATCTTTTTAATCTTTAACAACTTCTTTACGCCTTTCTCGGATTCAATTTTACTAATCCACTTCTATATTTAAAACATTGGTTATAACGATAACGTTATAATCCCTACTTTCGAATTATCTAACTTTAATTATAACTTCTATTCTTATTAGTGAATAATTAACCTAACACTTATTTATTTATAAATAAATAAATCTCTATTTAAACACTGGAAAGTATAAGTACTTTCCCGAATTCGATATAATCGAATTTGCCGATTAACTCTCTTCGAGAAATCTCTATTTGATTAACTCTTCTTCGAATAACCTATATTCGATTAACTTCTTCCTTTTCAAATATCTCATATTTGAAAATCTTACTTTCGAATAAACTATATTCGAAAATCTCTTTTCGAATAACTCTTGTTCGATAAATCTCACTTCGATCAACAAATATTCGATAACTTTTCCTTTTCAAATATCTCATCTTTGAAAAACCTCACTTCGATTAAACTATAATCGATAACTCCCTTCGATGAAACTAACATCGATAACTCCTTTCGATGAAACTAACATCGATAACTCCTTTCGATGAAACTAACATCGATAACTCCTTTCGATGAAACTAACATCGATTACTCCTTCCGATGAAACTAACATCGATTTATTTAACTCGACGAACTTAACTCGACTAACTTAACTTGACTCGACTAACTCGACTTACTTGGTTCGACCAATTCGATTCGATCAACTAGGCTCGACTAACTTGACTAACTTAACTCGACTTACTTGGTTCGACCAATTCGATTCGATTTACAAGGCTCGACTAACTTGACTAACTCTGTCTCAAATAACTATATTTGATTAACTCTAGTTCGTTTTAACTCTAATCGATTAACTCTAACTAACTAACTCCAACTGGTTGACTCTATTTGATTAACTCTAACTGGTTAACTCTAACAGATTAACTCTAACTGGTTAACTCTAACTGATTAACTCTATTGGTAACTCTATTTGACTAACTCGACTTGACTAACCCCTTTCGAATAACATATTCGATTAACTAACTTTCGAATACCATATTCGATTAACTAACTTCGAATACCATATTCGATTAACTCCTTTCGAATGTCTATATTCGATTAACTAACTTCGAATACCATATTCGACTAACTAACTTCGAATACCATATTCGATTAACTCCTTTCGAATGTCTATATTCGATTAACTAACTTCGAATACCATATTCGATTAACTAACTTCGAATACCATATTCGATTAACTCCTTTCGAATGTCTATATTCGATTTACTAACTTCGAATACCATATTCGATTAACTAACTTCGAATACCATATTCGATTAACTCCTTTCGAATGTCTATATTCGATTTACTAACTTCGAATACCGTATTCGATTAACTCCTTTCGAATGTCTATATTCGATTTACTAACTTCGAATACCATATTCGATTTCTAACTTCGAATACCATATTCGATTTCTCCCTTCGAATGTCTATATTCGATTTACTAACTTCGAATACCATATTCGATTAACTAACTTCGAATACCATATTCGATTAACTCCTTTCGAATGTCTATATTCGATTTACTAACTTCGAATACCATATTCGATTAACTCCTTTCGAATGTCTATATTCGATTTACTAACTTCGAATACCATATTCGATTTCTAACTTCGAATACCATATTCGATTTCTCCTTTCGAATGTCTATATTCAATTAACTAACTTCGAATACCATATTCGATTTCTCCTTTCGAATGTCTATATTCGATTAACTAACTTCGAATACCATATTCGATTTCTCTAACTTCGAATACCATATTCGATTAACTTCTTCGAATACCATATTCGATTAACTTCTTCGAATACCATATTCGATTTACTTTATTCACTTTATAAAGATTTCCTTTTTAACAACGTTTTATTCATTGGAAAAGATTTACTTTTAAATAACGGTTCTACCCTTTAAAAATGATTTCCCTTTTTATAATGTTTCCTTTCCAATTCTATTTGTAAATGGTTTACAAATATTTCCTTTTCAAATTTATTCTTGAAATATTCTAACTCCTTAAATTCCCGGGAAAATTCGCCTCCTTTGTATCGGGAGCATCGGGAAAATCCCCAAACCCGCCACACAGGCCTTTCCATTCAAAAAGAAAATGTTTTGAATTTATTTTCCTTTTTTTAAAAAATCTCCTATTTATAAATATCCCAATTTATAAATATTCCTTATTTATAAATATTCCACTTTATAAATATTCTATTTTTTAATATCACTTTGAAAAAATCTCCTTTATCTACATTCCGGTATGTCATGGTATTCAATCATATCAAATCACGATTTTCAATATCGTCCATACACACACAATCAACAACAGGTTATAATTCACATCATATATCAAAATATATGAAAAACAATAAAATAACTGTTGAGGAATCCAGTCGGATTCCTCCAACCTGTTTCCCTGCATCACAGATGTTAGACAGTATAGATAACATCACTTTCAGTTCCATATGATATATTCTGTTAAACAGAATCAATATAGAAATTTAACTAACTGACTAGCAGTTCAATCAAACAGTCAACACACAATCCATCAGTCCATATTTAACCGTTCTAAAAATATAACATGAAAATATAAACTGTTCAGAGTTAGTGAGATTTACTCACATTTGGACGATCATCGTCAATGACGATAACCATCGCTTGATTCAGCTGGACAATTTATTTTGCTATAAATTGTGACAGACTCCAATTGACTCGCGGTCAGTTCCATTGTGTAGTGCTCGTCCATACGATCCCAACGGATCTCGTTTCGTCAATTTCTAACCACTTCTACTTAATCACTTTCTTACTTCGCTCATCATCTTCATCCTGGACGTGTTCAAACTCACAGCTTGCCATAGCCGTGACTTTTACCCCATCCATTCTTCCTAACATTCAACGAAAAGCAACAAACCCATCATCATCCTTTATCTCTTTCATAATATCCTCCCATATTTGTACAACTCGCGTCCACTCCATTCAAATAGCATTCGAACAGTGCTCCTGAACCAGTTCCAGGAAAACAATCACTCCAAAGTTCTTCGTTACTTCACAGAGTCCAACGCAGTCCTCACACGACTCCAGAAAACTCAGTACATCGTTTAGTCCCAAAACCCAAATCTTATTCGAGCAAGACCATCATCTTCCTCTTCAGCTCCTTCATACGAGCCTCACCACCTAAGAAAACAACTCGACACCCTCTCCCCATTAAACAGCTCGCGCATCTCCCATCACAAACCACCCAAACAGAAACCGACCTCATCCCTGTTCTTCCCTCAGACAGTTTCGAACCACACGGTTCTCACACCATACCAAAATCGAAGAAGAAGCCTCCACGGTTCGGAATATATAACTTAAGTGATTTTAGGATTTTTGTTGGATTTCCTAGGGATTTATAAAGTTGCGTCTTTCTTTGATTTGAGGAGACTAGGAACTGGCGGCTACCAATTCGGTGACGAGAGGAAACTAGATTAGGTTAGAATGGATTTTGGCTGTTATATATAGGGTTAGTTAATATATAATGGTTGAGTGGCTTTGGTTTCTACACGATTTCCTTTTTGAGGGACAAAGGACTTGTGTGGTGCTGAAAGGAGAAGGAGACGTGGCCTTCCTTTGGTCACAAAATGACTTAGGATATTGTTTTGTTTTGATTTTAAGAGTTAGGATACCGTATGTATATACAATTCCATCCCCAAATGATCTGCTCTAGACAGAAGTAATAACACTGTTGTATCGAGCTCGGTGCCACGATCCCAAAAATGTAATAATACCGGTAGGTGGACTCATATTTTGAAACTTCAAAATGTTGATTTCAGGGTGCGAAATACTCCGAATAAAAAGTTGCTTATTTAATTAATTAAAAATTACAGTAAAATTCTAAAAATTAAATTATCACTATTTCCCAAAAGAACCTTATCTAAATTCAAGCCCGATCTCTAGTTATAACGAATAAACCATTACGGTCGATAAACGATTTTATAGCGACTATTTTAAAATTTGATTTGGACATATCTCAAAATCTATCCGATGAAATCCCGATTTTTCTCTTCCACTAGAAAGATATACTTCACCAGCTCCACACGTTTCTTGTTTCACAAAAATCCGGCTTTAAACGAATCCTGTACATTCAGTTGAAGTTCAAATCGCCAAATAGCGAACTGCAGCGCCATTTCAAGCTCGTTTATAAATATATTATAAACTATACGTTCAACTGTCGTCGATTGAATATATTCGTTATTATATTTCGAATCGAAACTCCACAAAATCTCGTATGCTATTCAATTCACATGATATTGTGAATTTCACTATTTCCGACTATTTCGACATTATAATATATTATTATATTATAATTATTTATTAAATATTCAATATTATTTAATTAAACAATCATTAACTTCTCTAAATCACCAATTATATAATTAAATAAATTAATTATATATCTCTAAAAATGTGGGTCATTACACTCTTCCTTTTCCCCCTCAGGTTCTCAGGGTGATGTTCAACAATGACCGTGATATTCAACTTGGATTCTTGGATTTCTAAATTTATGTATTGCTTCGGCTTTTGCTCTACTTTGATATGGCTATTAAAGAAGGATAAGCTTTATGATTTTGTACTCTGATAGTTTGCTTCATGAGACAGTTTTATTGTATTTGGTACTTGAGAAATATGACAAAAATGATGTTGTAATTGGGATTTGGAAGTAATGCTTTTTATTTAATAATAAAAATTAATTTTTCCGTGGCAATTATTATTCTGTCTTGTGAAAATTTGGTTACTGTATACTTATTGCGCTTCACAGAACCTAATGCATCCTCATATATGTGACATTAGGGGATGTAGGGTGTCACACTTGGTATTAGAGCTAAAGGTTATAAAATCAGAGAAAAGGTTTTGGGAAAAAATTCAATAGTAGAATATTTTCAAATAAAACCTATTTTGTAAAACATATTCCCTCTAGCCATATACAATATTCCCTTGATTCTCTTTTTGAATCTTTGTTTCTATTCTTTTAGCATGTTTGCGGCTCCTGATCTTCCCAAGGGCATTCCACTACAGACATGGTTCCATAGATTTCTAGAAGTTACGGCACTTGTCGGAGCACAAAGAGATGCCGCACACCAAGCTGCAACCGCAGTAGATCCATCTTCTCTTGTAGTCAACTTTTCTAAGCTTTGTTAGGATTTCTTCACGATGGGAGGCAAGCCGTTTTGTGGTACTGAGAGTTTTGTTGAGGCACGCAATTGGCTTAGAGAAATAGAGAATGTCTTTGGTCTTTTTGAGCTCGACGATAAGAAAAAGATTTAGTTGGCCGCTTGGCAACTGAAGGAGGAAGCTTCATACTGGTAGGAGGTGACACAGGTGAGACAACCAGTAGTGTTACAGATGCGGATTAAGGATCTTAAGGTAGAATTAACACTAGAAGGGAGTGAATAGTGTTTATAAGAAATTACAGAAATATTCAACTAACTTAAATTACTATATGAATCACCAACGATCATCACACCAGAAATGTTCATAAATACAGAAACAATCACAGACACAGATATAAGTAAATATAAAATCCAGAAAAGCAAAGAACACACCAGATTTTATACTTGTTCGGATTACTCCTACGACCTGTCCCATGCAACAATGGATTGCGCAGAGTTTTATTAATACTAGTATCAATCTTACAACAACCTTGATTTCACGGCTACAGGGTTCACACTGATTTCATGGCTACAAGGTTCACACCGCTCCCTTTCCTTGATTTACGGGCTACAAGGAACACACCCTTTCCCAAACAATTCCCAAATGATTACAACAATGCTAGAACTCTTCAATGGAACTTCAAATCAGAGAGTATTTGATAGATATTAAGAAGAGAAGAAGTTCGATATAATTTTAGTAGAAATTGGCAGAGTATAAGTGTAGAAATCAAGAAATTCATGTATATCAATGGTGGTTAGAGATAAGATCAATGGTGGTTAGAGATAAGATGAAGATGGAGAAGAAGAAGTGATAAAAAAATTCGAATTTAACCCCTATTTGTAGTGTTTTAAAGTATGCAACGTTTTTGAAATGTTTCAAAATTTGAAAAGATGCTTCCTTTGAAAATTGAAAATATGACAATTATATGTCGATATGCTCAATTATGTATGTCGACATATGCATAGTATTTTAATTTTTTAAAATCATTTTTCAAGTGTTAAAACCAATATATATTTTCTGGAAATTCTAGAATCAAAACTAATGTTTCAAATGAAGTTTCTAGAGTATAAAAACATAGTGATATATAATATTAACATATTTTTAAAAGTATATGATATAAAACTATAAATCATATATATAATATATATTATAAAACTTTATAAACTATAAACATATATATTATAACACTTTATAATCTGTAAACATATATATATATATATTTGAAATCGTAAGTAAAATCATAATAATTTGAAATCATTTTAGAATAGGAGTTTGAAATTATTTTGAAGTTGATTTGAAAAAAAAATTGAAAACAGAATTTGAAAGTGCTAATCGGAGTTTTACATATAAACTAAACTCTATTACTTGATAATCATGCGCTCTTGAAATCTTGGTATTCTTGATTCTCATGAGTATTAATTTCCTTGCTATCTTGAATCTATAATACTGTACAGTCTTCAATATTTATTTCCTGCATATATATATATATAGACACACATACATACATACATACATATATATATATATATATATATATATTACAGACAAAGATGTTAGTGTATATTTTATAATTAATAATGTTATTAATTGAAATAACGTTGTTGTCATCAAAATTCCATTCTCCAACAATCTCCCCCCTTTTGATGATGACAACCTTGGTTTATAAAATATTCATACCTGATATTACCTATTGATCTGATTCCTTGATTACTCCCCCTTTTACCATGAATTTTTCTAACTCCCCGTTAAACTATGCCTATATCTTATTTTATATTTTTCTCCCCCCTTGTCATTATCAAACACCATGCTATACTAAACTACATTATATTATACATATAGTAACCTATTATAGACTTAATTATTTTATAATAACCTATTTTAGACTATACTAATACTAAACCATACTCCCCCTAAATTTATTCTATAAATAATTCTAAATCTAAATAAATCTCCCTAACTTTACGACAATACTAAAGAAACAAGATTATATCCAAAATGCAAAAACCCTGTCATCACGCACCTTCTTTTTGCGGATGATTTAAACATTTTCACAAAACCAACCATTCATAATATTGGGTACATATTCCGTACTCTTGTAACCTTCTGCAGTATTACTGGCCTTCAAATAAATAAGCGTAAATCACATATTTTGATTGTTGGCTTACCGTTGAGTATGAAAATGCATATTGTCAGTTGTGTAGGTCTTGCTGAATTACCTCCCAATGCCTTATATTTAGGTTTGCCACTTATTTGTTCCAGAATTACAAAAGAGCAGTGCTTACCTCTTTTTGAGAAGATAATCCAGAAACTCCAACATTGGCCAAATTCCAAACTTTCACAAGCTGGTCGATTGACAATTATACAATCAGTGGTCTCTGCTATGACTACCTACTGGATGAGACACTATATTCTGCCCACCAAACTTATAGATATGATTTCAAGCGCTATGAACAAATTTCTTTGTCATGGAGATCCATACTCAAAAAAGTTGATTCCTTTTGCATTTCATAAACTTTATGATAGTAAGAAGTTTGGAGGGCTTGGAATTATTAATCTTTATCATGGAACCAAGCAGTAATATCTAATTACTTTGAGAAATTATTTGCTGTTGAAAAAGGCTTATGGTCCAGATGGGTTCATGCTAACTTAATTGGTGCAAAGAATTTTTGGTCGATGGCAGTTCCACAAGGATGTAGCTGGAGTTGGAAAGCTACCTTAAACTGAGAGGTATTTTTAGACAATTTATACAATGTAATTAACGAAACATTTCAAATTTATCCTTTTGGCATAGTCCATGGGCATGTCTAGGCTTAATTCTAGTGACATTGTAGATCATAATGTGATGTTCAATTCTGGAATTTCTCAAATGGCAGTAGTCAGTGATTATTTTAGTGATGGACAACTTGATTTCCATGTTGTTCCTCAGCAGTGCTGAGAGATCTTTAGAGGAATATTGAGCAGAGCTAAAATTTCACTAGTGATAAGTCTATTATGTGGAAAGGGAAAGAGCACTCAATTAAAACAGTTTACAATCTTCTTTTACCTTTAAGATACATTTTTCCCTGGCATTCAAGGATATGGAACTGCGGAAGTTCAACAAAGGATAATTTGCTTCTTTGAAAGATTATGGCTAATGCCATTAATACTAAGAGCAAATTGCTTTCGTATGGTATTATACACGATGACGTCTGCATCCTATGTCATAGTGCTCCTGAAACTATCCACCTTTTCTTTGAGTGCTCGTATGTTCATAGAATTTGGAAGAGGCTGCTCGCATTTGGTAACTTCCACAGACCATCTTCTTCAAGTCAGCTTGAATGGTTCACTATCGTTAAGGCGACAAGATGGAAAAATAAGAAAACTTATGTACTGCTGAAGCTTTTGAAGAAATTTATAGTGGGAGTTTAGAGAGAAAGAAACAACCAAATCCTTGGCATGCCAAATTTAACAGCTGATCAATTGTGCATGCTGATTCATAAAAGTGTACTCAAATTGTTGTCTTTTTAAAGCATTTGGATATTTGGCATTGTTTAGCTTTGAATAGCTCAGTGTAATAAGTGATAAACTCATGTAATTTTTTTAGTGTAAATAAAAGTTCATGCTGCATTTCAAAAGATTATATCCAAGCAAATCAATAAAGTATTTACAAACATTTTTTTTAATATTTACAATCAATCAACCAAAGCATTTCAAACCAAGCAATATGTACAAGTTTGTCAAATAAATTCAAACAAATTCAAACATAACATACCAATTAATTCAAACAAATTTAACCCCTCTTGGGACTTCAACCCATCCATCTCCTCCGAAGATTGGATCCTTCTTGATGACTTCCCAGACTTCATCTTCTTTGGCGAGTGGTGCTTTAGCAAGGTTGTTGTCTTTATCTCTAAAATAGGAAGAGACTGACCAACGAATAACATCAAAGTGTTTATCTTGATGTTCAACCATCTTTATCCGACTTAACTCTAGATGACGTTGATTACGAAGTACTATAGAAAGGATATTCTTAAATGAATTGAGTGTTTCTTCAAGATTTTCACTTAAATTGTGAATATGATTGGCCATTATTTGATTATATGGATAAGGAATGATTAGAGAAGAAGGAGAGAGAGTTTAAATTAAATTTGTCCGCAAGAAAAGGGTATTTATAGAGGTTAGAATTCGTTAAAATGAAGAGACATAAGGTAGTTATTTAAAAATTCAAATTTGAAACAATTTGAATTTCCTAACATTTATATGTCGACATGTACATTTCTACATGTCGACCTACCCTTTTGATTTTTGACTTTTTTCACATTTTAAGTTATTTATTATTATATTATATTAATTTACTTAGTTTTAATGTATTCTTTTAGTAAATTAAGGATTAGTTTGACTGAAATAGATATCATTCATTACTACTAGAAAGCAAATGCATTCAAACAATACAAGGTACT